>CM067571.1:24547500-25147500 GCA_034336665.1 Luscinia megarhynchos
ATTGCATTTATAGTGCATACTATTAATAAATGAAAGAAGTCTTAGCTATGCTGAATTTTTGCTGTGAATATTTGTTGTCTATCTTTTTGCATGCTGAGTTCATGCAAAAAGTTCATTTCAAAAATGAGGAGGTAATGAAGCACCATTTGAAACAAGAAGAAATAAGAAAAAATGCAAAAGAAACCCAGCACAAAATGAGCACTTGTGGATTTGTAGCTATTTTGATAGCAACTCCTCTTGAACTCATATTAAAAACCTCCAGTACAAGGTTTTCCACAATCTTTTGTTCATCTCTTTACTATCCCAGTATTTGGAAAAATTCAGCTAACACCCAGGAAAAACCAATGCTGTTACAGAGGTGTAAAATTCCTGCAAGAAATAGAAGGATGATGTCTTAGAAAGTTACAAAGTTTTTGCACAGAGCCATCATACAACACCTTGGCATATTATGAGGTCAAGGAATTAGTGGAAAAGACCCTTAAGACCATCAAGTGCAAGCATCAACTCTGCACCACCACCATGTCCACACCTGTCCCCAAATCACAGAATCATGGAGTGGTTTGGGATGGAAGGGACTTTAAAGCCCATCTCATTCCACCCCTGCCATGACAGGGACACCTTCCACTGTCCCAGGTGGCTCCAAGCCCCATCCAACCTGGACTTGGGCACTTCCAGGGATCCAGGGGCAGCCACAGCTTCTCTGGGCACCCTGTGCCAGGGCATCCCACCCTCACAGGGAACAATTCCTCCCCAGTACCCCACCTGACCCTGCCCTCTGGCAGTTTGAAGCCATCCCCCTTGTTCCTGTCACTCCTGATGAGTTGTCCCTCTCCAGTTCTCTGTGGTCCCTGCAGACCCTGGAAGTTGCTGTGAGCTCTCCACACAACCTTCCCTTCTCCAGGCTGAGCTTTCCCATCTCTCCCAGCCTGGCACCATAGGGGATGTGCTCCAGCACCCTCAGCAACTTCATGGCCTCCCCTGGACTTGCTCCAGCTGTTCCATGTCCTTCTTATGTTCTTATGGCACTGTGTCCCAGGCAGGGTCTCACGAGAGCTCTGTGCAGGTAACTGTGTAAATGTATATATTACATGTATAAAAGCTGCTTTCAGTGTTGAGCTCTCTAAACCTCTTCACTTTAACAAGTGGAATAGACAATTTATAGGCAATTAAATTAGCTTTTATTGAAAAGCTGACCTTCAGTTCAAGCATAATTATCAATCCTTTCTCAGAGATTTTCTATTTTGCTTTTCAATAAAAGCAATTGACTTTTGACATTCACAAGGACACCAAGAAGTAACCATGCCATTCATGGGCTGTGCTTTGACTTCTAGTGAGCACTTGGAATCTCTTAAAAAAACACGTTCCTTTATTTCTTACATTTGATATGCCACCAAGAGCTCACTGCTATCTTCAGGATGTCACAGGTAACACAATAAAAATTATTGAATAAGACTCCAATATTTCCTATCAACTCAAAATATTTTGAAATGCAATTCAGAAAGAAGGTGTAAAAAATAATAAATACTTTTTACCAGCTACCTGAGCAATCTAAAATAAAGTGAAAGGCACAATATGAAAGGTTTTTCTTTGTTTTGGTTTGGGGCTTTTTTCAGAATTCTGGCCCTGGAACATAAACAACTCTTGACATACAGCAATGGAGTTAATGTGGGGTTTATTATTTCGTTGACAGTATTTCAGTTTTGTTTTCAAATTATCATTTTGCTCTCCTTTGTTGCGCCTTGATTTGCTTTTGAATTGGCTGCACAATTTGGAAACATGTAATTGTTGTCTACATTCCAGGGAGGAAAATGTGCAAGGAAAATACTGTCTCTCTGTGCCTTTGAAAGGAAGAACCATAATTAGATTGATTAAAATCTGGATACTTGCACTGCTTGAAAAGCAGAAATGCTCAATTAAAATTCACAGGTGAAATTTGGTATAAGAATTGGAATGATTTGGAGAGGTTCACACTACACAGAGGAATATCTAGCATTTAGTACTTTTCTGTTTCTTCTACTTAAAAATACAACTTTCATATCTCCTGTAAAAACTGACCACTCACCAAGATTTCCTTGAAGGACAACCACTACTTGTAACATCCTGGTTTGAGAAGAAAATTAGGCATAGCTCAGAAAAAAATCAGCTTATTTCTCATTATTTCTTTCAACTGCCAGCGAATTAAAATATCTGTTCCTTGGGATTTTTATACTAGCCCAGGAAATCAGTCACAATGACAAGTAGAACAAATTATTTTATGACTGGGACATGTGGCCAGTTGACTTTGCTGAAAAAAGCTATCCCTATTTCTTCTCAAAAATGGCATTAAGCAGTGGAGAGATGTTGTTAGAAACATTTCAAGGTTCCTTTAAAATTCTTTCAAGGCTTTAAATATGTTTTCTCTACTAATTTGTTAAGGTCAGTAATATAAGAACATTTACTAGTGGGTTTGTTTATCCTATGAAAGATGTTAATAGAAAAGCTTGTTATTAATGCATCTGTTGATACATTAAGATAATTAATTATACTAATACATTAATTGAATTACATTGATAACAGCACATGTACATACATCACTGTAAATTCATCACTTTTAATGTAAGCAACTTTAAGCCAACAAATTGAAGCATAGCTGGAAAATACATACCACAAAAATAATTTAGCAGTGACAGATTTAAATGTTATTCATCCCAGCCAAAGTACACAATTACAGTTCAAAATGGTTTCAATGGTGCTAAAGGCACTTCAAAAACAACTGCTACTTTAAAACTATTTCTAGTAATTATTTTTAGGTGAATTAAAATGGAAGATGTGTGTATTGGAAGGATGGTGGTTGTGCTGGTTTGATGGTAAATTTTGGTTATTGCAGAGGTCTTTTCCAGCCTTAATGATTCCATGATTCAGTAATTTAGTGATTCTAAGACTTACACCTGTCCAGAAGAGACAGAACTTTTCATTTCCTGGGGTCACAGTGCAGAGAGAAAGGGCAGGAGGCTCAGATCTGGCTGAAGCTTCTCTTGACAGCTGCCCTCACTTAATGCTGGTCTGAGCAGAGAAAGCAGATTCAGAGTGCTCCAGCAGCTCACAAATCATCAGGATGCTCTCACCAGGAAGGTGGGGGAAGGATAACCACACATTCTTCTGCAGGCAGTATCACTTTTACTTCATCCCACTGTTCACAGGGTGGGGTTGTAGAGACAGTCCAAGTGAGAGTGGAGCTCTCACTTTGGGTACTTTGTGCATGAAGGCATCTCCAGGCTTGTCCCTTCTTCAGGACCAGGAAAAAAAAAAGACAAATTAAAGAGTGAATGAGGGCAATCATCTCCCAGGAGCTTATCAGAGGTCACAGGTTCATGTGCTGATATGACCCAGCATGGGTCAGAAAGCTGGGAATGGAGATGGTGAATAAACACCAACCTTAGTGCTGGAGAGCAGAGGGTTTGATCATGGAAAAACAGCTCAGGTCAAGATTCCTGCACAGAGAACAGCCTGAGAACTCCCATGCTGTCCACAGCAGGGGCTCTCTGCACTCTGGAGCTCCCAGTAACAATCCAAGCAATGGAATCACAGAGTCCCAGGGCTGGAAAAGCCCTCCAGGGTCACCACTAAACCCTGTCCTCTGTGCCACATCCCCAGGGTTTGGAACACTTCCACTACTGCCCTGGGCAGCCCTGACAAACCTTTGTGGGAGGAAATTTTCCCTAATGTCTAAAGCTGGCCCTCCCCTGGCACAGCTTGAGACTACTAATGGAGGGTGAAGATGGGAGGATGGGAAAATGTCATGGCTCATCTTAAGCCAGCTGGACACAGGAATATGGAAGATGAATCAAGGGCCTAGAAAGTGGTTAAAAAATACCAACAACTCCTCTTGGGATCTGTCCAAACATTTGATTTTTCAATTCAGTGAGAAAACAATGGTTTAAATTATTCTTACAGAACAAAAATTAAATCATTTTGTTGCTTGAAATCCACTTTAGTTTTAGTGAATTTGTAGAAATTCTATTAGAACATTATGTCAACATCAAAACAAGCAAACTGATTTTTGATTTCTTTGCTATTTTATTGTTGAAGCGATTTGGTGAATTGAACATGAATTAGGAAATAATTTGATCCACCAGAAATGACATTTTTGACAGAGCCAATACACATAAAAGAAGGAATTAGATTTTTAATTAAAATGTGAGAAAAAATACAATAGTCACAATTATGCCTTTGGAATAACTTGTATGAACTCTGACTTGTACTCCTAAGGGAAGAATGGGGCTTATTTCTTCTCTATTAGTGGTTAATATTTTCTTTTGTAAAAGCTGCATCCTCAAAATAATACTTTGTAGGAGAAACAAGGATAGTTTCTGGAAAAACTAAGCCCATCCCACTTTCCCTTTTCAGTCTAAAGCTTTTCACACAGATCAATTCAAAGTCACAGAAATAGAATCTGATTCTCCAACTATGCATTCCCTTGACTTCACTGTTTTCAGTAGAATATTTATCATTGCCATTTATCTGCAGTCGAATGTGCAAAAAATGTTGAAGGAACAGAGGGAGAGAGAAAATTATCTGCTTAGTCTGACCATTGAATTAATTAATTACTTGCACTAGCCCTTCTAGCACATCTATTAGTTAGAATCAATAATTTATACCTTGTATTCTATAATGCTTTTCTTGGATTTAAGAGAGAAGCAGCTTTATCCTCTTAATTATTCTGCAAAATCTTTGAGAATATCAGTTCATTCTATTCTGCATCCATAGCCTTCCATCTTTCCCTGCCTCAAGGATTTGATGAGAGCTTCTTGATGCCATAGCAAAAAATTCTCTTGATCCCTACATACAATCTCCTGCAATTTTTTCATCTAGTACACGGTTTTGCCTTTCCTTTCCTTTCCTTTCCTTTCCTTTCCTTTCCTTTCCTTTCCTTTCCTTTCCTTTCCTTTCCTTTCCTTTCCTTTCCTTTCCTTTCCTTTCCTTTCCTTTCCTTTTCCTTTCCTTTCCTTTCCCTTTCCCTTTCCTTTCCCTTTCCCTTTCCCTTTCCCTTTCCCTTTCCTTTCCCTTTCCCTTTCCCTTTCCCTTTCCTTTCCCTTCCTTTCCCTTTCCTTTCCCTTTCCCTTTCCCTTTCCCTCCTTTCCCTTTCCCTTTCCCTTTCCTTTCCCTTTCCCTTTCCTTTCCTTTCCCTTTCCCTTTCCCTTTCCCTTTCCCTTTCCCTTTCCCTTTCCCTTTCCCTTTATTAGTTTGATTTTCTTCAACAGCTATTCCCTTCTCTTTTCCAGGGGACTATAATTTTAACAACCTTTTCTTTCTGGTACTTCTTAAGCACACTGGTACCCACTGCCCTTTTTAACTATTCACACTTGATAGATTCATTTCCCCCACGTTCTTGTGGTGGATTATTAAGTATTAACTACTTTCCTGCAGTAGATGGCACATGCAATTCACTGTAGGATTTCTGTTGACACTTCTCCAAGTTTTCTGCATTCCCTGAAAATATTGGCAGAATTAAAAGCTAAGAAAAGGAAATAAATAATCATTTTGAAAGATTCCTTCACTGCAGGCAAATCCTCTCACTGATGCCATTCCATTTTGACCATCTCCCATCATGAAAGATTCATAATTTTTTTCCAAGAGAGAGAGAGATGTAAACCTAGATTCCATTTCAAGCAAATACATCTGGCTTACTTAGAATGTCTCAAATCCTTTGAATGAAATTTGTTTCTTTTCTTCCCTTTGAGTTTGGTGCTGAGACTCACCTTTAAAAGGATTCCATATTCTACTTGGAGCTGAGGTAATTCCTTTATGGAGCACATTGGTGTCTTTATGGATGGGAGTTGCCTGATATCTTTGAGTTCTGCTGCTGTTCTGAAAACTTGATTTAAAGTCAGTAGTGAAAAGTTATCTGTCCCTGCAGCCTCCTCCAGGAGAGTTTTTGTGGCCTGCTGTGGATATTATTGTAAAGCACTGTCTGCGACCTGGAGAAGCTGCAAAACTAAACACATTTCAAGAGCTGCTCCTAGGTTTGAACCATCTATAATTTCAAAAGAAAACCAAACATCTAAGGACATGCCTAGAAGATCAGAGAGGGTCTCCCAAGCAGGCCTTACACAAGTTATTTGCAATAGGCACATTGAGCATCTGAATTTATCCCCCACACCATGGAAGGTGTTAGAATTGGAAGGGGCTGCCCAGGGAGATGTTGGAGTGCCCATCCCTGGAGGTGTCCCAGGAAGAGCTGGATGTGGCCCTCAGTGCTCTGGGCTGGTGACAAGGTGGGGATCAGTTGTTCAGTGGTCTTGGAGGGCTTTTCTGGTGGTTCTGTGATTTGGAGAATTAATCATCCAAATTCATTGATATGACACAGCTCCATGACAGTTTTCTAACAGCCAGGTCTTCAAAATTAATAGTTCTTGGTGAGTCCATTTGATTTTAGGTTGGAGATAAATCTGATCCACGCCACCAAAGTTTTTTTGCTTATTTTGAAATAACCTCTGTCAATACTTCACTCAAATTATACCAAATTAATCACCTGGACAGTGTCCATGCAGGCACATTTTAGCTCTTTCTGAGCAAAGAGCTGACTGGCAGCTGCAAGAACATCTTCCCTTAGAAATGATACCTTCAGCACAAAGACACAGAATCACAGTTACAGAATCAGAATCACAGAATATTTTGGGCTGGGAAACCCTCCAAACCCAACCATTTCCCCAGCACTGCCAAAGCCACCATTAATCCATTCCTCCAGGTGCCACATCTAGACATCTTTTAAATCCTTCCAGGGATGGGGACTCCACCACTGCAATGGGCACTGGCAACTCTCCCTGTGATGAAGTTTTCCCTAAGATACAATCTTAACCTCCCCGGCACGACAAGATAAAGATCAAACTTTTACTGACACAGAACTGTGCTTGGAATGGTGCTAATCCCTGCATTTCTTGTGCCTTTTCCAGCTATAAATCAATATTTCCTGGGAGCCTGATTGCCTGTCTGTGGCATTTGGTCTGTTTGCAGATCAGGCTTGGGACATTCAGCAACTGTTCTGATGACACAAAATAGATTTTGCCATATCCAGGGAATTGCACTTCTGGAGGAATGGATCTTCTTTAGCATTGTTCAAGCCAAGATATCAGTGGGGGAAGCTAATTTCAGCTTAATTCCCCAACATAATAAAGAGTGCCTGATTTATTTTTTATAGCAAAAATAGTGTTTAAAGTGCTGTACACTTTTGTATTTCGGTAGAAGTGCAAATATGCACAAGAATTTTAAAAGAAAATATGAATGTGTATTGGAAAATGTACTGGCACAGGGTGCCCAGAGGAGCTGTGGCTGCCCCTGGATCCCTGGAAGTGTCCAAGGAAAGGTTGGATGGGGCTTGGAGCAACCTGGGACAGTGGAAGGTGTCCCTGCCCATGGCAGGGGATGGCACTGGATGGGCTTTAAGTCCCTTCCATCCCAAATCATCCTGGGATTCTGGGATTCCATGCAAATGTTCATATTTTCAGTTTAGGAAGCTTTATAAAATGCTACTATTTATGGCTCTTAGAAAAAGAATTTCACAGTTTATTGCTATTCTACTCACTTAGAAAATATAAAGGGTAAAGAACAATAAGGAAAAGTACACTATTTTAAGTTGACTCATTTTATTTTCTTTCCTTCCTGAATCTTCCATCAAAGTGCAAAAAACCTGAGAAATTATTTTCAACTCCTCAAAATTTCCTCACAGGAACCATTTACTTTTATTCTTAATTCTCATTACTTCACAAAATACAAGAGCTTTTCTCATCATAAAAAGAGAAATCTGCAACTCTCAATTGGCTGATTAACCTCTGAGGCTGGATTTTAATACTCTGAAAATATCATTCATAATTATATCCTGCAAGGTTACATTTTAATTTTCTACATTTAGGCTTTTTGAACTTAAACCTGTGGAATTAGATCATGTGTTTTCCAAAACTCATAGTATCCAATGGAATATTTTCAGGGAAATGAAAAATGAAAACAGGGAATATCTGAGCACGGATAAGGATGAATTCCCAGTAACATTTTACAAGACAGAATGTATTCTTCCATAATAACGATTATTATACACAGACACTGATGAGACAATAAGAAGGTTCACCTTCTAAAGACAGTGGGAACATTGAAGATTTATATAATTAGCAATTAACCTCCAATAAATTCAAATAACTTATATGAACAAATCCTTCAACACTAATAAATAATGCACAAATTAAAAATCACTGATGTCTTTGTCACTGATCTTCTTAAAGAATTAGTTAACCTGGGATTTTTAAATTGTTTGTTTGTTTGGGGTTTTGTGCACACAGTGGAGAAATTATGAAAAATTAGTCCATGACTGCAAGAAATGTTTTTTTAGCCTGATTTCTCAAGCAACAGGTGGTTGGTTGATAAATGATTTGGGAATCTAATAGAAAGTTCTTAAAAGTAACTGTAAAAAATTTTTAAGTAATCTCACTAGGCTTTTTTTGTACATCATTGTAGAACAGTTTTGTTATTCTACTGTGTAGATCTGCAATACAGAATATTAAACTTTGATTATTTTCACTCCTTGTCCAATCTATAGATAATTATATGGTTAATACAATGATTTCTACAGCAACTTTTATCCCCAAAATTAAATGCAACAATGTGGTCTATTACTTAGTAATTTTAACAACAGATTTGAATTTAATTTAATCTCAAACTGCACAATGTGCTATATTCATTACACTTTTTAATTTCTTGTGTTTTCTGCAATTTAGATTTTAATATTACAGCCTGTACTCTGTAATGAGTTTTTATGCTTTTTTTTCAGGAAGGATGTTATGATAAGTAATGAAAATCTACCAGATGGCTTTTTATCTCCAGATTTCAATCCAGCAATGCCTGACATGTAATTAGTTTCATGTATGTATAATCACACCACTCTCAGGAGGAGCTCAAGTTTTTCTTGGGGTTTCTTCAGGGATCCCAGCTTCCTGTTATTCCTCACTTTAGAAGGGCCCTTGATTTTCCAAAGGTTTTCCATTGGATGTGCCACTCCCCAGCAGCAATGGGAGAGTGGGAAGTGCAATAAGCTCATGAACGGGTCATGTGTGTCAGGAAAAAGCTTCCAGCAGCAAAAATATTTCCTCTGCTGTTTATCAAAATTGTAGCTAAGGACTTAAGAGAACAGCAAGAACACAAGTCCATAAATCCCATAAATTTGCAGATTACTGCAAGTGCTGTGTGGCTGTAACATGGGGCATGCTGTAAGTTCTCCTTAAATTTGGTGAAAACCTCATAGAAAGTTCTTAGCATGAGTCAACCCAAATTTTATGTGCTGTATATTTTCCCTGGAATCAAGGAAGCAAAATAAGTGAGTAAAAAAATACCTAAAAATACACACAGTACACTTCTGTTGCATTGGGAGTAATCCAGAGAAGTTCTGGAAAAGTTTTTGAAGTATAAAGAAGTGAGTATGAATTGTTGACACTTTACCTTGTTTTAAACACAGCCTATTTTTTCTCTTTCACAAACAAACATCAGTGGCTTGCAGACAGCATCCTTAAACTCCTAATTTCTAGATGGTGTTGGCAATTGGCAATGAGAAAAATAAATATACAAAACACCCTAAAAATTTATTGGAGTTATTTTTCAGCCAGAGGAAGCAAAAAGATTTGCAATATACATTATAACCTTGATCATTTACAGAAAGGAGGTGTCATCTTTCTTGGAATTGTGGATTAAGATGCAGATTTTTTTATTTTGGCAACAGTTGCTCAGTGACAAAGTCATAAGTCATAGAATCTGAAAGCTTGGAAATAATAAATTTTGCATTCCTAACTTTTGCAATTTGATATATGATTGTTCATTTTGTTTAAAGGGATAACACAATAATTCCGACTCTATAATAAACTTTTGCACAAAAATATCAAGGGCTAGTTTAAAATGCACATTTTGTGATTCCACAGATGAGTAATGGGGACTTAGGTTTCCATTTGATCCCAGCTCTATTTTTCACATGGTTACAAAGACAAAGAATAGCTAAATATCATTTTTTCTTCCTGTGAGATGAGACAGGATGCAGAGCAGGTACAGGGCCGTATCTCCCACTCCATGCATATCACATGCATTACCAGAAATAGTAAAATATCAAATATTTTTTTCTTTAATAGCTCCAGATTCTGGTAAACAGCTTGTTACCATGTGATATCACACAAAGCAACTGCTTCCTAATACCAAAGAACTGACAACACATTCTATTGTTGAGCTTCACCATCTGGGAAGTTTTTCTCTTCAAATTGTCATTGAGGATAGTGGCAGTTTTTTCATATAAATATTCATTTATTTGTGCTGCCATGTGGTCACTGCTGCAAATTTTCTGTATCAGCTCCTCAGGAGCAGAGGGTGCCCAGAGCAGCTGTGGCTGCCACATCCCTAAAAGTGTCCCAGGCCAGGTTGGACAGGGCTTGGAGGAACTTGGGCTAGTGGAAGGTGTCCCTGCCCATGGTGCTGGGTGATCTTTATGGCCTCTTCCCACCCAAACCATCCTGTGACTGTGGCTCTATTAAACCCCAGAGCTTTTGCTCCCAAGTTCCCTGGCATCTGTCTTTCAGAAAGGAGACATTAATTTTTCACTTCGCCTCTTTTCAGAAAGGAAAATAAAAACACACCTACATGGTGATCCTTCAGGACTAGGCAGCACAGTGCAGAGGACAGCATGGGCATGGAATCCCAGAATAATTTGGGACTGAAGCCCATCCAGTGCCACCCCCTGCCATGGGCAGGGACACCCTCCACCATCCCAGGTGCTCCAAGCCCCATCCAGCCTGGCCTTGGACAACCCAGGGATGCAGATGACTGAAGTGAGCTGTGGTGAGGTCAGAGCTGACCTTGCAGAGCTGGAATCACTTTGGAGATCTTCTTCCTTCTGAGCTCAGGTGAAGTCCCAGGTGATGTAGCAAAGATGTGGAACCAAAAGGGTCAGTTTTCTGCAGGAACAACATAATCCTGGGGTAACCTCCACAGGTCTCCCTTCTGCTGAAGCTGCCTGTACACAAACCACAGGCACGGCATGGAAAGAAGGTATTAGAAACTCAGCTGCTCAGAAAACCAATGTTCCTGCAAATCCCCTGCAGCCATGGGATATGCTGAGAGGATGAGAGCAATTCTGGGCCTGGAAATGACACCAGGGCTCATTTTTGTACCTGTCCTGCTTTGCTTGAGTCTTTTATTCTGCACTGGCTTATTGCTGACATTGAATTGTATGAGGCATCTGCCACGGATCAGGAATATCTGATGGAAAGAGAGGGACAGCCTCATGTTAACAAATGCACTTTGAATTTCTGCAACTTATATTCTCTTTTAATGCATAAGGAGATGTGGGCTTTTTTCCCTTTTCATTCTAAAGGGATAAAATGGAACCCTTCACATGCACAAATATTTCACATAGTTTGCAAGTACCCTTACAATTTTAAAATGAGCATTTCATGTATTCTTTTCCAAATTCAATTACTGCTCAATTTGGCATATTTATTTTCTTTAATGGGATGATCCCTAACATCTCCCTGTGATGAAGACACATTCACCTACAGTAACTTAAATAAATTCCCTCCCATATATTCTTTTCCCTTTCCTTCCCTCTTCACTGAAATGTTCCTGTTTTTAAAACTATCTTAAAAATTACCTAAGTTCATTTATTGTTATTCTTGCAAGCAATTAACACATACAAAACATATTTTTCCCTGTGACTATAACTTCAGGTTTTATCCAAGATATCAGTTTGTGAGCAGTCAGGTTCACTTGGAGCCATCTTAACTCTATGATTATTTTTAGCTTGGGTAAACAAATTTTCAAATTTTTATGTTTGAAAGCAGCTACTTCTCTGGGAGAACTTCCCATTCCCCACATTTTTTTGTCAAGGGAGGTGAGAAGCAGAACTGAAGCCTGTCTATGGCAGTGAGTATTTAGATGTATTTAGAAATCTGTCTCTTGTGGTTATTTTCTCAGCAACCACAATTTATCCTTATTTATAGCCACCCTAAATAAGAGCTATTTAAATATTAATGAATTAACTTGCTGGCTCAGCATGTATTTGTAGGATGAAGAATTACAACAGAAGAAATCAAAATATTCTGTATCAAGGGACTGCTTGTGCATTTTCCTTCCTTGGACCTGACATGTGAGTATGCAGATGGCAAAATTTTGGAATAAGGAGTATACATAGTGTGGAAATGTTCACATAACTGACTCTGTGAGACAGATTAGAGTTAAATCCTCTTCTAGTTAACCTTGAGAAAGCTCAGACTGTGATGAATTTTAGAAGCACTGCAGCAAATAACTAAACTGGGTTTTTTTGTGTTTTTTTCTTTTTTTTTGTTTGATTGGCTTGGGGTTTCCCTGTTCTTTCTTTATTTATTTTCCCATTTAAAAATTATGGAGTTTCTCAAAATCACAGAAGAATGCTGGGACAGTAGCTGGATTATGTAATGAAGATTTATCACAAGAGCTAATGGATTGATTATGTGAGAATTCCTGACATTAGATTTCTTGTGGGTTACATGCTGGGAATAAAAGGGTGATTATTATGATTGGTTTACCTGCATAAAATTATTCTTTGAAATTGTTTCTGTTTATTAGCATAATAAACTTGAGCAGAAAAGAATGAGTGTCTTTGGTATTTTATAGTGTGCTAATGGTTTTATGCCTTATCATTTCTAAAAACTCTACCCCAGCATTAAAGAATGGCAATATTTATGATCTTGTCCTATGTTTTGTTGTTCTTATGGGGAAGAAATAAAACTAGAATTTTCTTTTCTTCTTTTAACAGAAGATTATCAGTGCAGGAGAACAAAAATTGCATTTTTCATTTTTTATGATTAGGATCTGGAACTGTTCAAACTTTAGGAATATTTTCAGAAGTTACTTCTTTTTCAGGTAGCTGTTCTCTCCCAGTCTTTGCAGATATCACATTTCTTACAGTCTACTCTCATTCAAAATCAGAACAGATAAATTTTAACACATTAAACCCACCTAACATGGCTATAAACAAATGCAGGGTGCAGTTCACAACACATGTGAACCAACACTAACTCTACTCATTCATGCTTGCACAGAAAGATTTTGTTTGTCTTCTTTTAATCTTCACATGTGGCATGAGAGGAAAAAAAAATTTTTTTTCCCCTGGTTCAGTCAAAAATGTCAAATGTTTTATTCCTGGCTCTTCTTTAAAAGTCTGTTTAAGAAAGGTGGTGTCTAGATCTCTATCTGATGCTAATCGGACAGTATTTGCTTTCTAGAGAGCATCTCTAGAAAAATTTTCTTCTGTACTCTCCTCTCAGTTTGTTATTTCTTCCAGTTTGTAAACGAATCATAGCAGAATAAATCATCTGAATAAATCCTGCAATAGAGAATTAAATGCTTTGTGTCCAACCCCACAATCAAATAAAAAAGAGAGAAGCTCACTCAAAACCAACAGTGCTATTACCAGATGATAATTCCAATTTTAATAAAATCCCTCCCCTGTTCCACATTATTTCAGCCAATGAGGAATGGGCCAATTCTAGAGAAAAAAAATGAGTAGATTTTTACGAAGCAGTGAATATTGTCTCACAAAAGGAGTTCTAGAATTTAACAAACCTGGATGCCATTTCTCTATAATGCCATGTAATTCTAGCTCAAAAATCTTCATCTGTGAAGGCTCTAGAAATACTCACCCTTGGAGGTAAATAATGGCCAGAACTGAGCATTTTACTGAAAAATAGGCTCTTCTTCCCAAACTGAGAGGCACCAGAATTGCCTACAAATAAATTGGACCAATTCTTTGATAAACTCTTTGAGGAAAACCAGAATTATGAACTGATGATGGGAGAAGTAAGGGAAAACTAATGTTCTGAAAGGATTCCTGAGGCCTGTGGAGCACTGAAGGACAACTTATTCCTAGGTGAGGGTCTGGATAAAGACATCCTTTTCCAGGTGTTTTAGTCCCCCTTCCTCTCTTTGTTATCATATTTCCATGACAGTTTCCCAAGACTCATCATCAATTGGGACTGGAGAGAACAAAAGAATTCAGATTTCTAAAATTAGATCTTTGAGAGAAAAAAGTAACTTTTTGATGGATGACCTAGTCCTGGTTGGAATGCTAGTTGTCTCTGGATTTTTATGATGTTGTAATATTAATTTTTTTTCCCTAAACTTCTGTTACTGAGCACCAGCTGACTTAGGTTCAGAATTGGATAAAGCAACATAAAACAGAGGTCCTAGAAACATGAAGGAAAAAAAGAATTTACATTGCTTATGAAAAGATAGAATTAGTCAGGAAACAAATTCAATGGGACAACCCAAAAATAATAACATGTCAAAACCTAGTACTGGCTGAAGCTAAAATCAAAAGAGATTTTTACTCCTTCATCTATAACATCTTCTTTAAAGAGTAATCTGTCCCAGAATTGGCAGTTGACCAGCACATTCTTTTATGTCAGAAGGAAAGGAACAGACTCCTGTACAAATAAGGATATTCAGAGTTAGCTACAATAAAGCATATTCTGTGGTTTTGCATTCATTGTGTATTCAGCAGAGAATCCTTTGTCTCTCTACCTTTATTCCTTCACATAATGACAGCATTTTGCTCAGATCATTTTGATAGATTATACAAAATCTTGTTGCATTTAAAGACTGAAAAACAAACTGAAGAAATGTGCTTTTTTAAAGGAAAGTGTCTATTATATTTGCTCTAATCTCCATAAGAATTATTAACAGGAGACAAAGAACATCAATACCTTTCTTTCTTCTTATCCCTCTCACTCCATCTCTTTTTCTAAATGAATCAATAACTAAAAAATACTGCAAAGTTTTGTTCTTGCTATTGGTTACTGGAAGTTTCAAACCTCCTACCACCCCATAATCTCTCTCTTTATTACAGCCACAGAATCAAGGAACAGCTAGATATTAAATGAGATAAGGAGGCTATTGCTAAAGTCTAAACAATCAGCCAGGTCATTTGTTAATGGAAGTACAACCCCAGTTCTTCCTCTGTCTTTGAAAATACCATCCATCTTCAGGCTGTATAATTTTCAAGTTGTGTTCACCTTAAAATAATTGGTTTGAATATTTCATATGAAAAGTAGGAAACATCACCTTAATGAAAGAAAGGAATTTGCAAGAGATAACATTGCCATTAATGAAGTCTAATTAGAGATTCATTTAAAAAATAATCTCCTGTGCTAATTTATCAGAGAAGGCTAATAGAGTTCTAACTTGAGACAAAAATAGTTCTTTGGAGTTTTATAAATGTTCTTGTCTCAGTTAACTATTTCTATTATTTGCAACAATAAAAAACCAATTAGTGTGTTAGAAATCTGACTATTAAATAAAGAAAACTGTTATGTGTTGTACGTTATTTTCTGAAAGTTGTTTTTGTGAGGAGGGTTGTCACATTTTTTCACCATTGTAGGTTTTGTATTTTGTTACAAAACCTGCAATGGTGAAAAATGTGACAACCCTCCTCACAAAAATACTGTAACTTTTGTCCACATTTGAGATATGCAATTATTCTCCCTTACTTTCTACCAATATAAAAAATTCTATATTTCTTTAGAAATGACAGGGATTGGTCCTATAATGCATAAAGACAATTTAACTTGGTTCCCAGTGTTTCATCTTCCATGTTGGCTTGATGACAAAACACCATTTGATTCTCAGATTTGGACTGCTGGAATTCTCTGCTGCCCTGGTCTGTGGCTCTGCCCAGGACTAAGAGAAACCAAGCTGTGTTAGAAGGTAACTACTGCTCTTTGCTAAGAGCAGAGCACTCTCATGGTGGAGATTGCTCTAAAAACTCTCAGGATTGAAGAGAAACACCAACCTGTCTTAGATCAAGGGGCCCTGGGATGGGATGGGATGGGATGGGATGGGATGGGATGGGATGGGATGGGATGGGATGGGATGGGATGGGATGGGATGGGATGGGATGGGATGGGATGGGATGGGATGGGATGGGATGGGATGGGATGGGATGGGATGGGATGGGATGGGATGGGATGGGATGGGATGGGAGACCAGAAGTATCAGAGGAACAAGGATGAATGGGGGAAGGCTGGGGCCCAGGGAAAACCAGCTATCCCCAAGTGATCCCCTGCCAGAAAAGGGCTGGATTAGCCCACTCAAGGAGCAGGATTCCTCCCAAAAGAGACAGGAGATCAGAAATCTGAAGTGTCAGGTCCAGGTCCTGGGGTCTCTCATGCAATGTTTGAGGTGCAAGGGAGAGGGTTTAGGCAGTGTGCAAAACTCACTTTGAGGTTTTATGGTATATATGGATGCCCCTGGATCCCTGGCAGTGTCCAAGGGCAGGTTGGATGGATTTGGAGCAACCTGGGACAGTGGAAGGTGTCCCTGCCCATGGCAGGGGGGGACTGGGTGAGCTGTAAGTCCCCATCCGATACAAACCAGTCTGGAATTCTTAGAAAACGAACCAAAGGTGGGGAAAGGGAGAGGATCAGGGTGGTTTTGGCAGGACCAAAGGAGGGAAAAGAGAGGGGTGAGGGGTTCCAAGGGATGATCTGAGGGTGAGAAGGGTGCTGGAGAACATGCTTGTCTTACTAAGCCCTGTACCCTATATCCTAACCTACACCCTCACTCATCCCTCCCTCTGGGGAGGCTGTGGGGAGTGAGCTGGGTTGAGCTGGAAACCCTCAAGCTGAATCAGCCAAGTCTGAGAGCCAGCAGCTGGAGTGGGACCACAGACAGCCAGTGCTGCAGATCCATCAAGAGCAGGGAATCCTGGACAAGATTTGTGGGGTGTTTGGGTGGATAAATGCTGCTGGATCAATGGTGAGTGGCTAAAAGTTGGGTGGTGGCTGGGGCTGGTAAAGGCACCACTTTCTGCCTGAAGGGCTCTGTGTGCCTGGTGATGCCCAAATTGATCCTGTGGGATGTGTGGGAGCCTGCTGGGAGTGGGGGCTCAGCTGAGCTGAGAGCTGGGACTCTCAGCAGGATTGTAGCTCCCTGGAACTGCTGGGCTTGGCACCCTCTAACACCATTCAGGAGCCTTTTTTGATGTGACAAATTACTGTGATTAGAGCAGAGATCTCCTCAGCCTGATGTTTTCAGAATAATTTCCATAATAATACTGTCTGGCAAACAAAAGGAGGAATACTTGAACATCCTCTTGATTATTCCTGTCTGTTCCTGAATTATCTTCTCTAATGGGCTCAGAGATTCTTTGTGAGGTAACAGATTTGGGATATGATTAGCTATTAAAGAAAAGAATTATAAACAGCCTCCTGTGGAATAGAAAATGGATTTCATGGAGCATCAACATCTTCATTCTAGGGGAAATTTTGCAGGTGAATAACTTTTGTTGTAATATGAAGGAAATGGAGAAAAACACATCCTCCAGGATGTCACTGAATTGGCATCTGAATGCTCAGATGAGCTATAGATCTGTGTATTTTATTTTATATCTCCATATTCCAATTAGATAGGTTGGAACAATCTGGGATAATGGAAGGTGTCTCTGCCCATGGCAGGGGGTGGAACAAGATGAGTTTCAAGGTCTCTTCCAACCCAAATCAATCTGTGATTTTTTATTTATGTAGTTATTCTTCACATAGGACAAATTAATATTTTAAACATGAAAATTATCATTCCCCTCCATTTAAAGAAATTATATGCTTTTTTAAAAAATCTAATATTGTGTTAACAATTATCCTCAAAACTATACATAATTCAAGCTTAGGACCAATCTTACTACAAATTCTCAAGTGATGATTCTTCTGCAACACATGGTTAAACTAGAAAGGAAAATGCACCACTTACCCATTTAAAACACCTGCTTAAATGCTAGATTTTCACTTCTAATTTCTTTTTTAATGCCATTGCCATAAAATTAAGATACCTACACAACAGTTTCCTGCTTCAACCCTTATAAACTTATTTTATCTTTATTAGATGGGAAATTATGAGCTGAGGGAACAAAAACTGAATTCTTCTTTTGCTGTAGCTTATCTCTCAAAAAAATATTGTCCCTCTCTGTGTTGCCTCCAGAGCAGTTTTTTTGACTTAGGACACACTGAGAGCACAGTTATTGCTGTGCAGCACAGCTTGTTTTACTGAAATATTCTTGAATCAGTGTCTGGGCTGGCAGTGCAGGGCCCTGCAAGGGTCACTTGCACACCCTACTTCTGCAAATGGCAAACTCACCTAGAAATAAGTCACCAGCAAGTAATCAGCTGCCAAAACATGGAGTTTAAGGGTGCAGCAATATGTTATTAAACCATTTCATTGGCCAGCATATCTTCCATAATCTGCTTTTGGCTTCTTCTTGCCATTCATCTTCCAGAGAGTTTTTGTTCTCCAAGTTTTGACTCTATTACAGCCAAATAATAATAATGTCCAGGATCAGGTGTCAGGCTTATAACTGGGAATAGCAGACTCTGGAGTCCCCTTGATAGAGGAGAACTTTGCAGATCCCAGCTGTTAATCTCTACCTGAATCACTCCTGAGGAGTTTGCAGCTCATGGTGTCTGCACAAGGCAGGAACTGTATCACAAAAGCTCTCTTCTGCCATTTCTTGGAAAGGCCTGCCCAGGGAAATCACCAGCCCTGGAATGTGCTCAAAATCCTGTGGATGTGGCACCTGGGGATGTGATTTTATAGGGAAGGGAACATGGTGCTGGCTGGACTTGGTGATCTCAGAGGTCTTTTCCAACCTTAATGATTAATCATTCTGCAATTCTAAAGGAAGAAGTGTTGCCAAGTCAGTGAAATTTTAAGAGAAAAAGAGAATTAAAATAGGTTTTCATTTTGTCTCTCCAAAGCAGTACAAGTTGTTACATTAGCCACACATATCTGGTATTCAGGAAATAATAGAGAGCAAAGTGGAGCCTTATTTTGAGTTGCATTAGTAAAATCTTCCCTGATAATGGCACAGAATGGAAGGAAATCCTCATCTCTACCACTGTTTTGTAATTTCTTCCATGCCAAAGACATAATAACATCATAAAATGAGACATAAAACATGGCATGTCAAAGACATAAAACATCATAAAAATATCATAATTCTTAAAGCTGCAAATTCAAACTAAAATAGCCTGAAGGGACTGCTCAAAAACACTGACTCTCATCATTTTCCTGCATTTGTACCATGGTCCATAAGTTGTTGTTAACCTTGGAAGAAGCATATCAGGAGTTCTGTTCACAGGTGAGTGAGCAGCACATGGGCAAAATGCTGAGGGAGAGGGGTTGGGTTTGTATGAAACACAAAATGTCAGTGGGCTCAAATGGGTATTGAGATATGGAATTTAATTCAAATTCTGGTTTAATTACAATAATAATGGTTAATGCAACAAAGAAACAGCAGTTTTTACCCAAGCTGATCATATTCTCCTCAAGGAGATGATTTTTTAGTATGTCAGGGATGATATAACAGGAAAAGTTAGAACATTGTTCTCTAACTGCTCCCAATTTTCAGCATTTGGATAAATAACTTCTTCTGACAATCTTTCTCTTTCAATGGACATGCAGGACAGAGATATGTAGGGCAGAGTTTCATCCCAAACTATTTGTTCCAAAATACTGAGAAAGAAATATAGAAATGTTTGCTGTAAGTTGCATCAAACTCATGAGAGAACAACCTCTAATACATGAGTTGAAATTTTGATATCTCTTGTGTCTCAGGCTCACAGTAGGGAAAAGTATTTAAAGATTTGCAAGGATTGCTTGGATGTCTTCAAGGACTCTTTTGATTGTTTGATCAAAAGATAATTTTTTCCTAAGCTGTCTAATAACAGTTCTCTTGCTCTTTAATTAAACACAGTGGAATGAAAAATCATCTGGATTCTCCAACTGTTGTCCTCTTGTAAATATTTTTGGTGTCCATCACTGAATCCTTCTTGTTGATCTTTCTTTGGTGGAAGAAAAAAAAATCAATTTTTTTGGCAAATAACAATGTAGTGTAATGAATCAGCCTGACTTGGGATTCATCACTTACTTTCTCACCATAACCTTTACTATTTTCATGTCCTTAAGCAAGTTAGGTAATCTCTCTGTTTTTCTACCTCCCTTATTTACACATAAAGAGTAAGATTCATTGCAGATATATTTGTGCAGTTTTTATGAATCTGATTTGTTTTAGGAACTATTATACAGTTTGAACCACAAGGGAAAATAACTAAATTACAAAGTAAATTACCTTCAGTTACCAAATAATTGTGCCATTTTCTCCCAAATGTGAAAGATGCAGTTATTAGCAGAAGAATGTCTCAAATGTATCATTTATTGGAAAGGCAGAAAGTTCCTTGTTAAGAAAGAAACTATTGCAAATATAGGCAGACTATGACTAATTCAATCAGCAAAATTACAGTCACTGCCAAGCTTCTTTCTTTCCAGAGGGAATAAGTTTCCCCTCATTTTCCAGTCCATGCAGCACAGGTATCTGTACCCCTTGGGTACAAAACAGAGGCAAACTTCATGGCAGATGGGCAGAAGCACTTAGATATCTCTTTTCTGTTGTTGTTGTTTTTTTTGGTTTTTGGTTTTTTGTTTTTTTTTTTTTATATGCTTGATATGCCTCATAGCCTGAAGTCCTGCTGAAGCTTTCTGTACATATTTCAAAAAGATTTGTTGAATTTATCACTTCCAAGTATTGCTGTGTAGCAGAGCACCTCTGGAGCAATGCAGTGAGAGTGTAGAACTGCTGCTGTCCATCTCACAGGTGTGTTGTTCTTTTATCCCATGGTACAGGAGCAGGGATTCCTCCTTGTGCCTCAGATTTTAAATCTGCTCTGTCACTAAATGTGGCAGAGGGACAACAGCTCATCTCTGAGAGAGCCTCCCTGCCTTTAGTTCATCAGGACTGGCAATTTCAGGACTGGCAGAGAAGGGAATCCTTTATTTTGAGAAGAATGAACTTGGCATAGACAATTTTTGTTATTATTGCCTACTTTGGAAGGAGAAATGGAAGGGATCTTGCCAGATTTCCTCCTGCAGAGACACTGGGACTGGAGCTCAAGGCTTTTCTTTCCTCTTGACCCAGATACACAGCTGAGCTTTAGACAAGGCTCTCCAGTCATTGCCCAAAGGAATAACTTCTCAGGGAATATACTTTTTTGCAGTTTACAAGTTGCCTGGTTTTCCTCTTCCAATCGTGCTTCATCTGAAGCTTAAGGGCTTTTTCCCCTCAAGCTGATGCACAAACCCATCCTTAAGCCTCACACCAGCTCTTGACTAAGCCTTTGCCAGAGATCTCAGCCACAGCCTGGATGAAATATTTCTCAGGGGAGGTTTTGCTTCTGTTTCTAAATGTCTCTGGCAGCCCTGAACAGTCCTGGTGTGACCTGATTTTTTCTTGCTATCAAAGCAGCCCCCTTACCTAAGCTGTAAAACTTTTACCTCACTAAGGACAAAATTCCTCAGCTGTTGTGCAGATACAAAAATTCTTGGGAGAATTCATAGCCTGACCCTCCTTTTGCAACACGTTTAAAGACCAGCTCTGGAAAATTAATCCACAAACACCAGAGGTTTATGTCCAAAAAGGAGACAGAGGTCTTTTACTTTATTGGAATAAAGAGAGAGGCCATGGGGCATTCCCCTGGGGTCTCTCCAATTTTTGGAGGACCCAGTCTCCTTTTTATCCCAATTTCCTGGCCACGTTTCCCTCTCTTTCCCCATGGGCTGAGGTACTTGAGAGGCACAGACTTCCCAGGACACCTGACACCTGAGATTCCCCTCTAATGCAAACCCTCCCTTTTAATTTTTAACTTTTATGGAATTTATGGTTTTTCCCCACTGCTTCTTTCATCTTTCAATATCCGATTGAATCTAAACCCTCCCTCACAGTGACCTGTAGCTGATATGAAGCTCTTTAATAAGAAGTAACTTTGTATTACAGCACTGCCAGTTATTATTGTGGGTTTAATCCACAGCCCTATTAATGGGAATCACAAATTCCTTCATGAGGAGCCCCTGCCATTTCCTGCCCAGGACTATCTTCAGCCACGGGTATTTTTTCAGTGGCTTTAATAAATATTTTTTTGTGGCTTGGGTAACATCAGCCTGCAGCCTGGGGGCAGATTCCTATTGACTCTTGTTTGCATTTTTAACTACAGAAATCCATTCTTTGTGCTGCTGATTAATGTGTGCTTTCTGTAGGAATATCACTACTGCATTGACAGTGTGCCATTGCTGGTAACTGGTGCAGAAAATGGCTCTTCAAAAATGCATGAAGCTTATCAGCTCTGAATGAATACTTGAACAGGTGTGTTTTCATGAGGAATGTTTAACCTGATTTCAAAAATAAGGGGGTTTCTTGTTTTCCTTTTTAATATTGAGGTTGCAGAATCATTGTGATGGGTGAAGAAGCACAGCACATTAAAAATGTGTAATGACACAAAACTCCCAGATCTCATCACAACTGGATGCTGTGGAGTTGGTAAACTCCAACCACTTAATGAGTTGTGTTGTTTTGTGGCCAGAAGAACAGCTAAATACCAAAACTGTTGCTTCATCAATTATAGTGCATTTATCTGAATCTTCCAATTTTGAAATCCATTTTTTCATACTTCTTGATTTGCTTTTGGAAGCCAACAAACCTAAGGAATATTGGTTATATGGAAAGCTATTGCAGAATTATTCTTCTAGCTCGTAAGGAGAGATGATGAATGATTTCACCACACAGAAATAAAAATGGGAAGTCAGCAGGGTGCCCAAAGAAGCTGTGGCTGCCCCTGGATCCCTGGCAGTGTCCAAGGCCAGGCTGGATGGGAATGGAACATTCTGGTATAGTGGAAGGTGTCTCTGCCCATGGCAGAGTGGGATATATGGGCTTTAAAGCCCCTTCCCACCCAAACCATCCAGTGATTCTGTGATTCCAAGATTACCTGCTACCTGGAAAGAGCAGGTATAAAACATGAAATCAAATTAGAGAGAAATTAGCTGATTTTTTGACTAAAGGTCTTTGATCCCAAAAGGACTGTTCAGTGAAAGCTGCTTTTGCTTTTCTTCCACATTTTGATTAATATTTGTGCTAATACAAACAGAAGTAAGTAAAATACCCTCAATGAGATATTTTATGTATGCACATGGAGTGCCTTGGCTTCATTTTGCCGAGAAAAAACTCCTAATTAACAGTTTAATATTGCTTTTGTTATTTCCTTTATGATGCTCATAATTGCACTGCTGATTTTTAATTAAACATGCATTTTGTGAAATATGTCGCATAAATAACCCTTGTGAGCCGTGCTTTTATTAACTATTCATCATTCATCTAGGCAGCACAAAGGGCACTGGAAACAATTACTGAAATGTGCTTATACAAGGCAGAGCAGAGCTCAGGAGACTTCCCAGAGCATCTCATTGTCTGATTAAACCCCCTGATGGATTTACAGTGGACCCTGTTTTAACAGATAAGATAAATCTACTGTTGTCCTTATTCCTCATTATTAAAACCAATATCCTAATTATTTCTGGCAGGTTGTTTCTAAGGTATTACTTTGGCTGTCCATAAATTGAAGGTTTATATCCTTGCTGACATTTTTCTTTCTTTGGGACTTTTTGTTCTGCTTTGTGGCAAAGGACTTTGGAATATGCATTGGTGTGCTGAGCTGAGTAGAATCTGTGGTTCTGGTGCCCTGCAGAACTTGAAGATGGACAGAGAAATAGAAATTCTCTGTGTTTAATGAGATTCCATCACCATTTTGACTGCAGGGAGCAGTTTCTGGGTTCAATGCTGACTGAATCCAGTGAATTGTTTCATGTTCCAGGACTGTGCTGCTCAGACCAGAAGGTCTCATGAAGAAGAAGCCACAGAGGTGCCACAGGGGTGATCTTTTGATTTTAAGATTTAATTTTAATAAATTTTGGCTACGGATCAGTTATTTTTCAAAATAGTTTTGTAAAAAATGAAGAAGTAGTTTTGGTAGATTTTACAGGATCTAGAATCATGGAATGATTTGGGCTGGAAGGTGTCTTAAAGCCCACCCAGTCCCACCCCTGCCACGAGCAGGGACACCTTCTGCTAGCCCAGGTAGTTCCAAGCTCCATCCAACCTGGCCTGGACCACTCCCAGGATATATTTATGTGTCATTCCATGAAAAGTACATCACAGAAATCCCTGAAAGCTTTTTGAGTAGAAGAATGCTTCAGATTGACTTGCATTTCTCTCCACCTTTCCCAGAGCCATAATCAACATTAAATACTGGTGTTTTCACAGTCACACTTCCATTTAAATGGATCATTACACTTTATCCTGATGTGCTGGATGAGCAGCAGTTTCCATCTCAATAATACACACTTATGTTCCTTTGTGAATCAATTTAAAAAAAAAGTATTTAGAAGAGTTTCTTTCTTTACTTTTGCTTAATGACAATTATTTTCCAGGGGTCTTGTCAGCAGTTCAGCCCAGCCCAGCTTCACCCAGATTACCTGGCAGTGGAAATTCCTGGAAAGGCAGCTGGAATGTTGCCCTACCTTCCTAAAACACACTCAGCTTAATCTTAGTTTGTCTTTTTCTAGTGCCATGTCCAGGAGAACTGCTCTTCTTTATGATTTTAGGCTGAAGTTCATCTGTTTACTCTTCCAGCTTCCTGATTTCTTTTGCTTCGAACACATCTAGGGCTGAAACCAGCTCTAGCTTTGCTTTAGCTTTATACAGTTGTGGGGTGTAGAACCTATTCCTAATTAACAGAAAGGAATAATTATGCTATGTAGAAACAACTCTGATCCTGGAATAAAAGCAGAGACACACTAGGGAGGTGATTTCCTGTATTTGGCAGGAGATTTATCTGATCCTGAGGAATAAAATATGACCCAATAGATTAATTATTTTAGAAAATGCTTGCAATCTTTGGCATTTAAAATTAAAAGCTTTTTGGCTGGATAATTTGAGAGAAGAATTTCTGTTGTATTTACCCTGAGAGGATGTTGTTTAGAACACACTTCTTGAGACAGAACGATTCCATATGTTAAATACTGATTATTAGAAAACAAAGCCTTAGGGAGAAGTTCTCTGAAAGGGATTTGTGGAACCTTTGAAAAAGAGACTGATGGGAAATCACCTCAAGTTCTGGCAGACTTGTAGCAGACTCCCAAAGCTGAACATTCCTCTGCAAGGGTTCTGCTCTTGAATGTTCCCCCCAAGCCTTTTGCTTGCACAAGTATTACAAATAAACTGAGAGGATTTCAGCTCTGCCTTTTCTGGGACTGATGGTGCCTCCACCTTTTGTTTAATTGCAGGTGTCTCTGAGAATAAAATGGTGCAGAATTAATTTCAAGTACCTGGCTTTTCATCCTGCTCTTAACATCTGCTCATTTTATGGACTGTTGCAATACCAGCCAAACATCTGGTGGCTTCCCTCTGTGTCCCAAAGTAGAAAAGCCTCCAAGTTGTACTGAAAACTTTCCCTGAGCCTTCCTCCTGAGCCTGCCTTCATTCCACAGTCTTTCCATTCCAAGGTAGAATCCATTTTTCAGAATGCTGATGTCAAACTCTGGAGCACTGAGACAAGGGGCTCAAATCTAACCCCATGTGTATTATATCTATAGAGAAAACAAAAACAAGTTTTCACTCTGATTTAGAACGCAGGTCCACAATGAAATTTAAAAGCAGCTTAGTCTGAATTTTGCTTAGCCAGCTAAGCCATGTAATTTGGGTCAAAGCAGAAGGAAGATTTGGGGAACAAATACACTTGACTTTGAAAATCAAGGGGAGATGAACCATCATCATGCTTTAAACATTTGACAATTAGCAATTTAGTGTTAAAATCAGTTTTTTAGTGTTACAATTAGTAATTTAGTGTTACAACATAATTATGCACAAAACTTGGATTTCCAGGGACAGCCACCAGTAGTTCCCTGTCCCCTGAGGGGCAACATGTTGAAGGCAGGGAAGACCCTGCAGGCTCTCTGGATACTGAACTGTAAAACACTGAGAGAAAACAGATAATTAAAATGCTTTTTGTGGAAAATGTTTGCATATAATTAAATCAGAGAACATCCAATGTGTATATTAAGAGTGCTTTATTATGACTGTAACAACATCAGACAAAAGCTGTCAATTAGTAATTGGACTCTTTAACTCCTATTCCTGCTGAAGAAAGGGTATAATAAGGAAGAAAAATTATTTGCAGAAGGAAAATAATAATTCCTCCTGCTTATTTTTATAGCAATGTCCCAGAGCTCTGCAGAAATTCAGTCATGGCCAGGTTTCACCAGTTGGAATGAGTTTAGAGGGCAGCTGCTCTTCTGTGCTACATCTGTATTTACAACTGGGTACAGCCAGGGACAATGCAGATAATTCCATGGCTTTATTTATGATTTTATAATTCCATGGATGTTTGACTTCTCAGCACAGAGAAAGAATTCAGCTCTCTGAGCTGAAAGGTAGAAACATCTGCAATTCAAGTCCTTCATCTGGTTTAATATGAAGTGACTTGAAAAAAGGATGTTTCTGAAGGGAGGCTTTTTAAAAGAAACTTGTAGACTTTTATTCAGAACAATTCCTAAGTGGATACAGGAATTTCCTCTCCAATTGAAGCATTAGTGCTACAATAATCTGTAAAAAAGTGCAGTTTCTTGCTGCTGTGGTGTGTCATGCTAAAGGCATTTCAGGATGTCACATTTAGTGAAACTTCCATGTGAAAAGAAAGAGTGAAATAAAACTTGGGAAGCAGATCTTGGGCTAGAAGGTAATGCACAAAGTGATTATTTTTGCATAGTGACCATTGTTCCAACTTAGCTTAGAGAGAGCTCTCCACTTCCCAGGATCTCTCCTAGTTCACCATTATTCCCATACTCTCACTAAACCATTCCTCTTCTTTTTGTACCATCTTATGTGCTTGAAGATTCCAGAGTTCTTTATTTTTTTTTTATCCATCTGTGTTGAGCAATCCCAGTTTATTCAATTTAAAAAAAAAAAGTGGAGTGATATAATTGGGAATTTCTTACATTTTAATTCACTTTGTCTTTCATTTCACATTACATTGACTTTATGATTTTGTTTTTCATTTTCACATGACCTGCTTTTAAGTAAATTAAGAATTTTGCTGATCCTTAAATAAGGATTTTACCCTAATTTATGTTTTCAGCTCTTGAGTTAACTCTCACATCAGTATTTTTAAAAGCACCTCAAAAAGAGCCATGCTGGGATGAGAAGACAAACCAATAATCTCTAAAATGTTTTTTCTGCTCTTTTCATACAGTGAAATAGGGTTAGACCCATAAAAAGCCATGTTTTCCCTGATTTTAAAAATGAAAATTTGCCATCTGCTTTTACAGCTTAAATATAACATTATTGGAATCTGGGAAGAATTGAAATAACATATTTTGCCTGCATGAATCAATTCTCTAAAATACAGGTAGGCTTTAAAGTCATTAGAACAGACATGTAAAAGTGCCAAGTCAAGCAGAACTTCTTTTGGGAAGCAGCCAACAAATATCAGAAGGTGGCTCCTTATGTTTTGAGGAAACATTTGTGGGTTATGGAGACAGTAACCAAAAAAAAAGTTGTAAATTGATTTAAATATGGACATTATGAGGATGGGGGAAGCTCTGGACATTTACATTGCTCCCCAGACTCCTGTTACAGTGTCCCCAGGTGGCACAGAGCTTCCCACACTCGTGCCACGTGGCATTTACCAGGAATATTCACCTTCCCTCTGAATTCCAGGAGATGATATTGTGAAATTATGAATCAGAGGAAGGTTTCAGCTGAATGCAAGGCTCATTCCCATAGTCCACTGAGTTCTTTGTGCTGCAGCCTTGCCCCTGGTATGGACTTGCAGAGATGTTTGTGGCTAAGTGAAGGGTTTACTTTAAGGAAAGAAAAAAAAAAAAAACAATGAAAAAAGCCCATAAAACTGAATACTAAATATCTAAAGGTCCCTTGGTTTTGTTTATTTGGGGGTGTTTAATCAATAAATGCTCATATAAGTAATTTTTGGTAAGAAATGAGACTGGAATTATGAACAGCAGAGAAATGACCATCTCCCCTAATTCTGGTTGGCTTTCCAGTTTAGACAGAAAGAAACCTGAGCTCAAGTACTTTTTCCAATTTCACTGAAGGGTTTTCATCTCTGCCACTGGTTAGTGTGAGCATTTTAAGGATTCATGGCATATTCTGGTTCACCAATCTCATTTATATAGTCCACAGGTCCATAATTTCTTCTGTACAACATGATATAACTAAATGGAGACTAATTTGAAAAATACAACAGTTTGAGTGCAAATGTGGTTTATATTAAAGAGAATATTTTGCAATCTTCTACTTTTATTTATTCATGGAATTACAGAGTCATTAAAGCTGGAAAATAACTCCAAGACCATCAAGCCAAACCTTTGCCAGAATCCCACTGTGGCCACTCAGCTGTGGCACAAAATATTTGAATGGTCTTCTAGGGACCAGAGCAAGGATCAGGACTTTTCCATACCCTGGCACTGTTTACATGTCCATGTTTGGGGGATTTTTTGCACAGATTTAAAAAAAAAGTCCTTTAAATGCTTTGAAAAAAATAATTTTCTATTTTCAATAAAATAACTATGAAAGAAGTTTTTAAGCCATATGAGATGAAGCTGGGACAGATTTTTTTTTTCATGAGGTCTATTTTAATTATTGCACACAGACAATAATTGATGTGCTAAGCATTTAAAGTGCATTTGGACTTGATTATTTTCTCTTTTAATACTTTGGCCTCTATAATTAATTTTTAGGCTTCCTGTAATATTCGAAAAAAAAAAATTAATCTGGCAGTTTTCTTTAAAAATAGAAATGTGACAATTTGGAATGCAGTTATTTAAAAACTGATGGGAAGCCCTCTGATTTTCATTTACCAGCAGGGCAAAACCTGCCCCATTTTATAAGTGCTTATGATGCCACAGACATTTCAAATAATTTTATGCCCAAACTTAAAGAAAATATATGACTTAATCCAGTGCTAATCTTTTACTTTCTATAATGCTAAGCCTCATTTATGCTTTAAAACTTCATTAAAAATAACTGTAGGCCATATTATTTTTACTGGCCTCTTTGATCAGAAGGAAGGCTTCCCCCCAGTATCATTTTCCTTTCTTTATATTTAGGACTTTCTATTGATTTTTTGACTTTCACTTTGTACCTAATGTCATTTTTTTCTTAAGCAATCATTTTTTTTCTCCCAAAAGGGTCTTTTGTAAGCTGAAAATCTGACTATGTGGAAGAGGATAAGCATTAGGAAACTGTCCGTGTCATACTTGGAGCTGCAGAAATTGCTGTAAAAATTATCTGAAGTGCAGGAGAAAAATTCATGCACAGTTCCTACATGGAGCACCTTCTTAGAGCCTCCTGCAGCAAGAATTTTCCTTTGGCCACTCTGAGTAAGGAATGGGCATTTTTAAGAGACCTTATTGTGTGATTCCTACCAAAAGAAGGTTCTGTGCATCTCTATATGTCTGGAACAGTCTCAACATAATCATGAAGAATTATGGGAGCTTTGGAAAAAATATTAAGCTGTCTTTTCAATTATTTGAATTGAATTATTTATTTAAGTTTATTTAAGTTTTTTATTAAGTTTATTATTTATTTTAGTTATTATTATTATTAAGCTCAAAAACCCTGTAGATGTGGCACTTGAGGTCATAGTTTAGAGATGAACATGGTGCTGGGTTGATGGTTGAGCTTGGTCATCTTAAAAATCTTTCCCAACCTTTATTACTCTTTAACTCTACTTTTCCTCCTTTTCCTTATATATACAATTTGTGACAGGATCATCTGGTTCATTAAAAATTCTAGATAAATGTTCTGGAAATCTGGGAAACAAGGCTAATGAATTGCTATGATCAAAGTTTCCAGGAAATTCAAGTCAAAATACTGCAATTATTGGTCAAATTATTCCTTTTAACTGCTACAACTTTTTAAACTGGTACCTTTCACTTTAAGTTCCTCAACAACTCTAATTCTCAATTTTTTTTTCAGTACATGTGGATTTTTCAGTTTCAATAATAGTTGAACATGTTTTTCCAGATCTATTTGAAATGAAAAATGGAAAAGAAAGGTATTTGGTACCTCCTTGTCTTGCTGCTAAATTTGCTGCTTCCATAATTCAGGAAATTATTGAGGCAAATACTTGCCAACAGTAAATGTTCCTAAAACCTGCAGAGTCAGAACTCCTGATCTGAGTCAGATTGGCACAAGATTGATCTAAATAGATGCCTAACCTGAACAAAGGTGGTTATCCAGATTTTCTGATCAGGGAAAGGGATGTGGAATTCGATAAAGTAGAAGTCCACATTAGCCCTGCTGCCAATAATGGAATTAGGTTACTGCTCTTACAGTCAATTGTTGTTTGACAGCAATGCATCCCTCTGGGAGACTCTAAATCCACATCATTTCCTACCACTCCACTAGAAAGATGCAATGATTATGACACACAAACCTGTTTATAATTGGCCTCTCATATTATAATTGAGAAGGAATAAAAATCAGTCTGGAAATTATTAATGAAACAGAACCTTATTAAATCAATTTAAGGAGAATCCAGACGCAGATTGAAAATTAGATCATCTAAACCACTTGCTTTTAATGTTTTCTGATATACAGAACCAGTCTTTATGCACAAAAGGTCTTCCTCAATTTCCTAAACTTTCAAAACTTGGCTCAGGGGTATGCAGCAATAATTTGTCCATTTGACCTTTCCTTCCTAGAAAGTGCTTTCTTTGATCATTCTGAAGTGACAGGAGATGCTGATCCTTGAGCCAGTGCATTTCTGGAGTCTCAAAAGTATTTAAAGTATTTGATGTTTAAAAAAAAATTGCCCCAAATTCAAACTGCTCTATTGCAACACCTTTCTTTGGGGGATAGGTAATGAATTAAAGATTTTAAAGGCACAGCATTCAAGTAAAGAGATAAATTTCAATCACTGAGGCCTTTCAAAGCTTATATGGATAATTTTAGGTAAGTTTTATGTCTGTTGGAAATTGCCCTCTTAAAATAACTGGTTTATGAAAAAGAATAACATTTCTTCTCTCATTTTAGGCTGAGATGTGCAGAAATCAGTTTCAAACCAAATGGCAAAACAAGGAACAGCTGGTCTTGCTGCCTGGTTTGTAAACTGTGCTTCCAGTGTTTTCCTGGGAATGCCTTGAGAGAAGACAATAAACTCCACTCTCTGAGGTCTCACTTCTTTTTATCCTCTCTTATCATATTTATCCTGCAGTCTCACAGCCAAAATAATCTCGTGATAATCTGCCTTTCCTCAAACTGTCAAACTGCCTCAGTAAATAGATGAGTATGGACAAAAGGCTGGGAGTAGGCATGATGAGAAAATTAGAAAAAAAGAAATAGAAAAATTGCACTGTTTCGTTGCATTCCTGCTCATGAACATTTAACTCAAGGTAGAAGTAGGTTTGGAAACCATGGAAAAGCTGATCTCTGCTGAAATACTTTTTGCTTTTGTTTCCAATTTAATAACTCTGGGAAAGTCTCATTTCTGAAACATTATCAGCACTGTGCTTTCAAGTTTCATTCCAGAAGATAATTCGGGCTTATTGCAGAATAGAAAATGAAAATATTGCAAAGTTTTGTGTGCTTTCAGTGATATTTTTTTTCTTAAGGTGGTCAAGAAGAATTGAAGCTGGATTTTTTTATTATGCATTATCTTATTTATCTCAATTAAACAGATCCAGAACAATGAAATAATAATTTTCAAGCAGTGTTGACTTCAGAAAACTCCTATTTCTACTAATCAATGCAGGTTGGATTTTCAACTGAAAGTTGGGGTTATTTAATAAAATCACAAAGGAGATTAAATATCCTGACCTTCATTATACTTTTAAATAAATTAATGCTTAGTGTCCAGAAAGAATATCCATTTTTATATCAGGAATAACACCAAAAAGAACCACAAGGGAAATTCACAAAATAAATTTACAAAGTAAAGCAGCTTTTGCTCAAAACTTGAGGTGTTCTGTGTTATCCTCTCAGGATATTGGTCTGTAGATACCAGCAGGAAAAATACTTGCTCTGCAATCTCCTGGGCCATTTGACAGAGATAATTTGTGACAAACATTTAAATGACAGCTCAAAAGAGTATTATAGGATATTGATAAAATTTGCCACTGGAAAAATGGTTTTATTTGCAGATAGAAAACTAGAAGAGCCCAGGACTTGAAGTTGAAAATTTCTTGTAATACCTTTTATGTCTAAGAGAACTTATTATAAGGTAACATTTTATGGAGATTTTTCTTATGTTAATGATGCAAACCAGAAGCTTAAAGACTTCTAAAATGTATGAATATTTGGAATGAAGCTGATTCATCACAACAAATGAGGTATTTTCCTGAAAATAAGATTTTTCTGAATAGCTCCTACAGACATGTAAAGAAATGTAAAACCCCAAAATCATCAGGGAAATCAATCCCATTGCAGAGATTATTCCTAAAATTGGCCTGTGATTGTTACTTTAACATGGAGACTGGAAAAATGCTGGTAAAATTACCACAGAACATCCATTACTGCTCTTGCAAAATCTGCTCTGAAGGAAATCTGAACATCAGCTGTAGCAACTTTGCATGGATTAGGATCACAAATTACATCTGAACTTTTTCTGTATTGGAGAGGTAATGTCTCCTGTCAGAACACACAGCACAGGAGGACAAGAGATGTCTGTGCAAAGCAGCCTGCAGGCCTAGACTGAGCAGCACAGACAAAGTAATTACAGGCACTTCAGGAGGAACTAATAAACGTTTCCCAAATCCATTTTAAAAGAAATTGGAAAAGGACTTTGTCAGCATTCAGACAGGCCTCCAGGAGAACACAGCCTCTGACATTTTCATTGAGCCGTCCTTTCCCCACTCCTGGCTCCCTCCAGGAAAAGGGAGTTTGTAGAACTCTGAGTCCAAATGTCGAAGATTACTCATCACTACTTCAAATGTGCAGCTCCTGAGGACTCCTTTGCCACAAATGTTTCTCCTAAATTGAAGAAACTTTTCGAAAGATTGAAATAGTCTATGGACTAGAAAGTGCAGTTTCTGTCAAGTTAGAAATATGACAATTTTGTGACTATTTCAGGAACAAACTACATTGGTGCTTTATTTCATTTCCCAGGTCTCTGTTGGTTGAAGTGAAAATATTACCTACTGGAGCAAAAGCTCGCAGCAGTTCTTACAGAGACCTTAAGAAAAGTGGATAAAATATGTTTGCAGTGCTGTAATTCTTTCCTGTGAGGCAAAGGATACCCAGAGAAGCTGTGGCTGCCCCTGGATCCCTGGAAGTGTCCCAGGCCAGGTTGGATGGGGTTTGGAGCAACCTGGGACAGTGGAAGGTGTCCCTGCACATGGCAGGGAGTGGAACAAGATGATCTTTAAGGTCCCTTCCAACCCAAACCACTCCTGATTTTATATTATACATTGAGCATCCCTGCAGCTGCTCCCCTGTCTGCAACAATTTGTGTATTTCCATTTACTTCAAACTCCTGTATTTTATATTTGCTCCCTATCAGACTCAAATCTGAGCCTAATTTAACCATTCCCTTTTCAAACCACCTGCATAAATATCCTTCAGGTTCTGCTAAACATGTGGGGATATGACAAACACATGATTTCATTTGCTCTCTCAGAAAGTTTTTATTTTAAGAAGCTACACAGGGAACATTTTATGACTTTATAAAGATCTCTTACCCATGGATTTAAGGTATTTTTGTCCTCATTAATTTGTTTGCTTAGTTTTCCATTTGATGAAAATATGTTAGTGAGGTTGTGCTTTGTGAGCTCCTGGTGGGAATTAAATTCTTGGAGCTGAAAAAGGGAACAAGTCAGAAGAACAGAGCAGATGGGAAGCAGAGAATCTTTGTTTCAATGCAGAGTACATTAAATTAACTTAACTGAGACAAAAAGGGTAAATGAGTGAAAAATCTGGGAAATAATAACTGGTAGAGGTTTTTGTTTTATTATTTAGGGTTTGATATTTGATGATATTATTCTTCCCTGTCTCATATCCCAGTTATCTCCCTTATAACAGTAGAGAGAGAAAGTTTAATTTCAGTTTGATAGTTTTGTTTGTTCATCTTCAGCTATAATAGACAAAATTAAGGTTTATTCATGTTAGGGAAATAAACATTATTGTTATCACCCTCTAAATTCTTGGGCAAGAGGAAATTTCTTCACAATTTTCAATACACCTAATTTGGTTGGTTTTTTTTAAATAAGGTGTTCTGGGTCACAGAGGGCTATAAGTTCCAGTAGGTCCTGCTTAATCTCTAGGCCATTCAGGCCAAATTAAAAATAGGTTATGTATTTAATTGTAGCAGGTAAACAATGCAATATAGCAGGGGAGGAAAGCTGAAGAACTGATTTCATGTCAACAACTTATTAGAGCTGTCATTCATTTTTGTCTCACTTCTGAGTCAAGTTTTGGGAGTATTTCTCAGACAAAAAAATGCTCACTGTACATAAGACAGAAACAAGGAAAAATTTAAAAATTTGGTCACACTCTGTAATTTTAACATTTGGCAGGAAGTGTCTTCTGAGTGAATGAATCCAGGGAAGTTTGGAGCTGGGAATCAGCCTAATCAGTCATTCTCTTAAACCCTCCCATCACAGCCATCTCTAATTTCCTTGGTGATAGAAGCTCAGGAGCAGCACCTCCTCACTTGTGAAGCACAAAGACTATTAGAAGGGGAAATTTCTGATTAAAGTCATGAGGCTGCTTGACATCTGAAAGGCCTGCAAATGAGACTGCTGCTTCCCACTGTTTTTCACTGATATGCTGGAAAGGATCACCTGTCTGAGCTCATCCTAGGAGTGTAAACCCTTCATTTCTGTGGGCTGGCATGAAGGAGCTTTCTCATTTTACCCACAAAAGTTTCATTATTTTAGTAATAACTGGTGCTTTTTTGACGTTCCTCCCTTGATTTTGTGGAGCATTAATTAGGCACCCTGAGTCTCATTTCATGAACAGACCTTCATTTCTCCTCTATGTCACCTTTTCTTTGGCTTAGACTAGATGGGTTTGGTTTTCTAAGTGTCAGGGCTCAAGAAAGCTGGTTATATGTTGCTAATTTCTCATTTATTATTAATTTTTTTTTAGAAGAATCTTGTAAAAAATATGTATTTGTGGAGAATGTGATGGAGGAAATATTTGCCACTGGGAACAGAGTTCAGGTGCCAGTCTTAAGTTTCACCCAGCTCAATTTCCAGAGTTTTCTGTTGTTATTGGGGATTTTTTTCCAGAACATTTGTGTGAAACATGAACATCTGTGAATAGCTCAATTAAAAAGTTAATATGGTGTTACTCAACATAAACAAACCTTTGGAATCCCTTATACAATTGGGGTTTTTTTGGTGGAATTTAGTATGCTTTCACAATGAAGAAATCCAGATAGATACAGCTCTGGAGTGATTTGGGAAGAAAAATTGACCAGGGAAGTTCACTCAAAATTTCTGTTCTATCTCCATGAAGAAGAGGGAGGCTCCTAATACATGAATTCTTTCATTGATTGGGAATTCTGCACCAGTCACAGCAGGAGATGTGAGGACAAGGGCCCAAGGAGCTGTTGATAAATTACCAGTGCTGGTCATTTGGAAAGGCTTTTGCTTCCCAGGGCTGCACTGACAGTGTGAATTTACCTGATATCACAAAAACCAGAAGAGATTAAATCCCCCTTTCTGGTCCCTTTGTCACTTAGCAGAACAGAACTGCATTAAAGCTGCAGTTGTGTTGGATCAACTCTTTTTACCAGGATTTTTCCCCTTCTAGAGCAGTTGTATTGGACAGTCTGGTCCAGGCTCATCTTCCACTGCTTTAATGGGAGAATAAAAGTTTTACAGTCTAATGGCTTGGCAAGTGTGACAGTTTTCTTAATGCCTGCCCAGAGCTGTGAAATACCAGTGCAAGAGCTACAGCTAGAGGAAGGACAAAGATGTTCTTGTGAGTGAATCAACATGTTTTGTGTAAGTTTCTAGTATTTTATTCCTATGTACACACACTTTCTTCTCATTCTTTGAAAAAATTTCCCACCACACATCAATCCTGAGCTTTCATCAGGAACATTGCATCATTTCTTCATTTAATGATATTATACACTTAACTGCAATCCCTTTCATTTTTGTTTTTTGTGAGCTTTAAGTCAAACATAATGGCACCTACATAAAACTAAATTATTTTCCTTCTCATTTGGACAACCTGTTCCAATCTTATTTTGCCATTTTCAAAATGAGTCTTTAGTCAGAAAAACTACTCCAGGTGAGGTTTCTGTCCCTTATTCCCTAGTACTCCTCTCATTTTGGGGGAAATAAATCATGACATTCTCAGAATCAGATTATTCCCAGTTACTATATAATTCTGTGATTTAGTTTCATTATGTAATATTGGCAGCAAGAAGATTCTTAATTAGCTGTACTTGCTCTTTAGAAAAGTTTTTAGAAAAGTCAGTAAAATCAAAAGTTCGACCTAAGCATGTTCTCAACACTTAAATTAACTAGATTAATCACTAGAGTAGCTTGAGGTTATAAAATGAGGGAAGATGTGAATTCTTAGCAAAAACTGCACATGGAATATTATGGGAGCCAAAGGCACTTCCAAAGAGAATAATTTCCCAGGGAGTACAGTTTGATTTGGGGAAGAACACTGGCATCCCATGTTCCCTCTGTTGCAGCACTATGGGCTGCTCCAGACTGGATAACAAAAAAAAATGAAATAAGGCCTCCAGGCTGAGCAATTTAAAAGAAATTCAGACAAGACATATCAAGCAAAATCAAAGTTTCTCTCATGAATCACTGCTTTTGCAGAAATCTCCTCTAACCCCCCCGCTCCCATTTATTTACAGTGATAAATTTGATTCAAAACTCCTGCATTTAAGACAGAGCATAAGAAGGAGGTGAAATTGTATGAATGATTAATATATACCCTGTCTGTGCAGCACTGAAAGGAATCTACAGTTTTTTGAGTCTGTACTTTTTGCTTATTCCTAAGTTTTAACAAACTCTGTATTTCAGACTTCTGCCAACTGCTGACAGCAAAGACAATCTGTCTTTTTTTCTGCCTGTACAGAGAAATTGACAATAATTTGATTAGGCTGATTTATATCATTAGAAAGCAAGAAGAAGATGAGGAGGGAATTAATCAAATTATGACAAACTGATCCCAGAGAAACTGTGAATTATTAGAGTTTTCTTTTTTTAGTCAATAGGATACATCTGGAAGTAAACTAGGCCATAGCTGATTAGATCAAAAGAAAAATAGCTGTGATTTCTGCTTGATAATTGTCACCTAGAGCAATAAATTAAAGGTCCCACAAAGTAGTAATCACCTCATCATACAGGAGGGTGTATTTATATTGAAAATGTTCTAATACTGTATTTTAATTCTGGTAGAAGGGGTTTAATTATTTCCTTAGATTGTATTTCCAGTTGGTGACTTGGGGTAAGCTTTAAAGGACCTCATTAATGGTAAAGGAGGGTTTTTTTAGCAAATACCCCACAATTCTGATTATCTGCTTCCTCTTCCCATGTTGGATGAAGTATATCATTTATTGTGCTGAAATGTGGTGTTAGATAAAAGGCCACACTGATGATGCCAGATATTTGTAGGAACTGAACCTTCTTGAGAAAGTCTCTCCTGTATTCTCCCACCTGAATTTACCAATAGTAGGATTCCAGTGGACAACACAAAGCAGGGATTTTTTTGTTGTTGTTTTATTTTGTTTTTCTCTTATAAATTTCCTGAAATTGATAAATAGAAGAAAAACTAACGAGGGACATCTGTCTGAAGAACACCTCCTGTGGGGAGCTAGAAAACATTCTGTATTGTTAGATTTTGTTGATCAACATGGAGCATTCTATAGCCACAGTAGGTCCTGTGAGAACATTGCATTAGTAGTACTCAAATTTTAACAGTATTGTCTTTCAATGTAGGCTGGAATGAAATATTGTGCAGCTTTGCAGGACTCATTGAATAGTTTAATTCTCCATCTGGAGCAGTGATCTGGACACATGCTGGCCACATCCACTAAAGCTGGATGTTCTGAGGTGCAGAAACAGCATCAGCAAGAGAAGGAAAGGGGGCAAGAAGGACAAAGAAATCTTGTGAGAATCCAGTAGGAAAGAAAATCAACAGCATCATTTCTCTAATAGCTGCCCTGAGTTCTTCCTTTGTGAGGGGATTTAAAGCAGGAGTCAGTTTGAGCAAGCATTAGCCAATTAGCCCCGAGCAAATGCTCCAAGTCTTGAAATGACAACAAGAAAATTGGAGGCAAACAGTTGGTAAAGAGTTGCAGTCGTCCTCTGTGTCTCATAAGGCAAATAAATAAAGTGATTACCAAATAATTCAGAAGTCAGTGTCCAAAAAAATATATATATAATCTGCAAGAGCTGCCTCCTCAGGGCAATAAATTTGCTGTTATTGCATCTGCTGCTAAATGCATTCTTGAGCCTGGTTCTGCTCTGGAGGCTTTTCTGGGGATGCTACTAACAGCATTTCAGGGGGAGGCTGCTGAATGGAAAATTGCAGTAAGATCCAGGGAATGTTTCTTTGATTCACAGAACTGAGCCAAATTCCCAGAGTTAACACTGAACTTTAGGGATCAAATTTACAATACAAATTTACAATAAAATCCTTAAATTTAGTTTTTGTTCTTTTCTTCTGTTCCAATGAATCTAAAAGTGCTTGAAATATCCTTCTTACCCCTCTCAATTAAAAAATCTCCAAAATGTAGCACAAATATAATACAGGATCTTGGGGTCACCTGGGAATGTCTCTGCAGACAAATTAATCCTACTGATAACAGCCTGAGATTATCAGTGTAAATAGCCCATTTCTCACTGTCCTAATTACATGGGCCAAAGAAACATGGTTTGTCTTATGCTGTCAGGGCTATTTATTCAATCCAAATGCAATATTTTTACATTTCTAAAATACAAGAGTGATTTTCCTGTGGTGACTGCAAAGGTAAACCAAGGGACTCCTGGTTGCCTGAGGCCAGTTGACTTTCTTTGGGCACTTGGAAGCAATTGAGTGAAAATCTATCTTTATATCATAAGTGCTTTCTTTGAACACAGGCATCACTCTTGCTTGCTTGACAGAGAGGTGTCTTTCTGGGTTTTTATTGTGGGGTCATCTTGCCATGTTCCATGCTTGCTGTGTTTTGCAAAGGAGCAATCTGTGCTGCACACCCTCTCTGAGGAAGAAGCCAAAAAGCAAATGGCTTTGCAGGTGTTCCTGCTCTGCCATATGGAGCAGGAGGAGCTGTGAGGACGCTCACTCGTGGTGGGGAGTGTGGCACAGTCTCCTCTGTGGCTGTGCTCTAAGTTACAGTGCTGGCAGGGAAGATAAACTCCACATGGGATAGGCTGCAAGAAGAGCCTTTTGCAGCTGTTTCAGGTATGTTTTGAGGATAGGCTACACCATGACAGAATCTCAGCCTCACTCTGTTTTGGGTTAGGAGGGACCTTAAAGCCCATCCCCACCCTTTTCCAGGGGCAAGGTCACCTTCCACCTTACCAGATTGCCCCAAGCCCCATCCAATCTGGCCTTAAGCAATACCAACCAATAAAACACATGAAACACAGACCCACGAACAGGACAAATGACAGGAAAGAAGAAGATCTTGACATCAATTTGGAGAGTTCTGTCCCAGCAGAAGGCATTGCCAGAATGCCTCTGGCAGTGTTCTGGAGAGCAGGAGCTGGAATCAAAGTCCTGTTTCTTCCCCAGACTTCCTTTCCCATTGCTGGTGTTTTATACCTTTCTCCCAAAAGAAAGGGGGATAAGCTCATCTGCCCTTGACAGAGTTTAAATTATTTTTGAGATCAAGACTTTTTCTGGTTTCACCAGGCTCCTTTCTTGCTTATTCTGTAAAATTACCTGGTCCCAGCACACAGGTCTCCTGTTTCTCAATTCCCTATTTTTATCTTGCTGATTCCACTGTTTCCAAGTGTTTTCCCTTGCTCTTTCTGTGCAACTGTACCACGGGTCTCTGTTGACCCCTTTGTGATTACAGATATTTATGTAAATGTATAGAGTTATGCTCAGAGTGCCCTCCTCTCACAAAAAGTGTTGCTAAAGGCATTTTGTATCACTGCCAGCTTCACTATGTCAGTGTGCTCATGCCTTGGTGCAAGGCAGGCAAATATCCACTGCCTTTTGCTTAGGCTGCCACTGCTTTTTGCAGGAAATAGGTCTGTGCTTCAGCTCTGCTCCACTGCTCCGGGTCACTTGGGAGCAGCTCAGTCCCCTAAAAGAAGTTATGCTGCTCCATAATTTGTCCAGGTTTAAGTTTTAAAACACCCCCAAAAATTAAGACAGTGATGATGAATGTTAAAGCATGATTTAATTGTGTGTTTTGGACACCCCCTTGAAACCACACTTAGTGCCAACACTTCCATGTGACACCACTGCTGGCTCAGTGTTTCAGCCTCTTAACTCTGTTATTGGAAAAAAAAAAACAACCAAAACCATCTTAGCATTTCAAAAGTGAAACTTGGCTTTCTCTGTAATGCTCTGGAAATATGTGAGTCAGGGTTTTTCTGCAGGATGCATTGGTGTTCACTCTGCTTTTCCTTCTCTGATGGGATTTTCCCAGCAGAATGTATCTTTGGAGATGCATAAGTACTTTGGATTGTGTTTGTTTTCAGTGAGCTTGTTTTAGAAGAGTGAAAGGAGGTGTTCCCAGAAGCTGTTTGCTGTTTTGGTTGTGTGACTGGTGTGCCAGCATTCCCGTGACAGGGAGACTGGGGAAGGGCTCTCCCAGGACTTTGAAGGCAGAGTTTTCACAGACTCTGCTAACAATGTTTTAGCTGGGATGTTTTGTTTTTCAGACAGGGGACTTCATGCAAATTCCTAATTTCCAATGCATTTCCTTGGCTGAAACTTCCTTTTCTATGCTCTTGAAAGAAACATAACTACTTTGTCTGTTTATTGGTATTCTTCTGAATCAGGAAGGGGGTTTTTATTATGGTTTTTTATTTTCTTCTTGCAATTTTTTTTGAGGTTGAACATGTTCAGTGACAGCCAGGCAAGCAGTAAAACATTAAAACTTTGGGAACCTTTGTCCAGTGTGTAAAGTCTCATTTTGGCTATTCTGTTTTCTGGTTTGATGGGTTTAGTGGGCACCATGGTATTCAAAGCTGGGACTGGATGATCTTAGAGGTTTTTTCCAACCTATATGATCCTGTGCTTCTGTGTGAACAGGACAATCTCTCTTAAATCAATATATTAAAGTATACTTTCAAACACATCTTTAATAAGCAAACATTTCACTTACCATTATCTGGTTCTAATGTCTGGGCAGATCTGGATTAATATTAAAAGGCTGCATCAACAGTAATATAGAGTTTCCCTGTATTCCCAATATCTTCTATTTGTCACTTCTGAAAAAAGGCTGCTCAGGATTATCATATTTCACTAAGTTTAATTGTGAAATTCAAGTTTTAATCAACAGGAACCAGTTGAAAATGTTTTTCGAGATAGTAAATGGAGAGATCTACAACCAGTCAATGGAAAAAAATTAAAAATTATAAATGAAGGATGAAATAATGTATTTCTCTGCTCATTTTTCCACTTGTTTACTCTTTCTTTGACCCCCATAATAAACTTCAGTCAGGAGTACAGTTCCTTCCAGCAAAGCACTCTACACACATCTAAGGAAGAAGATTTATTGCTGAAAACATCTTCACTTAAATCCAGTGTTGGCAAAGTCCTTATTTTCAAAAAGCAAATTTGAAAATACTTAAAAATACAGATGCAGAAGCAAAATGAAAGGTGAGTTCCCAAAATTTGTGTATATAGATATAGATATAGATATAGATATAGATATATATAATTTGGAAAATCTAGGTGAGTTCAATGCTCTTGAATTCAGTAGTGTATTCCAAATTTCTCTGTAAGACAAACTCTTAAATAAAGAATTTAGTAGCAATTTAAACTAGTTACTTAAGGAGCTTTCTAAAATTATTGGGGCTTTACAGCCTATGTTCTAGTGATAAAAGATCTTGGAAATCAACCTTGTTCCTAGGAAATCAGTGGCAAGAGTCTTACAAATGTCTAGTGAGTGTTTTACTACAAATGAACCTGGGTTTGTAACACAGTAAAGCACTTAGGTTATAAAAGACAGGAGGAAAAAGGAAAAAAGAAAGAAAACTGCTTTTATGGGGCTGAAATAAACAGTTGGTTGTGTTGTGCACGCCTAGAAGGTTCTTCCAGCTCTGGAGTGCCTCAGGGCTTAAAACAGGGCTTTAGATACCTCTGTAAATAAACTTCTCACTCAAACTTATCCCATTAATGCTGCCTTAGTTGTTTGCTGAATATCCCAAGTTCCCATGTTCCTTGCCCCAAGGTGAAACAAAAAATATGGCTATTTTAAATTTTAATTTTTAATTTATTATTGTCAAGAGTGCTGGAGAGGAAGAACTTTGCCATAAGCAAACAATACTCAACAGAGTATAATTAAATATTTACCTCCTTTCCCTTTTTAATAGATATAATGATATAGATATAGATATAGCTATAGAGATATAGATATATAGATATAGATATAGATATAGATATAGATATAGATATAGATATAGATATAGATATAGATATAGATTATATTTATATAAAATGTTCTTTTGCATTCAGAGACTTAACAGAGGTTTTAATAAATGCAACTCTCCCAGTTATATTTTCTCAACCAAACCACTCATTCTTGAATCCTCAAAAGCATCAAACTTGAGTTGTTGTAGCCTAATCACCAGAACATATTTTAAAAAAGTGACTAAGTGGAAAGAGGTTTTATGCTAAATACCATTTATTAACTCGAAAGCAGAACTTCAAAGCCTGAATTAGAGGTCCAAAATTCAGCCTTTAATGCTGTCAAAGTGGACAGAGCATTGAAGAAGACTCCAAAACTATTCCTACCTGCAAATAAGTTGCAGCACGTTGAAATCACATCTTGAGATGTAATTAATCCCAATTTAGAATTACAGGTTTTATAAATTCAAATGTCTGAAGTTTTGGAATGTTAGCATTAAGTTAGTGAAAAAGCCAATTCTCACATATTTGATGAGTCTATTTCTTCATTCTAAATAAAGTCATATTTACTTTCAAAATCCTTTTTCAGTGTTTTTCTCCACCAGAAAAATCAAGGAAATTTATAGCCTCATTCAGCAACTCTGACTTACTGTACACATTTTCCAGTGATGGTTCTGGGGCCAAAATTCAGTATTTTCTCTCTAGGCTTTTGTTTTCCCTTTAATTGGAAACCACTTTAGTTATCAAGCATTTTTAAACAACTAGTGTCCTGAACACTGCCATTTCTTCCTCAATTTTCCTTTATTTCATTAATTAGAACACCTGTAGCTGATGACTCTAATACCCTTATTTTAAGAAACAGACAAACTCTTGTTTGTTTTTTCTCTGTTTTTGTTGGTTTCTTTTGTTCCAGACAAAAAAAAAAAAAAAAAACCAAAAACAAACAAACAAAAAAAAAACTATTGCAAAGGTATTGATATTACTGCTGCTGGAAACTTCATTATTCCAAAGCTAGGAGCCACAAAACAGCCACAAAACAGTTCAATATGTTTAAAGCTGACTAAGAAAATAGTTCCTGGCCTGTTTAAATAATACTAAAGGGAGAGTAATAAGCCTGTAGGTCTTATTATAGGCAGCAGAAAAAAGACTCTATAAACTGTGAAGCTCAACTTTTTTTATTATGAAGACAAAGTACCACCTGTGACCTTTAAGAGATTTATTTTGTTCCCTCACCCGTTCTCCTGTGCAAAGGATTAAAACATTATTCATTCCATAGCTATAAAAAAAATCTGTCATCTACACTACTTTTGATTTTCTTCTCCACACATCCATTATGTTTCAAATAAACATTTATTTTTTTTTTAACTCACGGAGTTCTTAAATAACTTCTTCAAACACTGGGGAGAAGTGTTGACAAAGCTGAGAATGATGTTCAGCTGAATCATATTTGTCACACAGAAACACCTCAGCTCCAGCATGCATTTCCCTTGGGACAACGTGTTAAACAACAGAAACTCAATTCTACAGCTTCCAAGGGAAGGAGACTTATCCTGCCCAGGTGTGGTCACAGCTCAGCATCCCTCCAGGAGGAGACGTTCACAGCTTGACAGTTACCTGGATATTTCCATAAGTTATTTATTTGGACCATGCTGGGATTCATGTAGCAAACATCATCATGTTTTAGAGGTGCTTTTAATCAGCTGGACTCACCTAATATTTATATCACCTTGAATATGTAGCAGTCATAATTAACACGTTGTGTTAGGTATATAATTCATGATTTCATGATACCCTTGTTGTTCTCAATAAATTAGTTATCATTGCAGGATTGTTTCTCCATGATTGGATTTTTAGTATACATTGACTTGCTTACACATAGGGTCATGGAATATCCTGAGGTGGAAGGGACCCACAGGGATCTTCCCATCCAATTCCTGGCCCTGCACAGACACCCTAACAATCTTACCTGTACCTGGGAGCACTGTCCAAGCTCTCCTGGAGCTCTGGCAGCCGTGGGGCTGTGCCCATTCCCTGGGGAGCCTGGGCACCCTCTGGGGAAGAGCCTTTCCCTGACAGCCAACCTAAACTTTCTCTGCCACAACTTCAGCCATTCCCTCACGTCGTGTCCCTCATCATCTTCAAATTGTCACCCCGTAAATGATTATTAAGAATAACAGTGATTACCCTCCTCTATAACTTATTCTGAGTGATTCTTTTAATTCCATTTGAGTTGTGAAAGGCCTAAACTATGGTTATAACCAGCCACAGCCAGATTAATGTGGGAATTTAGAGAGACCATTCCCACTCCACCTGGTCTCTTTTCCAGCCTTACAGCATCTCTGGCCTGCAGCACTCCCGCTCGTTTGACATCACATTATTACATCTCTTTGTCAGATCTCCATCAAACTACTTCAAACATGCTTTATGCAGCCAAAAAAACTGCAATTACCTCCAGTTCATGCAGGACAGAGCAGGGCAATTCCTACAAAGTTTGGGCGGGGGCTTTTTGATCCTTCCCGCTGTTCTACTGTGCACAAACTCCTTGTTGGTGTTTTGATGGGGTCCAGGGTCTTGGTCTTAATGTTCAAAGCCCTTAATAGAGTGGGTCACACTCCCGTGCTGGAGTTGTGATCTTCAGGGATCTTTCATCTGGCCTTGGGAGATCTGAGGGAAAAGGTTAATCGTTGCCAGGGGTGGAAAGAAAGCCTCAGCTCGCAGCGAGCTTGCGGCTGTGCCCTCAGATCTGTGAAATCTTCCTTGAAGAGGAACAGCCACTACGGACTTGGGCTCTTGAAAGAGGCACAAAGGCCTCACTTATCTTTGCAGATATTGGGGAGGCGCCTCTGATTCCTCTTGGCTCCTTCTTTCCTCGAGGCTAAAGGTTGAAGTAGAAAGAGCTGAGCACAGTTGCAGCTGCACATCCACACTTCTGAGCACGGGCTCTCCTCGCACTCCTGAGGCCTCAGCTGCTTTCTGAACCAGAAGATCCATCTCATATGAAGAAAACGGCTCCTGAAGCCTTTCACTGGTCCTACTTCATGCTAATTCTGGTCCTTTCGTGCCTTCACAGTAGGAAGTAGGCATTCTTATCAGTATTTTATGGAATCACAGAAGGGTTTTAGTTGGAAGAGACCTGGTTCTCTGGTTTCTGCCTCCTGTCATGGGCAGGGACCCTTTCCTGGAACAACTGAGCTTCTCCACTTCTGTTTGCCTCCTGGAACATGTTTTGATCCAGGTACAGCTTGCTTTAGGTCAAGAAACCAAGAGAGTACCCAATTTAGTTTTTCTTTAGCAGACCTGTGTTTAGAACAGACCTTTGTGATCATAGCAGCACACATCATTGAGGGTCATCCTGAAACAGTTAAACTCAAAACTCTGGTTGTGTTATTCACAGAGCTGTCATTTTGATAGCACTCTGAAGACCAGGAAGACAACAGTCTTGCTATTTCAAAACTCAGTTTCTGGAGGACTTTGGAAATTTATTCTGTAGGATTCCATTGACATGATTTTTCAACCAGTTAGATTTAGGGTGAACTTGCAGTTTTTGTATTCTGGGCTGGTTTTGTCTTCTGTTAAATTTCTGGAGAGGAGACTTCTGTGTGGTCTCTCTCAGAGGGCTGAGAACACAAATAAAACTAAAAACTGAAAGCCAGCTGACACAGCTGATATTTGACCTGGTTTCAGTAGTTTTGTCAAATACCTAAAATTTAGATAAAGAAGTAAACGGCACCAATCAGAGTTCCTACTCTCCTGTTCCCCTGATCTGTTTCAAGCACCAGGGACGAGATATCCCCACTGTAAAAGGATTGAAATTGTGATGACCACTCACTCAGAGCATGTTGTCTTCAAGCCTTGGCATTGAGCTGCAGTTCAGAAAAGCAGAATCTACCACTCAGAAGCAGAATTCTCCTAATCCACTTGTATGAAATCAGTAACATCACTCAGGAGCTGTATTCTTTATGGACCCACTTTTGGGGAAACAGTTGTTTAAGATAACCATGAAGATTTTTCTTCTTTATGAGCAGAAGAAAGAAAGAATTAAAATTTTTAATTCAAGTTTTCACCCACCTTGGTTCTTTGTATATTAATTCCATTAACTGGCAAAAATAATGCCAATTGATTTGGAAGTGAGAGAGAAATTCGAGGTCGTGCAATGGTTGTTATCTGAGCCCTCAGTATCCACTCAACATTGACTCTTTGGATGCTGTTCAGATAAAATTTTGTGTCAATTATTCTATAAATCAGTAGACTCCCACTATCAGTTTGTTTACAGTTATTGCACACCTTTTAAAATTAATATAGTTTTTAAAAAGTAATTAATCTTTTTATCTTTTCCTTCTAATAAAAAAGTTTTTTGACAAACTATAATTCAGTTATAATTACATTCAGGATTCAGTATGTTCCACTCTTGGTGGCTCTATATTTTAAAAAAAGTCTTCCAGTTGTCTCTCTGTAATCATAAAGCTAATTTTTAATTATCACAATGTAGTGAGAGATATATTTTGAAAAGTTCACTACAAAAAAATGGCCAGCAGAAAATATAGAATATAGTTTATATGCTAATATCTCAAATATAATTTATTACAAATATCATATTTTGGTGACTATTTGCTATTGATATTTAATATTTGTATCAGTATCACTGATTTATTATAAAACTCATTTAGCATGCACATAATCACAACATACAATACCATGAATAAATTAACTTACTGAGAAACCATTTCAAAGCTACAAACTTTTAATTTCTATTATTAATTTGTTCAGTCAGTGTCAGTTTTTGTTCTGATTATTGCTCTGTTTATCACTACTTTGTCATTTTTCTTCACTTCCCGCCTCAGTGTGAATGTTCCATCAAATTAAAAATTATAATGCTCTAAAAAAGACTTGATATAAAGTGCAAGGGACAACTTTTTAAGTGACAGAAGATTTTTCCTTTTTTTTACACACTTCTGGGACTGAAGTAATGAACAGGTAATGTCATCTTTGGCTGAGAATAAAGAAAAATATTCATAAAGAGTTTTGAGATATTTCTTGTGCATTACATTATTTGACAGTTTATGGTCAATCATTGAAAGTTTTATTTTCACAAAAATTTCATTAGTGGTTTTGTACAGTGTGGAGGTTAAAGGTTGAATGTAGCACAGCAATTACTTAAACCCAGATCAATTTAAAGGCTCAAAACAATAAGCCTGTTAAAAAAAAATAAATTGCAAAAGTTAAGTGTACAACAAAAAAAAAATTAGATATTTATAGGACAATTATATACAACTACATGAAGAATGTGACATTGATCCAGTATTAGGGCACAACAATATCCACACTTCTTGAGCTTAAGCCTTGAGCTTAATGATTGAGAAAAATCTAATGGAAAATTGGCAGCTTCATTGAGACTTGCAGTGCAGATTTTTTAAGGTAGCAAAAACCCCCCAAAAAAGGGTGGTATTTCTTTTGGAATATTGAAATAGTTTTTTTAAGAAGAAGATAACATATAACTAGGATCCAGTTGGGATTTGCAAGTAAAACTGCAGAATGTGTCCTTTTAATATTTTATTTTGCAGGCAATCCTATTATTTTGAGAGCTACAAAACAAACATATTCATTTAGACTTAAATCCCATCTGGGTTTGAATGAGGATTTGAAAATGATGCAAAGAAGCATTTAAGGAAAACATCAAGGAAAACTTAGTAGAAAAATTAGCTGAAAACATACAGGAAAGAAAATAATTAGTAAAAAAAGTAATCTGTTTTACAAGGAACCTGGTCTGATAGTTAAAGAGCATGGCCTTTAAAATTTAAATAAAACATTTAAAATTTGAGATCTGGCCTTTTCTGAATACAATTTAAAGACTCATGTTTAAGACAACTGGATTAAGGAACAGGTGAATTCTTTTCCCCATCTCTATAACTTTCCCTGGAGAAAGGATACAGAAGAACTGAGCTGGTCACAGTAAATTATTCATAATATACATGTGAATATGTAATATTAACACAGTATTTATGCTTTGATTTCATGATTTATTCAACTTGAACAGTGCATGGGGGTTATTCTCAATGAGAAATTGCTCTTCTCCTCATTCCTGTTCCCATGAATGGTTCTCATCCATCCTGCCAGCTGTGGGAGCAAACTACTGGAAATCTAATGCAGCAGAGTGCAAGTGTGAGGAAAACCCACCCATTTGGGCAGCAGCCCATATTTGCACTCATTTTAAGCTCTTAGGGCATTATAGGTATAAATGCAATGGCTGCTGGGCAATGATTTATGGGATTGTCTCTGGGCTTTTGCAGTAAAGATTATGCTCATACCTGGAAATCACAAATGTGCAAAATTCCACAGTCAATCTATTTTCAGTAGGATTTATTTTTAATGCTAAACTTCCTTGCTGGTACAGAAACTGCCTGAACTAGCAGTACTTCTGTGAGAAGGTCAATAATTCAATATTAACCGAAACATATTTTCTACGATTAAGCTCTAGAGGTTTTTATTTTGGGTACCAGAAATTCTTTGCATTAGAAAACAGACTTCATTTTGCAATGAGAGCAATAATTTCTGATAGTTTTTACTTCTAGCACTTCATTTAGCAGCCACCAGCACATTTATTTGCAAAGCCAAAGCAAAAGCCAGCAACACTTAGCAGGTAATTGTTCTTCAAAGCCAACACAACGCAATAAAAATTCAAGAGGGGCAGAATAAGTTGCTAAAGCTGAGCAGACACATGGGGACAAAGGAAGGGGATGCCAGATGTCTAACTGCAATCCCTAAAAATGTCTGTATAGGTCACTTGCAGACTGATAAATGACTCCTTTCCTGTTTATTTTGGTAGCAAGACTCTTACAATTCTTTTGGTTTGTAAGGCATTGGAAAAAGATGTCCTGGGAAGTATCGGAGTTGCCATGCTTGGAAGTGTTCAAAAAACCTGTGGATTTGGCCCTTGAGGATGTGGTTTAGTGCTGAACATGGTGTTGATGGTAGTTTTATGGTTGGACTTGATGATTTAAAGGTCTTTTCCAAACTTTACAGTTCTGTGATTCCTCCATGATTTGCAGTGGAATGTACATATGTGGGACAAAAATGGTTATGACTTAAGGTCTATCTCTATAATTTAATCCCTGAAATTTCTGATTTACCTAATAAATGAACCTTCTCTACCCTCAACTGTTAACTGAATATACTGATCTTTTTTCAAACTGTTAACTCCCCAAATATTCAGGGCTTGGGTTGCTTTTGAATGATTTCTTCGGTAATAAGAAACTTGCAGTGAACTTTGGATTTTCATCCTTTAAATCCATTGACTTGCAGTTAGCCTATGAAAAGTGTAATTGATTTCCATTTAGCTGTAATGGAATTTCTGCCTGGGCTGCATTGAGTGGGGTGAGGGATGTGGAGTGCAGTGAATCACTGTCCCGAGGCTCGCTCCATCTTCTGTGACGCTCCCAGGGATGGGAGCTCCCTGCTAATAAAATTCCCACGTTTCTCTTCAGTCCATTCACTGCTGCAGCCAGGAGGGGATGTTTTTAAGCAGAAGCAAGGGCTGGATGATTGATCATAAAGCTTCTGTAATGAATTAAATTACACCAGTGATACTTTCTTATTGTTCCAGGCAGGAGTGCCTTATACCCAGCAGCCCGTGGGCAATAATACTGAGGAAGTAACAGAATCTCAGCTGATGTCAGTTATTGCTTTCCCATTTCCCCTATCAGTAAAGGATTTTAGAGCCATAGATTGGGACTTCTAGTCTGAAATGCATTTGAACAGGTCAGGAGGTGTTATTGGAAGTCCTCTGGGAAAGATTTTCTACTCCTCTTAAAGGTAATTCACATCAAACAATGCCTTATTTCAAAGTATTTCACTTCAAAAAGGTGCTCTGGAAGGGTCTGAAATAAATTTTTAGTAATATCTGCCATGTTAGTGTCACAGTTTCTGTTGCTGGGATGTTTAATAGGATGACTCATATGGGATGTGGACCTAAGTCCTGAAATTAGTTACTGCTGTGTTTGTGTCTGCAGTCTTCTGAGGATGTGTACAATTCTTTAATCCTTCTGGGCAGCTTCCTGCTGCTTTCCAGGAAGGAATTTAGTGTTGCATTCAATGGTTTCCTCAAGGAGGAGTGGACACTGATCTCTCCTCTCTGGTGACCAGGGCCAGGGCCTGGGCATGGGGAGAATGCTTGGAGTTGTGCTAGCCATTGTGGGAGGTTTATTCTGCATCTTGGGGAAAGGTTCTTCTCTCAGAGGGTGGGGGGCACTGGCTGGCCCTAAGCCTGTGAGCACTGGGACAATGCCCCAGGGAGGCACAGGGTGGGATGGTTGGGGTGTCTGGGCAGGGCCAGGAGCTGGAATGGATGATTCTTGTGTGCTCCTTTCCACTCAGGATATTCTGTCATTCAGTGATTGCCAATCAATTTTGTTTGCTGGAAACTTCGGGGATTTTTCTCTTTTATGTTTTAAACTAAGCAGGGTGAGCTCTGCTCAGTCTCTCCCAACACTGGCCGTGAGGGAGAGTCAGAGCTCAGGAGGCTTTTTTCTGACTACACTGAGACACCCTTGCCTCAGGTAACAGATGATGTGTCCAATCTCTGCAGAGATTTTGCATTTCAAAGGAAAGCCCTTAATAGTAATCAACCCTTGTGCTTGCTGCTGCTCACTTCAAGAGGGGAGTCTTGTGAAAACTTGACATGTGGAATAAACATTACAGAAGAGAAAATATTTTATGTCAGTTTGCAGCCCTTACTCCTTTACTTGACCTTCTAATGAGGTTTTATAAAACCCTGATGGGGTCTGACTCATGCTGATGTCAGCAGAGCTTCATGAGGTGACTTTGGCTCTCATATGGAACTCACTCCCAGCTAGAGGTCCGTGGTGGGGAAGCATCTCCATCACTGTCAGAAGCCAGAGTGCTTATTCCAACCATCACCTCACAGTAATTACGCAGAGGATGGGGTTAATTTTTGATCCCTTTCTCATTTACTCCAAGACACATCATTTTAATGTACACACTGACACATGGAGATGGACCATTTATGAGGGGTGATGGACTCCACTGCCATTAAGTTTTAATGCATCATTAATTTTCTAGGCAAATGTAAAACAAGACTCTGCTATTCTGTTCTTCATTCCCAAGGTTGACTTAAAAGTCAGTGACCTCTCTTGATTGAGTGGTCATTAAACCAGTCTGAACTATAGTAATTTTAATCTTCAGAGCACATAAAAATTAGCAGTTAAAAAAAATATGCAGATTTTTGCCTAAGACTCTGGCTTATTAATTTCTACATTAAAATTATGCATAGATTTCTCTTTAAATGCACCTGAGAGAACTGTTTAGATCCCTCCGTTTCCTTTGTCCGAGGTGAAATTCTATCCAAAATGATTGCATAATGCTGAAAACATTTCAGGAGTTTAATCTGCTAGCATTTAAGCACATTTGATTTTTAGGGATTTAAGTTATGCTCCTCAGCCAAAATTTATGTGAAGGGAAGAAGAAAAGGGGTGGAACTAAAATGCATAGAGGGGCAGGGGTTGGAACCAAGTGGTCTTTGAGGTCCCCTCCAACCCAAACTCTTCCATGATTCCATGTTGGTGTCCCCAGATGTTTCAGATCCCAGGAAGTGAGGTACCTTCTGCTGGTGTAGATTTTGTTCCCTGCCCCATTCCTTGACACAGCCTCTGCCCTGGGACTGATGGCACAGCTGCCCATGGACAGGGTGGGCACGAGGAAAACCCACACAACTCGTTTTTTTGAGATTGTTGGATGGGATTAACCTTCCCATAGAGAATCTGGTGTCCTGAAAAGATTCCCACCTTCACACCCTGCTCCATCACAACTGAGATTTTACTGTGAAATAAAAATTCCTCAAGTTTTGGCACGCTGTGCATGGCCAAATTGGCTTTTTCTCTTCTCTCTGTTTTCCCTAGCCCATCAGGTAGGTTTGGTGTGAATACATGAATTAACATCTGCAGATGGATTATTAAATATTTTTCAATTTAAATAGAAGCAGGTTTTGTTTGTTGAGGGTTTTGTTTTGCAGGGGGAGGAGTGTGGGTGTTTTTTACTTGGTTTGGTCTGTTGTTGCTAGCTTGTTTGTGAGGTTTTTTGGCATTGCTGGAATAAAATGCTGATTTTTGGCAGAGTCCAAGGCCAAGCTGGATGGGGCTTGGAGCAGCCTGGGCTAGTGTAAGGTGTCCCTGCCCATGGCAGGGAGTGGCACTGGATGGGCTTTAGGGTCCCTTCCCACCCAAACCATTCCATGTCATTGTGATCCTTCATCATTGGTCCTCTTGGGAGTGACTTGGTCATCCAGTGAGTAAAAATTTAAGTAATTTTTCATGCTAAGCAAGATTATTATTTTATCCCTCAGCATATAAAAATTATGAAATGCCTTATTGGAGCTGGATGGGGACATAAATGGGTAAAGTAAAAGTGGAGGTGGTAGCTAAGTACATATTATTTACCAAAATATCTGCATAAAGAGCAAAAAGCAGTTCAGCTTTCACAACTGAAGGAGCATCCAACCTCTTGCAGTGAGAAGAAATAGATGCAAAGTGCTTTTTTTAATCTCCCCAGATATTCCAGGATTGTTATTTTGCACAGACTAATGCAACAGAAAAATAAGCAGCAAAACAAGCACCACTCACAAGAGTGTTTTTAGAAATTTAATAAGAAGCCTTGGTTTCTTATCCTAATCACGTTCACCAATTTAGTGTTCCTTCTTGTCCTGTTCCTGAAAAGGATCAGAATAATTTTCTTCCCACAAGTCCTATTGATTGCTGTCCTGTAGAAGTTGAACATATCTGCACTATTTGTTTGGGTTTTGCTGTCAGTAACCCGTTAGTTGTTTGTATTTTTTTGCAGTTCTGCTATAAAGTTCAAGTCAGCCATGTTCTGAAGTACAGGGAACTTGGGAGCAGGTTGCCCTGAGGACTGCATTGTATTTTAATAAGTGTTACATCACTCTTAGCAGCATCAGTTAATTGCCCTTGGACTTTTGGTAGGGAATACTTTCCATGCAATTTCTAGATGTACCTATTGGGAATTCTTTCTAAAATTGCTGAAGCATGAGGAGGCAGGAGCAGCAGAGAGGGGATTGACCATGACCCCCATTGCCCATCTCCCCTTGGGAGAATTTAGGAGTGTGTGTGGTGGAAGGTGTTGTTTTAATCTGATTTTGCTTTCTTTATCCAAACATATTGTAGTTGGTGATCAATTCAATTAATTTTCCCCAAGCTGAGTCTGTTTTGCCTGTGACTATAATTGGTAAGTGACCTCTTTGTTTGTTTTCTTTCATTTTTTAATCACCATCCATGAGGTTTTTCATCTCATTTTCTCCCCTGCACAGTTGAGGAGGGAGATCAGGAGAGCAGCTGGGTAGGCTCTGGCAGCCAGCCCAGGTCAACATCTTTATCTGAATATATTTGCAAACTATACCAGTATTGGTATGGGAAAAAGTGCTGCTTTGGGATCAGCTTCCATAGAACACCAGGTTTTACAGCTATATCAGGACAGATGAAGGTGGGAGTATCTCAAGGGAGCAATTAGGGGAGTATGAGAGTGATGTAACAGGACTTATTTTGTTTATTGACATTCTTTGCAATACTTTTGCCTTTTAGGAGCACAAAATTATCCTGAATTGCATCAGTTTTAAGATTGCATAAAGATTATCATTTGAGGCAGGGAGATTTCACCACAGCCTCCCATGGTTCTGCCCAAAACTTCACTGGTTTAGGAAGGGTTGTGTGATTTCATGGACTAGGGTCAGGAGGAGCAACATCAGTTCCCAAGGATTGCTGTCAGATCCTCACCCCTGTACGTTATTCTGTGAGAATGAAGGAGTAGATACCTACTTATAAATATTTATGTACATGTTAGATTACTAATTTGAAAGCTTAAATTGAATTAATTTAGGTTGTTTATCTGTGAGTAGAATAGAATGGTTTTGGCATAAGGACTTCAGTTGTGGTCAGACCTTCAGCTCCACATGATAAATTGCTCTTGTTATGATGCTCTTGTTTCAATAATTATTACTTTAGATAAATAAAACATGATCTTAGTGTATAACACTCATTCTAAATTTAAAAAAAAAACATAAAACAACAAAACAAACCAAAACACAAAACCAAGCAGACATTAAGTTTTGTAGTAGTTGTTAAATTTAGAATTTCAATGATTATTAAAGAATTCCTTTACTCAGCTGAGACTGAACACACAAACACTTGGTGTTTAATTCTGAAGCTCAGCAGTGAGTATTTCCTAATGGTTTATCAGCACACTAAAGTAGAATTTGCTCCCTTAAATACAAAAAAAAAAATTTCAAAATTTAATACTTCTTTTCCATGAAGTTCTGTTTCAGTCACTAAGCACCTTGTGAAATGACAAACCCTATTGCAAATAAGAAAACTGCTTTAAAAAGCTTTTTATAACATGCAGCATATTAAAACATGTTTTGAGATTCATGTAGCCTAAATATGAATATAAATTGATGATTTTCTTCTTTCTTGTCCTTGACTGGAAATATAAGTTGTTTTTTTTTTTTTTTTTTTGCTTTAACAACCTGCCAGTGATTTTTCTGAGCAAAGAGTCTTTCTATGTCATTAGATTTTGCCTACTTGTAAATATGTAAATGCTACTATGAATATTAGCATTTGTCTTGATTGAAGGATGTAAATTCCCTATTTGGGGAAATTTGGAGGTGGGAGATGAGGAAAGGGAAAAAACAGTAACCAGGAAAGTATGGTACAAGGTTCCCAGTTCAAAAGCTGAAACTGGATTTTTGGAATTAAAATTTGTAGGTGTTTCCTTATGCTTTCACCTCATGCCCATTTTTAGGCTTATATTACACTTAGTCTGGATTTGGGATTTCCAAATCACTTAGTTTAGGTTTGTTTGTTTCATGTGGAAAATTCTAACAATTCTATAAATATGTAAATCCTCCGATAAGGTGTGTGTGCATAAGGAAATTCTAAGTAGAATAAAAGCACAAAAGTGCCAGAGGGAAGTGGGAAGAGACTTGTCCATGCTTCACCTTTTTTGTGAAATATGACATTTCTTTCTCCAGAAATAATGACTCAGTTTTTACATAAGGTCACTAAAATTTCCTGAATACCTATGAATATTGGTGTGTTTTGTATAGCACAGAATTCCAGATTGGTTTGGGCTGGAAGGGACCTTAAAGTTCATCCAGTGCCACCACCCTGCCACGGGCAGGGACACCTTCCACTAGATTGGGTTGATCCAAACCCCATCCAGCCTGGCCTGGAACAATTCTAGGGCCCTGAATAAGGTATGGTCCCAATATAGGGAGAAACAGAAAGCAGAAATATTGCACTCTTTCCAATAAAGAATGCAACAGTGCTCCACAGATAAATTCATCTGCCTAAAAATATGTAATTTTCTGCAGATATTAAGGTGTTACAAAAAGGAGTTATTTTGTCATCACATTATCTTTATTTACTTTAATGGATATAATGAGGTGAATGTTAGTTTAAATGTCTAACAAGCCACAAATAAGCTTAACTTAAACATTGTGGGCAAGAATGTCCCTGCCCATGGCAGGGGTGGAACGAGATCATTTTAAAGTCCCTTCCAACCCAAACCATTCAGGTATTCTAGAAATACCCTGTTTCAACACTGCCTGTTGTGCAAATCATCATGGACTAGGCCAGTTTGGAGACAGATTCCAGGTGATTTATTTTAGTGTGAAATAATACTTTATTAGGAAGTTTTTCAAGAGCATTTGGGGAAATGTAACGAAGAATTTGTGCACGGCTGATACAGGCTTGCAATGGGAAATTGGAGTAAAGGACCACTAGCAATCTCTAGAAACTTTGTTTACTGTGACTGTAATTCTTTGTGATGGTCTTGGAAAACAAAACAGAGCAGTCTTACCTTGACTTGGCCCAGTGTCAGGTGGCACAGAAGCTACTACTCCACAGAGTTTTTGTAGGCTCATATATCAAACAGAAAATGTGGTTTAACCTGTGCAGCAATCACAGAGTGAAAAGCCTGAAAAGGCAAACAGAATTGCTGGGGATGCTGTTGGATTTCCTGACTTGGAGAAGTTCCAACTGGAGTGGGCAAAGCCCTGAGCAGCCTGACATCCTCTGTCCCTGTGCAGAGCAGGGGCTGAAATGGAGATTTCCAGAGGCTCTTTCCAACCTTTATCATCCCCTGATGCCCTGATTAGAAAGGGCAGAGGAAATTAGTCCCCACTTTGCTCTGGATTCTAATGTCTGAGGATGCAGAATCCCATCTGCTGCAAGGGACAAGGATGATATTGCAACAATTATGGATTTTCTTCCTGAATCTGGAGCAAGAGTTCATGGGAACACTGCCCCAAGGAACATCATGTCTTAGGGAGGCATCCTGACCTTAAAGTATTTCAGACAGGCTTTCCAACTCTGCTATTAGGTACTGACTTACTAAAATATGATTTTCTTTAAAACCCTGTTTGCTGAGCTATGAATTCTTGCTTGGTTGGTTCAGACTCGCTAAAATAAATACTTTTTAATGAAACCAGGACCAGATAGAATAACTCCTAATGTCTGAGGTTTTAAAAACCATTTTTATGCAGCATAAAGATAAAAACCAATAATGCCTTGTGGCCATATACACGGATATACAAAACCTCTCTTACTGATATACTAAAAATATGCTTACATGATCAGGAGCAAAAGTGCAGGATCACATAGAAAATCATTGAATCACAACCATAGAATCATAATTAGAATGTCTAGATGGCCTTGTATGAAAAGCAATGTGAGCCTTCTTGTCTGATTTGGAATGGCTTGACAGGAAAAATAGTTTTATCCATCTGTCCCTACAGGAGAGCGAGAAAAAATAGTATTTAATGGGCAATTTTCAGCTGAAATGTAGGATTGGCTCACTTGATATTGAAATATCATCTACAAATACAATCTTTGCCTTGTAAAGAAAAGTGTGTTGGAAAAAAATACCTACAACATAAGAGACTTAAAGAATATAACCTATTCAGCTTTTCTAAAAGAAGAGTGAAATACAACTTAATCAGGAAGTCAAACCCTTTCCATGAACAGATATTTTAGAGAAAATAATTCAGCAGAGAAGGTCACAGAGAAAACCAGGGCTGGAAGTTCAGGGAAGATGGATTCTAACTGGAACTGGGCTGGGGATTTGGAAAGGTCCAGACATTCATAAGAGCAAAAGTGATTTAGGAAGGAAACAGGAAAAAAAAGAAGCATCATAGGTATTTTTCATTTCAATGTCTTCAGGATAAGTGTTTCAAGAACATATGGTTCAGTTGAACACAAAATATTGGACTCAAAGAAATATTAAGTCAAAGTTAATGTTCTGCACTATTGGTAGAAAATTATTTCTCCCACCCTACAAATGCACAGATGGAAAAATGAGCATTGCATCCATCCCATGAAAGGAGCTGAAAGTCTTTCATATTTTCTGAAATGGAAGCAATTCCTGTTCCAGGAACTCTAAAGAGATTGAAATAGTGAATAAGTGTCAGGGGAAAGCAATGCCATTTTCTACTAAAATACACAGGAAGAAATAATTTTGCTGGAAAACATGTGGAAATATTTCACACTTGTGTTTTTCCCTCTCTCTAAAACAATTTAACTGTCTAAAAGACTGATCCTTCCTGTTGTACTGATCAGGAAGAAATGTTTTGGGTGGGCTTTGGTTTGGGGTTTCTTTGTTCTTGGTTGTTGGGGCAGCACTTCTAATGGAGCAGTTCTTTAACAGGCTCCTGCATTAAGGACTTAATGACATAGCCCACCTATAAAGAATGGATTTCCTTCCCAAGGTTCACTTACAGGGTGTAATAAATCCCTCTGAAAAAAAGGCCTCCAAATCATGGGCCTTTTGCACAAATCCTCACATGAGAGGTTTGACATTCACATTCTGTTCTTTGCTTTTTCTCATCACATGGTGTTATGTGATGGGATTAGTACAAGATCACAATAGCATCCACTCATAATAAATAGAAGTATTTCCACATCCAGGAGTCCCTGTGTCTCACACTGGATCCCTGGGGGCTGGCTGATGTGAGGATTCAGAATTTCTTAAGGGGAAAAAAGAAATTTTTTTCTCTTCAGGGATGTGGTTTTCTTTTCTTAAGATGGAACAGACTGACAGTATTACAAGGAAAATACAAAGTCAATTTGCTTTGGCAAAGGAGTGAAATGTCCTGTCAGGAGAGCTGGACCAGTAAATGGACCAGCAACTTTCTTCCTGTTAAGTCACAAGAGTGGAAAATGTGTTTTCACATGTCCATGCTGCTCATTACCTTTTTCTGTAAAAATGGGATGGAATTAGCCATGTTTTTAGAGCAGCTGTTGCAGTGAATCTCCAGATGGTGGCTGTACTCTTTGCATTGCAGGATAATAGACTAAACTTGATATTTCAATAATAAAGAGTATAATAGAAACATCTCTTTTTATTGGCATGATGAACAAAAGGAATGATTGTCTCAGCAATTTCTGACAATAATCTCTCAACATTATCATATCTATCTTCTTATTAAAGAATTTTGACTTTACTAATAAAAAAAAACCCTGAGACTTTGTAAAGACCACAGGTTCTCAGGACTTTTCTGGTTTGTCTTAGAGAGGATTTCAGATTTGTCAGGTTTGATAACAGTTGTTTACCAATCAACATTTTGGTGTAGTTTTACTTCACTTCATAGAGATAAAAAGTAATTTTTCTATGTGAATTGAATTGTCTTTGCCATCCAGAATAAATAGTTGTGGGGAAAGTTTTGTAGACATGTAAGTATCCCAAGAGTCTCACTCTAATCAAAACAGTCAATCTGTGGTTGTTTCAGGGATAAAACCTCACATCCTTCAGGTAAAACCACTTTTCAAAGGGAACAGAAGAGAACAGCTGGATAATGGGGATCAAAGGAAGAGCAGGAGTGTGTTGGGAGCCTCTGAAGGGAAACGTGCTTAAAAATCCAAGTAGATCCCAAGAATATCAACATCCTCCTGGCAAAGAGGAGGAAGATGCCATGAACATCCCACTCCCCCTGTTTAGGTCTCAAAATGCTGGAGGTTCCCCACCCATGAGCAAAATCCCATCCCTGAGGGGCTCTGAGTGATTCCAAAAATAGGAGGTTGATGCACCTTAAGTATATAATATAGCACCTCAAATGGAACCTACCAAGACAAGGTTCATGACTCTGATGTATCAATGAGGTGATCCATGTGTTAATATCACTATTTTTTCATCAAATCCAGCTTTTCTGGCTCATGTTCTTTGACAGGATTTTATACAACGTCCATTGATTAGTTTCTTTCTGTTTGGCTGAGGTTTTTAAATCTCTTTGCTCGAGGAAGTTCCAAGATTGTTTGTAAATGAGTGCCACCAGTAGGTCCCTGCTTGGTGGTTAAACCTGAATGACTCTACCCCAGGACTTCAACAATAATCCATTTGTAATTCCTCAATTACCCTGCAAGAAGCCAAGTATTTAATTTCCTTCTCCCTCTAACCTTGTTGCCAATGGAAGTCCACATTAAAGGGAGAATAAGAATATTGACCTTTTCTTTTCAGGTAATACCAACTAATTATGACACATTCAGACCACTTAATCGATGTATTGTAATATAATTGCTCTCTGCAAGGATCAGGATGTGTTTTGCTGTAGGCAAAAAATAGTCAGTAACTATTTAATTACTTAAATTGTGGCATTTTCAATTCTTCATGTGTCTGAGCTGAAATGCAGCCCCTCAACCACGGACAAGGAGTAGAGCTGGACTCAGGAGAGGCTGGACAAGTCAATTACAAACCATTGGAGCACACAGGGCCATGACATGTATTTAAACCCTCTGACAGAAAATGTGCCAAGCAAGGCAAGTGGAAACTTTAATTAGCTGATCTTTAAAGTTGTATCTTATTTCCTGCAGAATAAGTTCTAATCCTTGTACTGTTTTGACAGTTTTTCTGGCCTGAACTGAATTTCTTTTGCTGACATGCTAATCCGGATTTCATTTAAAATTATCATTTATATTTGCTCATTGTTCCTTTTGCTGAATTTAATTAGAGTTTTTCCAAGATTGGCTGAAGGCTGTTTTTGGGGAGGGAATTTGTACAACAAGCTGTAGCATGCTGGAGAAATTATAACTCTGGGCTTTTTTTAAATTGAAATGAAAGTGAAGGGTAAAAAATTAAAAGTATGCTGCAGAAGTATTAATCTTACTTCACACACAGAAATTCATAAAACACCAACATTATGCAAGTCTTGTTGAAAGTTAGAGCAAAACAGCATAGTCTTATTACTGCTCCTGCATTGTTCTGTCCTTCAGCTATTTCAGATTTAACTGAGCTTTTTGTGTCTCCAGAGAGGCTCGAATTAGAAAACTGCCAAACATAAAAGATGTGTGGTGACGACATATCTTCCTGCAGAAAAACCAGTGCTAAAAATCCCCTGGAATTCACACTTGACTGAGCTGTTGACCTCTGTGTCAGAGGACAGCACAACACATTGCAAGTGCAAACACTGATTTTTACAAGCTGGAGAGACTTTTATTTTGGGGTTTTATTTTTTCTCTGTTACTACAACATGGAATCCAGATGTAGCACAGGAACACAAAATCATCTGAACCAGTAAGTTTGCCATCCTCTTGAGCTGCCTGAATGGATCAGGTGAACTTGGAGATTTAAAGCAGATGGTCCTCAACTCACCAGCTAAAATTTTAGTCTTCTCAGCACACATAAAAGGCAAAAATCCCCTATTTTCCTCAACACCATTGAAAGTCAAGGTCCTGTAGGTCCTTTTCCACAATTGGAATGCTATGATGTGGACAACATGGTGCTTGGGAAGAAAAAAGCCTGTCTTGGCTCTCCAGAACAATTTCACCTGCAGAAGACCCAACTTTCTATTGCAAAGAGGATGTGAATATTTTAACACAGAAATGAGGTTATGGTGATGAGTCCTGTCACACTGTATGGCAGGAGGAGAGGAAATAGCCTCAAGGTGTGCCAGGGAAGGAAAACTGTGTTCACAGAAAGGATGGTCCTGCTTGGGAGAGTGGTTGGAATCACCATCCCTGGAAGTGTTCAAAAAACATGTGGATATGGCAGTGAAGGATGTTGAACTGTTAGGAAAGGCAGCAGCTTAAAGAAAGATTTCTGGCACTTTTGTGTTTCCTCAGAGTGGCTGAGACCTTTACAGGAGCAACAGATTTGAAAGGGGACCAACCCAAATTTTTTGTACTTTCAAAGTGGCAGCTGAAGCCAAGCCAGTAACTTGCCCACAGTAATTACATCACCCCAAATAATTGAATTACTTGTGTTAGGTGAACTCCTCTGAGAAGGAAGCACTTTGTTCTCAGTTTAGCTTTAGTACATATTTGTTGTAGAAAGATATTTGTTGTAGAAGGATGTTTAGATGACTAGTTTTGTCTCCTGTCCTTCAGCAAACCCCATACAGCATTATTTTATTAACATATATTCTTTTCACTGTTGAATTTAATTTTGCATATTTCTCACTAGCAAGTATAAAAATGAGCCATGTTTGGTGCCATATATGCTTCTGCAAGTTAATACTTAGCTTAAAAGGTCATTTCTGTGTTTTTGTGTTGTAAATTCATAAGCATTGCTTGCATTCCTGGGACGTGCTTGTGCTACCCCAGATTTTCAAACCTCTGTACATTTGTACCTTCATCCAAAGATAACTGAAATCTTGGATGAATTTGTGAGTGCCCCACATCCTTGGAAGTGTTCAGGGTCAGGTTGGAACAACCTGGTTTAGAGGAAGGTGTCCCTGCCCTTGGCAGGGGTTGGAATGAGATTAAGGTCCCTTCCCACCCAAGCCATTCTATGATTCTGTGGAAAAGGGAATAAATTTCCAAGGTCTCTTTCAATACAGAATTTCTTTCTAAATCTAGAGCTGGGGCTCAGCAGAGAAAAAGAAGGAAATCTATGTAACCCTCTGTAAAAGAGCAAAACCATTTGCTGAAGATTTTTCCTCTCTTAGAAGATAATTCAAAGAAAGTAAATTTTAGATTGCCTTGAATGGCATTTTAATGTAACAAATCCCTGATATTCCACCTGTTGTCCTTATTGCTTGGTTCTTCCACCCAAAAATGAAAAAAGAAATCCAGTTTGATGTAGTCACAGAAGCAATGCCTGTCAAAGGCAAGGCTCTGTAATGAAGCACTGGGAAGATTTGTCACACATTAAAGAGTTATTGGAAATGTCAAACTTGCCAGCACTAAATCCAGGATTTGGACAAGAGTTCCTGAGTAAGCTCCTGCACTGAAAGAAAGAACTGGTATTACACTGACTTCAGAACATTTTTGAGATGAATGTTCTCCAAATTCTCTGTCTTTAAATATCTGTCACAAATATGAATTCCTTCCAATCAAGCTGGGGAGGTTTTCCTTTCATCCTAGTTTTCTTTTCCAGCAGAAATTGAACAAGAATGATTCTGCTGTTTGGTTTCTTTAAGAAACTCCTGAAATGCTTCTGGGAATTTATATCTGCTGAGTGTATTAATTTCAGGGAGACCCTCAAACTTGAAATATTTGAGTAATTCCAAACTGAGATCCCAGTTCCACATGTACTGCACCCTTCACCTGTGGAAGTCTGTGCCCATTACTGATGCCTGACAGAAACACCCTTGTTACACGTGAGCAAGTCTTTCCTTGCTCTCTCTGACAAAAAATCAATGGGCAGAACAAAACCAGCATAAAAAAATGTTGAGATTGCTCATTCAGCTAACAGTTCTCCTCAAAACCACCTCAGGAATCAGATTGATTGATGACAGGTTTTCCTGAATCAGATCTTTAAATTGTCTCACTTCTCCTCTGATTTGTGTCAGTTGAGCTGAATTAAATAGACAAAAATGCACGAGGTCAGACAAAAAAAAGTCTGCTAAAGACATTAAACATTTCTGGGAATTCGTGGTCACATTTGTATATTGCTACCATGATGCTTATTCTGGAATTAAAATACATTTGGATGTTGCAGGTATATTGGAAGTCAGAAATGGCAAGGAAAAATAAACTTCTTCAAAATCCCAATAATGCTGTTTTTTATATGAATACTTAAAGAGTTAATAGCTCTGATTTCAGGACACTACATATGCATATAAGTAAGGTCACAGGTAACACCAGGTTGGATGGGATCTGCTGGAGGGCAGGAAGGATCTGCAGAGGGATCACAGGTTGGACTCAATGGTCTTGAAGACCTTTTCCAACTGTAATTGTTCTGTGATTCTATATAAAGTTACCCATTTTCTTCCATATTGCTGCATTAGAACTCATGGATCAATCACATTATTTTTCTTCATAATTGGGATAATCCTGAAAATGCAATCTGAAGATTTTACTATTTAATATTAACTTTGCATGTGCCTGTTAGATATAGAAACTTGTCAAAATTCCCTTTCTTTGCAGTGTTCCCCAACATCACAGATATATATATATATATATATATATATATATATTTATTGCAGCACAGTGTAGGCAGATTTTAAAGTCCCAATCTAGGGAGGGATTTGTACACAACAAATCAGATTTCTGATGTATTAATGCCAGATTTCTAGGGTTTTCTTCATTCTCTCTGTTCCTGTCAAGATGCCTTGTCAGAGCCTGGCTGGAAAAACAGAGTTCTGAAATCTATTGTCATGTTCAGACTTGAAATGCTTGAAGACTTCTGATACCCTGTAAATCAAAAATTATTTTGAAGCATTCAGGTGGTTGAGCATGCAGGGAGAGTGAACCATTTTTTTCTCTCTAAAAGCTGGGGAACAAACAACAAAGAGCTTTGATGAGACATGCAGAAAAGTCTGATCTGTTCATTAAAATTTGTATATTTTAACCAAATAATTTATATATTATAGAAAAGTGGGAAAACATATCTCCTCTCCTCTCCTCTCCTCTCCTCTCCTCTCCTCCTCTCCTCTCCTCTCCTCTCCTCTCCTCTCCTCTCCTCTCCTCTCCTCTCCTCTCCTCTCCTCTCCTCTCCTCTCCTCTCCTCTCCTCTCCTCTCCTCTCCTCTCCTCTCCTCTCCTCTCCTCTCCTCTCCCTCCCTCCCTCCCCTCTCCTCCCCTAATGATTACTTTATCTGGTAGTTATATGGTAATTCAATTCTTATTCTTGATAAAATCATATCACAGTTGCATAAAAATTATGGAGGCTCAGACAGTACTTTAAGACAGAGATCCTTATAATTATTAGCAGGAAAATAATTCTGATGAGTTAATCTTGGTCTCAAAACTCTTCCAAAGCTGAAAGAGCATTCAGGTGTCTGAGTTTTTGATTGTTGTTTTTCCTCAGCTTTTTCACTGTTTAATTTCAGGCTTCTGTGAACTTAATAAAACCAAGCAGTTTGTCATGAAAGTGCTTTGTTTTAGAAAAATAATCATTGCATTCCCAACCTCATCATCTGTGTGAAGCAGACATTTTATTCCAAGGATCTCTCGATGAAATTCTTCGGTTCAGAAAATTGGTGACGATGACAACTGAATTTCCAGCTGCCAGACTGTGGCTGGCTGGGTGTCAGCTCACCAGGAGGGAAGCTGTGCCAGGGACAGGCTCCTTGTAGCAAGGAGCAATCACAGCAAATTAAGCTTGAAATGGGGTTTCTGGAGGGTTTTTACCCCTTTGAGGGGAGATGCAAAGGTGCCACAGTGCTGAGTTAAGTGCTGGGACAGCGTTAGCTCTTCACAGAGATAAGTTTGGAAGTGACAGCAGTGAAACATCAAATTGGTCCACAAAAATGGAAATGTTGGAGCTGACCAGTCCAGCCCAAAGGCCATGTCTCTAATTTTTTTTTCCTAACTTGCCCTGAGTGTGAAAATGAGCCTTTTCCTTCTCTGAGTGTTGCTGCACATATGTCTAAACTCAGTTTAGTCTTGACAAGATGTTCAGAATCACCAGAGTGTATCCTGCAGTTTCTCACCACTGGCCATTGTTTCTCCTACACTCAATACTGAAACACCTTACAGAGACTTTGGTACTTTCCTAATTCTTCTCTCTAGTGAAAAACAGGAAAGCAGCACAGGATTTTGTTGAGATATTTATGCCAGATGTAACATTGTGATGGTCTCAGTCACTCACAAATATTTTTGGCAAGTGCTTTAAGGGGAGTAGCATTTCTCTCTGAGTTGGCTTTATCAAAAATAAAATCTGGCTTGGAATCAGAAATGCCACACTGAATTATCACAGGTTTTCTAGCTATTAGGAATGGAATTCAGCAGTCTCTCTCTGTTCCCAGAATGTTTTTTTGCAAACGGTAGAAATGGCTCTGATCTGGGCTTTGTCCCAGCTTTCTGTGTAACATCACTTGGGAGAGCAGCAGCACTGAAAGGAAACATCACAGAGGATTCAGAGTTGATGCTCCCCTGGAGAAATGCTGTGGCTTTGGTCTGTGGTGACTGACTGGACCTTCAAAGATCCACATGGCTCCTAATCCTTGGGAAAAGCTGGTTTGTGTCTTATACAGACAGAATCTTTGATAGCAGCAGCTTTGTTATTTCCTCCCAAGCTCATGGTGAAATAAAACCTTATACTCTAAATTTTTGTTGCAGGCAGAAGGAAGGCAGCAGACACACACCTTTAAATGAAAAAATGTATGGTTATTCTGATGAATGTTTTAACAGTCTAATAATGCTTTAATAGTCTAAATGTTTTAATAGTCCAAATGATCCTATCAGTACAGAAAAGTCTCATTACTAACACAATGAAAATCATTATATAAAAAGAAAAAAAAATGTTTTTGTTGTTGTTGTTGTCTCTGTCCTAGTGTTTACCCATCAGTCTTCCTTCAGGAAAATGGGATGGGTTGGGTTGTCAGGCTTTGCCTTTCCATGTCACATTTACACCTCAATGTCTCTCCTGGGAGGAGTAAGATGTTCATTGTAGAGAGGTTTCCTTCTCAAGTACGTTGGAAATAATTTTCAGAATTCCTCTCATCGTTCCCCTACTGACAGCTTCACTCTCCACCTTTGGCTGACATCAAGGGCTCATGTTTTGCAGTGATTTGTTGCTCCCAGGATTCAAGACAAGAGAGTTTATATGAGTGGTCCTTGGCCACTGGGAAGTTCTCACAGCAGTCCAGACTAAGGCCAGGCCCCACAAATCTCAGGGCTTTGCCCTCATTGCATGGACACAGAGAATGTCTTCAATTTGTTTTCTGAGTGCTACCTCAGCTGAAGCCACATCTGGATCCAAGCTGGAAAAAGCAGCATTGCCCAGAAGTGGTGAAGGAACCTCTCATTGGAAAAGATGGGATATTTTAGGATATTGTCCTGGAATAATCCCATTGCTTCTCCTTGGGATTCAATCTACAGCTTTGCACTGGTGACCCAGTGGCCTGTGACATGAAGAGCTACTCAGGGCCATCCACACACACTCTGAAAACCTGGCCCTCGGGAGGGAGGATCTGCATTTTTTAGAAAATTTATATTCTTATGTTGAAGTTGAATTTGTGCTTTATTGGGATTGGCTTCTGTGTGTCTGACTCCAAAGTCAGCCCTCTCTAATCCTTCCTGAAGGAATTAAAAAAAGAAGGAACAATTGGAGGTCAGGCCTCTGCAGATTGTATATTCAAACAGATTTCAAAGTAAATAATGCAGCAAATGTGCTGCTGTTTATTATTATTACTGTGATATAACTTTACAGTTTTGGGGTAGGGTAATTTTGTCTGTGAGGATAATCTCATTACTGGCAAAGAACCATCTATTCTATTCTATTCTATTCTATTCTATTCTATTCTATTCTATTCTATTCTATTCTATTCTATTCTATTCTATTCTATTCTATTCTATTCTATTCTATTCTATTCTATTCTATTCTATTCTATTCTATTCTATTCTATTCTATTCTATTCCATTCCATTCCATTCCATTCCATTCCATTCCATTCCAATATTTTCATTTTTAAATTTTATTTTTTACTTGTTCTTTTATGCAATGCTTAAGTTTTGTGAAAGATATTCCTTACCATCCATAGTCAGTATGTGTTTTGCTTACTGAATTTGCTCCTCAGACATTAGAATAGATATTATATTATATACATTATTCATTACACATTATATTATATTATACCAAGGAAAACAGTTGAACTGAAGACACAATTTCCTTACCCCTTGTACACCCATACAAATATAAAAACATACAGGATATAAGTCTTTTTTTGCAGATATTGGCATTTTCTACACCAGCGTCTTAAAATGGATGTTTGCTGAGCTTTTCCTAATTTCATAGTAATAAAATTAACATTTGAATAGTTCATAGATATGTGTTCAATCAATAGATAATGACAAAACTATTCATCTTCTGCACCTTGAAATCATTAAATGTTTTCCCTTTGCTTCCCCAAAACTCCTGCAGCACACAGAGGTGAGCACACAGCAGAGGCTCGTTCAGTGAAGATGTGGTGGAGCTACTGACAGAAAGGGCTCCTGTTTAATCTAAAGGAGGTGTTTGGGGAGCAATGTGACACTCAAACCCCCATTTTTATCCTGTTTATCACTAGTAACTGGTGGCAGCACCCCCAGATAATCATCTTTATCTTATTGCACATGCTGATAAACCACAAACTGGCATGTCTCATTAATAGTTCAGCAATTAGGGTACTTACATTCATTTGTAGCACCAGAGACAGGGTTTTGAAATCCAGCAGCTTGCCAGAAATACCTGATCCTGTGGGACGTGGGTACAGGATGTGGTTTAGACTAATTTGTGGGTGATAGGTCCAGACAGGAAAGTTTCCAGGGATCCCTGTGCTGATCATTCCCTGATATCTGGTACAAAGCACGTGGCACTCACTTTTCAGGAGTACAAGTGATTCCTGTGCTTGATCCTATAGAATTGTGGTTCCAGGACAACAACAAGCACAAAAAATTTAAGAAACCAACAGACACCTACAAGCAAAATTAAGATCCAAAATTGTGTGATTCAGCTTGAAGAGCTGACTTTGAAAGTTATTTGTAGGATTTTGCATTCTTGTCTCTTTCCACCCACCTGTAGTTTCTAATACAAGGTGAAACATTTTTTGCCACCATTGGGAAAATTAGTTCTTTCCTGCAGTTTTCCTTTTTAGTGAATTAAAACTGGTGAGTTTGTACTTTATTTATCTTGTCAGTGCATGTCTTTTTTGGGAGCAAATGTTCCAGAAGCTACTATCAAATAATGGATGTTATCTGCATGCTTGAATGGATTACTACACAGGGATTCATCTTGCTTGACTGGTTGGAAATGGATTTATTTTGGTAGATCAGACAGATTTAAATACAAAGCAGTGGCAGTTCTTGTATTTGTAGAGAAATGAGCTTGTTGCAGCAAGGCTCCAAATATAGATTTAATATGAGATCATTTATTAACTGTCCATTGTCTTGGTTAATACTGACTGTAAAATCTGATTATTTTAACTGGTAATATATTATATTGCTTCTTTTGTTTTCTCTGTTTTCCATGGAGAAAGATCAAGCATATTTATATGAGTTGCTTCCTGCTCTCACCCTGTTTACATCTCTTCATTTCCTGGAACATCCTTCATACTGTAAAAAAACATTATATTCTGTGTAATAAATGAGAGTCTGTAATTAGTATATTTAAAAGTGGCATGAGAATATGACAAAAATGCTTTGATTGACTTCTTCAAACATTTAGAAAATTAACATTTCTATAGAGGATCAAGACCTAAGCAATCCTCATCTCCCTAACCATCATTTTTACCTATTTATCTGAGGTAAAATTCACAAAGGACCCCATTCTTTCTTGCTTTTGGAGCTATATATTGAAGTCTGACACTAATATGGATTTAACCATAAAATATATGGAATAGATACTGGGTTCAAACCCTTTAGTTTCAACTTTAGTTGCTGGTATCACAGGCATTATTCCAGAGTGCTTTTTATTCCCTCTCTCTGGATTAGTCTGTGGAGAATGGGGCAAGATCAAAGTTGCCTTTCTCTGGCTGGGGTAAGTTAAACATATCTATATACAATGTGGTTTTTTAATAATTGTGATTTACATAGAGCACAATATTTAAACCACTTTACCTTTCTGAGACTTTGTAAGATGGTTAATAAGGAGGAGTTAATCCTGAATTCCATGATATTAAATCTCAGCTCCTATCAGAAACAGATGGAGCAACTCAAGCTGGATTTCTGCATTTCTAGGCCAAAAATGGTCTCTTTTCTGTGGCTACTGCTGGAGAGACAAGATTTTGCTTGTTGCAGTTTTTTGGGGGGAGAAACAGGATTGATTTGTTGTAAAGATGAAGCTCTACTTGGTCACTTATAGAAACGGGATGCAGAAATTTCTGCACGTGTGTATAAACAAGCACATGTATAACCAAGGCATCTGATAAAGAAATCCTGTGTGCTTGAGACTGATGTGCCCCAGTGAGTTACTGATTGGGCTGTGCAGCTGACACAGTTGAAAATAAAGCTCATTCCACACTTACAAGATGTGATACAAAAGGTGAACAGGAGCCTTGCCACCTGCTGTGTGGTGCAGAAGGCAGAAAATAGCAGATTGTGCTGGAAGAGCTCCAAAAAGCCAATTTAACCCTTGTCTCATTCACAAACCTGACCTTAAGGAGCACAACACTGCCAGCCTTGTCCTTGGTTCTGTTTCAGAAGGCTGGGAGAGTTTCAGTCACACCATAAAACTCCAGTAGAAAATGTCCCTTGTGTGATGCTCGGGGCAGACAGAGCAATGCACAGCAAACCCTGTGGAGTGGCACCTGGAAATAAATTCCCCCATGGACACAGAGTTTAGTGCAAGTAAATCCTGGCTTACAATGCTAATATTTACATTAGCACAGTCACTGGTTCCTGACTGCTCAACACCCACAGGATGCTGAGGGAGCAGAGGAAAACCCCAAAATCCTCCCACTGGAAGTCAAGTTTCCCAACAGTAATGACAATAAATCTAATGATAGGGAAATTATTTTATTTTATTTTATCAATTCTTCTAAAATGCCAATTTGAGGGTTGGAAAAAAATATGCTTTTTGCATCAACAGATTCATTTCTGGTAGAGACATTTTCTGCTTCTCTGAGAGGCATGTTTCCTCTGGTTAGCTGGGAATGAAACCCACAGTGTGGTCAGAGAATTGCAGAACGTTTTGGGCTGGAAAGGACCTCAAAGCTCATCTCATTCCATGGGCAGGGACACCTTGCACTAGAAGGAAGGTTCTTGAGAGAGTCTTACACAAAACACTCTTTAAAGACTTGTTTCCACCAAGTTTTGAAATGTCATGGCCAATCTGGCCTTTTCACTTTATTCCAGCAAAATTGCTTCTATTTAAAATATAAACACAGCACCCGTGTGCAAACATACAAGTGAGTCTTGGACAAGAAATTCCAAATTTCTCAAGGCACTAGCCTGGAATCTGCCCATTCTCACAGGCTCTGGGGTGCCTATTGCAGGTTAGGGCTGTTAGGAAGGAATTGCTCCCTGCAAGGGTGGCACAGGGTGCCAGAGGAGCTGTGGCTGCCCCTGGATCCCTGGATGTGTCCCAGGTTGGGTTGGATGGGACTTGGAGCAGCTGGGACAGTGGAAATGTCCCTGCCCATGGCAGGGGTGCAATGAGATGATTTTGAGGGCCCTTCCAGCCCTGTCCATTCCATGATTCTATGTTAACCCTGGCATACCTGCTAGAGCATGATTTTATTTATTGCAGCCCTAAATTCTGTTCTTCCATGACAACTGTGAGCTAATGCCAGGTTCAGTTATCAGCAGTGCTCACAGAATTATTTTTGGCTCCCTGTCAGCCTTGCCCACCTTAATACTCTTATGAATGCAATAAAGCACCTTCATTTCTTCTTGTGGCACTAACAAATTTGATTTGATGCATAAAGGATTACAAACCCCATAAACAAAAATCTTACTTTTCTATTTTTTTATATGAAAGTTGTTAATGTTTTTAAAATATTTAAATTTTAAAATTGCAGTTACTTCAGATGCAAGATCAGCTCATTATAGTCACTCAGCAGAGAGTAATTCCTCAAATAAATATTTTTACTTTCATGGATGGGGCTTGGAGCAGGCTGGGGTAGCAGAAAGTGTTCCTGCCCATGGCATGGGGTTGCATTGGCTGGGCTTTAAGATCCCTTCCAACCAAACCATGCCATGATTTTTTTGATTCTCTGCTGTTTTCTGTATGACTGCACACACCTGACATATGACATTGCTGTATTAAAATAAAACAGACTCAGTTTTTATTCACCACAGGTGAAGGGAAGGAAGTTCTCCTTAGTTACAGAATCACTTAGAATATATTTATTTTGCTTTCCATCACAATCACTCAATACCAGAGGAGCAGAGCACTATAAATCTTCAAGCAAAAATCAGCTTGCAAATGTTTTTGAACCAAGCCTAATGTATTATATTTATGAAATGCTTTATAAAAATCAAAGTAAATTAAATAAATTCCTTTCTAGTTACAGTTTTCAGTATATTCTACAATTTCTCATTATAATTTCATGCATATCTTCACATTGAGATTTAATATCAATCTTCAAAAATCAATTAAAAAGTTTAAAATTACATTTAAAGTACTTCTAGGCATGAGAAAAACTTTAAAGCCTACTATCTCTTAACCACTCCATCACACCACATCACCAATACCTAAATTTTGGAATACATTTCCAAATATCTCAACCTGAAATGTGATTTTGCTGTTATTTGCTTACTGGTGTGTGGAGATAGGCAGTGCAACAGAATTCCTCAGGATCCCAAGGCTGTGGAGTTGAACTCAAACCAGATCTCCTATCAGCCCTGTGCCTGTTGCATCTGTTTGCTCAATGCAACTTTTTTTTTCCTCATTTAAATTTTAGCATCTTTTCACTTAGATACCAGGAATTTAGCAAAGCATCTACAGGAAGATATCACTTTCCCTTCCTGAGCCTCTTGCTTTTGTGGTAGCAACCCTCAACAGCTTTACTAATCCAACTTTTTAATGGAGATCATAAATAACTGATTAAATTAGGTTTGTACTGGATTTACAGATCCTTAACCCCTGCTGCTCTGGGCTCTCTCTGGATTACATCCTCACACCTCTGCACATCTTTATAGGGACATTTTCTGATGCATGTTATTTGTACTCATCCAGCACATCCCGAAGAACCAGGTGTCAAATTATTTCAGTCCCAGGATGAAAGGACAAGAGGATACACAGGAATGTTGTTGAGAACAGCTTTGTAGGAGGACACAGATTCCAGGAAGATCATCTAGATCTGGTTAACTGTGTGGGAATTAGGTTTTGTAACTGAGATGTGGGTGTGGTGGAGGTGACACATCAGATACAGAACCAGTGTTGGAAAATAACCACTAAATTTAACCACTTTTAGCAAATTTAAGGGCTTGATCCTTGTAGCTTCTTTACCCCAGGATAAAGTCTTGTAATCTGGACCAAAGACACTCTTTTAAAACTGTCAAAATTTATTCCTTTTTCTGCCCCAGAGGATTTGATATTTCTCACCTCCAGCAGCTTCTTAAAAACCAGACTAAGTCCCTCTGTTTTACAGGAGGCAGGAAAAAAAACCAGTTAAATCCAGGAGAGATGGTGTCAGGAAAATTCCTCAGAAGAGCTGGGAAAAATATCAGCCCTGAAATCGTCCAAAGAACAGGGTTTGACACGGATTTAAAGATTTCAAATCTGTTCATGGCTGCTCAGCCGTTTCATATGGATAATCTCCAGGGTTTACAAGCATCATCTAGAGAGGGGATTTTATGGCTAAACTATTAAAGGACATTGTCTTTCTCAGCAAGTGCAGACCAGAGGAGAATAAGGCATTAGAAGACCTATTTTAGCAAAAAAATAGGCTGAAAAACTCTGTAGATTTTTTTCACATGAAATAGCTGCTATCTATTAGCTGGTAACCAAGGTTAAATTAAAAGATTAACAAGCAAACAGGACTTTTTACAAAGTCTGGCAAGCAAAGCACAATTAAACCCAACAATTCCTAATTTTACAAAGACAACTAAAATTGTTATGTGTCTTTAATAGTCACTCTCTCTCTGCTTCTGGATTTGCTGAATATCCAGCAGCAAATTATTAATTTATTAATATTATTTATTATTGTTTATTTAATAATAAATCTTCAGTGTTTATCCTCAAAGACAGGAGAACATCAGTATAAGAATTCCCAGTAAAGAGATTTTCTGATTTGGAGAAATTTCTGTGCTGGCTACTCTTTTCCCTCTTTTTAATTTGAGGAGAGTATTTTATGAGAGGATAAAGCCCATTAGATAAGGTCAGTGTGGTTTTCACTGAACTTAAACACAAGATGTTCTTCTAAGTGCTGTTCTCTTTAATTTGGTTCCTGTTTATCCAGGTAGAAGCTCAGATTTTAACTCAGGGAAAAGCTCATTCCATCTTGCATCATTTAGGCTGACAGTTTTTAAGTTCTCATTCTGTACTTGAGTGATCACTCTGCATTTTACAGTCATATTACTGAACAGCAGCACCAGAACTGCCTTTGGGAGCTCATACAGATATATTTCAGAAAATATTAATTTTTTGAACAAATAGAAGGATGATAAAGATAATATATACTAAACATTATTAAATATATATTAAATATTATTCTTAAAAACCTAACTCAGCTATAAAATGATAAAAAACAAATCTTGTTTTTTGTAATGTGAACTTAAGTTCAAAATGACCAGGGACACAAAATCTTGTGCTTTGGTGAGGTTTAACATAGCCACAAGTTCAGTAGATATTCCATTCAGAATATTTTTTCCTCATCCCCTGCCAGCAAATTCCTCATTCTGGGATTTCAAATGGACTGCTTTATATGGAAATCAATTCTATGCAAAATTGAGATAATTATATAACTCTACACAGGGTGGGACTGTTGGGATGTCCTGTGCAGGACCAGGAGTTTCACTCCTGTGGGATTCTTCCAGCTGAGGATATTCTTTGATTCCATGATTTCTTCATATGCCCAGAAACATAATAAAAAACTGGGAACCACAGACCTGAAATTCATATTGAATTTAAACTCTATTTTAAAATGAAGAGGTAAAATCATCAAGGTTAAATACTCTGAATAAACTTTATAGGTTACAAAAAAAAAAAGGAAATGTATCCAAATATTTTGGAGGAGAGCATGAGTATTCTTTTTAATGTGATGTATTTGTATAATTGGTGTACTACAAAAAAATTTCCTACTAGCCAATTAGTGGTGCAAAGCTCAGGTTATGATAATAAAAAGCATTATTTTCTGACTGTTTTTACTCTCAAATTATTTTCTGACTACTTAAACTCTTAAATTATAAGCGAGGATAATTGTTTAAGTAAAAACCAATTTTTAAAATAGAATCTTGGTATTTTATTTACCCTTTTTATGTTGATTCTAAACTGGGCAAAACCTGGTCCATGCATTTAAACTCCAACAGAACTGCACCACAAAACAGGACTGGAGAAATGCCTCAGGATATTTTATATTGCTGTCACTGAAAATGCATATGGAACTTCAGTCTCCACTACAAAAATGAGATGAAAATAAAGTTATTTGCTCTAAAAGCTATTACAAGGGAAGACTGTGAGTGTAATAAATTTTTCCCTTTCAAGAATAAACAATGCATGACATGACTTTTATTTTCTTTCAGGGAAGGAATGTAACAGGCTGAGTTATGTGGCAGCAGTTGTTAATACTTGTTTTAATTATGAATCAACTTTGATTTAGTAACACACTGCCAGACAAGGTTTCCAATACACATTGTGGAGCAAATGATACAATTCACATTTGGAAGTAAAACAAGAAATTATCAAAGTGAGATTTTGTTTCTAGGAAAAAAATCACTTGTGGAAAACTCTATTAATCAGGAACTTCAGGAAAATAATCAGGAAAATATAGGGTAAAGAACTTCACTGTTTATACTGATCTTATTGCAATTTTAACCAAATAACCATTTCAAATATACTTTTACCCAGGACCAGAAACTCTTAGCATATTATTGATGATTTTTTTTAATTTATTTTGAAAATACTTTTTTTTCATAGATTTAATGATTCATCTCGATTTACATTATTTTCATACATGCTGTAAATTTAAACCCTGTTTTTCATTTGAGATAGATGCACAAAAAGATTGTGTGTTTCCATCTCCAAGCAAATGCAAGGCAGTTCTAATATTATAAATGAAGGATTTGAATAGGCATAAAATATAAATTTGTATTTTGGAGAGCAAGAAACTGCTTTCCATTGATAGAACCAACTATTCTCCTTAAGCCCTTTTAAATTTTTTATATTTCCTGTATTGTTCTATCAGCTAAATATGCCACTGTGTCCTCATATTTTCAACACTTTTGGACCCATTTTTTTCCCAGTTAGGATGAGGTATGCTTATATTTTCCCATACCTGTGCAATTACTATGGACATATGAATGAGTTCATTCCCAAAAACCCTTTTCTATTTTTCTCCTTCCCTGATATTGCATTATTATTTTTGAGCAGTTCAAATTTTGACATGGATGGCTTCATTTGTTTTTAGAAAGATTCCTATCAGAAGAATCCTTTGCAATATTTTGATATTTTGCATCTCCATAATCTGAATTAGGTTTGGGGTTTTTCTGCTTTTCTGTGTGTTTGATTTTGGTTTTTTCTATTTGGCTCTTTAGATCAGTTTGGGAGGTGTGAGTGTGTGATTGGTAGGGCAAGAAATATCTTGGCTCTTTATCAATTGTGTTATTGAATGGATTTCATGATTGCAGCACTCAGCATCTTTGATCTTGCTCTTTAAAGAAGTGTCTGCCCAATTAATTTCTCATTGGAAAAAGGACTAAAGAAGTCAGTTAAACATCTCTTTTGATTAATTTTTTTCTGACTTTCATTGTTGGCTGCAGGCACAAATAAAGAGCTGAGGAGAATAACCACAATGTTTCATAAATTGAAGATTAAACAGACAGAGGAAGACAATGACCCCAAAGGAACCTCATCCCAGCCCTGCTATGGGCCATGACTGTGCTCCAGGTGCTGCCAAAACTTTCTGGGACTGACACCTGCCAGAGCTCAGAAGGACTTCAAGGCCCTCCCAGAACTCATCTTTCTCTATATATTTATGTTTAAAGGTTATAAATGCTCATAAAATATTTTTGACATATACATATGGATGCAGATTGCTATTTTACACATAAGTATGTATTTATACAAGTGAATTCATGAAAATGACTTAATAATTTTTGAAATTAATGATCAAGATTTGAAGGGGAAGGGGAAGAAGAAGGGGAAGGGGAAAAGGAATGGAAGGAGGGAAAGGGAAGGGGAAAAAGAAAAATGACAGAAAAAAAAGAAAAAAAAAGAAAAAAAAAGAAAAAATAAAAAAAGAAGAAAAGAAAAAAAGAAGTAAAATTGTCTTTTCCACCTATTTTGGCATGCAAAGCAGGATGTAACCAAATGTATGTATTCTATCATCATCTGTTAAAACCAGGTGGGGCAGTGCTCTTTATCTTTCCCACAGCCCATCCTCCCTCCAGGAGATATCTCCTGTTAATGGGCCATTCAGTCCCACTGCATGGCTGATAAAATTACATCATCCCACTGGGAGATGCTCCAGCCAGGGGGAGCAGCCAAGCCTTTCCTACCCAGATAAAAACTGACATTTTGGACACCAAGGCACCTTCTTTCCACTGCATTCCAGAGGAAAGCCAGACCTTTCCACATCATCCCTGCACCTTCAGAGGAAACTGCACCTTCTACAGGAGCACTGCTCCAGCTGAACCACATCTGCCACTGCAGGAGGATGCAGCCACCATTGAATGGCACTGCTGCCAACACCCTGACTGACTGACGGGTGTCAGCTTGGATTCTGACTCAGTGTTTTGTTGTTTTATGTTACTGTATTTTAATTTTATTTTTTATTTTTCTAGTAAAGAACTGTTATTCCTATTCCTATATCATTACCTGAGAGCTCCTTAATTTCAAAATTATAATAACATGGAGGAAGGGGTTTAGTTTTTCCATTTCAAGAGAGGCTCTTGCCTCTCTTAGCAGACACCTGTCTGTCAAACCAAAATACACCCTAAACTAATTCTGTATTTTTATATGTTATATTTAAAATTTCAACTCAACCTGGAGACTATCATCCTTCTCACACTCCAAGTTCCTGTGTTTTTTAGTATGGTGGATTCCCATTTGAGTAAGACCCTTTCAGCTCCCAGTGTTAAATATAACCTGGCTTGGCACTGCAGATATCACCAGCCTTGGCAGCTGATAATATTTTTAACTGATATTGTCAATGTACTTCTTAAATGGACTTGTTTAACTTCATCCAAACAGTTATCTGAGTGCTGCTTTATAAAGGTGATTAATAACCCAGAGGTGACAGCAATTCCCAGAAAAATCTGTTAGGACCTTTCACTTCTTTTCATGTAAAAATTCATGAGATATTATTTTATAACACCTAGGTAAAACATATCTCCTTCATGTCACAAGACTATTAAATATCTACTTAGTTAAACTCTGCCTCTTAAATCCAGAGTTTGTCCAGGCTTTCTGACAGTCAAGAAATAAAAGAACAAAATACCAATTTGTAATGATCTGATTTAACAGGAGCTACACTTCTCTGGTGACATTGCACCTTACTCTGCTGTGGTGTGAAAATGGTAGAATTGCCATGTTTGCATTTATTTTTCAAAGCCTGCTCTCCCAATTCTCCCAGAGTATCACTGCCAGCACCACTAGTGCATATTTCATGTCCCAGCACCAACAGGATTGGGCTTTTCTGGGTGCAGGGGCTGGAACAGCTCACCTGGGCAGGTATCCACATGGCACATTTGTGCAGCTTCCTGTTGGGGAGGGAATAGAAAAATGTTATGAGTGCTTAGCAAGTAGTTTTGAAACAATAGATGGAGTAGGGATGTTGGCATACTTTGGCATAGAGGCTGAAAACAGTTATGTGAAGGTTTGAGGCCTCTTCCTTTGTTTAGATAATACCAAATGCCACAAATAGCAAAGAACCAACAGACTTCCTGTCCCAAGCCTGGCAGGAAAGGTCTGAAGATAAGGGTTACAGATAAGAAAGCCATAAAACATGGTAATTTAGGGATTCCTATAGGTTGCATGCAAATATTAGGAAATTAGTATATTGTATTAAATTGGTTATTAGAAATTAAAATATTCATCATAGAAGAATACTTATTGTATTGTAAACTGGAAATCGCTTTCTTACTTTTTACTTTTTAAATTTTGTTTAAGCTTTTTCTTATCCCCTTGCTCTTATTTTTTACTTTCTTACTCTCCATGCTCTACTCTCTCTTTTACACTTACCCCTTAAATAATATAATATAATAAAATAATAATATAATAAAATACAAACTTGAAGAACAGAAAAGCGTAAGCTGCTGGTAAGTGCAGTTCTTGCAGTGCTGGGTTTTTAGTGTCCTTCCTGTTCATGAAACAAGCATCTTTCTACATCCCTGAAATTTGGGTGCTTGGGCACAGGAGTGATTGTCAAATTTGACTGTGTGCATCCCCCTGGGGCCTGGGCAGCTCCAATTTCCTGCTGCTTTAGAGCTCCATCATCACCATGCTGAGTCCCTCTGAGCTTTGAGGACACAGAAACACTTTTTCTACAAATGAGGAAACAGGACTGAAACAGCTCTGCAAAATCTTCATTCTCTTTATAACTGGAGACTCTCCAATATATCTTACCCTAATATTTTAAAATAGAATGTCTTTTCCTTGCTGGATTTCAGCTTACCCTTCTTCTGGTTGCCTGTTATTCCACAATTCAGGAGGCAATAATGTGTTTCAGAAGTTGTAATAAAATGGATATACAGTTAGTAATCTTTCACCTCTTCACTTGTTTCCCATGAATGCTTTTAAAATGAGTACCAAAAAAAGCCATTAAAGGAAGAAGAGGCATTTTCTTTTCCTCTGAAGATGGGAAAAATTTTTATCTCATCCTTTTGTCTGCATTATATGAAGAAAATGAAAGCTTTCTCTGTCTGCAGATCTACCCTGGAAATCTCAATTTTTCTAAACTATATATATGTGTGTATGTAACTATAGAATCAGAGAATCCCAGAATGGTTTGGGTTTGAAGGGACCTTAAAACTCCTCTAATTCCACCACTGCCCTCTCACTCCACCACTGCCATGGGCAGGAAAACTTTCTACTAGACCAGGTTGCTCCAAGCCCCCTCCAAAGTGATCTTCTGCCAGTTCAATCAAGTCAATGAAGAGGGAAAATATTTATGTATTGTTCAAATAATGTTGTTTTGGAATAATATTCATGGTAGTTTTTAATTCAGCCTAAGAGAAAGACAGAGAGAAACTTTCTTCAAGGGCCTGGAGTGACAGGACTAATGATGGACTAATCTGTAAGAGATATAATTCTCATGTTGATGAAGAATATCACATGGGCACCCATCACACCTCCATGGCCACTTCTAGGAGCCTAAGGAACCAAAACAAGATTTGAGGAGGTATGGAAACCCTTTTATCTCCCTCCAGGTTGATTTTTACAACAGTGAATGTTGGGCATTCTTGTTTTTAATTTTAAAAGGGAGGAACCTTCCACATAGTCATCTAATGCAGTATTTGGTGACTTAAGGATAAAACAACAGAGATGAAAATTGGTGATAAAATAATGAGACTTGGCAACATTTCAGTCAATAAAGGTAGCAGGACTGTAGCATTCTATTACCCAAAATGCCTAAAAAATCTAATATCTAATAAAAGTCAATACCTGTAACATTATGCTATATTATCCAAGCATCTATATCAATGCAGCTTGAGTTTCCCAATGAAATATTGGAATGATTGGTTTGGGTTGGGAAGGAACTGAAAGATCTTCCAGTTCCAAACCCCCACCATGGGCAGAGACTCCTTCACATCATGGGCAGGTATTATAATGAAAATATCTAAATTATAGCTAAAATTATGACTGAATTATGACTGCATATGTCAGCTGTTGTGGTACAGAGCCAAATTTTCCAGATCCATAATCTGTAGTTCAAGGTATTGGTCAAAACACAGGGTTCTGAACACACCCTCTTTGGTATTTGTCTCAGAATATTTTGGGAATAATCATCTCTGTTTTTAGAATAAAGTGGAGTTGTTCTGCACTGATGGGCTTCTACACAATAATTTTCAAACCCTGCATTTCACAGAGAGCAGCAGCCACATATAAATTAGAAGTTCATCAATCAGGATATAATTAATACTACTTTGCCTTGCAGCCAAATATTAGCATCCTAATTTATTACAGTGTAGCAGCACTTTGTAAATGTTATGGCAAAGCCAGACAAAATGTGGGAATATTTCAAATCCTCGTGTGAGTAGTGGAGCAACCAGAGGAGCAAAGGTGTGTGCCCAAGGCACAGGTGGCAAAACAAGCCACTATGAGATAAAGGACAAGATGAGCATAGAGGCAGAACATCCCACCCAGCAGCCAAGAGCCTGAGCTACCAAAAGCAAATATAAAATCAGCAGTGAAAGGAGTAGTCAATTCATCACTTCAGGAGAGATAAAAGCATGAATGGCATCAAAAGATGAGGGATGAGGGAGGAGTAATCCACAGCCTGCTGCAATTCTGACTTCTCCATCCAAGAGCTCTCGAGCCCCATAATCTTGACCTCCAGCACTGACTCCAACCAGGATTGTTGTGCTGCCCACCCCAGCCCAGAGGTGCTGGAGGGCTGAAAAGGTTAGAGTAACAGCTTTGTCTGCACAGTGATCTTGATTAATAACTCTAAGTATGGTAATTAATGAGCATAAGGACTAACCTGTCAAACTAAAGGTGCTGTAAATCATCGAATTTTAAACTGTTCAGTTTTAAATTTTAGAGCTGGCCTGAGCTTGTGGTTGTCTCAGCACACCATAGTGCTCCAATTCCTCACTGATCTTCCTTCTGCCTATGACCAAATCTTTTTATCCTATAAAGCAGTCAGGTTGATCAGGCCTGATTCATCCTTGGCAAGCTTGGTAAGTCCACGTTGGCTGCTCCCAGTCACATTCTTCTCTGCCTTATGTCCAGAAATGTTTTCATGAGGATTTGCTCCTTGATTTCCCAGGGACCAAGGTGGGACTGACCCCCTCACAGCTCCCCTGAATGTCCTTTTGACCTGTTTTAAAGGTAACTCTGACTCTTCCTTCTCTTCACTTCTGAAGCACCTCCCCAGGCTGTGAAAGGTGACAATGAATGGTATTAAAAGGAGAATTTCCAGATCTCCCACTGACCCCAGATGCAGCCCAGGGAGTCCCAGACTTCCACAGGTTAAAATGTCTCAAGTAAACCCTGAGTCTCTCAACATCTATTGCTGCTAAATCCTCCCCCAAACTTTTTCACCAAACTCAGGGATCTGAGCCCTCTCTAGCCCTGGCTGAAGGTAAAGGAGGTTCTGGGCACCACGTCTGTGTCCCTGTCACTAAATCCTCTCACACCACATTTAATTCTCCTTGGATAGGGTAACACTGCACTCTGGAATTCCTGATGTGTTTCAAGAATAGAATTAAAGCACAAAAAAAACAATCCAAACTTTCAAGGAGTATTACAAAATCTGTGCAAATATCAAAATACTGGATTTTTTTTTTTTTGTCAATTGACTCTCCCAGAAAGTTTGCAGTAGTATCTTACTTAGGAATTCAGGAACTGCAAATTCAAGAGTTCATGTCTTCTCAGAGTGTGGAGTCTCCTGCTCTGACTTACATAAAATAGACATTCCAGTAAAAATCCACTTTTGCAAATCCAGCACATTCCCCCTCCAGAATGGACAGTCCTTTCACCTTCACCTCCTGGCTGCCACTTCCCTCTCTGACCTTTTGCTTGGAGCTGGTTCACTTTGATAACCCAATGATTTAATTTTGCCAGGTCAGGTTTTATTTTTTTTACCAGTCCAGCGAGTTGTACTGATTATGCAGATTGTTGCTGATATAGAGGGGAAAGTAAGAGGAATCTTCCACTTGCATAGAAATAAATTAGTGTCCCAAATTTTTTTGTCTGCATTTAACAGAGACACTCCAGCACCTAGCAAAAAATTGCAAGGACTTTTGCTTAGCCATAATTGTTAGCAAATCTCATTATTTGAGCCATGTTAACTGTTCTCCGATTAATAGTCAGTCAGCTGCTTAGAAAAGTCACAAGTGGATGATGCAAAAGCCACATGAGGCTTCTCAGTGGTGTTTCATGTCACCTTGATAAATATTGCAGCTGCCACCTCAAAATGCTCGTTGCATTGTAAACACTGCTGAGTCATTTATTAAAAATGAGCAAATGAAGATTCCCTGCTGCATTAGGCAGCCTGTGCCTGTGCCACTGAGGATTCTGCAGCAATCACATAGGGCTTGTTCACTCATTGCTCTTCTCTTCTCTTCTCTTCTCTTCTCTTCTCTTCTCTTCTCTTCTCTTCTCTTCTCTTCTCTTCTCTTCTCTTCTCTTCTCTTCTCTTTCTCTTCTCTTCTTCCTTCTCTTCTCTTTCCACTCTTCCTCTATCTCTATCTCTTCTCTATCTCATATCTCTTTATACATATCATATATATACTATATAATAATATATATATCATCTATATATACTCATATGCATCTATATATATATATAATATATAAATATACATATATATATATAATACATAATATATACATATGCATATAAAATATATATGCATATATATATTATATATATCATAAAAATAATAATATATATATGTAATATAAATAATAATAAATATGCATATCATATCATGCATATGCATGTAATAATAAATAATAAATATAATAAATGTAAATAATACATGTAAATAATAATATGTAAATAATACATAGCATGCATATAAAATAATCAGTAAATAATGTATATGTAAATAGTAATAATAAAATATATGTAAAAATAAATGTAAATAATAAATAATAAAATAATAAATAATAAATATGTAAAATAATAAATAAATAAATATTAAATGTAAATATGTAGTAAATAGTAGTATGTATGGTAAATAGTAAAATAGTAATGTATAAAGTATGTAAATATTAAATATGTAAGTAATAATATAAATATGTAAATGTATATGTAAATATTAAAGTATATAAATATTAAATGTAAATATAAAATGTGTAATGTAAAAATATATTAGTATTAAATGATGTGTAAATAATAAATAATAAATGTCGTGCGTGTGAGAAATAGTAAAATAATAAGTAAAATGGTGAAATGATTAAATAGTGTGAAATGTAAGTAGTAATGATGTAATGCATGTAAAGTAAAGTATAAATAAATAATAAAATTAAATTAAGCATGTGTGTAAAGTAAGTAAAAGTGTGTGGCCAATGAAATGTGTAAGTATGTATAATGTGTGGTGTAAAGTGATGTGTGGCATGTAGTAGTGAGTAATAATGCATGTGCAATATATATATATATATGTATGTGTATGTGTGATAGTGATATATGTAGATGTCATGTCATGTCATCGTCATCATCATCATCATCATCATCATCATCATCATCCTCCTCTCCTCTCCTCCTCCTCTCCCTCCTCCTCCTCCTCTCTCCTCCTCTCTCTCCTCCCTCCCTCTCCTCCTCCTCCTCTCCCTCCTCCTCCCTCCTCCTCTCCCTCCCTCCTCCCTCCTCTCCCCTCCTCCTCCCTCCCTCCCTCTCTCCTCTCCTCCCTCCTCCTCCTCTCCTCTTCTCTCCTCTCCTCTCCTCCACCAAATGTTAGTGTGTTTTGGAGAACAATTCTTATAAAAACTTAAAATTTAGCTTCTGAACCCCTCTGAGTAATTTGAAAATGTGAACCAGCTACTAGTGTAGCTCCATGTGCTGGCTTAAAAGTAATTTACATCAAATATTTTGAAGGGAATATCTGGGAAAAAAAACACAAAGTGCTAAAAACTTGGGAGTGGATTGAGTAGCAAAGATTTGTGGTTTGCTGCATAACTTGCTGCACTGCTCTCTAACTGAGAACCAGGTTTGCCTCCAGAGGTGATTAAATAGCAAATGACACTGAACTAATTAGAGGATTCTGCCATCTAGTGACTCGAGCAGCTACGTGGAGCCTTTGCACGACCCTTCAGCTGAGGTTTGAGGACATGCCTTTGGGCTCAGAGCAGCAGCAGACTCTGATGATCAAAACCCAAATTCTCCTCTCAGTACACAGCATTATTTTCCAATCTGGCACTCATTTGGTGTCTCTCCAGCATTTATCTGCTGCAATTGATGGCAGTATCTTTATCTCTTTATTTTTGTCCCTAAAACGAGTCTCTGGAAAACAAACATCTCTTTGCTGCACCTTTATCTTTAACCTGTCTCACTTTTTGTTTTAAAATGTCACTTTTCTAGGACAGCTGCTGACAGACAGGAACCAATGTGATACTAATAACATAACTATATGGCTGGAACATGTTATTTTTCCCTCATGCTGAGTTCAAATAAGACACTAGATGACAGATGCTTTTGGATGATCACTCACTCTCCACTTAAAGCATTTTTTGTCTGGGATGTTTCTTATGGCTGTGTTGTCTGAAAACTGACTATTTCTCTAAAATTATTTTCCAACTCTGATATTAATATTTCCCTCCCTTCAAATTCCTCCTTACTGCACCCTCAGTTTTTGGGTTTAAAAATCAGTCATGTCAGCACCAAGTTTGTTTCTTCAATGAGAAGTTGGAGCAATTTCCTCCTTGGAGATATTTCTTATTCTGCTCTCTGAGGTCTTATGAAATGAGAGTTTGATCAATGTTTTCTGTTAAATGGAAATATCTGAGAGACCAAACCCACACTTTATAAATTGTCAAACAAAAACTGGTAGCAAAAGATGCTTTCTATTTCTGCAGTATTTTTGAATATAATCCAAAATAATTTATTATTAATATAATAATAATTTTAAAAGTATTTTGAAATGTCTTGACTTCATTTCTGAAATGAATTGGTTGCTAAAATGAAGTAATAGAAGTTATGTCTCACATCACTTGCAGAATCTTGCTAATTGGATTATCTTATCTGATATTTTATGACAAATAGAGCTCAGCTTTTGGAACATATGGAGAGATAAGATGTCTGGTAATACTCAGTTTGCAGGGGTGACTGGCATTACCATGGAATCAGAGTATCCCAGAAAAGGTTTGGGTTGGCAGGGATCTCAAAGTCCATCCCTGACACTCAGGAAAAGAAAAAGAAAAGAAGGAAAAAAACTATTGAAACAAATCATAAAGCATTTTAACCTGGGTCTTTTGCTTAAAGGCAAGTCAAAGAACACCCTCAGAATTAGAAATAGATGCTAATTTCAGGTCTGTGCATATACTGTTATTGCATGTTTTGCTCCTGGAAAGCTTTCATTGTGACAACTTTGAAACTGCAAGCAGCAGTGGTGCTGTAGCACATTCTCTAATGGTATTATTCAGATGGTTATTCTGGAAACTGAATGCTGAGGAACAATAAAAATATCTCTTGTCTGGGTCCCAAAAGTGATGAAGTGGCAACCTGCACGGGGAAAATAACAGGAGGCAATGACACCAACATCCTGCAGCTGCTGAGCTCTGGAGTGAGACTTTCTGGTCCACAGAGGAGCTGTTTGTCAGTCATAGTACTGAGGTTTTCAGAGAGTAAAGTGCAGCACCTGAGAAAAAAAGCCCATTATTGAATGCCCAGGTGCTGTGCTGGGTTTGGGATTCCTGTCCTGAGTGAGCACCAGAGCAGATGGAGCTTGGAGCCAGGGACTAAATTAATTCAACATAGTGTGGCCAGTTTGTGGGCATGTTGCAAAGTGGGCTGCAAACTAAGGGAATGATATCTGAGCATTCACAGGAAAGAAGGGAAGGACAGCAGGGACTAATGGAGCTGCACTGAGTAGTGTGGGACCTGAGTGTGACATAAATGGGGAATAAGGGATGGAATGTGCTGCCTTTGGGCTGGGGTAGGGTTAATATTCTTCCCAGGGGCTCTTTTAGGGCTGTGTTTGGGTTTGTGCTGAATACAGGGGTGATGACACAGAGATGTTTCTGTTATTGCTGAACAATAAATTTTTCTAGACATGATTTGCAAGTGGGCTCTGAGACTTCTCACACTGCATATGTTTTTATAAGTTGCCTTTCTATAAATTTGTAAAAGTAGACAAGGATAATAATATGCTAAATATATATGTATAATGTATGTGTATAACACTACAATAATGTGCCATTATATAATGTATATCACATATATATGATATATATAATATATATCATTATATATTGTATATTATACAATAATTTCCAATAAATATTATAACTTACAATTAAATTCTAATATAATGATACAAAAGTATAATAAAAATAAAAATAAAATACAGAACTTGCTGATTAATAAATAAATAATTAGAACAACATAATCAATAATAAAGGAATACTTTGATATTTTAAGGTTTCTCCTCTAATATTGGAATTTCTTGTGCTGACACGTGGTAGCTGCCTCCCAAGTGTTGAAAATGCACAAGGATGTGTGTGATGTCTTACACAACTTTCCTCAAAAGCCAATTCCTCCCCACCACCCTGAAGTATTATTTGGCAAATATGTTGTGAATTACTCAGCCAAAAATATTTCAGCTTGTTGGTGTACAGAGCTATTTGCTCCATCTGTCCAGCTTGTCTTGCTAATGGTCTTCCTTAATTTTTCTTAGCACTTAAAAGCACCACTTGTGGAAAATGAAGTGTTGGAAATAGCTCTGTACAAGCGTGCTTAAATTGATTCCTAGAGAGGCTGGTCTGGAACAGAGACTAGACAGAGTTAAATGGACAAAATAGATATTTATTGAAAGGTTCAAAAGAATACACCTTGGGAAGTGCAAGACCCTGGCCAGGGCTGCACCACAAGGTGGATCCTGTCATGAGTTTTTACACTTTTATAAGTTTTGGGTTATTTATATATTGGGGTTAATTATCCAACCACAGCCCCAGGCCATGAAGTCTCAGCCCCCTGGCTTGCCCCCTTCCCTTCACCATTGTTTATGGATTTTGGGTAATGGGTGCCCTTGGTTCTCCAGCTAGAAAGGAATTGTTTTGTCCAACTACCCTGTGAAGAGAACTTACTAACACCTAATATGAAGTTTCAGAGTTACACACCAAGCAGTAGAGAATCTGAAAAATATAAAAGCTAAAACCCAAGGCATCAAAATGATCATGGCTATTTTTCAAATCAACAGAAATGTTTAATAATTGCAGGTCACCTGCTCAGTGAAATGAAATTTTTTTGGGAACAATTCTAATTAGTAAGCTGTCATCTGATATCAAGTGCAGATCAACCAATACTCCTTAGTTAAATTGTGAAAAAAAGTGTTCTTTTAATACTGGAAATGGATGGAGACCTAAATGCCTAATAGTATGATCATACAGCCTTCTAAAATCAGGTCATTACACCCATGAAACTAGAGGTTTTGCAAATATTAAATCATTCTTGCAGAGCTCATAAGAAAAGTTTGTATAAAAAGAGAAAAATACCTTCCAGCTAAATAGAAACCTGAAAATAGTAAGAAGTATATATTGCATGCATACATTCAATTACTTTTTGATTCCTTTTTTTTATTTTTATTTTTTTTTTTAATATCTATTGCCTGGAACTTCCCCTTTCCTCTAGGTTTTACTGTGTAATCACCCAAAGGGATCTGCCATTCCCATTGAGAAACTGTAGCATCAACTATTTATGCATGTGCTCCTACATTTGGCATATTCCCACTTGTCCAAGGATTATGTCTCTTTAGCTCCCTCATCCCTGCTCGTTTCCTGGCCATATTTTCACATTTTGGAAAAGTCACTGGACATTAGTACTGTCACTGGCAGTGAATTTTGAAAGACTCTACAGCTCTACCTTCCTTGTTTTGCTTTTGTTTCTTTGGCTAAACCACAAGTTCCTATTTACATAGAAATGAAAAGAAATTAGTAATTGGTTGAACAGGGCTAAGAAAATGCTGTAGGGTAAGGAATATAATCACAGTGGGATTGAGGGAGAGCTGGAAATAGGAACACAGGGTGATGTGGAGACAAGCACAGGGAAGGTGTGATTAAAAATGGGGCTCAGACAGGCTCTGGAGACCTCAGGTCTATAAAAGGTCAGAAAAAGAAATGCTGACCCAGGAGCTGAGCAAAAACTGTTTTAGAGGTTAAAAAGTAGGCAAAGTTCCTGTAATCAGCATACTTAGGGCACTCTGCACATCCCAGATTCAGCTGTAATGCAGAATTGCAGGTAAATGAAGAAAGGTCATTTTAGCTTTAAAATTACCCTAAAGGTGCTCAGAGTGAGAAAGAGCATCATTCTGCTCCTTGTGAAGGACTTGAGGGTGCAGAAAACTTCCAGAACTTGTCCTTGTCCCAGTGTCACCACCTTGGGGGCCAGAGGTGCAGTGGAAGAGTGAGTGTAGGAAGGAAAGCAGGCAGGAAGAGCACAGAAGTGTAAACATCCATTTTACAGATGACATTGCTTCCTAGGAATTCCTCTTTTTTCCCTGATTATGTTCCTTACCCTACAGGATTGTTAGTCAGAAATATCAGCCTTCCTTCCTTCCTTCCTTCCTTCCTTCCTTCCTTCCTTCCTTCCTTCCTTCCTTCCTTCCTTCCTTCCTTCCTTCCTTCCTTCCTTCCTTCCTTCCTTCCTTCCTTCCTTCCTTCCTTCCTTCCTTCCTTCCTTCCTTCCTTCCTTCCTTCCTTCCTTCCTTCCTTCCTTCCTTCCTTCCTTCCTTCCTTCCTTCCTTCCTTCCTTCCTTCCTTCCTTCCTTCCTTCCTTCCTTCCTTCCTTCCTTCCTTCCTTCCTTCCTTCCTTCCTTCCTTCCTCTTCCTCTTCCTCTTCCTCTTCCTCTTCCTCTTCCTCTTCCTCTTCCTCTTCCTCTTCCTCTTCCTCTTCTAGATCTGGCCCAACACTAAATCCTGACAAGGTTTCAGGTACACCAATAATAAATTTCTAGCATAAAAATTTCATATACACCAATAATAAATTTCTGACCTGTAGGAGGATTATTTGCTTTCTGATCATACCAAAGATTTTAAATAAAAATTAAAGAAAATTACAGGACCTCTACTCTTTGAGAAGTATTGTGAGGAAGCTACACCAAGCAGTACCAGTGAGGCAGATACCTTCTCAGCTTGGCTATATTGTCTTTATGATATAGAGTTATATATTCTTTATTACATTTCAGAGACTTTTAAAAATTCTTTCCAGCAGTTAAGTCTCATTCTTCAACTTAGAATTTGTATAAAGGGAAAATGAAGCAGTGAAGGAGTAGTTTGTGTTGCAAGTACTGAAATTTTCATCATTTGTTGCTAATACAACTGAAATGTTCTTTCCACAGGTGTATAATGAAGAAAATTTCCATGTTCCAGACATCTTGTAGATTAAATGGCACCAGTGAGGGAATGAGAGAGGGGAGAGCTGAGAAAAGTTAATATGCAATGCAGAAGGAAATACAGTTATGCATAAAACATTCCTGTTCAACTGTGGCTATGAACATATACAACAAGCATATAGAAGTGCAAATTTATATATATATAGGTATAAATAAATTAATAATTTAGATGCATTAATTAATAAAATTAAGAGAATCACTCAGTCTCAGCCAGCTGGCATCCCAAGGTGTTTAATTAACCTGTTTGGTTTCAGAGAACAATTACAAATAAACCTGGTCAGGTATTGTGCAATATGTGTTTTTCTATGCTGATGTAGACTGTAAGGAAGGTTCATTTTTCTGTACATTCAAGGTGCACTGAAGGATGTCAAATAACTGTGACAAAAAAAAATAGTTTAGAAGTTATTAAACTGAAAGGTTGCTTATTAGCCAGTAGAAAACAGTGATTGTGGTCAGAAATTAGTGAGAAGTGCCACTGACATCAAGACTCAGGGACCACAGCAAAACTCTCAGTGACAGAAACTTCTTTCAGTCAGGAGAGTGAGACTGGCATCAGAAAAATTACCAAGAAAGGAAACAATTTAAGGATGGCTTTGCTAAATGAGTTTCCTATTACAAGTTTGACAGGTTTTCTATTAAAATAGCATGGCTAATTATATCATCCCTATTTTTATTCCATAGCCTCCACATTGGGAGCTACTCTGTTAAAAGTCCTGGGGAATATTCCTCATCCACTTGGTGATGGGAGGAATCCAAGAAATTTTAAATATGCTACAAAGCACACTAAAATGAGATGAGCTGGATACTGCAGAAGATAAATTAAATTTGGGGCTAAAGAACTGAAGCAACAATTCATATGTCCCTCAAGATATTTTATCGATACTTTTGGGAAAAATTATTCACATTCAGAATATAGGTTGAAGCATAATGTCTGTCTGTCTTCTATTATCTTTTCAGCTACTGCTTTCTTTTTCATGCTGATTCTTTGGGTTGAGACATGCTTCCTCATCTCAAACACAATTTAAGCTCAAAAATAACAGAAGAGGATAATTTATTTCATAGAATCAGAGTGGCTTGGGTTGGGAGGAACCTTTAGGTCATCTAGCTCCAATTCCTGCCATAAGCATGTGCAGATATTTAGGAGCAATATTTATGACCCCTAGAATTACAAATGTTTTAGTTTAGATTGCTTTACCAGTAAAATTTAGAATATTTTACCTAAACTACATTAATGCTAAGCAATCATCAGCAGTGTAATTATGCAAACAGAAAAGCTGCCTTCTTCACCTGCAATAATCAAGTATTATTAATTATGGTTCATTCAACCTACACATTTTGCCAAGGAAAGCCTGGGGCAATTGATAGGTGGGTCATTACAGGTTGCTTTATGAAACCTAGAAAAAATGTAATGAAGGCCTCACCTTTACTCTAAGTGTGGCTGCCTGGTGATCCAAAATGCCAAGAAATAGCTGGAGACTTTCAAATATCTAATTACTGTTTCCTGTGCAAAATGCCCCAAAATCAATGCAAAATTTACTCTGAGGATATCACTTAGAAGAAGACATGCAATTTCTGTCAACCCAGTTCTTAGGTTTACAATTGTAACATAGCAAACCAACCACAAGGAGGAAGAAATTATGGAAATAATGTCCAGCTTCTTTCTTTACTTTCTCAATCACTGACTTGGACATGAATTTAGTCTTCAGTAAATATTCAGGGAGAAGAGTGACTGGGATGAGGAGATAATAATATTATGCTCATGAGTGCTTAGAGGGTTAGCAATTGGCAGGCACAAGAGGAGCTCTCAGATGTTTTTAGCACAGCCACCTCCATGGCATCTTTACACTACAGGCTGTTCAAGGGCCAGGCTGCTCCAAACAGGATAATTCAAACATCTGATGGCAGCAGTGTGTGCAAAGTGCACAATTCTTGGTGCTCAGGAGAATGGGGATCTCTCTGTTCAGCAGGGGCTCCAGGGACTTTCTTGGCAGCAGAATATTGCACATCAGAGAGAGGGAAAGTGTGGGAATGGAGCAGAAGGGGAAAGGAAAACTGCCTTGTAATGCACAGGCAATGGTATGTAAATGCAAAATGTGATGGATAACTGGCTGAGCACAAGATTTCAGTTTGGTTCTTGGAGTCTGCACAGGATAATGGCAGGAACAGGACTGAGATGGCAATTTTGGGGACACAAACTGTGTCCTCAGCTCTCTGGTCTTTACAATTCAGGAATAGAGTTGAAAAATCACCTGAAAACAGCATTTCTGGAAAATGTGCCACAGTTAAAAACACCTGGGAAAGTCTAATTCAAGAGAAGACAAAGAGGTTTTAAGTACAGATCCCTCCAAGAGAAACTGATGATAGGGGAAAAAAAACCCTCTTGTCAGTACAGTCATAAGCTAAGTTTAGGGCATGAAGATGGGCAGAATGAACCAGAGCTGTGGGGCACAGTGGAGAATCCCAGAGATTAATTCCTGAGCAGTGAGGGTTGGGTAGAAAGGGGCAGAGAAATGAAAATGCATTCTGGAAGGAGTTTGAAGCTCAAAGGAGATGTTACATGGCAGAATCTCAGCGTTTGCAACTATTCAAGAACCAAATTTCAAGGTATGTTGGTGCCTGGAGATGACATTTATTGATGTGAACTTATTTGGCCAAAACCTTGCTTGATATTTTGAAAGGAAAGGTGAGTTAACCACAGAGAGAGCTGCAAACCTGACAGCAGCACACAACAGACACATTCACATCTTTATTCCACCACAGTGCAGATTAGATTAAATAAATTACTTATGATTTCTTCCCAAAATTTCAAATCTATTTTTTCACAAAATATCAAACATATTTTAATTTTACAAACCCATATCATGACAGATTTTTGTTTTGTTAATGCTTTGGTCAAATAAAACTTTTATAGATAGTATCAGCCAAAGTAAAATTAAAGAGTTGAGACACCCTGAATAAACCAGCTTTAATATTTTAGAGTTTCCTGCCTTGAGGCACATTTGATTAGCAGTCCCTTAATGCTCTTCTTGAAAGATCAGCCAATCCACCACAGTTTTTGTAACCCAGAATACAGATTTATGTTTTTTTTTCTCCTAAGGTTTTTAAGTATTCTGAGGATGCTTAATAAGAAGCAGGCAAGTATGTTCAGAAAGTTTGAAAGAATAAATTCAAAATTCCTGTTTTTTTACCAAACATTCTAGATGAGGATGGAGCAAGTTTGAACAAAAATTGCCCCAAATTTGAGGAATCTGTTGTCACTCTGTAATAAACCACTGAATTAATAAATTGTTTCAGAGCCCAGATGTTGCTTGGGTTATTCTCATAAAATTAAGAAATTAAAGTTATAACCATGTGCCCTGTTTAATTTAATGGAGATAGGAATGAGAAATAAATTCAGAGTGTAGTACTTAATGAAATATGACATTCACATAACCTGAAACCCTTTCCTGCAGTAAAACTGGTGTATAAATAGAAATGTCATAATTTCATAAATAAGAATGTTCCAATATGATTTTCAAATAACTTCATAATGATCAGCCTGGGACATAGCTGCTCTGATCTCCTGTCTTTCTTTTCCTTTAATTATGTTTAAATAAAACAGTAGGTGTAAAGAAAGAAAACATAATCAGAGGGATTCTTTTATGCCAAGGACCAAGTCAGCACAGGGTGGGATTGTTGGGGTGTCCTGGGCAGGGCCAGGGGTTGGACTGGAAGATCCCTGTGGGTCCTTCCAGCTCAGGATATTCCATGAGTCTGTGAATCTGACTACTTATTCCCAAGCTGCTCTTTTGATTCTGCTGATTTTTATGGTTCTGAGATTTTAAAAAATTATGATTTTTTTAAATATAAATTATATTTTTTAGTTGAAACGCCAATCTTTTTAATTAAACAGTTGCTTCTAAATTGCCTCTGTTGTTTTATGGTTTTAAGTTTATATGGTAGAAGTGTTTTTAAAATTTTTCCAGCCTCTCTGATTTTTCCTGTGAGTGAAGGTGATGTTCATGTTAGGGTTTTCTATTTAAACAGCAGATGCTGTGCCTCCTACAAAAACTCTGAACCCATTTCTTCATCCCTGGAGTGGAACACAACAGCCCTTAAACATTTCTCAGTTAAACCAGAAGCTGAGTTTATAGCAGGAACTTATTAATCATGTGCTGCATCAAATCTGCAGAGAGGACTTCAGAGGGCAAATATTTTAATTGGTGGAATTGGGACTCAGCCAGGACACAAGGTTAATAAGCTAATTCCTCCAAGGGGTATTTAGCTGCTGTGCCCCATCAATACTTGGGCTTTGCATTTCATCTGAAAGATGAGCCCCAGAAAGAACAGAAACTCCCAGGTGCTGCCTGACACCTCTCAGAGCTGACCTGCAGGAGAGTTAATGGCTTTGGCAGAGGGCATTGCCCAGGCCCCCAGCACAGGTGACCTTGCTCAGGTAGAACTGCCTCGTACACACCACCCTCACCCACCATGAAATTGTTTGTTTCTTGAAATAGCATCTCAAATAAGAGGACAAGCCTTTGCCACCTGCTTTCTTTGTTCCACTGATACTGCACATTTGTTTTTCAAATCAAGCTGCAGCAATAACAATATTAATAACAATAATAATAAAGAGGGAAAATATCTTGAAGAACTGTCAGTTCAAACAGCTACACAGAGTGGAAGGGAGAAATATGAAATTATCTCAGTTACTTAGAAAATTAAGAAGAAAGGAACCAAAAACTATTTAAAGTCACATAGTTCATGGTTATGATGAGACTTCCTGATCTCAAGACATCTGGGATGCAAACAATAGAATATAAAACCTGCTGGGAGGAAAAAGCCAGGAGGTTCTGCTGGGGAAGGCATGGAAATATCCTGTATAGGGAATCTGCAAACAGGAAGGGAAGGGCAGAGAGGAAACAGGGAAAAGATGCTCAGTGCAAAGCAAGAGGAGAAATGGGAGACAACAGAAAAGTGAAGCATCAGAAGTATCAGGAGGGAAAAAAAACATTGAAATAATTCACTGAGCAGAACCTGAGGCTTACCAAAGCAGTGTGTGAAGGTTAGCACTGAAATGCTTCCCTTGAATGTAGTAATGCAAATATAATCAGCATTAAAAAATGGCAACCAGTGGAAGATCTGCAGCTTGGGAGAACAGGGGTGCTGCTGAATTTGGGGTGTTTGTACCTTTGTGCTGAAGTCACCTGAAGTGTAAGTGGTGTTTGGAAAATGAAAGGCAGATTACAGCTTAGGGTACAGAGGAAATGTGCACTGGGAACACAGCAAGAAGCAAGAGGAAAAGGAGATTACTCTTTTCAAGGTTTTAAGGTGTATTGAGTGGTATTGATGGCAAAAGTTCAAACATTCTGAAACTAAATTTTTCTATAACAGAAGTTGTGAATTCACAGGCATCACTTTATATCATTTTCTACTACAACATTTACAGTCCTCAGCCTTTAGCTTTATAGACCTTTCAGCAAGTAATGCAAAAATCTGCACAGGTGACAAAAACGAGATAAGGTTTCTTTGAAAGCCACTGTTCTGTAGGGTTTTATGCATTTTTAACACTCTGAAAGATGATTAATGGCATCTCAGTGTTCTCAAATAATATGTTATGGATAACAGAACAATAATATTTTATTCTTTCCTTATATAACTCTCAATATTTTAAGACATTTTGGTCTTTTTTCTTAATTTTAAACCAATTTTAAGAATTATTATTTTTATAACATACTGAGTAAAATACAACTAAATTTAAAATAATCCTAGAAAATTGCATTACCTAGTGGATGGAAACAAAGCATGAAGTGATCTTCAGGTAGAGAAAAAGGATTTTTTTTTGTGAATCACCAAATCAAAACATAATTTCCAGTGTCACAAATGGAAGTACCAATGTTGGAAATAATTAGAAATAATTACTTGGATTCATTTCATCAAATTTTATTAGAAAGGGAATAGGGAGTGGTGGTAACTCAGAGGGGAGCTAATGGACATTATTTGGATTTATGGTAATGAAATGGGCAGAAATAATATCATATTTTTGGGCTTAAGTTTGGGTTTTTTGCACTTCAATTCTGTGATTGTACCACGAAATCTCACTCTGCAGAGCACTGTGGTGCAGGTGGGTGCCAGAACTCTTATTTTCCTGCTACAATCAAATACCAGTTTGGCAACCCTTCACTGTTATTTCTTTCTTTTTTTTTATATAGAAAGCTGTAAGAACATGTAATAAGAGAATAAGGATGGTTTCTTTAGCCTTCATCTGACAAACTCTTTCCTTTGAATAAGTTGTTACCTCTGTGAAGAAAAATTATTTGAATATTCATAATATACAAAGGTTTTCTGATCAATGTATTTTTTATTAATAACCTACCACAGTCAATGTAAATTGTATTAACTCCCTGGAATGATAAGAAATTCTGAACTTCAAAGATATTACTTCTTTTTTCTCCAGCCATGTTTTTTTTACTCAGTCCAATATTCTTCATGTCAGTGTGACAGTTCCATGTTCAGTAGGAACAAATTAGACTTTAGGAGTTTGCCCTGTAATATTTTCATTTGAGAGGATCTGTATTGGATCCATTCATTACTAATGACATTTTTTCATTAAAACACTTCTGTAGTTGTATAATAACAATGGTGGACAAATGGTTTTTTTCTTCCTTCCCTCTGGCTCTTGCTCTGAGGGAAAGTATTTGGTTATGCCTCCAAAAAAGAAGCAGATTTCAGGTAAATTCTAGGGCTGCCCCATCCCTGGAAGTGTCCAAGAGCAGGCTGGAGATAGATATAGATATATAGATATATAGATATATAGATATATAGATATATAGATATATAGATATATAAATATTCTCTCTGAAACAAGAAGTTCATAAGACAGGGACAAAGACATCAGAAAAAATACAGTAAACTTGAAGTACATTCCCTGAAGGAACACTCTTTGTGAAAATGCAATTTCCTTTATTGTTTTTAAGGTGCTGAAATTTAAGATGTAATAAAACATGAATACCAATTTGGAAGCATTAGTTGCTCCTGGCAACCTTGAGAATGCATTATGCTTCATTTTTCCTCTCCATCATCTCTGCAGAGGCTGAGCAAGGGAATGAGTAACAGCACGTGCTTGCTGAACCAATATACACATCTGACCTCCTTTTCCCCTTCTCAGGAACAATAAATTATCATTAAAATTATGGCTGTAGGTATGATACTCTCAAGCAGTGCATCTCAGCTCAGGAAGAAATTCACCCTCATGCCACCGTTTGACATTATAAAGCAGAGCATTTCAGCCCCAAGGCAGCTGATGGATTTCCCAGAGGACAGCACTGTTTGCATTTTGAAAGGCTGGCATAAAGATTACCAAATTAATAAAATATTTTTAACATAAATCAGCATCAGTTTAAAGAAAACCCAGATTCCCTTGTGCAGAAGGGAATAGAGCAAACTGCATATGATAGAAAGAGAAGGTGAGAAATTAATATTGAGCTGACAGGGTGTCAAAATTACTTTTTAAACTAGACTTGAAAAGTTTGCTTCATTTTTTTTAATACAGCTAATTTTTCTCTTCATCTTCCTCTAACACCACTCAGAGCTGCTGCTGCTGAGGAGTCAAGATATGCAAGTGTCTGTAAACTTCAAGAAACACTTGTCAAGCCCCATTGCAACATCCAGTCATCAATTTAATTCACATTGCATTATTCATTAGATATTCAAAGAGAGCAACAGAGTGGAAAGAACTGGAAATCTGTATCAGACCTAAATATACCCATCTAAAAATTCACACCCAAGAGATTTCTCGACTGAAAAAGAAAAAAATTAAAAAATGAGGGGAATTGTATTGCCATTGATTGCTACAGGGTTCTTATATCATCCCATACATTTAGGGAGATTTGGGGATGGAATGCCAGGACAAGGGGGAATGGATTCCCACTGCCACAGGGCAGGGTTAGATGGGATATTGGGAAGGAATTTTTCACTGTGATGATGGTGAGGCACAGCCAAAATCCCTGCAAGTGTCCAAGGCCAGGCTGGATGTGTCTTGGAGCAACCTGGGATAGTGGAAGGAGTCCCTGGTGGAACTGGATAACCCTAAAATCCCTTCCAACCCAAACCAGTCTGGGATTCTGTGCTCCTGTGGCAATGAGGACTCAAGACAGGACACTGGTGGATGGGCCAGGGAAGGAGCTGCTCATGCAGGATCCTGGAGGGCTTCACTCAGAATTTGCTCCTAAAAGAGGGGAAACAAAATCATCATAAGTTCCGTGGAAAAGGACAAACTTGAAGGGTGTTTCAAGGGGACTGTGGGAATTGGTAAAACCTCTTATAGAAAAGGGCCAAACATGGAGGGAAGGAAGCACCAGGGTGCAAAGAACTTAGAAAAAATGAGAGGAGGGGTGGTGAAGGTTTGCTCTTGCAAGTGCACGTAAAAATGGCCAAATTTGTGCAAGAAAACACCTGTTTGGCATCTTTGGTGCAGGGATAGGATCCTGCTAGGAAAGTGGAACACACATCTGGGGAGACCATGGTTGCACAGCCTGTTCCCTGAACCCAACCTGTGGGATGTGCTGGGCTGCTTTAGGACTGATAATCTGACCAGCAAAGCCAGGCTCAGGCCACTGGGACTGCCCATGTCCAGGTGAGAGGCACTTCCACACACGTGGAGCCTGGAAATCTGCAACCCATCCCTCTGTTCACAAAGCAGGACTTGTGTCCTTCCCACCAGGGGAGGGATAAGCACACACAGCACTCTCACCAGCAAGCACTGGGGGAAGCAAACTAACTTTTTAACGATTTATTGAACCTCAGGTAACACCAGTGAGAAACTTTTGCAGGTATTTGATCCAGCCAGGCAGAAATAGGCACATCAATGCACTGCACAGGTTTTGCTCTGCTCACTAGCTGATGAGACAGACTGCTTAGCAGGAATTCCAGGGGAAACATCATCCTTGCAACACCTCCAGTTCCATTTCTGAAGGGCCTGCAATCTTAAAACTGTAACTTATGGGTTGCTATTGCAGACGAATTTCTGAATCTATTATAGGCATGTGAAATACCAATCTACATAAAAGGAATAAAAAGGGGATAGAAAAACACTGTAACAACCAAAGTGATGCAAGTCTTTGTTATTCCTCTCAACTGTGGCACTCATTTCTCCATCCTTCTCTTTTCACTGCTGATACTTGGGAAAGGAAAAAAAAACAAGCACCACCACCTGAAGAAAAAAAAAAACCTGCTAAATTTCATGCTTATTTAGGTTGCAGCAGCTTAAACAAAAACTGAGCATTTGGAAGACAGTAGGAAATTATCCTAATACAGTTATCATCTGAATTTTATGTCTTTGGGGTTTTTTAAGAATCACTGAATGATTCCTTGCACAACTGACCACTGACCACTTTTTTCCTAACATTCCTTTTGCTGCTCACATCCTTTTAGAAACCCTTTCTGTTGCACTTCACATCTGTTTCCAAATCCAAAATCTGGGCTTTAGCTTTTCTAACCCAACCCCTACATCCTCAAACTGGCAACCCCTTTGGGGTATTAGCAATGCAACTACTAAAATTAATTGCTGAACCCTGAAAACCTTGGAAGTTTTCGGTTTTAGCTGTCTTATGAAAAGAAATAAAACAGCCTTCTAAAATAAAGGGTATATATTGTTTGGCTGGACCTCTCTGTAAGGGCTCTCCCAATATGTCACTATATCTATAATCCCACCTTTTTATTTGAGCAAGTAAAAATAACTTTTTAAAAATTACCTTGGAGAATGTCAGATTGTTTTCAGCCTCCTAGGAATCAACTTCTTATCTTTTCTTTCACCACAATTATCAAAATAGATGATTTAAAATTTCAGTGACTGATCAAAGCCTGTCCTCATTCTTCCACCCAGCACACAGTTTCTACTTTAAATCAATTATTTGCCCAGATCTGCTCGCAGTGTAATACTTTTTCTGGTTTTAGCTAATTAGATTTTGCCAGGTCTTGTGCATTTTCAGTTGTTCAATCTCTATCAATCACTTTAATTGGAGCAAAGAAGCAGTGCTTTGCATGAACTTGCTGTTCAGTGTAGTCAGCTAGGCTGTCAAATAAGTTAGATTGTGCTTGTTTTCCATTTTATTTATTTATTTCAAGCAATATTGATGAAATTGCAAGGGCTGATATGATTTAGGGGCACTGTTTTGATTGAGGAGTTGCAGGCAAATTAATGATTATTGCCAGGTAATGTGGAGCATAATTTTGCAAGTGTCAGCTACTTTTTAAATATCCAAAAATCGGTTTTTTCCCCCTTTGTGTCTTCTGCCCGTATCCAAAAAACTGAAATTAGGCATATTCATGCATTACATCCATTTCTACTCATTTTCATGAAGCTTGACTGCAATCAGACTTTGTTCTGAAAAGCAATGTTCAGTCACTTGAACTTCAAAACCCTGTTGTATTACCCCACAGCACAAATCCTGCCTCTCTACCAGGGAGAAGAAACTGCCATTAATTTTTACTGCACCTCTCCATTCCCCAGGTCCTGGGAGTTAAAAGACAATAATTGCTGCTATGCAGCTAAATTAAAAGTGTTGTGCAAGCTTGGTATTGGCACCTTGCAGCTCAGTTATTTTCAGGGGTGGTTGTTTAAGGGGCTGGTTAAATGAATTCTTTACCAATTCCTCTTCATGGATTTCCCTCTCAGTGGGAAATTTAAACTTATTAAGTGCCTTTCCATTGTCAGTGTCCATTGAAAATGGACAATTTAAAAAATCTCAGGTTGACAGGGAGTTTATATGGGAAGCAGTCATGAACCATATGCTCTTAGGCATCATCTATAAACAATATATTCCAGATAAAAAGCCTTCCCAGGGAAGAGATATCAACTATATCCTCCTAGAAAATACCAATACTGCTGCTATATTGCACACTTCATGCAAGAACTGCCCAGTGTTTGGGTAATTAAACAATACACATCTCCTGCTGGCCAAATCAGTTCTGCAGCTAAAGATAAACAAGGTAAAATATGCTAAAGTTTGGTTTACTCCTGGAATGCTTGGGGAAATTTAGGAGAAACATATGGTGAAACAATCTGGCTGTATTAATTTCTAGAAGTCTTTCTCACAGACTAAATTATGTAATTCTCAATATATAGTCCTCTTCAAAATTAAAATGTTTGCTTAATGCATGAAGCTCAAACAGTCTTCAAACTTCCAGAGCCAAATCCTGGGAAGTATATGAGTTAAAGTTTGTTTTTATCACTCACTATTTCTGAATTTCACACTTAAAAAACAACTCTGCTACCAGATCTGTTATCTAAGATTAAAATTATTCTAGAAATTAATAATCTAAAATTAGCCTATTTCTGAGCACAGTACCAAGTCCACCTACAGGAAAATGTATTTATTTCTTGCTTCAAAAGTTGGAGTAAAACTGTGTGTGAGGTTGAAAACTATTTACTTATTAATTACTTAGTGGGAGCCACACGGGCAACTGAACATTTTTATCCAATGTATTTCATTGTTTGGTGAAGGTATTTATCAACAAAGTGAGATTTGAAACTGTTTATTATTGTTTATTATTTTTATTGTTTATTATTAAAGAATCAGCCCAAGTTATGAAAGTCCACTGGCACAGATCTACTGAGCTGCTGGTGACAAATATTTGCAGAGCCAGGATTTGGACTCCATGGTCCTTGTGGGTCCCTTCCAGCTGGGGATATTCCCTGATTTCATCATTCTCTGAAAGCCATTTCTGACACTGGCTTCTAAACAATGTTTGTTGATAAATCTGCATTATTTATGTTCAGACAGATGGAAAATACGTGAAACAAACCCAAACTTACTCATCTCTAAGAAGTATTGTGCTTGGGCAGAAACTAATGCAGATTACTTTGTACAAATTGGATTGGTTTCAGGAACTGTGAAGTGGGTTTTGCTCCTGCTCACTCTCTACAGATAATTCCCAGAATCTGCAATACTCACATTCAATCTGAGCAAATCCTACCAGACTGGAATAAGTATTAATCCATAGAAATTATGGTGTGCAACCAGTTATATTTCAATTAGTTTCAAGTCTACCTGTGTCCCTAATTAGTGGATAATCTTTTGAAATTATTTCTGTAATCATCCAAAAAAAGCAGTCTGATAATGCACAGCATTTTTTCTTGCTGGACAGTGGCACCTTTTTCTTCCTGGCTATGTGGGCAGTGAATTACTTCAGCCCAAGTTAATAAACCTGCTAAATGGCAAAACATCCTTAGATTCATACAATCAAGGAATCATGAAGTTGATAAGATTAGAAAAGATCAGTAATCCCACCTTTGCCCAAATTCCCCATTCTCACTAAACCATGACACATTTGCTGACTGCCAACATCCATCACTTTATTTGTATTTATATACAATTTACTTAATTTATCTGTTCTACAAAACTGCCTCATCCAGAAGAGGAGACAGACTTGCAATGTTTCTGTGGGAAGATCAGGTGGATGGCAGAGTTGAGATTTGGATGCCAGGCTTGTCCTGCTGTGCAGAAAAGAGACAGAGCTGGGCAGTGATGTGGCAGGAGGGAAAGGAATCATAAGGAATCATTTCTCCCAGGATGATCCCTGGGGATGGTGACACAGGCAGCTCAAGGCTAACAACCCCCAGCTTTGGCAAGGGATTTATGGGAGCTGTGGGACCTTTTATCACAGAACAGTAAGGGAAAACTGAGCAGGAATATCAGACAGCAAAGTACTGGAGGGTTAGGAGAGGTGTTTAATGACATGTTTTCTCTCCTGAACATCTTTGGTCACAGACTGGGACAGCAATATATTCAGGGGAGTGTGTACCATTGCCTTTTTCTTGTGTTTTCCCCTCTGAACCTGCTTTTACCCACTTCTGAAAAAAGAAAGATTCTATCTAAATGACCACTGAGCTGCTGCACTACAGCTACCCTGCTGCTTGTTAGGGAGTTTCAGTGTGAAACTCTTCAATTTATTCTGTAGAGCAGCATTTATTGCAGTTAGGCTCCATCACCATTCAGCTTAATTATTCCTGCCTTTACCCAAGAAAGCTCAGCAATCCATCTTGACCAAGAGAAATCCATGTATTTTGTAAAAAGTGGCCCTGTCAGAGCTCAAAGCCCTTACCTACAGCAAAATCCATGTTAATGTTGCAGAGCAATCTATATGAGCTTGTATGAATGCATTACCTATTGATTAGGGAATTTGAAATAGTCATGATGGAGATGTTTAGAAAACTGATAGTAAAACTAGTTCTAAAATTAAAAAAAAAAAAAAAACTTCATTAAATTCCTTCATGGACAATAAATTTCCTAACCAGTTGTTTGTTCTTATATATATATATATATATATATATATATAATCTTTACAAATACAGAGCTGCTGGTCTTCAAAAGCTGCTTTTAAATTATCTATAGGCACTGTAACCATGGAGCTGGTGCCATAAAAATGGTGGAGATGGACACAGCCCTCCAAGATTCTTGGTCACTTGGTCACTTAGGCCTTGAGAGGTCTGGGAGGAAAGAAGTTGAAACCAACATGAACCTTTTTATTATCTTCAATGTTTTTTCTTAGTTGCATTTGTGATATTTTTGTGTTTCTGCCCAAATCTCCTAAAGTAGAACCACAGCTGCTCCTAATATTAATTTGGTTTTCTGGCTTGACTAAACATCCTTATTGTCTCTTGAGGGGGAAGTTCTGACTTTTTGCAGCCCCTTATGCTCATCTTTTCCTTGGCTTGGCAATTTTTCTCACTTGCCTGTCTCCCACTTGTTGCTGTCTCAGTGGTCACTTTGCTCATTCTTCTGTGCCAGTGTCTCTGGGTTTGCCAGCCCTGTTTACAGCCCCTGGTTGCACTATGTCACTACAATTACTAGTTTGTTCTGAGCCAAAACATATTAATTATAATGTCTAATAACAATTCATAGGTGTCACATGCCTCAGCTTTGGCATGGAGAATGACTTTTATAGGTGCTGTTGTTTGTTGCAGAGCCCATCCTGAAATGATCCACTGGTGCAGTTTGAGTTCACATCATAAAACGAACTGTTTGAAAACCACATTTGTGCCAGAAACCCCCTAAGGCAGATTTCCAGCATAAAAACTGAGCTCCTGACACTCAGAGCTACCAGAACCAGCTCTGTGAGAATAACCTGAGCCAGTTTTGGCCTCTCTATCAACCACATGAAACACTTTTGTGTGTGGATACAAGGCAAATTCCAAACAATTTGAGGGAGGTAGCAGTTGATCTTGTTAATGCAGACACAGCTTAACAGACACAAAGCTTGCAATTCTCCTTCCATTAAGAGTACTGACTACCAATCTAATGAAATATTTCTTTATAATCCAGAAATAAAAAGTGAAATTTTAATTCACTGTTTGCAGTGTTTATATGTCCCAGAAGTTGTTATTTTCATTATTTATTCTTTCTAAAACAATCACTTTGCTACCCAGATAAAAGCAGGTAGAGAAACCTGTCCTGATTTGTAAGAATTTGTTTTTTCTTTTTTTGACATGCTGCTAGGTATGCCTGCTCTGCCAGATACAAAATGATCTGGATTTATTCCTTTAGCTGCTCTCTCAGGCCCCAGAACTTCATTATGGCTATAACCTCCAACTCCTACCATCTAAATTGCTAATTGTTTGGCTAATTCCTTTCTTAAGAAGTGGGTGAAGATAAAGAAGCTCCCATCAGAGACTGTAATGGGATAGAGAGCTCCAGTCAGTGATGTCAGTTGCCAGGATTTTTAGAGGATGGGGGAAGTGTACAGGACTGCTCTGTTGTGAAAATATATTTAAGAAGGGGGAAAACTTGCACAGGCAGAGAGGAGTGAAGAAAGTGAGATACAAATTGTAGGCATGAAAAAAAGGAGGGGGCAAAGATTTTCCAGGTGCTGGAGCAGAGTTTACCCTGCATTTTTTGGCAGAGCCCAGTGTCTGTGAAGAGGACCCTGGCAGGAACTGAGAAGTGAGAAGTGAGCAGGGTTATCCTGCAGGACTGCAGCTCATGGGCACACGCAGGAGGAAAGGTGGGAGGAGGGACAGAGGGGAAATACCATGGATCAACCAGAGCCCCACATTCTCCATCTCTCCTGTGCTGTTTGGGGAAGGTGCAGAGGAGCTGGGCATGAAAGTGGGCTTTTAATTCACTTCTCACTGCCCAACCCTGCTCTAATTGGCAATTAGTTGTATTAGCTTCCCCTAGATAAGTCAGTTTTGCCCATGTAGGTAATTGGGAAGTGATCTCCCCACTTTCATCTTGACCCAGGGGTTTTTCATCTTATTTTCTTCTCAAAGCTGAGAGAAGGAGTGAAAGAGCAGCTGGGTGGGTGTCTGGCAGCACAGCTAAAATTGGGCAGGCATTTCAGGTGAAATAATAGGCCCCGTTTGAGAGGCTGGAGAAAGCAAAGCTTGGTCCCTGCAAAAGGTTTCTGCGGGATATTTCTGGGAGAAAAGAAAACAGGAAGGATTCCAGGAAGGAACAACATAGCCCCCAGGGAACTAACCTATTTGCCTGATAGTTTGTGAAGAAATAGTTCCCTGAAATATTAAGCCTTCACTTTATTGCTGATACTTTGTTTTCATTGGCTTTATAAACCCACAATATCCTTGTGCCTTCTCAGATTTCTCCAGGAATTGCTGTCTATGTTACCCCTCAGTCTGACCCCAGCTCCCAGAGCTGAGTCTCTGCCAAATCACTTGACATTCTGAATTTAACATTTACTAATTCCAATCACTGAGAGATTTTATGGTGCTGTGGCCTGTGGGTGACACCTAATTCAATTCTGTCACTGTCCCTCTCTTTCCAGCAGTTTTCCTCATTCAAAATGAAGAATTGGAATTCAAATTGGAAGTGAAAATTTCATACAGCTACTCAAGTGTTTTACTCTGGATTTTCTTGTTAGAGTGGTACAAGGGCAGAGAACTATTTATGTTTTCTTACAGAAAACTACAGAGGCTGCAATATTTAAAGCTGCTTATGAACCTGGGTAACCTTTATGTCTTCTTTTCTTTTTTTCCCTTTTTTTGGGGGGTGGGAGGGGGGGAAACACATCACTGTAGTGAGTTAATGCAAAGTGTTCATTTAAACAGTGCCAGAAACAATTTCTCAAACAGTAAATCAGAAGCATATAGATCTTAAAATCTGAGCATGTAAGCTTTGTTCTTCTCTACCTTCCCAGGCTTAGCAGTAAATGTAAACTGCACTTTTAGATGTTAAAACATGATTGGTACATAATGTAGTCTTTTCATTCAATTCAATAGCTGCAAGACAAGAAATGGGCTCTTCAAAAGAATGTAAAGGGGGAAAAAAATCCCAGGGCATTTCAGCTTTACTTTAATAGACTTAAGATAATACAAGTACTTGAAGCAACCCCAGGGGAAGCTTGGTAAGACCAAAATGGGAAAAATAAATAAATACATAAATAAATAAATAAATAAAAACATAGGAACAGAACCTACATTTTGTGCCACATTTTTAGGAAGATTTTTTTTAAGGTTTTTTTTTCAAGTATATCCCTCTAATTTCCTGTTCAGTTGTTAAATATACCTATTGAGAGAATATATTGAGCCATTTCTCTGATTGCATTTGCTGTTCATTCTAATCTATTAGTAGCCAAAAGGCAAAAGTACCAGTTCTTAATTATCTTGCTGGTAGGATGGATGGAGCCAGCTGAAATTAAAAGACAGGAATTGTTGATTTAAGCATTGCTATATTATTTTAATATGGCCACTTAAAATATTTTAAGAATAGTGTAATAGGTATTTAAATGTTAATGCTTCATTCCTTCTTTACAATTAATTTGGTATGGTGTCTCTGGTGAATGAATTATTAGGTAAAACTAACATATTTGACAATTAATTGAAGGTGCTTTCTCAATTAAAAGGGGTTTCTACTTGTTTTTCCTTTAAAAAGTGAGAAAAATCCTATTGGTAAGGACAAAACTATTTCCTTCAATTTTTAATAAATCAAGTTACATCAGCTAACAATTTTCTCCAATGAATATGTTTTTAAAACACCATAGTTATTCTGGGTTAAAAGAACAGTGCAATTATGTATTCATTCTTCTGAATGGAAATTAGGAGAAAACATGAGGGACAACAACAGCAGATCTAATAATGAGTGTTTGTGGTTGACTCTCTGGGATCTTCTGCTGAGAATCCAAAGGCAAGGTACTTCATGAGATCAGTAATTTCTACTGGATTAAGGCCTACAGAAGGAAGGGAGGGAAACAGGGAATGGAATGGCAGTGGGCTCAAAGATAAGTCACAAAAGTCAGAGGCATTTCTCAAAAGAAAAACCTTTTCACGACAATTCTCTCAGACTGCAGAGCAGCTCACATGAAAGGCACCAAAGATTCCCTCTCTGCAAGCTTTTCAAGTGTTTAAATGTGGTAGGTTGGGTTTTTCTGACTTTATTCCCAGATGGACCTTACAGCCCATCCAGTCCCACCCCTGCCATGGGCAGGGACACCTTCCACTGTCCCAGGCTGCTCCAAGCCCCATCCAACCCAACCTTGGGCACTGCCAGGGATCCAGGAGCTTCTCTGGGCATCTGTGCCTTCCCTCACAGGGAATTGTTCCTTCCCAGTATCCCATCTAGCCCTGTCCTCTGGCAGTAGAAAGCCATTCCCCTTTGTTCTGACACTCCATCCCATGGAAATTGTCTCTCTCCATGTTTCCTGACAGCTCCTTCAAGCACTGGAATGTCATGATTAGGTCACCCCAAAGCTTCTCCAAGCTGAGCATTCCCAATTATCCCAGCTTTTCCTCTGCTCCATCCCTCTGATCATCAAATCCAGCCACTCTTCTTCCAAATCCACCCATTTTTCTTCCATGTTGCTCTTGCCTGGTCAATCAGAAACTTTCAATTTTGGTAGAAAAGTGAGGAAAAACTATTTTCTTCCATGGCAGTTGCAGGATCAGGGTCTAAATATTTGTATTTGCCTTGTAAAGTTTCCAATGTCACATAAATAAATGAGCACACTGCTGAAAATTAAATGTTATGTTGCAACTAATTCATTTGCAATCATTTAGCACTCACTAGATTTTACACTAATTGCTCTATGCGATTAATGAATTTACAGAGCTCTTTGAGTCTCACATTTCTTTACAAAGCACATTGCAAGGAGCCAATAAAAGTGGCTCACAGGCTACATCTGGTGTGAGACATCTTCCACTGCCTAGAGACAGTGAATGCCATGCTCTGGAGTTTTCCATGAGTAGTCTGCCTCCAGTGTAAAAAACTCAACTCAGAATTTTTTAAAATTTTCTTGGGTTTCTTCTTATTATTTTATTGGATGACTCAAGGAGAGTCAGCACATAGATCTTTAGGTATGTGCTGTCTTTTTCCCATTGTCAGGGTAGAGTACTGGATTTTTGGAGAATACATTTTAACAGCTCTGTTCAAGAACAGAAGCCCTGAACTTTAAAAATTACAGGTTAAAGCCCATCTGGTAGAAAAATGAATGATTATATATTCAAAAGGAAAGACTGTTTGTCTAAGTTGGAATTCTCCAACTTGTTTTCACAGAGAGCTCATTGATATTTATAGAAGTAACACATACAACCACACATATCCCTGAAATTTAAGGCTAAATTGAGATCACTGCTTTTATTTCCATTGGAGCTGTTGAGTTGAAATCACTGGGGATTCATGCTAAGAAAAAGAGCTGTGGAGAGGCACAAGTTGTATTTAATGTCTGTGTGTGCATGGTGCACTGGGAGTTTTGTAATCAGAACAGCAGCATGTGGGCAAAAGCTTTGTCTACTGGGTAGGCAGAATTTCCAAAAGAAAAAGAAGATTGGTTTAGAGAGGCCTTGTAAAAATGGAGTTTGTGGAGTTGTTTATTCCTTGTCTATTTGGATGTAATCTTTCATGACAAATATGAATTTCCAGGTTAAATTTCCCTGGTTTCTATTTCAGTACTTAGGCACGCTGGTTCCAAAGTCAGAGAAGCATTTTTTTTCTCCCAGATTAAATGAAATTAACTTCTTCCACGTAGTTTTGCAATTTTAACACAATTAACATGTTCTGAACCAGTTATAAACAGGCAGATGGTGCCATCATCTTGGGGGCTTGGAGCAACCAAGAAATATGTCCCTGCACACGGCAGGGGGTTGGAACAAGATGATCTACAAGGTCCCTTCCCATTCTGGGATTTTGTGATTCGTGACCAAGAACAATATATATTTGTGTAAGTCCTCCAGAGTTTCCATTGTAAGTTCCCTTTCACTGTTTCTCGCAGGTTGTTGGGATTTTTTGGGAATAGAGTCTGTAAGCATGGCTTTGCCTCCAGGAGGTGACAGTGTGAGCAGGGATTTATAGCATGTCACCTCTAATCAACAGCTCCTTTAGATAAAGATGAGTTAAACAGTGTCTGATTACTAGCTGGGGATGAAGATGCAGAGAGGAGACCTCAGTTTATCATTCTGCATGCAGGTTAAATGACTGGTTCTGCACTGAAATGCTCCTGAAAGCTGTTTTACACTGCGTTTCCATAAAATTCAGTAATTTTTTTCTGTATTAGTTCTGTGTTCTGGGAAGCAGCTGACAGCTGAATGTCTTAATTCTTCCTGCCCCTCACACTGTTCACATCCCTGGCTGCTGCTTTGAAAGGTATTTTCATTTATTATTGACTTCCAATTTGATATTAATTTGCAACAGAAAGAGCTGATCAAAATCATGTCAAGGGAAGACTACTCCTACCTCAGCGCAGTGTCCTGTTGCTATGGGAACAGAGAAGTGCTGAGGTTCACACAATTACCAAAGTCTGGAACAATTCTGGATGACATCTGATGTATGTCTACATGTATGAACACACAGCCACAGACACACATGTACAGACAGAAAATATCCACATCCAAGAGTGGTTGGCCATGATGTGAAAGGAAGATGCTCCTGGTTGTGACACCTTGCCTGGGTCTCAACCTCTTGCTGCACAAACAATGGGCACTTCTCATGTCCAGTCAAGTGTTTCTCATTGCAGAGCCCTAAAATCCTGAGAAAATCTGCAGTGATTCCAGGTACACCAGGCAGCACCTGGATTCATCTCGAGAGTCCTGTTATCTCACTTCCAGCTGCTCCACACTAGACAGCTTTGAGGGATGTAAAATAACAGAATTCCCCAGAATTCCTGGGACCATCATAAAGATAAGAACCTCTGTGTTCTGAAACCTGTCAGATTAGGGCAAGTTGTTTGAAATTCATTCAGGTCTCTGCTACACTTCCACATTCTGTGTTTCATCTGCTAGGGAGTCATGGAGTCACAGAATCACTGAGGATGGAAAACACCTCTGAGATCATCCAATGCAGCCACCAAACAGCACCACCACTGACCTGTGTCCTCAAGTGCCACATTCACACATTTGTTGAACACTTCCAGAGGGGGTATGAGGTGGATCAAAATGTTTTCTGATCTTTACCTGCTCAAACTATCAATGCAAAAGGCCTTGGGGTCAGAAGGGAAGATTTATCTCCCTCCTATGGATCAAGCTCCTATATACATGTAAATATACCCATCTCTTGTATGATTAATCTGGAATTCCTGGGAAGAATCACAGAATCCCAGAACAGGTTGCGTTGGAAGGAACCTTAAGGATCATCCCTTTCCACCCTCCCACCATGGGCAGGGACTCCTTCCACTAGCCCAGGTTGCTCAGAAATCATTAAGTATGATGTACATCAGTGAGTAACTTATGCAGATAAGGTTATATTTTGCCATTGTTTTCCATCACCACTTCTCTTGGCTGCTGGTGTTATTTATTTTTTTTTTGTTAGGTTTCAAAATTTTACTGATTATTAGATCTTCCTCTTAATTATGAACATTAATGTCATTAGTACAGCAGTACTTACAGTGACATGAGGTCAGTCCCAAGCTATCCTATCTGTTGTTCCCTAAAAATAGTAATAATCAATTCACTGAAAACTCCAAGCAGAAAAAACCACTGATATTACTGAGTAGAGGAAAAAAGTTTTAACTGAATTTTTCCTTTCAGTTGCATGCCTTTCACACATTGGGCTGGGATTTATTTGGTTGTTTGGCTGTTTATTTTGCAGTGATAAGAGCAAACAAAGCACACCTCAGACAGTCAGTGAGGCAATGAAACTTAATTGATGAGTACTTGTACCTCACTGCATCACCAAAGGATTAACTTTTCATAACCTGACAGGCAGAAAGATGTTAATGCTATCAAAGCCTGTTTCTCAAATCTGAATGAGTGTAAAATATTGGTGTTTTCTTCTTCCAAAGCACCAAAGACTTCCAGTGAAATGAAGCACTTGAATTGGTCACAATCCTGTCCTGTTCTCTGGCTGGGTAGGAGATGGTTTGGGTTTGTACTGACGAGGAGAGATGGTAAAGAACAATTCCCTCAGGACTTTGGGATGCACCTCATCAGGTTCCACAGATTTACAGAGGCTCAGGTTCCTCAGGTGCTCATGAACCCAATGTTTAATTACAGTGGGAGGGACTTGTCTCCCCGAGCCCCCATCCTGCTGTCCAGCCACCCCAGAGGTGTGGAAACAGAGGCTGCCATTGGAGACTGAAACAAAAAATCTGTTAGCTCCTCACCCTTCTCCTCATCCATTTTTACCAGTTTCCCAGCCTTGTTTATCAAAAGGTGACACCTTCTTTTACCTTCCTTTCCTGGTGACCAGACCTGAAGACCTTGCTGATATTCTTCATGTCTCTTTCCAGGTTCAGTTCCAGCTTTTCCTTCCTCAGTCCTTCCCTACACAACCAAATGTCAACCCTGGACTCTTCCCAGGACACTTGGCCATGTTCTCACTGCCTGGGCATTTTTCCCTGTCCCTTTTTTGGTCTCTCTGAGCCACCCTGGGCTCCTGCCCTCCTTGCCCCATTTCTTGTTCCTGGGGATCACTGGCTCTGGCATTCCATGGAAGATTTCCCTGAAGATCTGCCAGCTCTCTCCAGCTCCCCAGGGGATTACATTTACCATCTCCTCGAAGAGTTGTTTTCCTGATTTTAGTCCTTACCTGACCTCCAGGAGAATGAACTCCCCAGGCTGCCTCCAGGCCCCAGGGATGGATAATCTGACATGGGTGATGTGTGCAGTGATTCAGGGACCACACTGGCAGTGCTGCATTGATGGCTGGACTGGATGAAGTGAAAAGCCTCTTCCAGCCTTGGTGGTTGGAGGATTCTAATTTCAGTTTTGTCTCAGAATGTTTTGAGTGCATACACTAAAAAATTCAATAAATTTTTTCTCAACAAAGGTCCAGCAAAAAGCTAATTACAAAAAATTTAGGAAAGAGATAGCAATCTCAGTGCAATTTAAGAACTCCCTGGAAGTTTCTAAAGCTTTAGAGGTCCTTCTTCTTTAAAACCACAACTGACAATTATAGTGCCCAGAGAACTGTTAAAATCTGTGTGCACAACTTTACAAGTTAGTTAATTTAAAATACAGAAAGGAGTGTGAAAACACCTCAAGTAGCACAGTGGTTTTAAGCAAGAAGGAACTTTAAACAAGAAGTGCCAGAACCAGATGTCTCTTAATCCTGTGGGCCCATAGCTTTCCCAGGGGTGGTTGCAAACATATAGAAAATGCTTTTATTTAGAGTAAATACAGATATTAAGCATGTTTTAAGAAAAAGCTCTCTGTGTTTTTTGACAATACTGTTTGGAGCATTACTTCAGTACAAATTGCATGAATAAAAGAAACCCTGAAAGGAGAAGAGGCTCAGCCTGGACATCTCTGGGATGAATTTGCTGTTTAGCAATTACAGGCTAATTGCTTTCATGTATTTTCACGAGGGAGGAAACATGACGTGAAGGAAAATGAAAAATAAAATCACATGTTACAAGTGATAAACTTTCTGGATTTACACTTAAAATGTGTTCAGTCTCATAAACCACTTCTTTCCCCCTCAAAACTCGTCAAGATCTGTGACCAGGGCTTGCAGAGTGGCCCTGCAGACTGAAGGTTCTGAGGATGCTGAGCTGGGTAAATGGAGGCTGGGAGTGCATCATCTTTCTCTGATTGAAGCGCTAAATTCCTCAGAGCACAACAAGTTAAGGGCTAAGTAAATAATCGATTAGCTGTCAGCCTTCCTGGTCATCCTCAGGAAAGGGATTAGTGACAGCCAGGGGACAGAGTAGTGAGTCATGCTTCTACAAATACCTTTTGAATCGGGACAAGAAACTCCCAGGGAACACCTCTTCCATTTCAAAGCAGGCTTTCAGGCAATGGTGGTGCAGAAAAGGCTGTCTCTCTTCTCTCCCGTGCTTTTCCTAATTAACCCTTCGTCAATAAAGAAAACAGACTCGAAAAAATTAGAAATAGTATCAATATGTTTCTGCTACACTGATTAAAAAAGGCAAGGGCTATGAGGGAAAGCAATTCCACAGATTAGGACAGCAGGATTCCATCTGGATATTGAACCAATTATATTTGTATTTAAACAAATGTGCCAGACAGAAGGAATGCAAATCCTCCACATCTTCCTGGCAGCCAGCAGAACTTGCTGAGAAGCCTCTTATTGTTTGGTTTGTCAGATGACTTCTTTTATTAAATATTAGCTGTACCCAGAAATAAAACCCAACAACTTTGCACTTCAGGGCCACATGCATCAATCCCTTTATCCAAGTTCACTTTTACACACTGTGCTTTTTGCCACATCCAAAGTCAGACATCACTTCTGTGTCTGCTGACACTTCACCTTGTTCTTCCTTCACAACTCCTTCCAGCTTCAGAACTCTTCCAGGTCCCCCATCTATCATTAGACTATAAGGGAAATGTCTGTTTCATTGGAAAAAAAATTTTGGTGTGGGTGATTTCCTAAGGTTTCACTTTCTGTGTGACAGCCCTCACAGTTCTTCTGGACATTTTGAGGAAAAATCTTTATTCCACAAGCTGTCTGTAATTCCAATAATTGTGATTTAATTATGAGCTCCCATAGACCTTTCTGATAAGTATAAATTCAAGAGGCACTTCTCATGAAGAAGTGTTTCTTCCAGCATCTTCAGGCACTGTTTGCTTAATAAACTATAAAATATTTTATACAGTTAAAATATAAAAATATTTTCAAAAATAACTGCATTTGTGCATTTCCTAAATCCTTGCAACTTAAAAAGTTCACAAACCTGCTCTGGAAAGCATTATTTTCTGTGTCTCTAAGTAAAATTGCAAAAATTCTAGTTTCAGGTGTCCCTATTGTTTTCCATGAAGTATATTTTAAAAAATTCTCAAACAAAACAAACAGGAGTTGCATTAAACAAATAGAGAGAAAAAAAACTTAAATTCTTGGATTTTTTAAAGTTTCTCTCTCAAACTTACAGCTACAAAGCTGATATTCACTCATGCTGTGAGCTGCAAACAGGAAGTCATAGGAACTTTTTAGATTATTATAAATCAGAGCATTTGAGCTTCTGTATATATTTGTTGTACAAATTTGTTGATGCTTTTTGCCAAAACTATTCCTGTTTTTCTGTCAGTGTCCTTCAGGAATAACAGATTGGAGGTTGAGGCTTATTTTTCAAATCAGCACCTGTGTTATAAAAATCAGCAACCTAAAAATTGAGGCCTTGCTTAAAACCAGTTTTGTTCAGTCCTTGTTGCCCAAGCTGTTCACATTTGCAGTCAGGGAGGTGTTCAGTCCTTCATAACGATTGCTCACTTAAGTTCCTGTGCAAAACCACAAATCATTATCTTCTGCACTTACATTAATTGGAAAAGACAGGATTCAGCAAGTTTTCTTCTCTTTTTTCTTTATTTCTGTTTGTTGTCCATTTGGGTAAAGTCTATTCACTAAGAATTGCAGAAAACAGATGTGATTATACTTTAATGCATTCAGACTTCATTGCTTATTGAAATATTTGCATTACTTTGAATTTAGAAAATAAGCTGAAGCTTTTAATGGACTTTGAATAGAAAGATACAAAGAATCTCAGTCTTCACTGTTTCCTACTAATTACCAATTCTGTTTCCATAAGAAGGTTTAATGTTTCTGCCTAAAATTAACCGTGCATGCCTTTTAGAATGTGTATTTAAAAGACCTCCTGCTGCTGCAGGAGAATTTTATTTTGTAGAATTCTTGTAAACATGGAACATTTAACTTGTGCATCTGCTTTGGATAATGGAAAATCCCTGGTATAGACAGATGCAAGTGTGTACACACAGGCATAAATATATATATATATATATATGAAAAATATATTGTCCTCCTGCACAGAGGAGGGGTTCAAACCCCGAAAAACTGAAATATTAAATTAATTTCAAAGCATTTTGGATCACTTTATGAACAGCATTTTGCTTCTCCTTTTCTTAGTTTGCATATGAAGAAGCTGTTTATGCTGTAGCCAAGTTATCTGGATTTCCTCCCAAATTTGCCCTAAACCAGGACAGTCATTTAGGAAATGGGTATGGGACTCATTTTCCAAGAAATAACAGAGCCACACTTCTGTCAGGAAACCTTTTCTCTTTGGACCAAACTGATTCTTCTTACCTAGAAATAAATGGAATGTAGATTGAGTTATGCATCCTGTTTATACAATGGAAGGACCCCAGACCCCACAGTAGATGTACACAATACATATTTTATCATCCAGTGCAGATTTGGATGTAGTTTTTAATCCAAGTGTGTGAAACTGCTAAAGGAATGTTCCTAAATATCTCAAACACTTTTGAAGATGCTGCCAGAAATACCCTCCCCCAAAATACTGTTGGCTGCTAGTTTCAATTACTAATCGAGAAGGCATCTACTCCAGGAAAACAAAGCAAATCAGGAAATTTATGCTATTTTTTGAACCATGTGAGTGACTTTTAATTTGGACATACCAGATCAACAAGAGAATTTTTTTAAATTGAAAAAAAAAAAAAACTGATTTATGATTTTCTTTCTTTGCTACTTTCCTGGGTTTTTTTCCTTTTCCACTGGCACAATACAGAAGTCCTGAATTTAACTACATAAAAACTGATGAACAATTTTGTCCATGAATATGTAGGAAAACCCATTAAATTCTTCACACTGTGTAACAGTCAATAGAACTCTGATATTTTCTTTTACTAAAGATGACAGTGTCTATCAAATCAGAAGAGACAAAAATTTTTCCTCTAAGACAAAAGGCTGTTAGCAAAGAAAAAATCCTACTAGGAAGAACCTCTCAGTGAAGACCAGTTGTATAATGATCTATCTGCTCATTTCTCATTATTTATGCTGCCTCTTTGTTTTCTAAAAACCACATAAGGATAATTTCATTATTTTTTAAATATCAGGTCTTTCTTCATTGTTCCTAGGAGGCATTTTAATGCAGATAATTGAATTTCAATTAATTCTGCATATGCTGTTCCAGATTATAGTTGCTTACTGCTGCTGATGTGGGCCTGTCATTACTCACACCCTGCCTCAAATTCAGCTCTGTGTGATCATTTTCTAAGCCTTGTGTGAACACCTTCCATTTATTACTCATAGGAAGTTATCCAGGAAGGTGCCACAGAAAGTTCTCTAAAGCCTGGTTCTCTTTGGGAAATATTGTGCTCTTTTATCAGCTTGTGATGTTCTATGGCCAATAATAAAAATAATTTCAGAGAAAATTAAACCAGTGTTGGTAGAGGGTTATTATATCCTATTTTGGGGGTTTTTAATTCTCAAATGATGAGGATGCCTGAATAAAATGGAGATTCTGAGCCCCAGGGTTTCTGATTCCAGCTTTGCCTTGGTCAAGTTACTGCAAAGGGCTAAGTAAAGTTAAGCTCAGATCTAAAACCAAGATCTGTCCAGTACTCAGAGGATAAAACTGATAGAAGCTTTGTGGATTGCCCACTGATGCTGTAAAGCATCCTGGAAGAGAAGCTGGGGAAGAAATTTGGATATTAATGGTTGAATCCATATCACACTAAATTACATCTGGATCCTGTTGCTCTGGGATTGAGAACTCCTTTTCCCACCATCATGCACAGGGGAACATTTCAGTAATTAATGTTTTCCTCACGAGAGACCTTAAAGCACAATGGAGTGGCAGTGAAGAAGAATCCCCTTTCTCTGTCAGCTCAGATCTTGAAAATACCTTCCTTCCACAACTGCTTGAAAGGGAATTGTGCCTGTAAAAAGGAGCAGAGGTGGAATCCATTGAAATTCTTTACAGTCAGAACTGAAATTCCAAAAGTAGGCTTGTAACAAAGGGCACTTCTTGTGAGAGGATTAAAAACTGAAAAAGCACTTTTGATATGACATTTCTGTTCAAAAATACCTATAGGTATTATAAAGAAGACAAAATACATTAAGTTATGATTAGGATTACAATGACTACCTCGAAAATATGTCACTCATTTATCTTATGGAAAGATAGATGGGAATGGACTGAGGTTCTCATTTTCCTCAGGGATGCTGTGACTTTGTGCTTGCCTCTGTTCATTATGGCAGCTAATTAGCACAACCTGTTTTGATTGGAAGAAATGAAAGCTTTTGTTGAAACACATTTATTCCATTCAGCACTGAAATTACACTGCATCAGAAAAAGGTGATTAGGAACGTTTAAGTTCAAAAAGTTGCTGTTCCAGGTTCATAAAATCTTCATGGAATGGTTTGGTTTGGAAAGGACCTTACAGCCCATCCAGTGCCATCCCTTCCACCATCCCAGGATGCTCCACACCTCAACCAATTGCCTGGACCTAAAATAAGTTTATCCATCCCTCCTGCCTTGCACATAACAAACAAAATAATTCTCAAACCATCTGAGGAGCTTCAATATTTCAGTAGGAGTGTGCTAGAATGGATTACTCCTTTGGTCTGTTCAGCTGGCAAAGCTGAGACACAGCACTTGCTCATGGTCAATCATAAATTGGTAGCAATCAGTTAAAAGGAATCTAACTTGATTTTCCCCAAATCACAACTAATACATTTCAGCTGTTCCCAGGAATGTAGTAGTCCTGACACTAGAGGTAAAAAAAAAAAAAAATCCTTTGTTCTTTCTTTGTAAAATCCCATTTTTTTCCCTTTAAGAAGAGAATCAGTGTTTATTTAGGGAAATTCTTCTGTAGGTACAAAATTATATTTTCTCACTTTTAAACTGACTCAACCTCTGACTTTCTCCTCTGACTACCTGCATAATAAGTAGCTCTAAGATTTTTTTTAAAGTAAAGGGATTTGCATTTTTTTTCAGCTATGCAAGGGAGCAATACTAAGAATGATAAACTGTGGAGAAGCAAGAGCAAGACTGTAAGGAAAAAAATCCATTCTTCATTTAAAAGCTCCACTACACTTAAATTTCATTAGGTGAGCTATTCCTGTGGTAAAAAAAAAAAAAAAAAAAAAAAAAAATCCAAAAAACACTTGCCAGAAAAAAAATCTAACCAAAAAAGCCCCACACTCTCCCTCCAACCAAAATCTGGTTTAGACTTAATTTTAATTATTAAAATTCCTTTTTTCCCCTCTTTTTTCATATCATTACCAGCAGCCTGCATTAACATACATCTGCTCTAAGGAGAGAAAGGGAGCAACCTGCATCAGATGAGAAAGGAATTAAGTTTGATGAATGCTGTTTATGTCTCACTAGCAGCCCTAAAGGCATCTCATAATTTTGTGATAAGAAAATATTTCCCTGTCAAGAGCCATTAACATCTGTTTTTTTTGAAAAGTTTAGTCATTACATGCTCTGCCTGAGAGCTTGATGTAGTACAGCTTGATGGATAACTGAGTGAAAAGCTTGAAAGGTCTCCAAATGAAGTCAGTGTTCCAAATTCAATGAAAAATTCTGAAGTGCAGTGATGTTATAAACATGAACCACCCAATTGTAAGCCAAAACAAGGCATCTTCTTGGTTTGGGTCATTTTAGTGATGTTTGAAGAATAAGGGGATTGCAAAACCTCAACCCCTTCTCTGCATCCCTTGGTTAGAGTTGCTCCTTCCACCTCATGGATTGCCAAGGTTTCAGCTGTTAACTACACTGACCTTTGGAAAAAGCTATTGCAAAATTAGTAGGAATCAAAAATATTCAGTAGAATAGAAAAGTTCCACTATGGATTGAAATTTAGCTTGTGGGCTTTGGTCCTTAGTGAAGTTTGGCAGTCAATTATTTTTGCATGGCAAGAAAGAGGCTGAAGAATGTATTCCTCCAATGTAAAATAGTTTGCAATTTTAGACACTTTAGAAAACTGTTTAACATAAAAACCTGGGAATTTTGCTGCACTCCAATTAAATGTCTGTGTCCCAAGTCTGGCTTGGGGGAGCAGGGAGTGCAGGCTGACTCTGATGGAGAGCAGATGTACAGGAGATGGATGTGAGGACAGATGACAGAGGAGAGTGAGAAATCCACAGATATAAATGGATAATGGTAGAACAGCCAGGGATCAGCTGAACCTGAAATTTGTAAGGGTTTCAAGAGCAAGAAAAGCTGATACTGCTCCATCATCAGTAGAAGAGTGAACAAGGGAAATATTGCCTTGCTGGGAGCAGGGAGAGTGATTTAGTGCCAGCAGACAGAGAAAATAAATGCCTTCTAAGCTCTGGGGCTTGCTTCCAAGGTCTGCCAGCCTTTTGTGCCTGGAGACAGAGTTCAGGAGAGGAGCTTCCAGCGGTGGAAGAGGAGGTGCTCGAGCAGGGATCTTTTCAGAAGCTCAAGATGGGCTGCACCGAAGCACCCAGAGAAGGATGGCTGCTGCCATGGCAACTGCCATCACTGTCACCTCTCTCAGGCTTTGCTGTGTTCAGCTGTCTTTATCTTGACCCAGAGGGCTTTTGCCAAGTCTTACTCCCACTTCACCCGTCCTGGAGAGGAGGTAAGTGATAGGGCATCAGGTGTCCAGCAAGGGCAAAACCCACCACAGCCATGGAGATGCTCCTGGGGGGTTATTCTCCAGGAACAGGGGAAGCTCTGGAGAGGGGGGAGAATGAAACTGTACTTCTGGGATGCTAATGAAAAAATAGAGGCAACTCCTTTTTTCCTGGATGATTGATAACCAATCATAAATTGGTAGCAATATTTAAAAAAAAAAAAACAATTTCTATTAGCCCAGGTTGCCTCAACCCTGCCCCTTTACGTGTTTGTTTTTCTTTACTTAAATGCTTCACTCATCCACTGCCTTGTGTTTGCTCATTTATTCAGGAAAGTTCATCTCTGTTTCAGTGATTTTCAGAAGTCCTTTCACAGGACTTTTCTTCACAGATACCCAACATCAGAGAATTATTGCTGAGTCAGAGCTGCCTGCACATCTCCAGAAATAGCCTTGCTGTTATTTCATCTTTGGAGAATTTGGATCAAAACAATTGTTAATGAATAAAATAGTAAATTCATCTCGGTCAGTATCACATAGCAGAGTTTGTGCTGCAGAATTAGAGTCCAAGAGGAAAACCCTGGAAACCAGGGTACATAGTCATGGGGGATTTCTGCCCTTTCCTACTCTTCCAGGGGTTTCGGTGCAAAGCCTGGGATTGCTCCTTGTTGGCTCAGCACTTTTGGTAGTTCAACAGCACAATAAGATTTCTCAGAGTGAAATCATGTGGAGCACGATTGTTTTCACTTGCAGTGATTTGTAAGCTCAAAGACTCTATTTTATCAATGGCACAGGGTATTAATGGGATTTTAAGGTGAACCTCCTTCATATATCAAGGGGATAATAGAGTCACAAGCAGACTTACATGATAAATCATTACAGCTTTAGAGGAAAAGTTAATGCTTTTATTCACAGAAATGTTAAAAGCTTTAGGAGGCAATATTTTAAACTGCTTATAAATGATAAATCAAAGCAGATTAGCTTTCCAGATAAATATGTATGTAGGTGAAACCCTGTGGCACTGACTAGAGGCACATATTTTGGCTACAACAGCTTGAAAAACATCCCTGTGAATCCATTCATTTTAATATTTCTTACAGAAATTCTACAACAGTCTTCCATATGTTCTATATATCATGTGTTCCTTATGTAGAGCCACACAATATTTGAGGCACTGCTTTTGGTTTGGTTTAGCTTATTAATAAAACCTTAATTAATATAATTGGTTAACAATTTATTCCTTTACTCCTCAAGGTAAATTCATTTTGGACAATGAGCAATCCTGTGGGCTTGCATAACAGGAAAATATCACAAATGTAGGGAATTTATTAATTTTCACAAACTACCTATTTGGCATTTTGAAGGATCTCTGTGCCATGCTCTTTTTGCAGGGTGTTTAGCAGGTAAGAAGATGAGGACAAACAAAAAATAATTGACTGTAAGTTTGTCACAGGAGATTTTCAATGAGATGAGGAGAAATAAAAATAATTTATTTAAAAAAAAAAAAGAAATTGTGAAGTGTAGCAGAAAGAGATAATGGTCCTCATCACAAGATCTCACAGAATACAATAATTCAGCAATATGACTATATAAATATATATATGTAAAATGAAAATGTGCAATGTTTAATATAATGAAAAGACCCTCTTACAAAGCTGCTAGTTAAATTACAAGCTGAGAAACATTTTCTCCACAGAGCAGACTGAAGTTCTAATTGTCTGCTAGAAAGGGCTTCATCTCTCTTTCTAAAAAGGAATGACTGATAATTGGGAAAACAAATCAGCAAATCATCATCATAATCATTGAATAAGTAACTAAATAAACAGAAAGCAGATTTTCTTTGAGAAGATTATTTTTGCAGAAGAAGTTGCAGCTCATTTTTCTGTGAGAAGGGCCTTTTGAATATATTAATATTGAAAGCTGTGGATGTGCAGACCAATGGGGCATTTTCCTCAAGTATGACATGGACTGAAGCCTCATCCCCAAACTTTTGCTTCCACTTTTTTCTGAAAATTTTCAATGCAATAGTTTTCCCATTTTTCTATGTTAAATTTTCAATTGATCTTAGCCTGAGAGATCACACTCTATTAAAGGAATACAGGTATTTTGAGTGAAAAATAGGACAGGAATCTTCACAAGGAACAAGTAGTAGATGGAACACAAACCCAACTGGTGCTGAGAAGGGTTTGACTTTCACTGGCTTTGAGAATCTCCCCCAAAAACATCTTGTTCAGGAGTTTTAGCAAATTGATTAGGTGTTTTAAGTCTTGTAAAACCTTACAATATCAAATATCAAAATTATTCTCTGTTCCATGTCACACATGCACTGTTTATGAGGTTCCACATGCTCAACTTCACAGGCTCATTTTGATGTTCCTACAGTTAAATGTTTCACTATTTTTGTTTTAAGATAATTTAAAAAAAAACCCACTTCAATCACTAATTGCACTACAGGAGGGTAATTAGATAAATCTGAAGCACTGAAAAGAACCCTGGCTCAACACATATTTATTTATTTCAGTTCTTTATCATCCAAGGCTAAATCAGATGACAACTTTATTTGTTGACTGGAAGAATATGGCAGTGATATTTGCTTAAATGAATATACAGGCATCAACAGGATATGTTAGGAATAACTTGTTCATGGTGGCAATGTATATTCTGATAACCAAAGTATATCTGAAAAAACCCCAAAACATTTAGTTTGAAAATGGAATTTCATGAAAACTCAAAAGTTTTTAGGAACTAGGACTGCTTTAACAAATACAAAAAGAAATGTTCAAAACTATGGTTTCCTTTGTTTCCTTTCATGAATTTGGCAATAAAAAAGGTCTGTTTGGCTCATCTTTTCTTTTTTATTGTTCATCAGTATAAAAAGCTAGATTTTATTAGACTGATGGCAGATGATATATGGCACTATTAAAATTTTGACAATTTATATGCATAAAAAATTAATTTCTAAAACAACTTCATGTCTAAAAAATGTATATGTACAAAAAATTTTGACATTTAAATGTGTACATGAAAAAGCTGAAATATTTATAAAGCCCTATTTATTATTTTAAGTAATGAGATTTTTCAATGTCACTGAAACAATTCACACTACCCACTGAATTTTGAAAAAAATCAGATTTTGTTTTCCAGAAATCTTAAATTACAGTATTTTACATGGAATTAAATTTGTTTTCTAAATAGTTTTTTATGTATAATTTTTTGAGTCCCAAACATCTCTTCAATTTCCATCCTATTTTGTTGCCGTACAAGTTTTGCTGGTTCAATTTTTCAGGATTGGTTAAATTTATATGTTTGATTTCCTTTTTTTTCAGCAGGGATGATTGAGATCATCCTTGCAATTTGCTCCATGTCTCCCTGAATACACTCTCATTTTTCCAAGATAAAATGCTCTATTAAAAAAACAAAAGTTCTATTCCACACTCTCTCTCTTCTAAAGCTGCAGTTATTTCAACCATCAAAGTTAGTCAAAGCTGAATTTACTGACTCTGACACATTTCCACTGGTCTCAATGATGTCAGGATTGGTTTTTAATTCCCATTTTGCATGGATACTGAACCCCTCCATTGCACCAGATTTGCAGCTCCTGGCTCTGCTTTGAGTTCTGGGCTCAGGTCAGGAGAATGAAATGTTCTTCTCTGGAATGTCTGGAATCAAATCCCCTCTACCTTTTCTCCAATTTGGATTGCTGGGGTGTGAGGAACTTCCTGTTAATTCCCTTTAAGGGCAGGACTGACACATTAGGCAAATCAGACGATGTGAATCTGCTTTATTTTCACTGGGCTGAAACTGTCACTTAGCATAAACACATAAGTACATAAATAAATTTCAAACCTTGCAGGAGCTCTGTCTCCTAGGGTATTACATTCCTGATAGTTGCACATCAAGGAAAAAGATCATGGGAAGAGAGAGAGAAGAGAAGAGAAGAGAAGAGAAGAGAAGAGAAGAGAAGAGAAGAGAAGAGAAGAGAAGAGAAGAGAAGAGAAGAGAAGAGAAGAGAAGAGAAGAGAAGAGAAGAGAAGAGAAGAGAAGAGAAGAGAAGAGAAGAGAAGAGAAGAGAAGAGAAGAGAAGAGAAGAGAAGAGAAGAGAAGAGAAGAGAAGAGAAGAGAAGAGAGAAAAGAAAAGGAAAAGAAAAGGAAAAGAAAAGAAAAGAAAAGAAAAGAAAAGAAAAGAAAAGAAAAGAAAAGAAAAGAAAAGAAAAGAAAAGAAAAGAAAAGAAAAGAAAAGAAAAGAAAAGAAAAGAAAAGAAAAGAAAAGAGAAAATAACTCCTTTACAATTTTCAGGACTAGTAGCAGAGAATTCACTCCCTTCTTATTGTAACTAGCTACAGTGGGAGAAATCAAGAAGTTTATAGGTGCTGTTGGTCATTACAAACAAAGCTTTGCTTCTTCCCACAAGGTGAAATTATTTAGATATAGAAGAAGAGTCTGTGCAATTCCACTTTCATGGGGGAGAGAGTGGAAGAAATTTTGGCTGTATTCTAGACACACTGAGACTTTGGGGTATTCATCAGGACATCTTTCTGAAACTAGTTATTTTAAAAATCAGAACAATTCTACACACACACATCCACAAATTAATAGAGTTATCTCTATTTCTTAAATTTGTGTCCAATAACTCTGCAAAGAAATCAGAGCAGCAATGCAGAAAAAGATAATTAAAATGATTGTTTCATCAGAAGTTTTAGTGTGGAGAACACAGAACATCCTGAACCTACTGCAATCAACTATGACATCTAATTAAGAAACTGAAACAGCTGAATAAACTCATAATGTTCCTCATTATTGTTTTAACTATTCCTCTCTACCCCCTTGAAACATGGCTCCATGAATTCAGATTTAAGCCAAGTGTTACTTAATTTTTTTTCATAATAAAACATCATCAGGTATTTTTGTGAGGAGTTTGACTTGGGCTCCCTAATTCTGAGCCCAGACCAATTTCTTTCCATGAAGCTGAAATTGTCCTTTGACAGGACAAGGGACAACAGGCACAAACAGAAACAAGGGGAGTTTTATCATTCTGATTGCAGAGGCAGAGGTAAATGTCATCATTTTGTGCCTCTTGGGAAAAAAGCAACCCTGCCACTGTCCTCAGACTCCCAAAACAGTGTTAAAACCAGGGCATAGGCCTGAAGTTAAGCCTGAAGTAAGCCCATGTGGGTCTGGGAAGTTGTGCTGATACAGCAGAAGTTGTGTGTATTATTTGGAAGAGGAGGAATAGTAAATAAAAAAATCTGAGAATCCCACAATGGTTTGGGTTGGAAGGGACCTTACAGCCCATCCATCCCACCCTGCCATGGGCAGGGACACCTTCCACTGTCCCAGGTTGTTCCAAGTCCTGTCCAGCCCAGCCTTGGACAATTCCAGGGATCCAGGGGCAGCCACAGCTTCTCTGGGCACCCTGTGCCAGGGCCTGCCACCTCCCTCACAGGGAATAATTCCCCCTTGTCCTGTCACTCAGACCACTATCAACAGTCTCTCTCCATATTTTCTGTCAGCTCCTTCACATCCTGCAAGGCCATAATGAGATCACCCTGAAGCTTCCCCTCTCCAGGCTGAGCAATTCAAATTTTCTCAGCTTTTCCCTCACAGCAGAGGTGCTTCATCCATCTAATAAACTATTTGATTTTCATAAAGTTTAATGTCATTTACAGGTTCTTAAATTCTTCTATTCCACTAAGGGCTGCAAGACTTTTATTTAGGAAATTGAAGCTTTTTCTAACATGGAACAATATTTGTCTTAATTAAGGACTGCATCAATCACAGTCAATTTTTTAACTTCTTGATCCTGTAAGTCATAATGCTTAATTTGTGAACTTGGTTTTCCTAATCAACTGCAGACTTTGACTGCTATTTCATTACTTTCATTCTTTCTTTTCCATCTTTACATGGTTTTGAGCCTTATTTTAATTTTTTTAAGCATTGGATAACACTGTCATCCCCATCTCCCTTCCTTTATACTAAATATAAAGATTTTTCATATGCATTCACTTTTAATTATTGCTTCCATCTGAATAAATCCCTACAAAATACCCAGCAGCAATTAATTATTTTTGTACTTACACCACCATGTTTTTTTTTTCTCTTTTCAGTGATTCATCACACTTCAAGGGAAGTCACTGAAAGATTTCACTGTTTTTCACAGGACATTTTTCAGATCAATTTATCATTAAAAATGCTTAATCAAAGGCTTAACTTTTGCATTTTAGCTACTAATTTCCTTATTCTCTCCTACATTACAGCAGCATCTTTTTGAGACTTAAATGAACGTTTTTTCTGTGACATCTACCACTTTTTGTCTTGTGTGATAGAGTGTCAGATTTTGGAGGAAAATGTTTCTATTACCAACAAATCACTTTGCTTATTTTCAGCACTTTGTTTTTTTAAAATATGCACTTGATTCATTCTATCTAATCTGAAAGTAAAGGCAGGAGAGAGATTTAATCTCAGGAATTTTTAGGAGGGGACGTTTGAGGCTCATGGCAAGAGGCCCTAAATTCATGGAAACCTCTCCCTGTGTAACATTTTTGTTGAGTGAACAGTCAGATCCATTTTAGATGTCTCTCAAGGCTTGGCTGCTCTTTCCCAGACCTGTAGTGCCCAATCCTGCTGGGAATGACTTTGCCAGTCCAGAGCAGCTGCACTAAGGGGCTGTTTGGCTCTTGGTTTACCTTCTATCTCCTTCTTGGCATGATTAAAAAGCAGCCTTTTGGCACTTCTCAAGGTTCCTTTTACAATCATAGAGTGGAACCAAAAATTCATTAAGGCTGGGGAGGAACTTTAATCATCAGGTCCAGCCATCAAACAGCACAAATGTGTTCACCACTAACCCATGGCCCCAGGTGTCACACCCATATGTTTTCTAACACTTCCAGGGCTGGTGACTCCCTGGACAGCCCCTGTCAATGCTTGACAGCCCTTTCTGTGAATAATCTTTTCCTGATATCAAATCTAAACCTTCCCTGGTGCAGCTTGAGGCCACTTGCTCTTGTTCTGTGTCATTTTTTCAATGCAATCCCATAACTGACTTGATGGCTGTTCTGGGCTTGTGTTTTGGCTCCATCCCTGTTGTTCCCAGAGAAGTCCAGGTTGTACCAAGTGATGGGATAAGAAGGTCTCACACAACAAGCCAAGAACAAAACCAAGAGGCCAGGACTGCAGTGGTGCACAGGGATAGTTGAGATAAGACCCAAAGCCATTTCCTGGAGATGGCAATAATATATTTACTAAGCCATTAAGTTTAAAAAAAAAAAAACCACAACTAGATTTTATCCCCTAATTCTCCTGTATTTGTGCCTTGCCTTATTTTAGCAACTAGCTCATATTTTTATTCTACTTTATATGCTTTTATGTTTATTAGTGCAATGGTTCTCTGCTTTGGTGGATCACAGTTCCAGGCATCAGCTCCTCTTTCAGCTCTGAGGGGAGCCCTTACCTGCCCAACCACTGTGGCTTCCCCCCACTGTGATTCTCAATTATTTTCTTTAAAGTTGAAATGGAAAAGGGCAACATCTACTAAATCACCTAACTGTGTATGTCCTGGAGTCAGCCAGAAGCAGCAGTCTCATACTTAAAAAAAAAAAACACCTTCCTTCTGTTATTCATTCTTTTTGCCCCCTAGAGATGTAGAGAGTTCAGAATAAAAAGCACAGTTATTATGTAAAATAAATTGAGATTTCCAATAGCAAAAGCTTTCTGTATAGTGCAATTTTTTAAAATTTTTCATTTCTAGTGGATTCCAGCACCAATGATTATGACAAAATATGCACTAAACAGAAAAAACAAGCAACCCAAATTCCAAACTACCTATCTAACCATCTGAAGTAGAGTTGAACAAAAGTATGTGTGAAATACACTGATTAAAGGACTTCACACATACTTATCAAGAGTGCAGAAATGTGCTGCTGAGCACAGATGATGTGTTATTCCCCAAACAAATAATTTCAAATACGTGGTTGTTTTGTAATCTGCTTTGCTTTTTCCTCAAGAAGAAAATTTCCACCTATGTTAAAGCACATGAATAGTTTCTGACCCCAAAAAAAAACAAACAAAAAAACCCAAAAAAACTGCAGTGAATTTGAGATTCATTTATTTCTAAAAATTATACATTGAAGCTCTTGAAATAAAAGGTCAAAGATTAGGTTATGGAACTACTGAGGTCTTGGGAGGAACCTTCTTTCAATTTGCTTCAAGGAAACCTTTCAACATAAGTCCTTATTGAGTTTAAGAAGAATAAAAACAGAGTTTCTGACTTTAAAGGAACTTCTACCTTTCCTTCCTTTAGGAAGTTGAGGTATTACCTACTGTGAGTCTGAGGAAAGATTTGGATAATTCCTCAATTACAGGTGTTCACAGAGAGAATAACCAGCTTGGATTTGGGAAGAGAGGTTTCTGTTCCCAAATACTCTTATAAGGTCAGTTCAGGAATTAATAAAAAATACTTTTTTTGACTTTCTGAACTGAACTGGGGTCTACCCTGATCCCCTGTTATCCTGTCAATCTCTCCTGGCATTGTGCACTGTGGGGGTGTCCCCAAAACTCTTTCTGATGGGGTTCAGGGAACACCCAAAGCACATTACACCCCTCAGTCCTTGGGGGTTTGTATTTCCTAACCAGGGATCACACCAAGCCAGAGCCTCACAGCTGTGGGCTCTTTCCTGGAGATTTCAGAAGCACCGAGTTTGGTGTTGCACTCAGCTCCTGGAGAGTGCTCTGCAGGCAGAGGGCAACGGGGAGCTGAACAGATGCAGTGACAAAGAATTATCTGCATAATCCTGCCTGTTCTGGCACCACTTAGTGCAGAACACAACCTTTTCTGGGAATGCATCAATATCCACATGATGCATCCTTTCCACAAAAAAATGTAATTAAAAATTTCTTCTCAACTCTAGCAGAACAACTCTTATTAATTTTGTGCTCTAATTTCCTCTAGCAGTCAGACAAATATTTTAACTTGCTGCTATTTGAGAGTTTTATGTTCCATATTGATTTACAAGATTGTGTTGGGGAAAAACGGGATTATGGTGATGTAGAAGGAAAACCATTGAAAATGAGATTATCAGAGGAAAGTAATGTAAAGCATGTTGAACTGTCCCATTTCTCCTTGTAACTTTACACAAATAAGGTCCAGTTTGGAATAAAAATCCCAGCAATATTCAATTGTATCTTTATATTGAGTTGACATAAGCTATACCAGGACCTTTTTCTTTTCTTTATCCCATACTGACTATAATAGTACTAAATATAATAAAACTAAATAAAAGAATGCTGTATAAAATGATACTGAATAATTCCACACTGAAAAGAATAATATCTTGAATATAATAATATATTGAAGATATTAAACATAGATTTTGAAAACTATAGTCTTAAGTGTTAAAGTCCAACGAAGCAGGTTTTTAATAAACACTGTTTTTAAATAAAACAAGTCTATGAAACAACAGATTTTTCCTGTGCTTTAGGGATATTATTGTGATCCAACACCATGCTCTAAAATGACCCTTTCAACTCAGACTAATTTATGATTCTATGAAGACCAAGGCAAAAGCTTTTTGCACAAGCTGTGATGGTTTCACAGAACTTTCATCCCACTTCAGAGAGATAACAGTGATGAGAAGATGCTCTTACATGGTAAAACCAGCTGACAAGAGAAAGAATTGGAACATCTCCATTTGTCAATTTTTTGATATGTTATCTTTTGAAAGCACGTGGGAGAAGATTGGGACATTAAGTTTTGTTACTTCAAGACTTGAGCAATGTACAAGTTATTAATCTCTTGAGCTTTGAGAGTTATGCATGGTCAGAGTAATAAAAGACAGGGATATTGGGCAGTTTCCAGGCTAGAAAAATCTCTTCTGGATGATTTTTAAAGTTAATTTTGCTTAGAATACTGAAATAAAATGCAGCACTGTCATACTTCATAGAAGATGGATTGGTGGGACATGGCTGTTGGACAAGGATTAGGAGGACTCCTTGTTCCTTGGCAAGGGAGCTAGAGAGCAAATAAAAAACTAATTAATGGGTATTAATTATCATGCTACATTCTAGTCACTGGCTGCATTTACAGAATATTTTGTGCAGGTCTTTCAGGTACTTTGTACCAAATACAAAGGGAAAAATGGGAAAAGTGTAAGATTCCAAGTGCATTAAAAATACACATTCTCATCAGTGCAGGAGACTTACAGAAGGGGTTTTAAAGGCAACTAATTATGTTATACTTCAGCTGATATAAAACCAATGCCCATGTTATCTACTATGTCCATGTTATCCACATCAATTTCTAGACATACACAAACCCCACATTTTTAAGGTTTTTTATGAGCTCAAAAAACTCATCTGTCATGTCAAATAAGTTCATTCTAAACATTTCTTCAAGTTCTTTTGAAATACAAATACATGGATTAGTTTTCACTGTCAGTTTGGTGAAAACTCACCTTCCTCAGGGTAAGCCTGTTTTAATTGAATAGCTCTTGACATTTAGATATTTAAAGAAGATTCTCTTTACCCTGTAGTAAAAAAAGATAAATTTATGGAGTTGGAAAATATCTAGATTCTCCTACTTGCTTTGCAAACAGAAACTCAAGGAACATATGCAAAAGACACATGTAATTGTTCAGTTCATGGAAACAAAAGTAATTTCATTATGTGCTTATTGAGGCAAAGGAAAATAATAGCAATATCTTATTTTGATTTAATCCTTCTAAAACAGAAATGTTTTCATTGAGGCAAAAAACCAAAAACCACAGCAATCAAAGTTTTTCATTATTTCCTTTCAAAAATAATGTCTAGTTTCCCATTCATCAGTGTGAATCATCACAGGTTTTGAATTCTCAGTCTTGTGAGTTGTAGGTCTGTGATCAGAAAAGAACAGAGGTAAAGAGGTTTTTGGCCAAATTGAGGACCACAGTGTGACAAAATGAAGGACTTAAATCTATTTTCTCAGGCCAGATGGAGAATGGAAACCAAAGGAAGGGTTTGATGGCCAGGAGGAACATGGAATAGTGGGAGAAGTCCCTGCCCATGCCAGGGCATGTAGAAGGAATGGGTTTAAGGTCCATTCCAACCCAAACCATTCAGGGAATCTGTGGTTACATCATTGGTGTTGACACCAGGTAAGTGGTGTCACCTATAAAAACCCAGGTTCTTCCTACACTAAAAAATAAAAATAAAATAATAAAAATAAAATAAAATAAAATAAAATAAAATAAAATAAAATAAAATAAAATAAAATAAAATAAAATAAAATAAAATAAAATAAAATAATTAATTTTTTTTTAAAAATACAGTAAAATACTTGAATGGAATATATGGTGCTATGCTGCAAGCTGGAAAACACCAGGAAAAAGGTTCAGATGATTGAATAGATCAGTCTTTTAATTTAAATATTGGAAGATGGGGAAGAAAGCTGTTAGAACTCCAAATGAAAGGGTCAGCCCTTCCAATGAATTAAATACTGAGAGTAATCCCATGCCTGATGAGAGTACAGCATGAAATAATTGTGTATTGAAACAGTTTAGATTTAGATATTAAAATGAGTCTTACAAGAAAAAATCATCAGATTTTACACTTCAAAACTTCCCTTAAATTATTTTTGATTGTTCTTGCTCCTTTGAAGCTGAGGAAAACAGCTCTGAATACAAAGTGTTCCAATGACTTTTCCTCATCTCCCCTCATGTCAGGCTATTTTGTTTTGCCAAGTTTAGGTGATTCTGGAAAAATTCAGACTTCTCCACTCTTTCACCTGTACTTGGGGAAAGATACTGAAATTTTTTCATTGCTTCAATTTTTAAAAGGGCTACAAATACAGTGGAAAAGGATGTTGCAGCAGTTAGAACATTTATCTGGGAAGAAAAAAAAAAAAAAAAAAAAGAAATGAGGAAAAAAGCCCAGAAGAAATAAGAATGTTTCTTGCTTTGTAAGATTATTTGTGCTGTGCTACATTAGAAAATCCTCCAGCCTTCTAACAATGATTCAGCTCCCTCTCCTCCCTCCCTTTTCCTGAGCATCCTGGAGATTATGAAGAATCCTAAAGCTTTTGAAGCCACCTGAACAAGACAGCCAGGTAAATCCTATTGTCCTGTATGGCTACAGCATCATTAGGGCTTATTTGTTCAAGTCCCAGCATCACCCCTGAAAATGAGTTTCATAATTGATAAAATTTCTCTCTAGGCCTTTTTTCTGTCATTATTCTTCTTTTCAAACAGGAGGCAATATTGATTCCAAGGTAAAGAAATATATTAATAACTCTGAAATGCTCAGATGGTGTATTATAGTATATATTACAGTATTTTTAGATTCACTGAAATGGCTTTTTTTCCTTGCTGCTTTAGTGGTTGGCAGAGAGGATGCACAGCCAGGGAGCAGCTCTGGCCAGCTGTGCCAGCTGTCACATAGCTTAATAAAAAGCACTCAGGAAGGAGTAGAAATGATATTAAATTGTTGCTCCAATGTAATGTGACCGCTAACTTGGATTGTGTCTCCAGCTCACTCAATTTAATTTGCATTCTAATCCATTTTTGCTCTGAAAAACATTTAAGTACATTGATTGATGCTCCAAAGGAGAAAGTGCTTGAGCATTTTGTGGATGTGCTGAGTTCCCACTGTGAAATTTGGACTGTGTTTTTATTGCAAAAGGTAAGAGTTGCAGAACCATGATAATATATTTTCTTTTCCATAAACTCATAATGTTTGTTAGCATTGTTTTGTCATATATTGTTGACATGTGTCTCTACTCCTGCAGAACACAACAGAACAAATTATGCAGATACAAAACAGAGACCATATTTATGGGGAAAACAGCTTTGTTTAAGAAATTGAAAATGAGACACATTTTAGCCTAGTGTATGATATACTTAAAGAACTTTTCTATTCCTTTTTAAAATTTGAACTAAATCATTCTTGCTTGTTATCAAACCTTTTCCTTTTTTATCTTTGGTGGTAGAAGTACAACAAAGAGAATTGACTAAAATTTCAGGACTTATTGCACTTCTGCTTTGCTTTAGGTTTGGTTAGTCTTTTTAAGGAGTTCTCAAAGGCCTGGCCTAGTAAAAAAAAAGTGTTTTAAGGGAAGCCTTTGAGGAGCTTGGGATGTCAGAAGTTAAAAATGAGCACCATGGAGCTGTTATGTTGCTTGACATAACAAGTAGAGTGTGTTACAAAGAAAGAATTAAATTGTAGAGCCCACATGGGCTCTTTCTGTATTGAATTTATGCTTTACTAATGGTGAAAGGTGGGTGAGGGTCAGGCTTTACTTCCAAGGAACAAGGGACGGGACAAGAGGAAATTGCCTCAGCTGGCACCAGGGGAGGTTCAGGTTGGACACCAGGAGGAATTTCCTCACAGAAAGGGTGGTCAGGGATTGGAATAGGCTGCCCAGGGATGTTGGTGGAGTTCCCAGTCCTGAAGGTGTCCTTCTTTATTTTTTAAGTAAGAACAGATACCAAAAAGAAACAGCTTTTTCTTCTGCATGGAGAAGACATTTTTATTTTAAATTTTAATACAGCAACTTCATTTCTCACAGTGTGTAGGAACCAATTACATTAATGGCATTTTCAGCTCAGACTGCAATGGTTTGGCCTGTTGATGTCCATTGCCAGTGTCTTATCCAGAAGCAGTAGGATGAACTCTGCCTGCCACTAATGCTCCATTTCTGTCTCTTTGTGTGGTTATCTCTGCAGGAGAATGTGCTGGACGAGCCACTGAAAGCAGATGTACAACACCAGATGAAAAAGTGCTGGATTTCTGTGGGCAGCTGGTGTTATACCTTTTAAATGTCTCTCTGTGTTTGCCAAAATAGCATAAAAGTCAGCTCTCTCCTCAGTCACAAGCTGCCTGCTCTGGGTACATGGGAAGTTGTTACATCTATTTGTCTCTCTGTGACAGAGCCTTTCGGGTTATCCATTAGTTTCACACTAATGCAGATTAAAATCTACAGAAGTGAAAAAAAAACCCATCCAAACTAAGTTGTGTACAAGTGCCCAAAATAGCAAAATCTGAAGGGACAATTCCTGCTGTACATAAAGCAGATTGCAATTGTTTAGTTGGCTGTTCCTTCATAGCTTGTTGGTTTTGGGTTTTTTTTCTAATTTAATTTCTTTGTGTCTTTATCCTAGGGCATTCTTTCAGGGTCACTTTTCCTTGAAGATGCCTTAACATTATGCACATAGATATAATCATGGAATACAGAATGGTTTATTGCAAGATCTCCTACTTCCAACCTCTTGGTTAATTCCTAAACCTTTCCTCATATCAAGAAGGATTTCATTCCTTATGTTACTCCATAAGCTACAAAATCACAGGGAAAGACATAATTCACCATTCCTGGGGAAATTAGAATTTGACTCTTTATTCAAATTAGAATTTGAATAAAGGACTACTCACTGGGATTGATCTGAGCAAAGCCTGAACCATTGAACAGCCCCAAGCACAGAGAAATTAATTTACCCTTGCCCTGAGACTGGCTCTCTGAAAATGCTGTGAGCTTGCACTGCTGGGTGTTCCTGCTGGAATCAGGGCCTTAAGTCTCATGTGCAAAAACACACAATCACAGGATGAGTAAGGTTGGAAAAGACCTTCAGGATCATCAGGTCTGACCCGTGCCTGAATCCCACCATGTCCAGCAGAATGCCTTTTCCTCTGTGCTATTTTGTGCAGACTTTCTTTTGCTTCCCTTCCCTCCTTGGGACAGCCACAGACCCACCTTTCCTTTCCTACTCCACACAAGAAACTCAGCAGAAGCTCTTGAAAAAGAAAGGAAGGTTGGGTGATGCCTTTACCAACGCTGGGTAGGAAGAGGGTTGCACTGGTGATAAGAAGGTTTGGAAAATCCACTTTAGAAAAAAAGACTCCAGGAGATAGGAGGGAGTCAAGATGTGATTCAGAGGGAAATTTTAGTCCTGCCAAAGTCCTGATGACAGCTCCAACATCCCCTCTGGACTCCCCTCTTACCCAGAATGGTGGCTGTGAGGTGATGCTTCTAGTGCCAGCCCATGGGGCAAACTATGGAAAACACACAGTGGTAAAAAAAGTGCTGGAACTCATGCCAAAGGATGTCATCCTGTGCCAAGTAACAGATTACAAATCACAGAAGGGCTGGGGTTGGAAGGGACCTTACAAGTCATCATTCCAACCCCTTGGGAAATGTCCACTTTGGATAAAACACATCAAGCTCAGGAGATTTTGGAGTCCTAAATTAATGCTGGGTTGATGACTGCTCAGGGTGTATAATTTAAACTAGTACCTGGACTTTCTGAGAGTTTTATCTGAGCTCCTGGTGACCATTTGTGTGCCTTTAAGGGGGTGGCTTTAGTGCTAAGAATTGAGGAAAGCAGCTGCCACAAGGTCATTTCATCGTGGTTTCCTGTTTTGTGAGTTAGAAGCAAAGAGAAAAGTAATTTTTTTTAAGCTTTTCAGGAACTTATAAGATTAATATACTCCCTGAAGAAGAATGATGCATTTTTAAACAATGTTCAATTGAACTGGCTTTGGGTTAGAAACACAAATATGTTTTGTGTGATTAAAATATTCTGGAATATCTTTAATTGCTTTCTTTGATCTAAATAAAGAAGTGTTTGTTTAAGTCATTCTACAACTGGAGGACACTATTAATTTTACATTTGCTTATGTAAAACCATGCTGATCTGACACAAATTTGGCTAAGGTTAAAACCTCTCTATAAACCAGAACACATGGCAGCCTTTTTATTCTTTGCTTAACTTAGATTTTAATAGAAAGCTTATTGCTAATACAGATTAAACCTATTTCAGCAGAGAGGAAAAAGGTAAAACAGCAGACATGGATATATTTTCCATAATAAGAGGCCTTTTCAAGTCTTTTAATAAAATTTTGGAGGTAGTAATAATAATTTTCTAGGTAGTAATAATAAAATAATAGAAAGCAGAATAAAAAGTATAGTGTAATCTTTAATTTTCCTGAACCAGAAAACTGCAGTTCATTTTCACATTTCACAAAATTAACAACATTTTATTTGAGGATAAAATCTAAAAGTGGAAAAACAATCAAAGTGAAAGAGCATCTCGAGCTCTTACATAAATTTTATTATGTAAGGAAGGAGAAAGACACCCAGATTTGTAAATAATTGCAACTCCTTTGACAGTCCCCAGTTCTTCCTGAAAAGTTTATAAGGATTAAGAAGTGATCTCTCTTGCTTCCACAGCAAGTGCTTTGCAGCCATGAATGGGTTGTATATATTTTTGTGATGGATTTAGGCAGCTCCGTGAATTTACTCTCTTTCTTTTATTTACTCACTATTTTTAACTCTGAAAAGGAAATAAATTGGATAAACAATAGGATTGTAAAATCCTGGAATGGTTTGGTTTGGAAGGAGCCTTACAGCCCATGGGCAGGGACACTTCCCACTATCCCAGGCTGCTCCAAGCCCCATCCAGCCTGGCCTTGGGCACTTCCAGGGAGGAGAAGTCCATAACCTGGACAGATAAATATTCCTGGCTTAGATAGTTTTGAAATATTACCATTTAAACAATGGATTCTCATTGGTGACTGTTGTTTACAGCACTATTTACCCAGGTGTGTATAGATCATGCAATAGTCTGGTTTCCATAATTCTACAGCACAAGAACTGCACTCCAAATGCTTCACCCACCTCTGCTTATTCAGGTAGATAATGTCTCTGTCCTGTGCAGGAGATGCAGCTGGAAAGGGTAGTGTTACAATAACTCAGAAAACTTTTATATTACTGTAATTGAAAATTAATTCTATGCTGGAAGTAGATATTTTTATGACTCTTTATACATTTTATACTTTCGGGTTTTTTATTGACACTGTAACCTTTGGAGGAGAAGACTTTATTAATCTTTATGATTTATTGGTTCCTTATAGCCTTGGAGCAGACATCTACCTTGTTAATTGTGATGACTAAAAGCTAATTTTTCAAAAAACACTGGAATTCCCATCAGCTCCAGAGATGACCAAGTGCAAGGCTTTTAAAGTCTTTGGCATGAGAATATAAACTTTGCACCACCATAAATTCAGATCTAGCCCCAATCTCTCTGCCTCCAGAAAGTGCAGTACTTGTCTGCACATTGTTGTTTTTATAGTAGGAAAATGTGTGAATAATGGCTTGGCAACACATCCTTGAGAGAAGCAACATAAATTATCTCCAAGAGAAATAAGATATTGGTACAATAATACAGGCTGGAGAATATAGAGAACTTTATGCAATTTATTGATGGGAAGATTCAGAAGTGATGGATGTCTGGTAATTACTGAGCTGAATGCAAAATATGTTTTGCAGGTGTACCTACTGCTGAACTGATATAATCCCAAAATTTTGCTTAAAAGTTTCATTGATTTAATGGTTTGTGGACCCACAGCTCTCACCCTTGAAAGAACATTTGTTGTCAAAAATGCTCCTATTTTAACACTCACTTTGATGCTTATTTCATTGTAATTCCTCCCACTAATTATACTTGAGAGAATTGCTGTAATGGAAGCATTGGAGGTTCACAGATGGTTTCATCAAAATATTTGAAACATTCACATGCTTTTATCCTGAAAGGGTTGTTACCTGGCATTTTATAGTTTTTTTATCAGAAAATGCTTGGTGCTCCATATAAAATTTTGCATATTCAGGGTTTTTTTCCACATCAGATGCTACTTTGGAATGTACTTTGATCTCAGAATTCCAAGGTGGTTTGGTTGGAAGTGACCTCCCCAACCATTGATTTCCAGCAAGGGACAGCTTCCATCAAACATAAAGGAGAATAACATTGCAGAATGCCTGGATCACAGGATAGTTGAGAGTTTGGGCACATAGACCTTTGCTCAGCTTTGGTGTTCACCAGGACCCCCAGGTCCTTCTCTGCAGCAAAGCTACCTTCCAGCCATTGTTCTCCCCACTGGAAGGACTTAGCACTTCCCACTGTTGAATTTAATGAGATTCCTTTGGAAATATTGTAAAAATGAGGGGCTCATCTACTTCTTCCTAATCAAGCATAGTCACCACAATCATGGAATCATAGATTCACAGGACAGGTTGGGTTAGGAAGGTTTGAAAGCTCATCCTGTTCCACTCCCTGCCATGGGCAGGGGACACCTTCCACTAGACCAGGCTGCTCCAAGCCCTGTCCAGCCTGGTCAGTGTCTTAGGGTGCAATACAGGATGTGACCAAAAGTGTGTATTCTCTCACCATCTGTTAAAAACCAGCTGGGGCAATCATCTTTATCTTTTGCACAACCCATCCTCCCTCCAGGAGATATCATCTGCTGCTGGCCCATTCAGTCCCACTGCATGGCTGATAAAATTCCATCATCCCACTGGGAGATGCTCCAGCCAGGGGGAGCAGCCAAGCCTTTCCTACCCAGATAAAAACTGACATTTTGGACACCAAGGCACCTTCTTTCCACTGCATTCCAGAGGAAAGCCAGACCTTTCCACATCATCCCTGCACCTTCAGAGGAAAACTGCACCTTCTACAGGAGCACTGCTCCAGCTGAACCACATCTGCCACTGCAGGAGGATGCAGCCACCATTGAATGGCACTGCTGCCAACACCCTGACTGACTGACGGGTGTCAGCTTGGATTCTGACTCTGTCAGTGTTTTGGGATTGTTCTTTGTAGTACTGCATTTCTATTTTAATTTTCCTAGTAAAGAACTATTATTCCCAATTCCCATATCTTTGCCTGAGAGCCCCTTAATTTCAAAATTATAAATATTTGGAGGGAGGGGCTTTACATTCTCCATTTCAAAGAGAAGCTTCTGCCTTTCTTGGCAGACACCTGTCCTCCAGGACAGCCTGGAACACTTAATATTACCCACGTTGGTCTTTCCTTTCCTGGCTCTGAGCTGGCTCATTTCCCAGTTCCTAGTTTAAAGATCTCCTTTCCAGATGGACCAACCTGGCAAAAGTATCTTTGTCCACTTTGTCAGGTGGTTCTTGTCTCTCATGCACTTGTCAGTCTTCAAAACTCCTGTGTGACACTGAAACCAAAAAGCTGCTTTCACCATCAATGATTTGACCTCCAGAGTTGTCTAGGATCAGGAAACCATCTGCTCCTGACCATCACGGGGCATCCAGATCAAGAAAACTCCACTGCAACTGCAAATAAAACCTTCTGTTGAACATTTCTGAGACCTCCTTACTCACTTCTTTTTGGTTTTCTCCAACTACAATGTGATTTAGACTTCTGTGTAGCAGATAGAGGAAGTTATGAAGTTCCATTATGTCACAGAATTCTGTTGGGCATGGTTTGACTGGCAACCCCCAGCTGAGGGATAAAATTGTTTTAGCCAAAACCTTGAAAATACTAAAGTTTTAACTAGGAAATATTCTCATATTTCGTTGGATGAGCAGATGGATTTGAATCAGGAGAAAATATATGTGTGCAGAAAGATTAAATATATTTCCTTGAGGAATGTCAGGGCTATGTTAACAAACTTTAGAATGCATTGGAAGGACCTGCCAAGCTAAATGAATTTGAGGTTTTTTTGAAAACAAAGGGTGAATATTTATGGGTGTGTGTGCCTTCAGGGAAAAAAGGGGAAAAGGGGTAGATATGTTAGGAACATGATAAATTTCAACCACTGTAACATTAATTTTCACACCATGATTTTCTAAAGCTATTAGAAGCATTTTTCTTGCTGGATTCAGCACAGTAACACCATGGCAGACTTAACATGGAGGTATGTGTCACATTCCCACCAACTTCCAGCTGTGTTTCTGCTCATATGAAGTTTGCCCAGATCTGCTATCAATTTTAATAGTTGCTCTAATGCTTAGTGCTAGACTTAGGGTTTACCCTGGCACACAGCACTAACATGTCTATGAAGTGAAAATTGAAATAAATTGTTCCATGCAATTATGTTGTATTAAAGAAGACAATACTTAAGCTGAAGAAGAAAGGAAATAACACATTGGAAAATTGAAATTTCCATGGACAGTTATCATTTTCTGAGTTTGAGTTTAATGAGGTCAATAACATAAAGTAGATAATAACCTCCCAGTCTTGGAGGTGCTATTTTCTTCTGATCATTACCAAAGTAGGAATTAGATATTCCTCAGTTCCTGTCCTGGCCTGTGGAGCTGTGTGTTCATGGAAAAAACTATCATGTGATGCAATTCAAAAGGGGTAAAATTAGGCTCAAGTATGATCCCTGATGGTGCAAAGTGTTTGGGAAGTCACCCTAACGTGGAAATGGCCTTGAGAGGTGACAAACAAATCTGTCTGTCTAATACCACTGTGACCACAGAGCTCAGGAACTGAGAGACAGGATGTTCCTCACAAAGGACAATACCAACATGTGACATTTCTTTCTGTTATTATGCTGACCTTGGGGAGTTTTCAACAAGCAGAGCATTTCCATAAGGCCCATGAGCCAGGCATTTGTACTGGATCACTTCCAGGGGTGCCTACTCATGTCAGCACTGCTGGGACCTTGTGGGAATGTGCAAGATACACATACACTTGGATTTGAGCAGTGGCATTAACATAGGTTATTCTGTACTTTTGTCTTTCCCTACTAATTTCTACCTTTTTGACTTTTGTTGAGAAGTCGCATGGGCTGCCCATCCCAAGAGTGATTTCATGCTCTCGAGTAATTGGTATAGAGGCAGACACAGTTTTATCTTTGTTTTCCCATGTATTACCCTCTAAATATACCTATAATGAGTTTATAATGTATTATCCTTGAGAATGCTCAAGTGTGCTCTATTTTCAGAAGGGTTTCAGAAGCATTATTTTTAAGAAGCATAAGTCTTAAGATTGAGACTGTAACAATAAGACCTTTTTTCAGACAAATATATGAAAATTAAGGTCCTTCTAACATCTGTCTGTTTGAATACACAGGAGTAGATACAGCTGCTCTTCTCCAAGCAACAAAAGTACTTGTAGTGCAAGCACTTAATGGAGTGAATGGAGAGGGAATAAGTGTGATTAATAACCAACCACTGTTAATTAGCAGCCTTTCTCCTACTCTGTGCCAGAGGGCCTGACTGATTCCCTACAATGCCAGATAAACATGAGCTCATTTTCCTTCATTTCAATTTCTTTTTACAATTCCCTTTTTGACAAGAAATGGGTATATGAAGTCCAAGACTTTGCAGGTTTATAGGTCTTTCCTCACTTGAGAGTGTGGGCCAGCACAAGAGTAGGATTCTTGATGACTTAGTAAGATTTATGATTCTTTTAATTATTTGATATTAATTTAACAATTTAATATTAATTAATTAATTAATATAATCTCAGTTTATCTAGGGGCTGCATCAAGGACGAACCCCAAACCAAACAGCAAATATTCATTTTAGATCATTTACCCTAAAAATTTATTGGAAATGAACCTAGAATTTCATCACTTTATTTTATAAAATGGGTCTCCATAGTAAAATAGCAGGAGAAAAATCTTTGGAAAAAAATCATTGCAACAAGACTTTAAAAAATACTTAGTGAAATCAATTGGATCGTTAAAGTGCTGTTGCCAACATTTAATATTTGGGGGTTTATTTTCCTTCTGTATCTCACAAGCACTTCTGAGTAATAATCTGTAGCACTGCTGGGCACATTACTGCATCTAAAAGGCTCTAAGGAAAACACTGTTTAGGAAATATCTAGTTATTTAAGTATGATTATTTGGCATGAAACAGATCAGCATTAGATCGGTGATGACACATTTTGCAGCTCTTTTTGAATACTCATGGAAAAATTTCATCTTGCCACGGGCTCTGAGCAGTTAAAACTGTTTCTAAGTAATGAATATATAAACATATGTCTGTATGTATCTGTATTTATATCTCCACTTTTCAGGGTGCAGATAGGGCTGTTTGGATTTGCTGTTAGAAATTTTGGGACTATTAGGGATGCAAATGTCAGGCTCCTTGAAGGCAGAAGCTGTTTGGTTCAAAGTTAAAGTTTATTTCCATACTTCCAAGTTGGGAGTATAAATGTTGCAGTTATTTTTTAGTCACTTTTATATGTTCATGATGCTAGATTTGGCATTTTTCCCTGGACTTTGCTGCATAATATCTCTTTCCAATCTAACATTTGTCAGGAAGAGAAAATACTTTCATGCTAAGTTGGTAATGTGCAAATCTCAAAACGAAGCCTCTTCACAAACTGAACCCTGCAGTCCATATGGACATGGAAACTGACAAATGTGCTTTATGCAAAATTATGGGATGAATGGAAAAACGTGTAGAAAAATAATGGGATTAAGGCACAGAGTGACTGGAGATTAGTCACAGTAGACAGCCATCATTGGGTAGCTCCCACCAAGCCATAGTTTACAGGAATATCATGGAAATAATCCATTATAACAGACCTCTTAACATTATTTCAATCTAACAAGTGGAAAACTATGAAGCAGAGTTCTCATGTTCTCAGTCAACACCTCTCTGCTCTGCATGCTTTTTTATTACCCAACAATGTGGCTTTCTATTGTAGAGAATACAAATTAAATGTATATTTTTTCCTGAAAAGAACCTCATCAGCACACACAATGTAAATGCTGCTAACCTAGACAGAAAGGTCTGGAAATAATTGCAATTTCTTATTAACCCCCTTATTACCTCCAGGATGGAGTTCCAGCTATAAGGGTGCAGCAGCAAGGCAAAGCTGGCATTTTTTGTAGTTGCAGGTTGGGAGAGGTTTCCTCTGGGCTTTCTTCTACCCAGTGTTTACTATAGAGTAAAATATTCATGAGTAGCAGGTGTAGTGAATTAAATATGATGAGCCTGCAGTGCTCCTATTGAAGGAATTGGAAGCTGTCAGCACAGAGATTTGTGCTTGTCTAAGGAGATCTGGATGCAAGGAGATGTGGACTGTAGGGACATCTGTTTTCAGGGAATTTCTGTTTAATGACATGGAATAACAGAATCTCCTGAGCAGGAAAGGACCCACCAGGATCACCCAGTTCAACCCCTGGCCCTGCCCAGACACCCCAACAATCATCCTGTGCATCCCTGGGAGTGCTGTCCAAACCCTCCTGGAGCTCTGGCAGCCTCAGGGCTGTGCCCATTCCCTGGGGAGCCTGGGCAGTGCCCCACCACCTTCTGGGGAAAGAACCTTTCTCCAATATCCAGGAAAACCTCCCCCAGCACATGAAATACTGGTCCAAGTTTTAAACATTTATTGAAAGTTCACACTCTGTTCATCTCTGTATGTGATTCATCAGCAAACTCCCAACAGCACCAGCTGGCTGGACTAGTGGAGGAGGAAACCAGAAAATGGAAATATTCAAATCTGGAGTTGAAGACTGGATGAAAAGGAGCCCAGTTTATAGATATTTAATGTTGGACAGGATCAAAGTCAACTCCAGGGGCTGAGGAACCTGTGGGTGTGAGCAGGGATATGAATTAAGGCAGAGAGGGAGCACCAGGAGCAAGGTACAGCCCTGTCAACCCCAGCAAGCTGTGCTCCTGTGTGTGATGGGCAGGGCAGCTGGAATTTCATGGTCCTTGTGGGCCCCTTCCAGCTCGGGATATTCTAGAAAGAGAAGGTGCTTGCCTGTGGCATGGAAAATTATTCCCTGGGCACAGTGCTGCTCAGGGTGGCACCCCCCACACCCAAGCACTGGTGCTCAGTGATCCAGGAAGGGTGGTCAGCACATCTCTTTTTTCCAAAGGTTCCATTCCCTATAGTTTATGAAAAGCTTTCTAAATGCAGCCACAGAAAACAAGCTCAGTGACCAAACCTTGGCAGTGCAAGGCAAACTCTGTTACATTTAATGTTTAAACTCTTTTTCCTTTAGCTGTTCCTCCCCTCAGCCTTCCAGACTCCTAATAATTGAAGCTTGGAGAAATCTGCAAAACAGCCCCAAGCTCCATTTAACACTCCTGTACTTTTTTCCTTATATCACAATAAAATAGGGTTCATTAAACACCCCATGAATGTCATTATTGAGCTGCATCAGACACCTTGCCCTTGCCAAGGGCTATTCTTTTTATTAATATGTCAGTCCTTTTAGTTTGCTTGTTTTTTTTCAAAATATGCTTTTATTTTTTTATGAAGCTTGCTGATAATGCCATATGTCTCAAGAATGTATTTGGACTGCTTCAGTATTTACCCCTGTCAATTCCCATTTGAATACACAGACAGTTCCAGTTTTCTAAGACACTGGCAACACCAGCTGGGTGCTGTGGAGAACTTGCTGAGAAAAGTTATTTTAAAAGATAGAAACAAGACAGAAAAAAAGACACTTAGATCTGCAACTTCTTGCACCTGGTTCCACATCCCTTGCTGGTGTTTGTAACAATATGAAATTTAGTGTGAGGGAAGAAAGAACTCTGGGGCTCTGGGAGAGAAAACAGTGCTCAGTGAGAGCAGCATTATGGCAGTTTAGTGCAAAAGTGACAGCACAAAGTACCACAAGTAATGAAGGAGTTTGGAATCACAGAATCCTAGAGTGGTTTGGGTTGGAAGGGAGGTTCAAAATTCATCTAATCCATCCCTCCTGGATCTATCACAGGATCAGGATGTGGAGAGCTATTCCAGCCCTCTGATCATTTTTGTGGGCTACTAAAGCAGAGGCAGAATCCCCCCTTTCCTGCTGCCCACTGGGGGATCAGCCCAGGGCACACTGCTGGGGCATGGCCACTTTTTGACACCCCAGCACCTCCAGTCCTTCTCAGCACAGCTGCTCCCAATTTTGTCATCCCCCAGCCTTCACTGCCATTGCCCAGGGGCAGCACCTTGCTCCAGACCTTTGGAACTTCATCAAGTTTGCATGGACCCACTTCCCCTGATCCTGGCAGGGTCCCTCTGGATGTTATCCCTTCTATAACTGCACCTCTCAGCTTGGTATCCCCTGCATTTGTTCAGGCTGTTAGGAATAAACACTGTTTTGTAGTATTCTGACAGTACAGAAAACAAGAAAAAAATTCACCAATAATGGTTTAGTTCAGCCAAAATTTATTACTTTATCTCAGGAAATAAATGTTGAATATTTTTCATATAAATTCACACTAACACGGACATCTGATAATTTTCTGCTTACTTTAGTTTTAATGCAACCTGGATCATTTTCAGCCAATTTCAGGTGCTAGCCTTACCAATCCACTGCACAGAGACCTTCATGCAGAGCATGAAAAGAGTTGTTTGGGAGATTTAACTCTTGGCATGTGCCAAAAAGGTCCTGTTTCCACTACAGTGCATTAGTTCTGGGTTGGTCAGAGCTCCCAACACCGACCACAATGTTCCCTATTTAAAATATCTGTAAGCAGATTTAGGGCATTTCTGATGGATTTAGAAACACATCCTTGATGCTTTGAAATGTCACAGAACTCCAGAATGGTTTGGGTTGGGAGGGACCTTAAAATCCATCCATGGGCAGGGACACCTTCCACTAGCCCAGGTTGCTCCAAGCCCTGTCCAACCTGGCCTGGAACAATTCCAGGGAAACCCAAACCATCCTGAGATTCCCTGACCCTGTAATTTGGTACATCACCCCTTCCAGATTATGCTGAAATTTATCAGATTTTTTCCACTTCTGCAAACCATAGAAGGCTTGAGAACAAACCACAATGAATTAATTTAAAAATATACTCACAAAAAGCCTACTTATTACAGTTTTGAACTTTGCCACTGATTACAGAATCATTTTGTGGTTAATTAAGGATAAATTGTAAACATTCTGGCAGCAACAGAAAATTATACAAAGGAGATTCAGTCACCCTCTCCCAATTTAGAAGGAAGAATAAAAGAACAAGGAAGCCTCTGGCATCTTCAGTAGATAATGGCAGACTTGATTAGCTCCAATTTCTTATTGAAAAGAACCCAGCTGGTGCAATTAAGTACATTTCATATGTCTTAGGCAGATGTTCGTGAAAGTTCTTTAAAACAGGCCTATAAGAGCACAAAAAAAAGCTATTCCAAACTGCAGAGTTATTTTCCTTTTTTTTCCCAGTGCCTGGTTTGTGCACACACCTAAATCAGGTGCTCAGATCTCAGCTTTGAGAGGAAAGCCAAGGAGATTGTTCAACACATTTTCCTTCACCCTGAGCCCTTAGAGCTTATGCTGGGCTACAGACATATAAAATAATAATTGATAAAATGAAAAAAATCAGAATACCTATTCATGTAATTTAGTTTAATTTAATTTTTTTAAAATTTATTTTATTTTATTTTATTTTATTTTATTTTATTTTATTTTATTTTATTTTATTTTATTTTATTTTATTTTATTTTTGCATACAGTCCTATCAGGAAGAACTTTGAGTTCTCTCTGCTGCTGTTCCATGCATATGTGCCTGTGAGGTTGGGATTTTCTTCCAGCTTCCTGCTCTAGTGGGCCAGGCTGTCTGTGTCAAGCAGCACAGCTAAAAACCTGATTTCTGATGTCTCACTGGGGCTCTGTCATCTGTTAATGTTTAAAGGTTTCTGAAACTGTGAAACACTGTAGAAAAAATTATGAATCTGGTCTAGAATTCATTTTAAGCCTAGGCTTAATGTCATCTAAGACAAGCTCAATGTAAATGTTATTTTGTTTTCATCTCCAGCACTCTCTTCATGAGCAATACTGTCCCATTCTTTTTTGGTTTTTTTCCATTTATCCCTCTTTCCTAAACTTCACCCAGAAATGAAGGGCAGTCTGGTGGGCAGAGCTATGGCAGCAGCATTTATAGTTTCTGTGGTGGATATTAAAGATTTTGTGACTTTTGTAAAATGTGACCATTTTACTTGCTAGAATAATTTGAGGACATCCCTGTATTTACCTTTTGTTTTTTTTCTTTATAACAAGAAAATATTTATTAAGAAAGTATTAGCCAAGACCCAGAAATATATATAGGTAAAATATAAGTTTATATTTTCCATTTATATGCACAGTCAGAGATGTCAAGTATAAGTGTAAATTTTAAAGGTGGTTTGCTACTCAGTATAAGCTACCAAAGGCTTGCTCATTCTGATTTGGGAGAGGAAATCAGAGCAACAACAACAGAGTAGATCCCATGCAAGCCAAGCAAAAGATGCACAGAGACAAATATGAGTTTTACCCATAAGATCACAAACAAAGCAATCTGTAATGGCTGAGCAGTCTCCCACAATGCAGGAATTTCAGTTACGGGAATTTTCTTAATTTATTTGTAAATATAATAGATAAATAAACAAGAAATACCTATTTACAGGAAAATTTTGATTAAGCCCTTCAGAGCCAGGCAAACTCTGGGTGTGGGTGTATCTCCTTCATGTCTGAACCACAGACAAAGGAAGAATTTACTTATATTGTGCCATGCAGTAGCATTGTTAACAGCCCAAACCTAAACAAAACCACTGCCCAAAACTTCCCATTGTGGGTTTTTAGGAGCCTCCCTGGGTCACTCAAGAGAACCTGGATGGCTGTTAGACACAACAAGTGGAATATGCCCACTGGTTTTTGCTGTGAAAGCAGAGAAACAGGGATTTGCTGCCTGACAGCTCCTGCTCCCTCTTCCAGCCAAGGACTTTGATCAGCTCCATGAACAAACACCACCACTGGACAGCTGGAGATTTCTTTGTGAATTGACTTCTCTGATATTGACTCTGCTTTTTCTAAATTTCAACATGAGAGGACAGAGAATTAGTTGCTGCAGGGATCCTTTTTTTTTGTTTTGTTTTTGTTCTGCCTGTGTGAACATGAAAGAGGGGTTTTTTTATGTGCACATTTGGAATTCTTATGTACTCCTTCATTCTTTGTTTAAAAAAAAAAACAAAATAAAATATCTGAGGAGCTCATACCCTTCTTTCTTTACAGTTGAGTATGCAAAACTTCTAGTGCTTATCTCAAAGGGTTGTGAAAGATGAAGGAGGGGTTAAAATGTATTGAGAAATTGTTATTTTTAGTAAATAATCCTAGATCATAATAAGGGATGATCCATAGTTGTCTCTGTATATCAGGAAAATGCCAGTTATTTAATTGGTTGTAGCTCTCCAAGCATTTTCTCTTTTGCCTTCTACACATCCCTAGTACCTCTGTGAGTTTGTAAGTAAATATTGCCCTGATAGGCTATGTAATACCAATTTAGACCATAGCTAATGAAACACATAATTAACCTCATTATCTTCTTTTAGTATCTGTGTTTAGTACCTGTGCCATACACTTTATTACTCAGCCTTTGGGGGTGAACACAGCTACACACTTCAGTGATCTGGAGGAACACGAGAGAGAATAAATCAAAATAACCTCACCTCACATAATATAATTTTCTATGAACATTTGTTTTGAAAAAAACTGAATGCTGTATGCTTATTGACAGCTCATGCTACCACAAACATCTTTCTCTGCATTTATGCCAGTTTTAAATTCCATTTCATATTGTTAAAGATTAGTCAATGGTCAGTCATTTAAAGCCAAGTGCTTTGCTTTGTTTACTTTTGCAGAAGTCATCAGCTGTGTTTTGTTGTAGGTTTAACTATGCAAAAAATTATATATTTTAATAGGATTTTTACAAGAGTGATATCATTGTGTATTGGGTCTATATTATATTGCAGTTGACTTGTTTTTAACTTGAACTCTTTGAAATACAGAACAATGTGTGTCAAAGAAAACTGAATTAAGAAGAGTGTTTGGGTAATTATCCCTATTCAGCAAAGAAGACAGCATTTACTCAGATTAAATATGTATTTCCTGAGACTATTCATACACTGTTTTGCCCTTTTGTTTTTCTTCTGTTCAAGCCCTCCAGTTACAGTTTTCAGGACCAGACAGGATATTTACAATGGGATTAGACCCCTATAGCCACAGCTGAACAAAGCTGGTCACCTGTAGTAACCTTGCCAATCATAAACAACACGACAGATACAGGTTTTGGAACCAAATCAAATTGAACAGAACAGAATAATGCCAAATGGAAGGGACCAGCAGAGATCATCTGTCCAACTACCTGAGCACTTCAGGGTTGATCAGAAATACATTATTAAGGGCACTGTGTTAATGCCTCAGTCACTGCCAGGCTTGGGGCATCCCCCACCTCCTGAGGAAATCTGTTCACTGCTTGACCACCCTCTTGGTATTGGTATTTCCTAATATCCAGTCTGAATGCCCCCTGGCACAGCTTTAATCACTGCCATGGGTCCTGGCACTGGGTCCCAGGAGGACAGAGTGGCATGTCCCTCTCCATGTCCCCCAGGGAAGCTACAGAGACCCATGATGTGACCCCTCAGCCTTGGCTTCTCCAAAATGAGAGTCCTCCACCACTTCTCACAGGTTGTGCCTTCCATCCCTGCCCTCCAGGGTTCTTCTGCCAGATGTGTCCCAAATCTCTCCAATCCTTTGACATCTGTCCTTCAATCAGTTCTTCACTCTGTGCATAATGAGCATGCTCATCCCACAGCTTGGCCACAGGGATGCTGTGAGGGACAGTAACAAAATCCTTACTAAGTGCCAGGAAAACTACATCCAGAGTCTTTCCTTCAGGCACAGAGCTGTGCCCTTATCACAGGAGGAGACAGATCAGTGAGGCAGGACCTGCCCTTTGGGAGCCATGCTGATTTTACAACAACCTTTCAATAATAGCCAGTGTCATTCTCCATTTTTTTTCCAGGTTTTGAGTTTAGACTTTAGACTGAGGAACAGCATTCCCTTGGACTCCCATCTGCACTGTTTGTTTCCCTCTCTTTCTTTTCTCCATTACATTTATACATCACAATCTTTATGTTCTTCTTTCACCATAATTACCTTTTTTCCAAATATTATTTGTTCTTATATCTCCAGTCCATACCATGTACTTTTTTTCTTAACATAGGCCCCAGATCCAGTAGAAGTTGGGTTTCCAGTTTCTTATGGCACTCTGGGGGACTTCTGAACAGGACAAGCTTATCTTTTAACATTTGTATTTTTTGGTACTCCAAATATAATATTGTCACTACCTTCCTGAACAGCTCATAGCTGTTTATGGCTGCTTGCTCTCTTATCTTCCAATCCAAAAAATCTTTTCCTTTTATCGGTAGAAATATCCTCCTTATGTCCAAATTAATGGTTTCAAAAAGCTCTGAATGATCTAGTCCTACCCATCCCTTTGATGGTTGCACTTTTCTTTTTATTCTCTGATTTTCTGTGCTATTCCAAGTGTTGCTTCTCTTTTTTCTTTATTCTCTGCATTGGTTTATGTATTTTTGAGTCTATATAATTTCACAAGATTTTATTGCATATTATAACTAGTTTTTAGGAGGAGGGAGGGGCAAAACAAAGACCAAAATACACAGCAGTAATGGAGGATTTAAAAAACTTAAAAAACAACAAAATATTAAAATGTTAATGCTAAACATTAACGTGCAGTTTTTAAATAAAAAACCTCCAAAATACTGTCTGAAGTCATAAGACCTTTTGAAAACATACAAAGACAAATCTATCTCACATTTACTGACAACTCAGCTAAAACCCAATTTTCATTTATCTAGAGCTCTCTGTGTAGTAGAGGGCACTGAGGGTTTATTTGCCAAGTCAATTCAATGGGTGAAGTAAGAATATATGAGAAGCTTTGCTGAATGAGAACAAATGTCTCTGTAATGCACTGCTGTGTTTTGGACAGGAGCACAGAGCAAAGGAAGGTACCAGTCTGCCCTTCAGGCTCTCCAAGATGAGAGGCAACATCTGACTGAACAGGAAGTTATTTCTTCAGTTTCATTATGCAGCCTGAGAAAAAATTATCCCCCTTACTGTATTTAAATATGCTGCTATGATTTTGCTAAATTACTGCTCTCAAATTTTGTATTTTGACTCTTTTTCTCCTCCTACCACTGAATGTTTCACTCCCAGCACTTCTTTTCTAGATGAGGAGCCTTCCATTACTATATTAAAGAATTAATTTGATCTCCTTCACCCTCACAGCTTCTTTCCATATCTTCTACTTGTTTTACTTTCTTTTCCGAGGTTGTAAAGCAAAGCTACATGTAACAGGCAAGAATTCTGAAACTTGCTCAGTTTTTCACACAGTGTTTTTTTTATTTGAGTGCTACAAACTGACTTACTCATTCAACTATATAAAACCCAAAACTTCTGACAATGGAAATCTCTGTTGTTACCTTAAACTAAAGACAAGGTTCTGATTTATGGCAACAGCACCAGCACTGGGCACCCTGCAGCAGAGATTTATTTACCAGTGCAGATGGAAAGATGTGTTTGTGCAGTTAAGTGCTCATCACATACCAAGCAGCTGCTGAGGAGTGCCTGGGGTGAAAATGCTGATTGGGGTGCTAATAAATTATTCCAACTGAACTCTGAGCAGAGAGGTCTTTTCACTGGTGCAGATGACATTGAGCATCTGTGTATCCCCCAGTAACTGTTCCCAGCCCCTGCTGGCCTGTGGGCAATGTTACACAAGAAAAACCCTGTGGGCAACATCCAGTTTTGCTCTCCTTGTTACCTTCAGTTTTAATTTTTCATTTTCTGTGGCTCCCAGCAATTCTGTTGTCTCTTGCAGGCAGCATGCTCCTAGAGAGCTGAACAGGAAGGAGGAGCACTCAGAGACAGACAGGGATTTTCTCACTCCAATTCCACATGCCATTTGCATGATTGTGCCTGGAAGGGATCAGATCACTTCTACAACGATAAATCTGAAGTGGAGATCAGAGCTGCTCCATTCGAGGAGAGGCTGGCACTAAATGCTGATGCTTGTCAACACCACACAGGGCTGTGTGCCTGTCACAGACTCATAAATCCCTTTTACCTGCTGTGTCTGTACCAAACGACATGGGAAAGCTGCTGCTCCTCTTCAGTGATAAAACCCAGGAAAAACTGAGGAGAAAGCTCTTTTGCACCAGAGATACTTAAATACTGTCTTTAAGTTAGGACTTGTGGTTTATTTTTGTAGATCAGTGTCTTGGTTTGAAAGACAGGTATCTTCCAAGGAAGGCAGGAACCTCTTTGGAATGAAAAAAAGTATGATCCCCTTCCCTCCAAACTATTATAACTTTGAAATTATGGGGTTACAGGCAAAGATATAGGAAAAGGAGTAACAATTCTTCACTAGAAGATAGATAGATATAGATATAGATATAGATATAGATATAGATATAGATATAGATATAGATATAGATATAGATATAGATATAGATATAGATATAGATATAGATATAGATATAGATAGATATAGATAGATATAGATAGATATAGATTGTCTGTAACCAGCAGATCCCAGAGTATCAAAACAAGGAAGGAAGGAAGGAAGGAAGAATTCCAGGAAGGAAGGAAGGAAGGATTCCAGGAAGGAAGGAAGGATTCCAGGAAGGAAGGATTCCAGGAAGGATTCCAGGAAGGATTCCAGGAAGGAAGGAAGGAAGGAAGGAAGGAAGGATTCCAGGAAGGAAGGAAGGAAGGAAGGATTCCAGGAAGGAAGGAAGGAGGGATTCCAGGAAGGAAGGAAGGATTCCAGGAAGGAAGGAAGGAAGGAAGGAAGGAAGGAAGGAAGGAAGGAAGGAAGGAAGGAAGGAAGGAATTTTTAGCAACTGTGTGGTAAATAGCAGTGCATAGTTTTTGTCATAAAATTTTCAAAAATAAATTTAATTTTTGGCCATGCAATAAACACCAAGTGTGCTCTATACTGATTTCAAAGCTACAAGATTACCTATCAATTTTTCAGCAGGCATGAAATGAGTTTCAAAGTTTATGGGCTTTTGCTCACTTCCCTTCAAGTTTACTAGGGACAAATATGTGATTTGGAGCGAAAATTACAATGGGATGTTTTTTCATCACCTCAGACTTCAAATGAAAAGCAAATGTGGTTATTGCAGGTAATGTTACTAGCTGAGGGAATAGTCACTGTGGGAACTGAAGCCAAAATGGAGTCATAGCACCCCCCCATAAACTTTCCTGGCTAATTTGCTCATTGCTCCTGTTGCAGCACAGCTGTGTGGGAATTCTTGGCACCAAGGAGCACTCCATTTTCATTCCACCTCAACATTCAAGAGCAGGAATCTCTTTAGGGCAGTCCTGCAGCACTCATTTAGAGTTAATAACCAACCCTCCTGGGGCCTGGTGTTGTGGGGAGAGGGAGAACGCAGTGTTTTACTGGTGCAGCTGTAGTGCTGTAAAGAGCACATAAAAATAATAAATCTATAACATCACTTTTCCTTCTGCTGGAAATAAATAGCAGAACATGCTACTTCTTTGAGTTGAGTAGTGAACAGCATTAAAGAGTAGCACCACACTATTTTTATATGCTGCTGGAGAAGGTGATGAGTCTGAGAAGTTAGGATTCAGGAGAAGTGCTGATTGTTGAAGGCAACAGGTTAAATAGGAAACCTTCACCCTTTTTGGTAACCATTACTAAAGCTTGAAAGTCCTCCTCTTAGAAGTGCATTGTGATTTCTAAAAAAAAAAATAAATTAGATTTATCTTTTTTAGACCCCTACAACAAAAGAGAGTCAGATTAAGAAACTTGTACCTCGGGTAAGAAGAGAAAACCTGATTTTTGCTCTAAACTTTGCAGCTGACTACTTTAAATCATAAAATAATGTTTACATATTTAGTTATTGATAACATTTTTTCCTCATCTAAACACGAGAATTTTTTAGAGAATTAAGCAAAATATATTTTTAGAATAAAGGGCATAAAAAAATTTCCTCCTGCATTTGTTTTTCTGTTAAAGGTTGTATACAGAACTATATTGTATGTTTGCATACAGCACAAGACACGTGTAAATCTGGGCCTGTTTGCAAACAGGTCTGACTTCCAATGTGTGTATAGAACTTCAGTTCATGTCCTCAAGTTTATTCTTCTTTTTTGAAAGTCTAAAGGTCCCAATTCCTTGATTTTCTTAGTTTTCCCTTACATTATTACTTTCTTTGGAAAGCAGAAAAAGAACCACTCAGATTAGCAGCTACAGTTTTTTCATTGGTGCAAGAAAAGCTTGGCAACACACGTGATTTTCTAATAAGGAGAGCAAAGTGGTTACAATTTAAATCCCTTATAATTTGAGTTTGGGGTTTTCTTTGTTTTTGGGGGGTTTTTTGTTGGTTTTTTTTTTTTGCAAATCTGCCTTGACAGAACTGCATTGACAATGCTAATTTAGAGGGGTTGATGTGTCTATAAGAATAGTTTCTCAGGTTTTCAAGACTGCATATTGAGTAAAGGTTGACAAATCCATTACAGCTCTGGACACAAAAGAATTCAAAAATAAGACTGGATAAATGTTATGTTCTTGTGTGTTTCACAGAATCACAGAGTATCCTGAGTGGGAGGGTACCCCCAAGGATCTTCCAGTCCAACCCTGTCCCTGCACAGACACCCCAACAATCCCCCCCGTGCATCCCTGGGAGTGCTGTCCAAGCTCTCCTGGAGCTCTGGCAGCCTCGGGGCTGTGCCCATTCCCTGGGGAGCCTGGGCAGTGCCCAGCACCCTTGGGACAGAACCTTTCCCTGATCTCCAGCCTGACCCTGCCCTGCACAGCTGCAGCCATTCCCATTGACATGCTCATTAAATCAAGATCCATTGCTGAGTGAAGGATCCTTGGTAAGAGTTGTCATTATTTGTTAATTAACTTAATGTTCAATAACAGTCAAACTTTCCAAACTCGGAGAGCATTTAAGAACAGAATTGATATTCAGTGCTCTCCAAATTTCCTCAGAATATAAGCCATTCTCATGAGGTTCAACCTCCATATATATTTGTAAAATAAATTTTTACTGAAGAGCTTCAATCTCTTATCCTTAACCTTTTTGTGATATGCAGTAACCCAATTAAAGTTGATTGCCATGGTTTTAGAGATAATAGGTTTCACTTAAGAGAGATCATGCTCTCTGCCAAAGGGCTATAAAAGGAGACAAGGGCTCTGAAGTACATAGGCATTGAAGTCTTAGATGGAAAAATTCTACGTGCTATTCCCTAAAACAAATTTTTGCCTATCAATCTGGCAGATCTATTTTAAATATCAAAAAATGATAGAGCTTTATGTTTGCTAACATAAAATTTCAGGCCATCCATTTCAATCAAGCCTTGAGTGATGAGTACTAACAAACCACTAAACTTGAAAGAAACTCATTGAAAGGACTTTACAGAGGTTTCAGAGGAAACAAAGAGAGATTTTGATGACTTCTGAAATGTAACAGGTTATTAGTGAAGTCCTCCAAGGAACCACCCTGAAATATCTGCTGTTCAGTCTTCATTCACCACAAAGAAATCCTCTCCTGTGAGGGTGGTGAGGCCCTGGCAAAAGCCACAGCTCAACTGCCTAAGGAACATATTCCAGAGGAACACATTCCAGACCAAGTGCTGACTAATATTATCTGTGAGAAAAAAAGAGCTTTCTACCACTTACCTTACAAACCACTGTCTAGTTTAAACCTTCAGAACTCTTTACCTTAAACACTTGGCTTTCTTCTGTTACTGCTTGGTCCAAGCCCCAGTTTGTAATTAATTAATTAAATAGGAATAGAAGGCATGAGATGTCCTTTATCCTGTTACCTTAAATTCCAGCAAGTACATCTACTAACATCTATCCATACTTTCACCTACAGAATTTAAGTCTCTTGCTTCTCCCATTTTTGCTCATCAAATTCTTGAGATAGCAGCTACAATGGCACCTCAGTCATGAATGAGCCTCCTGGCCCTCCTGCAGATCACACTGCCACTGAACTTGGTGTTGTCTCACAAATGGCTGAGGGTGCCCTTGATAATCTTGTCCTGATCATCGTAGAAAATGCCATAGTCAGGGTTTGGGTTACTCAGACCAGAACCCTGGCTTGCTTTGGCACTTGCTTGGTTGTGTCATTTTTCCTGGTTGGGTCCATGTACAAAGGCAATGCATCTGCTTTCTGCAGGGCCTGTGCACAAGCACACACTGCTCCTGTTTCCTCCTGCCAGACACCATTCCATGGTACACAGCCCAGTGCAGTTTGTCTTTGTTTCTCTCACATGAGGATTAAGCCCCAGACACTCCATTCCACTCCCCAATTCAGTCCACTTCAGGAGTTTCCACCTCTGGCTGGAATTTAGCATCGCGTGTCCAATCAGGAGTTTAATTTATCCTGCCTCACTTAGAAATGAGCTCAGGATAAAATATTGATCATTCTGTAAACCTGATCCCATCATCCTCCATTGGGTTTGGAAGTTTCCATAGAGATGACATTTTCTGCTGTGACTTGTACCATTTGCCAGCTCCAGCTGGGCTGCAGAGCTGCAATAGCAGCATCAGAAAGGAAGCACCTTCTGCAAATTCCCAGGAAAAAAATTAGGTTTAATTCCTTTAATATTTTATTGGGTTACAAATCATTCCTTAATGCCTTTATGATCACAGAAACTCCATCTGGATGCATCAGATAAATAAAATATGATAAAGGATCTGTTCCCACAGCTGCTGGGAAACAAAGAGCCTAAGTGTAAAGATCTTTTCCTGAGCCAGAGAAGGCAGAGTGGATTCATTTACAATTATACACACACCCACCAGAGAATTCCCCTAGAAAATCAGGATAGAGGTCCCACTGAAAAATGCAAAGGCTCTTGTATACGTGACATATGCAACACTAGCTTTAGGATCAAGAACAATGAAATGAAAATACTCAAGTCATTGGGAAAAGTTTTCCTTCCACCAAATTCAAGAATTCCATTATTTCCCCCTTTAGGATGCAGAGTTCCTGGGACAGTGGAAAATGTCCCTGCCCATGGCAGGAGGTGGGACTGGATGGGCTTTAAGGTGCCTCCAACTCAAAACAGTATGGGATTTTGTGATTCTGCAATCTGAAAAAAGAAACAAATCTTTTTGCTTTATGGTGTAGAATTAATGCACCCTAACAGGGAGGAATTTTTTCTGTATCTGTAGCATCATAGAATGGTTTGGATTGGAAGGCTCCTGAAAGATCATCTCATTCCAGTCCCTCCCTTCCACATTATTCCAATATATTAACTGATATCAATAGAGAGGAATCAATGATTCCTGCTTCTTTAGCTAGGAAATGGGGGGGGAATGGTGGAATATTAGAATATTAGAGTAGAAAAATAAAAAAGCCACACATAAATCACTCCAAACCAAACCAACAACAACAAAAATAAACAGATAAAAAAGGAGAAAAATTTATTTCTTTTGATACAGAAATGGAGAGCAGTAAGCAAATTATTAGGGCACAGATGGGAAGAAGGCATAAAAAAACCTAACTTGTAATGAAAAAAAAATTGTTGGGGCTATTTTGGGAACTGGGCCTCTGTTAGGATTTGTACTGTAGAGGCTGCCTGGGATCTGGCCCACAAGAAGGAGTGAACATCTGTGTTCTGTGGGTGGGCTGGAGTCCAGGGATTTTTACAGATCTCCTGCTATGATGTGAGAAAGAAGATATTGTCATGCTGGGTGGCATTTGAGATCCTCTGGGATAAGATAAGGATAAATAGTACTTGTTACCTGTGAGACCAAGCACATAAACACAAACTCCAAGTGCCACATGCTGTATTTGACCTGAGGGCCTGAGGTGTTGACTCCCAGGACTCCTCCATGGGCTCCCTCCCACCCCAAAATCTGCAGCCAAAATCTGCAAGATGGTTAATAATTTTTTCTTTTCCCCCCAGCAACAATAGACTGAAATGTTCTGCTTTAGTCAGGAAAAGCTTTTCTGACTGGAGCTGGGACTGTAGAGGATTAGAGCTGTCTGCAGTTTCATTCATCATTGTTAATCCAATATAAATCCAAGCTTGACCAGTCTCTTTGTGGTTGTCTTTAAAGTGACAGAAATGATGTCTTGGGTTTTAGCTTTTATATTTTTCAGATCCTCTGCTGCTTGGTGTGTAACTCTGAAACCTCATGTCAGGTGTTAATAAGTTCTCTTCACAGGGTAGTTGCACAAAACAAATCCTTTCTAGCTAGAGAACCAAGGGCACCCATTACCTAAAAAGCAGAAACAACAGCAAGGGAAGGGGGCAAGCCAGGGGGCTGAGACTTCATGGCCTGGGGCTGTGGGTTGGATAATTTAACCCCAATATATCAAATAAACCAAAACTTATAAAAGTGTAAAAACTTCGTGACCAGGATGCACCTTGGATTTGATTTTGGTGTAGCCCCAGCCAGGCTCTTGCACTGCTCAAGGTGGATCCTTTCAATAAATACCTATTTTATTCCTTTTTGCTCTGCCTAGTCTCTGCTCCAGCTCAGCCTTTCCAGACATCAGTTCTGGCACCCCAGAGAAGAGCTGTCTATGTTTGAAATTTCTTATTCTTCAGTACAACACTGGGACTAAAGATAGCACCAAGAGAATATATCCAACCCTTTTTATCCAGCCTTTTGCTCAGGAATCTTACAAAGGAAAAAACCATTCATCAGCAAGGATGAACCCTGATGATAAAACACAGGAATTAGTCTGAGCATGCTGTAAGAGCTAAGTTATCTTATCAAGAGCAGGGGGCAAAAGGAAAAATGAAAGATACTTCTGCTGTAATCAGTAAAACTGGGAATCATTCCTGATTTTCACTACTCTGCTCATGGGACAAAAATATTGATGAAAAATTATAGTTCTTGCGGTATAAACTTGGATGAAATTCCTGAAGAAATTTAACCAGGCCCTGCTTTTACAGATGCAGAAATTATAGTAATGACAGCTCCATTTCTAATTCAATGTGAATGTCCCATGGAAATTCTTTGGAAAAGAGAATCTCAGGGATTTTGTGGCTGCCAGGATGTCTGCTCAGAAAATAAAGCCTCAGACTTGCTCACAGTTTTTTAGTATTTTCTTATAAAAACTGATTTAAACGTGAGTTCTTAAGAATCTCACTCAGTACTAGGAAATTATAGGAAGCATTTCCAGGTCCAGGAGGGGGGAATTGCTGTGTCTTCAGCTGGCTTTGGCTCAAGGTTTTGGTCCCTGAGTTTGACTTTCCCAAGTTCACATTAAGCAAACTTGAATAGGACCACTGGGTCATAAAATCCTTGTGGGTTAGTAGTCAGCTCCATAGAGGTGAATGATGGAATAACAAGGACTTTGACAAGGTCTTTGCATTTCCACAGAAGAACTATCCAGTATTATTTTATTCTTCTGGTAAGGTAAATAGAAATTCTCTGCATTATTTTTAATTGAATGGACTCCTGCCAAAAACCTGACTGTCAGAAATCCCTTTTTCTAATGAAAAGAAGAAAGCCCCAAATGCTGCTGGCAGCACAAGCTAAAAAAAGGAAACCAATTAAGCTCAGAAAAAATAATTTTCCATTCCGAGAAAATTTGAGAATTCAAAGCTTTGTTTGTTGGGATTTTTTTCCTCATAGAAAGACTCCATAATTTAAAAATATATAAGCAATTACCTAACAGTGGGGAAAAAGCAATCTCTGATAAATCAAATGTTCCCCCAATAATTATGAAATATAAGGTATTTTTATAGATTTTAATGGATTTATTTTACTACAAGAATATATAATTATTTGATTATGATATTCTAGTAATATCCAGGTCAATATTTTGAACATTTTAAAGAGCTATAACTTCTTTTGCAATTTTAAGTCTGTACAATTTACAGTATTGAATTTTTTATTTTGTTTTACTTGTTTTCCTTTGTTCACCTTAGAGGAGCACCAGTGTCTCCAAAGAGGATTTTTGAAATATTTTTAATGAGATGTAGGGCTTACAGCCATATCTGTTTGTGTGAAGTCAAGGGAAAACCCTTGGCTGATATAAATCTTTCTGTTTTAGTTTCTTGTTTATCACATAACTTTGGGAATTTTTTTCATTACCAGTAACTTTTTGGGGTTTTTTTTATGCTATGTATATTGTTCCCTTTAATCCTGGTCATTCATAACCTATAATTTTTATTAATGGAATAAAATAGGCAGACAGCTGAAACTTGGGAAAATTCAACCACATGTCATAAAATTAATTTTTCTTTTCTTTTTTTTTCTTTTTATGCCTGTCCAGGCTTGGTATAGAACTGTGTAGGTTTTGTATTTATGTCTATATTATATACATTACATAATGCTAGAAACTGCAAGATCAGAAAGACTCAGACAATTTTGGCTCAATGTAATCAATTGAGTTTTGTTCAATGCAGTTCAGGATCTGCCCTAGCTGCAGTGGTGGAAAAACATCAAATTCTCCTTTACCTGAGGAGTTTAATTCCACATCTTTTCATTATTGATTATGCTTTCCATTTGTATATTTCTAAGAGAATAAATGCAGCACAATGTCTCAACCTTGACCTTCACTAGAATTAGGTAGTTGCATTAAACAGGTGATAAAGCAGTTTAATCATTAGTGGATGTGGGGGTTTCCTACCTAAATTTTCCCATTCCTGTGCTAAATGCAAAGACTATGGATGTTTCTGAGATATCTAACTTCAGTTAATTACCTCAGGTTTGTTCATCGACAACTGAGGCAAACAAAATGAAGCCTTCCAAAACTCCTGGGTTTATCAGAATGTTAAAATAGCTTTTAAATTAAGATAGCAGATGAGAATTTATCTTCTGATCTTTGAAACCACTCATCATTTAGGAGGAAAAGAAAGCTCTAAGTGAGGGAAAACAGTTTATTTCTTCATCAAGGAGTTTAGATCCTCCAAAGGGCACTGCTCACATCAAGTAGAGCTTTTTAATTAAGCTCACTAAACAAATGCTAAATCTTTCTGTGCAAGTATTTATATTCAGCAAGCAGCACTCCTGCCTTTGTTAAACATTGATTAATGTCACAGGCATCTCACATGCAATATTTTAGGAAGATCATTAAGTCTGATTATTAAGTCTGGGAGCAGCACACAGAGCAGAAGGGTTTGGTGCAGAGTTTCCAGGTTTCTTCTACAGGGACTTCTCTGGGAAGTGGTGACTGTGGGGGGATGAATGAGATCAGTGGGGTCTTTGCAGAACCACAGCAGGGCCAAGAACCTGAATGGGTGTTCTTATGGGGGTGCAAAGGAAGGGGACAGTGGAAGAATGGAAACTCCTGAGGTGTGGGAAACTGGAGTGTGGGTGTTGGTTGTTGGACGGTTGCAGGACAGACTCAGGAGCTTACTGAGTTCTGTTCTTCAGGTTAGTATTTTATTATAAGGTATGGGTGTAAGAAAGAGGTGATAAGAGAGAGCTTAGAGAGAGATTAGAGACCAGAGGTAAGAGACAAGAGGCAAGAGACAAGAGGCAAGAGAGCGATTTTCCATTTACAATACAATAAGTATTCTTCCATGATGAATATTCCAATTTCCAATAACCAATCTAATACAATATACTAATTTTCTAATATTTGCATGCAACCTATAGGAATCACTAAATTACCATGTTTTATGGCTTTCTTATCTTCAGACCTTTCCTGCCAGGCTTGGGGCAGGATGTCTGTTGGTTCTTTGGTATTTGTATTTTTCGAGGAAATACTGCCCCTGACAAATGAATTGCACCTATTGTTTCAGCTCTCTCTCCTTAACAAGAACAAGACATTAACATTGCACAAGAATCTTGCTCTGGATATACAATTCTACTATTGATCTTTGAAGTCCTGCCAGGACACTCCTGACAGTTGTTCAGGAAAAGATGGCACATTTTACTGGGATTTTTCTTCCCCCCACCCCAGACATAATATGTGAAAAGCTTCACCAGTTTTTCACAGCTGTATTAGTATATTTCCTATTAACATTAACCCTCATTGCTAGATTTTTAAATTGCCTTTTCTTAATCACGTCTCTTTGGCTGAGATTAACGTTTGGCAGCAAAGTGAATTGGCAATAATTCTTTAGGAATTGTTTGTCCACACTCCCATAACATTCAAAAAGATCTGTTTGTTCATGTTTGCCGAGCAAAGGATTGAGTTCAGACAAGGGAATTATCTTAGGTGAAAAGTAGTGCAGACTAGAATATAATCTTTCATGGGCTGTGCTAAAAATAATATAAATAAAAAAAATAAAATAAAATAAAATTAAAGTCTTTATTCAGATTCACGTCTTGCCTGCTTTTTTCTCTCTTCCTGGTGTTCTATTAATGGAATTTGTTCTTGCATGCTCCAGACATTTAAAAATCTTTTGTGCATTCCAAAATATGTCAAAACAAAATTAAATACAATCAAAACCTGTCAATTCTCATTGTTAACTACCTTCTATTCATTTTCTTTCACAAATAAGTTTTTAGGTCATCAATATGCAGGTGTGAATTTTAAAAGCAACAATCCCAAATTAGGAAAACCTAAACTTTTTGAAAGGGAGGGAGGGAGGAAGGAAGAAGGAAGGAAGGAAGGAGTATCAATAAAAGTTGTAAAAATATCAATATCTGTTGTAAAAATATTGATAGAAAGGCAAATATATCCTGGCAATGATTGGATGTCTTGTTAATTAACTTCTAGCTGAATTTTTAAAATTCATACTCATTGTGGAGAAGGAATGGATCTGGTATAAGATGGTCTTTTCTGTATGGATTAAGCCCAACTGTTCATGAAAACAATTTGTCTTTTCTCTTTTTTTTATTTTTTTTTCCCCACAGAGGTTACATCACACATAATCTTACCAGGAGGATTACACAGGACAGGAATTTTCCCTCAAGGAAGTTGCAGTTTCAATCAGATCATTTTTCCCAAAACATTTGTGCATATTTTTGTCTTTAAAGTGTTTCCTTTTTTAAAGAAAAAACCCCAACAACAAGAACAAAACCCAAACCAACCAAATGAATACATAAACAAAGCCAAAAAAACCCACAAAAACACTAAACTCCCCACCCTCTAACCAGCAGACAAACTTCCCATCAAAAATTATCAACGATATTATCATTGATATTGGTATCAGTTTAAGATCAACAACTGACAGGGAGAAGGCAACAAAAGAAACTAAGGAATCTAAATGCCAGATTTGTCACCTGTATGATTGAAGTATCACATCTTTGTGAATAGATCCAGCTGCATTATAGGTAAAACTTAAATAAAAATACAGGGACAGAAATACTTCTCGTGCTGAAAGTTGAATGCAGTCCTTTAAAATGTGCATAGGAAATGTTATATAGACTGGACAAAGCATGGTAATAATGGAATCAGACAAGACTCTTGACTTGCTACTTTTGTATTTTGGAGCCTTGTCCCCTGGAACAGAAGCAGGAAAATGGTGAGGCACTACCAGGCTGTTGGGTGTTGAGTTCCTGTAGAGAATGTCTGACAATCTTGGAGATCAGATCCTGAATCAGTGTCAGGAGAGATGAAGTCTGGCTTACCTGCCCTCGCTGAGCTGTCATAGTCATGGAATGGTTTGAAGTGACCTCAGAGCTCTTCCCAATTCACCCCCCACCATGGGCAGGGACACCTTCCACTATCCAGGTTGTTCCAAGTTCTGTCCAGCCTGGCCTTGGACCCTTCCAGGGATCCAGGGGCAGCCACAGCTTCTCTGGGCACCCTGTGCGAGGGCCTCTCTCAACTCAAAGCTTCTCCAGGCTGAACAATCCAATTCTACCAGCCTTTCCTCACAGCAGAGCTGTTCCATTCCTTTGATCATCCTGGTGCCTCCTCTGGACCTGCTCCAACAGTTGTCACAACATTCCAATTAGGAAAGTACCTGCTTATTCAACACAATCTGAATTTATTTCACTGGTTTATTTTTACCCCTGGAGCTTTTTTCCACAGTTATCACCTCAAACCAATTCACTGGTTTGTTGGAGCATATGCGTCATCCTTAATCTTGTTTTCCTCCAAGGTAAACAAATTCAAATGAAGTGTCGTGTACAGCTTAACTTTTAGATCCTTGCTATCCAGGAGGAATCACAGGTCTCGAGTATTTTTCCCTTCAAACTAAAAGTGCCAATTGTATCTGATTAGTGGTGGCAGATGGTCAAGATAAAGTTTACTGTAAACACATTGACTCCAATTCTGCTTCCCAGCAGTGCCTCCATCAGCCTGCTAGAAGAGATTTACACACTGATTAGAACTTTTAGCTTCTGTACCCATCTATTTACTCCTTTTAGCCTTCACACGTGGTTTTAATCTTTCTTCTTCTTCACTATCAGACTCACTACTGTTTAAACAAAAGCTCTATTTTTTGTCATAGTGCAAACAGCTGCAAGAAGAGCTCATTTAAAGTTGTCAAATGAGGCAGGATGGGTTACTCCAGGTGCAGAACAATTTCTGCTCAAGGGTTTCTTCACCAATGTTCACACAGCACAGGCACCAGCACAGTCTCTGCTCCTCCATCAGGACTATCATCATGGACCCAGGGCATTCACATCCAGCTGCTTTGTGTTGAAGAACAGGACAAGAAGTAATGGCCTCAAGGTGCACCAGAAAAGGAGGTTTATATTGGATATCAGAAAAAAATATCTTTATGGAAAGTGTTGGAAAGCACAGGAACAGCCTAGAGAAGCATTCGAGCCACCATCCCTGGAAGTGTTCAAAACATGAGGATATGACACTTGAAGACATGGATTAGTGGTGCTGGTTCTGGGGGGATGGTTGGACTTGGTGATCTTAGAGGTCTTTTCCACCCCTAGTGATACAGTTGTCCAACCCTTGCTGGTGTCCTGGCCCCTGAACGTGATGAACCTGCTGTAGGCCCAGACACTGAAAAGGCCTTGGACAACCATGTATGGACATTCCCCAAGACAATGGGAATGGGAATAGAGTGCTGTTTGCACCATTTCACCAGTTTTCTACCTGGATCACTATCACTGCCCAATGTCCTTCCCAAAATGTGTTACAAGGGCTTAAAATTATTAACAGCTCTGTGTGTATCTGCCTCTCTCCAGCACATCCTTAAACCTTGAAGATATCACACCACACCCTGCCATGGCCAAGGACACCTTCCACTATTCCAAGTTGCTCCAAGCCCCATCCAGCCTTGAAAACTTCCAGGGGTGGGGCAGCCACAACTTCTCTGGACATCAGAGTCCAACACCTTGTGAAGGGTTCATTAAACATCTCCGTGGAGGTTTAGTGTTTCACACCAAATTTCCTTGTTTGGGAGCTAACTGACTCAAACCAAAGCACACTTGGCAGGTTCCTGGGCCCCTCCACTGTGGAGCAGCCTGAGGGATCAGTCAGGGTAGAGCTGGTGCTCCAAGGAATCCCACCATGATTCCTCTACAGAGCCACTAAAGGAGCTCCAGTGGCAAAAGAGGCTTTCCAAACATGACCATGTTAGTACTCAAGCTTTGCATTATTCAGCATTTGAGGAATTTGGTAAAGAGGGGATCACCAGTGGTTCTGCAGTCAAAAACACAGCACTTTTCTTTCTTAATAGGCTGGTGAAAACAACTAAATAGTCATGAAATTTAAGTGGCACAAAACCAGACAAAGGGGAGAAGGGAACCCAAAGCACTGTAAGAAACACAGCTGTAATTTCAGTTAGGTTCTGAACTAAATCCACAGGTTCCTGATTGTCTGTGGAAAATATAAAGTAGGAAATTTCGGAACTAAAAATTGAAGAAATGAGTTAGTGTTTTCTATATGGTATAAAATGTTAAGAGAAGCTTAAAGAGTTCCTGAAATGAAAACTTGTAAGTTATAAAGCTGTTTTCAACAATGTGCTATCTTTATAACTCACCACTGTCAGCAATTTAGTAATTATTGTGGGATATACTTGAGATATGGGAAGAGTTTACAATGCATTGCCATTAAAATTGAAGATTTTCCTATCTAACAGACTGAAGTGTGATGAAAAACCTCAGCATTCTGACCAAAATTTCTCACTAGTACAGCATAAACCCCATCAAATGTGCAAACACTAATCTTGTTGTTGAACTTCAGGGTGATTAAAGCACCAGAGGTGGAGAGAGGGATAATTCCCTGGTTGGTGGAGATTAAAACAGGAAGAGGAGAAGGCTGCAGGTGAACAAGATTATTCAAATGAAAGCAGCAGGGAAGAAGAAGCAACACTGTGGAAGAAATAACTCTGGTTTTCAGTGGGAAGGGGTGACTTGAATTCCTAGTTTGGGTTAAAACTCAATGGTATTTATCATTTTACAGTCATGAAATTTGTGATATATTAGTGTAATCCTTCCCACTTTTCCTGCCTCTTCTCCACAAATGAGGCTCAGACATGCCTAGATTATTCAACCTTTTATTTAGTACTTTTTTCTTTCAGTTCACTCTGGTTTCTGTAGATCTCATATATGGTTGGGGATATGTGTCCTAGGTAGCAGAGATTTACATATCTGTGCAAAACAGATCCAAATTTTGGATCCAAAAACCTAATATAGAAGATCACAGCTGAACCACAAATGACAGGTGATGAATTTTGTTTAGGCAGTCTAAATATTAATGGGGCTATAATTAAGTTTTAAGCTCTATACATAAAAATTGTACCATTTGGCTCGTACCACAATTTTGAGTTGTAACAAGATTTTGGTTGCAATCACAGGCACACACATGGAAAACACAGGGCAGGTAAAAAGGAAATAAACCAATTTATTGCTCCAGTCAAGTTTCTTGTAAGGGATTCTTGAAGAGTTTGCAAGGCCCAGTCATTCATAGTTTGGTAGATAATAAATCTTATATCAGAAATACTTCACCCATGAAGCCATGTTTGGGTCCTTCTGGATACCTGAACTCCTCTAGCCAAATATTTTCACTTTGTAAGTTATGAGAAAAAAAAACTTTTTTTTTTTTTTTCTCTCCTGGTTGTTTTAAACAAGGGCTCCACATGGTTAGGGATTTGCATTTTATTCTTAATCAAAGCTACACAAAGCAGACAGGTTCACCTAATGATAGGGAGGGAATGGGGATTTGAACAAGATTTAAAGTAGTGAAAAGCATGAAGAGATTAATGATTAGAAAAAAACAAAGAAAGAACAATTCCTGGAAGAAGTGGGTTTAATGAATTATTGGAAAGAGGAGGGAGAGGGCATTTGGCAAAAAGACACGAAGTTGAAATGTTCCTTGTGCATTAACATCAGCAGAATAATAGCACAGGAGGGCTTTAGAGATGTAATGAAGAAATACATAATCCCAGAGAGGAGTTTAGACCTGGAATGTTCTTACCTGGAATGGATATGTGGGAAGTCCATCAAGCAAGAAGGAGTAGAAATGTAGGGGCTCCAAAGTCCTCCCCACTTTCATTAGCTCAGGAGCACAAAGTGGATTCCCATTTTATGGACCAGAAGTGACAGCAAGTGCATAATGTATATTCCTCAGGTTGTTTTATGTGGATTAGACATTGCTTCTTCTTGAACTCTAATAATGCTTTTTACAAGGTGAGAATTGGTTCCCACCAATTTAACTTAATTCTGTCTCTTCAGGAACAGGAAGAGAAGCAGTGAACGTTTAATGAAATTACAATTGAATGAAATTTTCAAATTCTTTAATTTGCAATATTTTCATTAGTTTATAGATCATGTAGGTGAGAGGTGCCAGAAAAAGGTTTTAAAAGTTTCACACATGTCATGCATGATCTCAAAATGGCACATGGCTGGGTTCATGCAGGTGGAAAAGCAATTTTTATTCCATTAGGCAGAAAATATGGGGTTTTGAGTGCTTTTCTTATTCTTCTCCCCCCCCCAAAAACCCTGTGCTCTTTCTTTTTTTTTTTTTAATCTTATGCATTCAGTAAGGAGAGGAAGAACAGGTAGGTGAGAACTATTTTGACTTTAGTAAATTTATTTTTCCTGTCAAAAACCTATTAGCAGTAGATGGCAAACCAATACATCTTATATGTCTTTTGTGATCTTTTGGGATTCCTTCTGTCCTTATTTTTCTGTAAGACTTCATCCTATCCTATTTTCAATTTTATATTTATGCCCTTGACTGTACTTAACTAAATGTCATAAATTGCTGTGTAATAGTGAGTTTATTGCAGCTAAACTAAGTGCAATAGATTCACTAAACCAGGCTTTTATATGTAGATGTGTTGTAATTTTTCAACCATGTGTGTGTTTCTAAATTGCAGGTTCAGCATTATGCATAAGGCAATAGTTTTTAATTCCTTCTCCTCTGCAAATGAATGTTGTCAGTAAATCCAGGTTTAGATCCATGTCATTGTTTTTCCTTAATCAGTCACAAAGTTGATAAATGGTGCCACAATACAGTTAAATTACCTCAAGCTAGCACTAACAAAGGCTTTCCATTAGCATTCCATTTCCAGTTCCATTGCTCCTTTAATATTTACATTTCCTTCACAATGAAATCATGCTGAAGTCATACAGAAGATTTCACACTTCTTCTAAGGAGAAAAGAGAATATTTTATTGCCCCTGCTGTTATGAAGAGTTTGGTGTTGCTACTAATAATTCATGGCAAAAGGGAAGTGGTTTGATAACTGCAAACAGATGATGGCAGAGAACAATTAGCTATTTTTTCTGACACCTGATGTAGAAACACCTCCATGATCTCTGTGCAGTCAGGTTTTGTGTGAACTCCATAAAATCCCCACTAATCAAATACAGATGGGAGAACACCTTTCAAAATTAAGTTCCTCAGGGGAAGCTGTCGTTTATCTCATTAAGTCCTCTCATTGTAGAACAAAATCCATTCATGATGAAAGATGTATTTTGGATTTAGAGTTGATGTTTTGGTTTTGATTTTTTTTTTCCAAGTTCCCATATAATTTTCTCAGCAGTTACCAAAATGAGGGGTTAAACCAAATTAATTTCTTGATAGACCAATCCCTGCCAGGATAGAAGACACTGTGTTTTCAGCTGGGGCTGAAAAGGCACTGCCCAGTATAAGAGATCCCAGCTCAGCATTTCTGAACTGGATCTTGCTGATCTAAAGCTCTCAGAAGGACACAGGCCTTTGCCACTTGCAGCATGATAGGCTGTGATTGACATCCTTCAGCTTAAGGTCAATGCCACAAGACAAAAAGGTGTTAAAAACAGCATATTTTTTGAATAAATTGTGATCATTAGATCTTTTTCCTACCCCTCAGTCATGCAGAGCACACCAAGGGGGATATTCAGACTAAGCAATAAATATGGGTGGGGAGAAAACTAGGAAGACATTTGTCTCAAATGGAAAATTTCTCATTTTAACAGAAATTATATTGTGTCCCATAGTGAAGTGGGTTTTCAAAATTTAGGCATTCGAATTTCTAGGTTCAGTTTCAGAAAAGAACACAAGTCAGTGGCAATGAAGAACATTTAGCTGTGTTTGGGGACATCCAGTTTTGAACCCTGATTTTGCCCTAGTGCCACATTAGTGTTCTCAGCTGAGCTGCCTTCAGTCCTTGGTCCAAAACTGTGTAAATAATTACAGGCAGAAAAAATAGCAGAGAGACTTGTATCTTAGTGTGAAGGTGGAAGTGTCAGGCTCCTAAAAATAATACAGAAAGTAGTTCCATCTCTTTTCCAAAGATTTCTATCTAATGATTAAGTACTTTCTGACATCTTATACCTTTTTAGAAGCACAAAAAAGCATTTTCTGTGCATATTTATGGCCAAGTGAAGTTTTTAATCTGGGCAATAACAAGTAGATTTGCTTCAGGAAAATTTATTTTCTGACACTTTGACTTATAATTCTGTCTGTAATTAAACATGATTTTTAGCAGTTTTTAGCTCAAGGTATATGTTCAAATAATTCTGAAATCATCTATTTAATCAAAAGTTTGGAAAGGACAGTTGGTGGCTCTCATGACTGAATTACAGACATCAAGCTTGTACCCTGAACTAATGTATCTCTACTCTTTGCTGCTTCCCAAAGCTGGGCATGACTACAATGAACCTGATTTGAGAAAGGCAGTGGAAACCTTAGCAACAAATTTATTTCTGGCATTAATTTGGTATTTATCACAATATCCACTGGAAGCTAATTTTAGTTTTGCTTTACAGCATTTTTTAAATAGTTGTGAAGCATTTTTCAGAAAGACAGTGCAGATTTTATTTCCTATTGTTAGAAAATACCACTTTCCTGCATCATTACATTATAATGGAAAAGTAATTTGCTTCCTCAGTAAGTAGAGCAGTGCTTCATTGATGGGAAGAGAAAAAAAAGTGAATTAAGGCTCAAAGGAAGTATCAATGCATTGCACGTTGCAAGGGGAAAATAATATTTGTTCCCTGACACTGTGCAGGGCATAGGGAAATCTAATTGCAGTGTGATTTCTGTGATAAGACAGCATGCTGAAAACTCCTGGAAAGGAACACTAATTTGGGGACATTAAAATTCTGCTGTTACTATTGAAGATATCATTTTGAGATTTAATGGCAACATTTTGGAATTTCCTCATAGTGCTGTGCTGTACTACTGTTGGACCCCTTGGTATCAATGATGGCATTGCCTTAACAATGTGTAAATCACAACGTGACAGGGGCTGACAACAAATAATAACTAACAATGATGGAACTTTATGGATTATTTCTCCCTGTTTCACCTCAAATATTGCCAATTTTGACACCAGATAAGGCAAAGTCTGCTGAGATTTTCCTTTTTTGCTGTGTGATTTTTTTTAAGTGGCATTAAAATATATGTCAGAGTTCAGACTGAAGTTGTAAGATCTGGGGTAGAAACTCTCCTTAGTTTCTTTAACATAAAATGACAGACTGGTTTGATCTGGGAGAGACCCCAAAGCCCATCCAGTGCCATCTCCTGCCATGGGCAGGGACACCTTCCACTGTCCCAGGTTGCTCCAAGCTCCATCCAACCTGGCCTTGGACACTTCCAGGGATCCAGGGGCAGCCACAGCTTCTCTGGGCACCCTGTGCCAGGGCATCCCACCCTCACAGGGAACAATATCCCATCTAACCCTACTCCCTGTCAATTTAAAACTATTCCATTTTGTCCTGTCACCCCAAGCTATTGGTTTAACATGAAGTTATTTACAGAGCAATATGGCAAATGTATAACTAACATCCCATAACAGGCTCTGCTACTGCAATATTCCTGCATATCTTGGTTTAAACCAAGCCCCTTCTCTTAACAAATGTAATTTTACACATCAAATGCCCATCGGTCAGAGACTGAATACAAGCCTTCAATGGGAATGTTCCTTATTTTTAAAATGCAGAAGAACAAACCCAGTGAATTGTTTACAAACTCCAATTATTCAGCAATGCTGTAATTAGTGTCGGAAATGAAGAGAATCACATCACCCTGGGGATTATGATTTTAAGGAAGTAAAAAGTTATCCTGAAAAGCATGGAAAACTTTGCATTTATGCCAGGAAAAAACAATGACCTTGTTTTGATTTCAGAGAGGGTAAGAAAGAAATAAGTCACGACGAGAAATTTGAAATATCAAATTCTAAAGAAACTCCAGTTTTTTGCTGTATCTTAAAAATTTAAAAATAGGATAACATTGAATGATGGGTAAAGGGAACAGCAGACAGAGAAGTCTTTTCATACTGCTGTGAGTGAGGAAGTTTTCTCCAAAGTCAATCGAGTCAATATCACTACAGGGTGACTAAACCCTCATACACTGATAATAGAAGTCAGGCTGCTGTAGAAATCAAACAAATACAAAAATGCCCCCAAAATTGGCATCATCACCTGGTCTTTGGAAACGTTGTTGTTACAACTACATAAACCTAAGGCAGAGAACAAGTTGAGATCAAACATGACCAAGAGGGGTCTTGAATCCTTGCAAAGCCAGTGCACAGCCCAAGACCTATTATAACAACAGCCATGCAGAATTTACTGAGCTACAGGGCTGGATATAATCTGGGTTTGGCATTACTAAAACCAGACAAATTTAACTCCTTCCTAAGTGTCAATAAAAAATATCTTTTTATTAGGATTATTTAATGCATAATCTGGCCACTGTTGAGTTAAATAATGTATTTTATGCACACATGGTGGTGCTTACATTTCCCTCTTTCTGGCAATGGAGCTGTGAGGGTGCCAAGTGTGGTTCAGCATAATTTGAAATCAAGGATTTGGGTGTCAATTAACATTTATAAACTTCAAACTAATGCCAGTCTGTGACTCCAGATATTTGCTATCTCACTTTTCCTTGTTGCTGCTTGTTAAACATGTTGAGGTTTCTGCAATTCCGTGAGTCAGGATTCAATGCTGCCTTCTGCTCTCCCTGCACCAGACACTGTCTCAGATATCTTCCTTTTTCTTTTTTTTTCTGTCGCCTTTTCTTTCTCTCTCCTTAGGAATATCTCCTCATGTATTTCCACTCTCTCTCCAAGAAATCTGTATGTGACAGATATAAGCACAAATAATACTTATAAAGATTGTTTGGAATAGGACAGCATTTCCACTGGGAAAAAAAAATCTAATTTTAATATTAAATAGATGTAGCAGAAAGGACTCTGTATCTGCTGTTATTACAGATTTCTTTTTATACATCTATGCACACATACATTCCACTAGCTTTTATAGCATCCACACTGAAATGGGTTGTTCAATTTTATAAATATTTAATCTGTAACTATATTTTGTTGGCTTTAACTACCAGCCTTTATTTGTTTTCTACATGGAAATTTCTCAGTCTAGGTTTTCACAATACAAATGGAGAGAGATCTTTAAAAATTCTCCTGTAAGGTACATTTCCTACTTCCACTAAAAAATATGTAGGATTAAAATTTTCCCCATCAGTTAAAAAATAACCCAGGGACAGTCTATTATAGGATTTCCTATGTTCTTGCTAGAGTGGGCAAATTATTGGGAGGTTTCCATGAATTTTACTCAACTTTCTTTTATGGTTTTCCAAATCCATCCTGATGGAAAATGCTCCCTGGGACTTGAATATCTGTTTTTCTGGTTTGAAAGCATCACACCCTGACCATGGGAAATGGACTGTTCCCATTGTTCCCTACCCTTTTCCACAGGCTTTTATGGCCATTCCCATAACTCAGTTCTTCACTCTCCACCAGAATTTCTCTTACAGTCTCCCAAATCTTAGTGAATGTAAGTCCTCAAATTATCTATTTTCCTTAGTTTTTTTTTATTCTTGAAGTAACTTTAATACACTATATTGCATTGAACAAACAATATGTAAAGAGAAAAATTAGTCATAAGTAATAAATTCTTCAAGGAGTGAAGTGGGGAAATATTGGAGGGTTTTTTTTTAATGATTCAGAGAGAGACTGATAGGGCTTGTACTTACAGGTCATCTTTAAATATGTATGAGAAAAGGCCATCATTAATACTAAATTCATTAATTTCAGCCTGGGTCATTCGAGGGCCTGCTTTCCATGAAGCATAATTTGTGACACTGAACAGCTGTTTTAAACCTCAGTTTGCTATCTTCTTACTTTATCTTCCTCATGTTGGGGAGGAAGACAAGAATATCCTTTGTAGGAATAAATACTGAGACATTTCAGCCTACTTCCTACCAATCTGAAAGGAAAAAAAAAAAGATGTTTTTAAGGATCTGAAAAAATCTGTTGCATTTGGCTGGAAAGAAAAGAACCAAAGACCAACATTATTGCTTTGGATATATATATTTAATGCTTTAACAGATGTCATCAATCTGTTGCCTTTTAATGAGTTTCTCTCTGTGCTCTGCTGAATTAATTATCTCTTGTCATCAGTTTTATTCTTCTGGGCTGAATTTTCAAATAACAAAAATATTTCTGTTTCAATGCATAATTATAAAATTGAGAGAGAATAATAACCCCAGGTTTTGAATTGGTGATAAACAGCCTGGAACTTAAAGCTATATTTTTTTTATTTCATTTTGAAGGACTCAGTTTGTCAGAAATCCAGGACAAGGTATTCACCCAGCAGAACAAGCACTGATAATAACCAACCTGTACCCCTTTCTCACCTCCTCAATCATGACTATTATCTAAAATTAAAAAATCTTTTATGTTGAAATTAAATGTTTCACCCTTCTTTAGGGGAAAAATTAGCAAAAAGAGGTTTCACAACAAGGGTTCACTGGAAATAATCTACTTAAACTTTTTAATCTTCTTTGGCATTGTGCTCTTTTAGTTGCAAGCTAGGCACCAAAAAATGTGTCCCAAAGGTTGGTGATGCCTTCAGATAGGATTCTTCAGGGTAGCTGCTGGTTTGAAAAAAAGAAAAGTATATGTATAAATGATGAGAGAGTAGTATTGAGTAGAATATAGCTCTTTTTTTTTTTATTGCAAAATTCTGCTCTTTCTCAAAAGGCTCACAGAAATTTTTTGGTTGGAAAAGACCTTTAAGATCATCAACTCTAACCATTAACCCTTTGTTTATGAACAGAAGTCAGAGAAAAGGTAGAAAAATTGGTTTTCCTACTGAGAAAACATTCAATATGCAGAAGATGAAAGGTCACAAGCAAAGATAATTTGCAAATCCTACTGAGCAATTTACATTCAGTTTCACACACATTCCTACTGCCCCACTGCAGCAATCATGGGTTGCTGCTGGGATCAAACTCAACATTTTATGGAATATCTGTAGAACATCCCAGTGGTCTTAAAATAGCTGAAGCACTGTATTCAACTATTAGCTGCTCTTCCCTTAGCAAAATCTGTACCCAGAGACTCAGTTCAGTCAAAAACCAGACTTTGCTGATATTGTCTGTCACTATTTTGTACTTTTGTGTCAGCTTGTAGAAAGGCAAATATCAAACAATCCTCCCAATGTCTTACTTCAACTTTCACGTGCTTTAAAACAAGAAAAAAAATAGAGATGTTTACTTAAATGAGGAGTCTTAAAATACCTCACAAAACTGGTCAGTAATTATGGCACCAAGTTAATACTTTTTTAAAGGTTTTCTGCTGTTACTTGTGCAAATTTATCTGAGAATTACATTTATATCTGAGAATTATGTTTAGCTGTGTGCAGAGAAGATTCCAAACACATGGAGGCAATTGTTTGTGTAGACAAAAGGTGGAAGAGATTTAGAAAAATAGCTTGCTTAAAAATAAAGAAAAAAAAATCTTCAGAAGCAGCTGGAAAATGGAGGCTGTGGAGTGGAAAATGAGGAAAAGAGAGCCCAGGATGCCAAGTATCAAATGAATATTCAGAAGAATATGAGTAATAATTTTTTTACCTCTGACCTAAAACTGTACTCAGCAGTCTTGGTGCTGCCATGTAACTCTGTTATAAATCTCTTTTCTGGGTTGGCTTGGTCACTTGGTGGCCTTACAACACAAGCTAAGAACTGTTTGACTCATCCTTAAAATGGGAACTTCAATGCTTTTTTCACTGCTGCTGCATTTTGAAAGTAGCTGTCCACCATGCAACACTTTTATCCACTTTTTAACCTCTTTTTATCCACTTTATTACTTTTTTCCCTCCACTGATCCATCAGGAGGGCTGGTCACTTCCATAAGCCATCTCCCAGAAGAAATATTCCCTTCTGCTGCTCCTACAGATGCACTGGATGGAACCAGGGGGTATTTCTGACTTGTGGACATGCCAGCTGTAAAAGTGATTATTCTCCTGAGCAAATGGTGGTTCTTGTGGTGAATGGGCTGGATTAGCCAATTGTACAACAATTTGCACACCATGTCCCCTCTCCTGCCTAGCAATGTAATGGCATGCAGCAGCATAATGAGCTTACACTGAATTTTCAAACAGAATCCCTAATCATGAAAGCTCTTAAGTGCTCCTAATTGCAACTCTTCTTAAATGAGTGGTTTGTTGGCAATAAGAGATTTGTGGAATTAGGCCAGGCTAATTCCAGATTCATTTCCTGTCTCACAGAAGTGACACTTTAGGGAAACAAGTGCGTCCTAAAAGCATCACTGGGCAGCCTCGTGGCAGAAGATGATGTCGAGTTTGCTGCTGACAAAATGCAGAATTGTTGGATGTTGGATGGGATTGGTAAAAAAATTTGTGGGATGCATTAAGGGAGGGTGGAAACGCAGAAAATGTGAGATATTCAGTGGAATGGCAAAAGGCAATGAAAGAAGGGATCAAATGTGGTGCAGAAGAAAGGAGTGTGAGAAACTAGAAAGAAGGGATGACAAAAAGGATCAGTAGAATGAGAAAAGAGTTACAAATATTTTGCACTTCTAGAGAAATGTAATTACAGAGGAGCGTGGCCATTCATTTTTCTCTGTATTTTTAATGAACTCATACCACATGTGCAAGCAAAAAGTACATGTAATGAATGACTAATGCAGGAATGCATGAGGAAGTGAGGAAAAATTAGCTTATGGAAATGAAACTTTTGATAATGGAAATTTTTTTTAAAAGCTTCTGTATAGTGATAGTAAAAATAAATATTTCAAAAACTGTCACTTAGAAATAATGTAAAGGACCACGGAGTTGCTTGTACTGTTTTTAATACCACCAATGGTAATCCTGCTCACACATTTACAAAATATCATTGCTCATGATGAAAATCACTCCCTGGAGTTACATGGTCTTGTCAGTGTGACTTATCACAAGATTTTGTGAAAAGCCTTTTTTTGTTCTTCATGTAAGTAATGCTCACCACAGGATTTTCAGTCCTCTGAGATGTGAGAAAAATCAATGAACAAGAAGTCTTGAAGGCATGACCTAAGTATAACTAAAGATTAGAAAAGCAGTCAGAAATAATTCAATATATACTGTATAGAAGTGGAAAAAATGGTGTTGAAAAAATAATCTTTAGGACTTGCTGCATCTGGTTAATGACTTTTACACAAAGAAAGCTGCTAAAACTAAATATAACATTGAACACAATCAAACTCTTTTATAATTTTTTTAAAGAATAGGAAATAGAAGAAGCCTTCTCAGTAAGTGACTGGGTTACCACATCAGATCCTACAGACCTCCCCCAAACTAACAGAACACTGTGTATATTTCCAAAATGTATTATGTGCTAAAAAGTTCTTTAAAAGCCTTCTCAAGGTGGTAAAAGTCCTTTATTAACCTCCAGTCCAAATATATTTAGAACTTATTAATGTACCTATTTAATTGTGGCAGCATTTTGCTTATACATATTGTTCATCTATGATATTTCTCCTTTGAGGGGTTTATAGGGTAATCTTTGCTCCCAATCACATATTCCTGCTAGGAAAAACACACAAATTAAGCCATCTGATCCCTGAAAATTAGTAACCAGATTAGAATTCATGCTGAAGATTATTATGCTGAAGATTATATAATCTTCTTGTACAGAAGACCACTGTTGCTGGTTCTGTCAGGAATTGCACACGGGTGTTTATTAGGGTCACACTTCCCTGGGCAGAAGGAACTGCAACAAGCTCCATCCTTGCCTGCCTTTTGTCAGCTCTGCACAGACTTATCTCTGGTTTTGCCTGCATTGCATTTGGGCTTATGTATTTCCTTTGTCTGGAAATCCTGACTTTCTGCTGGATTTATAATTAGAGCTTTATGTAAAATAACCTCAAATCCTTAAATCCTCGCTGAAATGCTGGTCGGCCTGTATGGAAAACAGGGAGGTGAATGAGCATGAGAATGTATTATAAATCAACATTTTACAGGATTTTTTTTTTTTTTTGTAGTGACATTTTGGCAGTACTGGATACAAATATAAGCCATGCTCACAAGATGAACACACATCTCAGAGCACAGAAAGGTGAATTTCTAGGTGTACTACACATCTGGTCTCTATTGTAGTTTCAAATCACCTGTGTAGTTTAAAACACAGAAAATAAGTTAGGAAATTAAGGGGATGGCACCTTCTGAAGGAAACCAATGCATCCTTTCCTTTTTCTTCCACTCCAGAATGTCTGGGAGGTGAGTGAGGAAATGCTGGACCTGCCAAACCCAGCAGCCTGCCAGAGGTGCTGCCTGTCCATGTCCCCAGGTCCAGCCCAGAGTGTATTTGGAACTGCACATGCTGTCCTTACCCTGAACACAGACAGGGACAAGGGACAACACAGCCAGACACACAATTTTTGCTGTCCCTTCTTAGGAGAGAACAGGTGGACTGGAATTGGTGAGTAAAAAGGAAAATAAAAGTTGTCATACAAGAAACAACAAAGTGAAGCTTTCAGAGAAGAGCTATGTTTGCCTGCACGTAGGGTCAGAACTTAATTAATAACAAAATTCATTAAAATTTGGGTTATAATTCAGAGGTGTTCATCTGAAGGAGTGTTCTGGTGGCAGCTTCTGTGTCCTTTGGCCACTGCACAAGAAGGAGCAGAGATCCTGGCCTGAATTCACTGGTAATGTACCTCCTGTGGGAATATTCCTTCCATGGACATAACTGGTGACTACATAACAATTTATTTCAGAAAGTGTACTAAATATCTGCTGTGCTCAGTCTAATAAAATAATCCATTAATGTCCAGCTATACAAATTTAATTTACTGTAATAGGGGGTTTTGCTACTTGAAATCCCCTGGCCATTATCTTTACCTGAGAGAGATCAATCTCAGTTAAGCAGTTAGCACTTAAGATAAAATGAGAATGGGATTAATGGGTTTATACTGTGTTATTTAAGAGCCATTGGCAAAAAAATTACCCTCAGTGTATGTGTATAATATGACATTTCTCCTTTGCTCCTGTACTCCCTCAATACCTTTAAAATAATAGCAATAAATATAAACCTGGCAAGAGTGAGCAGAGATTTTGAGCTGCTGAGGCCTTGCAGAGATGAGCTGAAGGTTTCTCTCTTCCCTTGTCTATTTTTTTCTGTGTGTTTCAGAGTTCCCCTTTGGAAGCATTTTGTGCATGCATCCTTTCCTGTCTTTTAGGGTACAATCTGGCAAAATGACAGCAGTTAAGGAGCTAGTTAAAACTGGAGTGAGAGCTGCAATCTAGATAAGCAGCTCAGGGCAGATTTACCAGCCTGGCTGTGCTTATAGGATGTTGTTAATGCTCTTGCAGCACTTGGAAAATGCAAAGCTGTAGCTGAAAGTGTCCAGGTATCACTGAGCTGAGATTGTATGTTAGATTTATAAAAATGTTTAATTCATAGAAGCAGGTATTTTACCTGCCCGTGGGAAATGGGTATCTGTAGGGTTCCCTCCCAATCCAAACCAGTCTGTGATTCCATGAAATTCACTGTTTCTTACAATGAATAAACAATGAAATGTCAGAAGTCTGTACTTGTATAAATCTAGTATCTTGAGCTGATCCCATTATTCCTTTTTCTCCTGCACATAACTAGCTCATGATATTATGATTTTTTTCATCATGACTTTGAAAAAGAAAAAAAAATGAGGCAAAACTTGACAGAACTATGAGCAGATATTCATTCCTACATCTCAGCTGCAAAAATTCCAACTGAGTTTGATCCTAAACACAGGAATTCCCAGCCTACTATTAATGATGGGAATGGAAGCAAATAAATAACTGGGGTAATTTCCTTTCATATAGTAGTTGAAGGAGCTGTTCTGGCAATTTAGCCCTTGTTTTGGAGTTGGTGTCTCCAGCTGGGAGCTGAGGCAAGCAGAGGCACAGTCCTGCCAGAGGGAGATGCAGTCCCATGACACACAGGGAAGAGGAGCAGAGCACAAATGATGTCCAAGCTCAGGCTGGACAGGGCTTGGAGCTACCTGGGCTAGTGGAAGGTGTCCCTGCCCATGGCAGGGGGTGACACTCTGTGGGTTTTACAATCCCTCCCAACCCAAACCATGTGGGATTCTGTGTTGCATTTTCTCAGCCTGATGTCACCCTGATGTACCAAAGTAGACTGTAGATATAATGAGATTGGAAATATTAGATATTTTGCTTCAAATTCAGCTTCTCAGTCTGCACTGGAAAGAAATTTCTTGTGTCTATTTACCAGGCTCTGTGTAGATGTATTCTGGTATTACCTTAATGCCTGCAAAGCTTTCACAAATGTTTCTTCCAGAATATTGACAGTCAAACAAGATACATGACCTGCTAATGGCTATCAGGATATACTGGGGTAAAGATATGCCTGAGGGAGTAATCTATTGCTTTATCAAGGACAGATTAAAAAGCAGGACAGAATACAATTTCTAGTAGCCTTAAGTACCATTAAAACTACTCAGAAACTTTAAGTTTCCTGCCTTTTCCATTAGAAGTTTTTTTTCTACATTGGCTTTATTCACTGCTCCTTTATTCTCTGTGTGAGATCCTGCTCCCTCAGTTTTCCCCTCCCTCAGCTTTACCTTCAGAGTCCTTGAAAAGGCAGGAGCATTCTCCAGGCAGAGATCTGCACGCACATGTCAGCTATCCTTGTTTCCATCCAACAGCACGAGTGCTGCCATCTCCTTTTAGCCTTTTCTCCTTTTCTGCATGGAATTGTAACAACTGAGAACGGTTTGGTTTGGAAGGGATTTTTAGGATCATCCTGTTGCACCCCCTGCCATGGGCAGGGACACCTTCCACTGTCCCAGGTTGCTCCAAGCCCCATCCAGCCTGGCCTTGGGACACTTCCAGGGATCCAGGGGCAGCCACAGCTTCTCTGGGCACAGATACTTAAAGGCCTGTTAGTACAGTTTTAACTTTTTCAGTTCCATGAATAATTTGGTTGCTGGATGAATCTACCCCTGAAAAGGGCAACATTTAAAGCTGTGTCAGTAAACCCTCAGGGATTGTTGATGGTCAACAAGATGGATACACAGAATCATGAATCACTGAGGTTGGAAAGGACCTCCAAGACCATCAAGCCCAATATTCAGTGCTGCACTGAAGTGTGGGGCTGTACACAATATTCAAATGAAGTTGGTCAGCACCTCCTGTACAGGAAAGAGCCTGTGCTGCATTCAGGGACTGAAAAGGAGAGGGAAATGTTGCCACTGGGGTGAAGGAATACTGCTGAAGCTCAAACAGGACATGGCAGTGCACACCCACCCCAGCAATCTCATCACTACAGGGAAAACAGGACAGAGTTTAAGAATGGTCCTTCAGCCTCCCCTCCCCTTCATGTTTCACAAGCCCCTTGTGGTTTCAGATTTTGTCTGTGCAGTAAAGCTGTGATGCTACACCACAAATGGCTCCTCATCTGACATAAAAATCCACTGGCAGATTTTTTCCTCTCATTCTTGCTTTATCCCTCTCTGTGTGTCCCTCAGTCTCTTTGTAATTAACAGACATGATATTAAACCTGTGATGCAAAGTTTATATTAACTCCAGCACAGCCAGTGTGATGTACTAATGATGACTGTTTTCTCTCTCACTAACATACAGTGCATGGGATTTACTCAAAAATAATTTTTTGATTAGCAAAAAGGCTTTGTCACAATATGAAGCATCACAACACAAACCAGGAGGTAAGCTGGATTATGATGCAGATGAGTCTGAAATATCATAGCTTAGAGTTAGGAGTTGCCAGCTAAAATTTTTTAGGAACTCTGTTATTACAGACTCATCTTGGATGCAGAAATCCCTGAAGTCCCCTCTGCCATCTGAATGAGACCATTTTCCTGAGCTGATGGCTTTGTTGGTCACAGCCAGGATGTAGAGCTGTGCCTTTGAGAAAAAGAAATTCTTTATGTCTGTTTGCAGTTGTTAGTTTTTGGAGTGGGTATTTTCTGTTTGTTTGCTTGAGGGCTTTTTTCCTATTTTACTTTAAGAAAATAAAGTAAGTTAAAGTACCAAAAAAAAAAAAATTAAAGCAGACACCAATATTTTGGTTCTTGGGTGAATGAACTCTGTTAGATCTCATTATGGGGGAGACTTTGGTAAGAAGAAAATGAAGACATTAAAGGAGCTAATTCTGATAATGTGTTGCTTTATGGGTGGCTGTATTTTTCCTGTATTGCTTGGAGGTGTTTTTGAGGCAACGCTTCGTTTCACAGTCTATTTTTAATGTAAAGAAAGGGAAGGACTCAGCTTCCAACAATCATTACTTCTTTTATATAAGCTCACATTTCTGTTTGCAAAATATGCTGAATCCAAAGAAATAAAAAAGATGATACTTAAGTACAGCTTTGCCTATTTAAGCCAAGCTTATATGCTCTAACACAGTTTGAATTTTTATGCTGCAGTTTATTGCAGTGGTGCCATTTGGGCTGTTAAAGTTATTTCAACATTTTCATTACCAAGACTGTTATCTGAAATTGTCAACTCAATCAAAAAAACCTTCACAGAAATACCCACTGTTTTGAGAGGCAACTGTTTCTATAGTTTCACCCAGCTCAATACTACTTTTTGTTAAAATGGAATCACAATCTAAGTATTCAGAAGATATTAAAAAAAATGGAATTTAGTAATTTCTGGATTTTATGCCTCTATTATTGAGCTTATATGATGCTTTTTCTTTCTGTAGTGCAAATATCCATTAAATGGATGAAGGCCATTCAAGGAATGCATACAAACCATGGAGGTTTTATTTATTTATCTAGGTTCTATTTGTTTAGGAAGTATTAGCACCACTTCAAGAGAGGTTTTTGATAGATCACAACCATGTGTGCACAATATTACTTAGCAAGGTGTGAGGCAGGGCTCTGGTACATATATTTTGGGGGGATCTCTAGTCTCTCTTAGATTTCATATTGACTTTGGGTCACATTCCCTTTTCATCCTTTATTAGGAGAGAAAGAATATGGAAAATGTATCTTCCTTTGGAAATGAATCTTCCTTTTCATATCACATTTCATTTGGATGGCAGGAGGCACTGTCCCTACACTCACATCACCTCCAGAGAAGGAAATGTGGCATAAGAGCCAGAAACGCTGCTGCAAAACCCTCAAAAAATTATTAAAAAAAAAAAAAATACAGGCAACCAGAACAATCAGGAAACCAAGCAGATGACCTGTTGGATGACAGCAGAGCAAATATTAAGCTTAAAAAGTAGAAGTCAAAGGCCTTGGCCCTCGAAGATGAAAGGACATTAATACAACTCCCAGCTGAGGCAAAATCGTGGATGGGGGGTTAAAGGACACCCTGGGAGACTCATATCCTGTAACACATCAAACTGTTGTTGATTCAAAAATTTCATCCAGAATTTCGAAAAAAATCAAGGACAAGCGAGTCAAAATGTTCTCTACCAGTTTTAAAGATAAAGATGACTGAGTATGCCCCTTTAAAAACAGTTGTTATACTAAAGGTGAATTAAAGTAAGAAACACATAAAATTCTAGCAGACTCACAAACAGCAATGGGCTTAGACCAGATCAAATTATTTTCTTGGATAAAATTACTAACTTAAATCCAGTGTCTCCAGTGTCTGTATCAGAGAGTTTAAATTTCTTTTTTGACTATGTTTTTATTTTTTTCAATGGCCTGTTCTACAGGATCTTATTTAAGGGTTTTGTAATAAAAACTGCTGCTTAATTCATTGTAATGTCCAGATGCATCTGTTTGGATTAGCTGTGCCCTGGAAGACATAAGGAATATATGGAGTTGATAATCCATCTTTATTACAAATACCTGCAGCAAGTGACTGGAACTACACCAAAATATCTGCCTATGCAAACTGCAGTGGTGCTTAAAGTGCATTTAGTGCTGTTTTATTTCTGGCTGACAAAAACTGGAACAAAATTCAGGGAGTGTGTTTTAGTCTCTGGATGAATATCTGAATTACTGCAACAATAATCATGGGTCAGGGCAGATGGGGAATCTGATCCACATATGTGCCATTCACTCCAGTATTTGACTTGATGATTCTTACTGGTCCCTTCCAACTCAGAATATTCTGTGGTTCTGGGAATAAAAAAACCTTTTGGTTTTTCTTGAGATAACCTAAATTATTTTTACTGCACCTAAGATATTTAATTACAGAAACATTAAATATCCTGCCAAGAAGGAAAGACTGGTACTGTTAGTTCAGCCCTGAGTTACAAGCACCATGTTCAAGGCAGGCATTTGTACCTTTGTGAGTCCTTTTTGAAATAGATACTTTTAAACACTTTTAAGTTCATTATCACAATTTTCCTTTAGCACATTCTAAATAACTTTAACTGTCTGGCAAATTATGTAACCTTATGTTCACTGAACTAGGACTTAAATTCAAATCAAGGGATAAATTTGAGCTTAAGAGACAGGAATACTCAAGCTTTAGGATTAAAGATGTAAACAAGTCAGTACAAGTTTCATGAAAGAAATCAAAGACATAAGTTAACAATTATCAGATTTTAATATCTTGAAGACAGTCCTGTGAGATCCCGACTTACCTGGGTTTTACTCCTTGTGACATAACCTTATTATTTAATTTATTTCAGGTACACAGTAGTCTGCAATAGGTCTGGGACTTCCTGAGGAGTCTGAGCAGGATATACCAGTGTGCTGCTATCATCCTGAATTTTATGTTGGACACTACACTTGCACATTCCTCTGTTATACCAATGTTACCAAAGAGATCTACATTTTAACAAGATCTTAAAGTAAAATTTCATAGCAGAGAGGAACAAACCAAATTTTATTGGATTTTTCTGTGTATTTGCCTCAGAATCTTTCTCTATTACTGCAGTCCATTTAAACTCTCAAGGATAGTGTTTTACCAATAACTGACCATATAATTCCAGTGAAATTCTATTCTCTTAGATAAAGCCCACACAAGTCAAGGAGAGAGATAATTCCTGGGCAGATGAAAACATGTCAGAAACACAGAACAACAGAATTAAATCAAAATTCAAAACAAATGAAATGAATTGGCAATATCACTAGGAGCAACTATGCAAATTTTGTGTTTAAACATCAGACAACAACCATTTCATATTTCAGCATTTTACTAATAAAGATTATAGAGTTCACACAGCTAACAGTATATTTTGCAAACAATTCAGTGTATTGTCACATCACTACAATAATATAATTTGAAATTTTGCATTGTATTAGCTTAAGTATATCAGAGAATCATGCATGCTCTGAAATCACCTTGGATCAAATACCAAAAAATTACTGCATACTAATATTTCAATTATCTACTGATTAATATCTATCTCAATTATTAAAGCATTCTGATAAAATAAATGATGCCCAGTGTTTCATTGAAGTAACTCCATCATGTTTCATGGCCCTTATGGTTTTATTTAAAACTTAGCTCTGTTTTGGCACTTTTGAGGATGAAAAAAAAGAATTGTTATTTCTGATTTAATTTGCTTTTAACATCATAATATTCAATATTGGCAATAGCTCTGAGCCTTAAAACCATTATTGTACACTTCTCATTCTGTGGGAGATGATAGCTAAGCATTAAACAGAGCACTTTTCAAAGTTTTGATGGCAGTGGAAACTAATGCAAATTTAGTAGGAAAACTCTCTTGGGTATTAAATTCTGCTGTGATAAAACTTTGATTTTCATTCATCAATCAACCAATCAGTCAATCAAACAATATTTCTATTTAATAAAAACATGTTTAATACAAGAGAAAAATACAAATATTCGCAGACAGCATTTGTAACATTTATGCGCCATAAAACCTTAAGCCCACATTGAGATTTTGTTACCTCTATTTGCTCTGGCTACATTTCTCTTGAATTAGCAGGTTTTAGATTAATCTAGAGCAAACTGGGAGTCATGAAGTTCTGGGACCAAATTGGAATTATTTGCTATTGACTAATAATAATTGTTTTCATACGGTACCACTCCCTGATTGACCTTCCTTTCTGAGAAAAGGTGGTTTGTGTTTCTTGGTTTCTTGCTTCTCCATGACCACAGCATTACTGTCTCCTGATTGGATTGGGAATGATTCATTTCAGCCTGGACTGCCAATAAACCCACAAAGACATTAACAACAACAACAACAACAAAGGAAAGAAAAGAAGCCCAGGGAAACCTGTATAAATCTGTTTCATGTCATAATTTTTCCTTTCATCCAATTTTTGAACAAGGGCACATTCCTTAAAAACTGCCTTCAATCAGCTGCTCCCATTCTGCTCTCCTGATGACAGAAAAGTTTTTTAAGTATCTTTAAATACGAATCAAAGATTATTTTGTTTTTGTCATGTTCATGGTCCTTTCTCATGGTCTGGTATCAGTTGGATGTGCTCATGCTCCACTGTTGGCTCCAATTTATTTTTCAAAAGGAATGAACAGGAATACTTGGCATACAACTGTGTTGGTGTAACTTTGTGGTATTCGTAATATTGTGCCAAGGCCAAAAAACATCTTCAAGACAGCTGGCTACTTTAATCTTCCAAAGAAGCTTTTGAGAACTGCTACAATTCTTGTAGACAATAGAAGAAATGTCTCAATTTTTACCCACCTAACTAGTTGATGGGCAACGTTGGTGATTGACGCTGAAAACTGGTGTTCTTTCACTCCCACAGAAACACAGCATCATTAAAGTTGGAAAAAATTGACATGGCCCACCAGAACCTGGGCTAGCTCTTTAGAGGCACACCGGTGCTGTGCCAGGTGTGGGCAACCACCCCAAGTGGGATTTCCTGAAGGCAGAACCTCTGGAGCTAGTAGCTCTTTTGTGTGGCCCACATCTGTGGCTGGGTAAAGGGGGCAAGGGAGGCTCTCAGCTCCTGATATCTAAAACAGCTTATTAACATTGGAGGGTCCAGAGGCAAAAAAATACCAAGCACTGCTCTGCTTGGGATTATATACCAGGCAGATCAGGAGGTGGGTACAAACAATGGGACAGTGAGGGATCCTTAGAGGGATGAGTGGAGGGCAGGGTCTTACAGGGTTACAATAAATGAGGGAAGCAGGGGGAGGAGAAAGGCTCACGTGGCCAATGGGGCATCGAGTAACAGGGGATAAACAAAGGGGTGGAACAACTAGGGACTGGCCCAGGGTAGGATTGGCAAGGAAGGTGCTGGAACAAGGGGTGGGGTTACAATGATGGACAAGGAAGGGACTGGAACAAGGGGCTGGGTTACAATGATGGACAGGGAAGGGACTGGAACAAGGGGCGGGGTTACAATGATGGACAAGGAAGGGGCTGGAACAAGGGGCAGGGTTACAATGATGGACAAGGAAGGGGCTGGAACAAGGGGCAGGGTTACAATGATGGACAAGGAAGGTGCTGGAACAAGGGGCAGGGTTACAATGATGGACAAGGAGGGTGCTGGAACAAGGGGCAGGGTTACAATGATGGACAAGGAAGGTGCTGGAACAAGGGGCGGGGTTACAATGATGGACAGAGAAGGGACTGGAACAAGAGGCTGGGTTACAATGATGGAAAGGGAAGGGACTGGAACAAGGGGCAGGTTACAATGATGGACAAGGAAGGTGCTAGAACAAGGGGCTGGGTTACAATGATGGACAAGGAAGGTGCTGGAACAAGGGGCAGGTTACAATGATGGACAGAGAAAGGACTGGAACAAGGGGCTGGGTTACAATGATGGAAAGGGAAGGTGCTGGAAAAAGGGGCAGGTTACAATGATGGACATGGAAGGTGCTGGAACAAGGGGCAGGGTTACAATGATGGACAAGGAAAAGACTGGAACAAGGGGCAGGGTTACAATGATGCACAAGGGCCAGGGAATGCCAAACAAGTTAGTTACAGGGGTGAATACAACTTGGGGACAAACCAACTGGGGAAAACATAGGGGAACATAGGAAAGAACCGTTATAACGATGAACTGAATAAAATATTCATGAGCCGCCACAAAATCTCCAAGATTGCTAAACCCAAGCTGTTGATATTGAAGAAAGCTTCTGAGAACTTTGGATGCCTTGCTGTAATCTCTAACAGTAAATGTTATATTCACATTTATATGAATTTATATGAATTCTCCTGGATCATGGGAGAATTTATGTACTTCAAAAAGGAACTGCATTCCTCCCAGAAGACATTAGTTCCACTTCAAAAACATTGTTTCCACTTATTCCAAAAGTAAAAGAACCCAGCTATTTCACTACCAACCTTCACAGCTAATTGCCACGTGTATGAATTCTGAGTCCAGAATCTTTCTCTGCAGTGTTGCTGTTAGAATAGTAAATATCTTGGCAGTGTCATTATGCACTGATTTTCTAACAGCTTTCTGCTAAACATTGGCAACATAAAACTAGAAAATTACCATTAATCATTCCTAAAGAGCTAAGAATACATTAATAAATTAGTTCTACTTGATTTTTAAATCTCTATTTACTTCTAGGGTATCAAATAGGCAAACAAGTGTTGAACTGGGAAACAAGAAAGAGCCAGTTCTATTTAATCCTAGGTTGCTCACATGATTAGTTTAAGATGGCAATTTCTCATTTTAACAGTCTTCTCCATCCCTGTCAATAGGGATGAGCTTTAGGTCTGTACTTAGGTGGTGTTTTTAAATTCTGAAATTAAGTGACAGGAAATATAGCAGAGTAAGACCCACCTGTATTGCACATTTTGTAGATATCATGGGCTTGGCATTGTCTACAATTTCAGTGTTTTGGCTTTACTTGAGAAACGTGATTTAATACTCTTTGTTCTATTTTTCATTCTGATTCAGGCCTAAATAGAAATGAGGATCAGGAATTCATGTCTGCCTTGCTTCTGCCTTTTTACCCAGATAGAAGAATAAAGTCCCAGATTCATCCCAGGCTCATCTTAATCAGATTTTTCTCCAGTTCTGCTATCAGAAGTCAATGTCTTCTGCAGCCCACTTGCCAGGCCATGTGTAGAGCAGTGATGGTAAGGGACTGGGAAGAGCGTTACTCCACTTTTATTCTTGCTGATAGGAATTGCAGAGTGCTCCTGTGCAGGAGCAGTGTATGGATAACAATGTCTCTGACCAAAATGGGGTTTTACCACAGTCTGGGCTGGCTGTGCAAAAGTATGGAGCCCTCCTGTTCATGCCAAAGTGTTTGATGAGGCACTGTGGATGAAACTATTTCTAGACATTCAAAGACATGATAAAATATGCATTGATTTAACTGGCAATTGTCTGCAATAGAAAAGGCACAGTACAATAGTTCCAATTTAATGTACTTTTACATGTGCAGTACAGAGAGAACACTCCACCCTGTGATAGATAGAACAATTTCATGCCATACCCAGGAGTGTCTGATTCACTGGTCTGAGCAGCTCCTTTGCATCAATCCCTGTGCTTGCTTAATGTGAATAGTGCAATTGAGAGGGTGCTCTGTTAACTGGAATCCCATTGCTTTTTCTTTAATGCCTCGTTCTTGCCAGGGCAAAAAATATCTGACATGGCAGAGAAGGAAATGTGCAGTTCAAGTGCTCAGAGTGGGCACAGAGCTGGGGTTGTGCCCTGGTCCCCACACTGACACACGCTGGGAGGGGAGATGCTTGATCTGAACAGCTGCTTTGGATGTTTTTGTGGTTCCTAAACTCTCATTCACAGTGGATATGGATCCTGTCATATGCTCCTCTTCTGGAAAACCAGGAATGAGGGCCAGCCCCTTCCTGTTTAACATATGAAAGACACCAGCTCCCAGTGATGATGCCTCACCCAGAGACAGCAAAAGCTGGAAGTGCAACCATCTAAGCTCCATGACCCAAAGAATACATAAAATCATAGCTTGTGTACATGTTTGATAATTTAATAATTAATTAATAATTATTTTAAATGAGCAGAAAGCAAAACAGGATATGTCTGTCACCACTCCCAGTTTCTTGCTTTCTTTGTTCCTGCTCTGACTTTCTTCATTTGCTACCAGATCCTACTGGAAGAGTAGGCTCATTTCTCCTCCATACAGTAAATGTCAGAAGGATGCTATGTGGAAGAGCAAATAGGTCAGATCCCTGACAGTTTGACTGCTAATCAATACAGTAAGAGTTTGGAGGAATTTAATGAGTATTCTGTATTATTTTGTATGCACATGTTCAGCATGACTTTCAAAATCCTTCTTTCTTCCACCTGGAAGCTGTTAAAGTACAAGTCACCAGTGTTTAATACTGATTTTATCACAATTTGAAAAGTGATTCTGCTGAATGATTTCATCATTGGTGTCATCATTAAACATAAGAAGTTTGATGTGGATAAATTTGATTGAAAGATTTGGTGTTTGAAAGAAGATCAGAGCTGGCTGGACACATAGCCCATAATTAGAGATAAGTTCCAATACAATTTATAGGAAGGGACAAGGTTTTAATGTCTCAAGGAAATTAATTTATCAAAAAATGCTCCTCGTCAAAGTAGGTGAGGTAGGATTAATCTTTTATGTCTGGAGTCTTTTTTCTTGTATTGTTTTCATTTATAACAGAGACAGAAATCTTAAGAACATAAAAAACAGTATTCAACATCACATTCCAGATTTATCAAAGCCAAACATCAAGTTTGGTGTGGAGTTTAATTTGATGACTGAATTTACAAATTTATTTTACAACAGCAAAACTTGGTGTTTCAGGCTTTCTTGTGATTGATTTTCCACATCTGTATTTCTTGTTTCCATTCAGAACAAATACAATTTTTGTGTCTATCCTGACCCTTTCTCATCTCTTATCAACTGGAAAAGGATATCTCTACTCAAAACTGAAACCCATTATGTTAATACTTTCTGAATTCCCTCTTTCTTTTCCCTTCCTTGTGCATAGGAGTGTGGTCTAGTATTTGTCTAATAGCTGCACTGTGCTGTAAAATGGAATATTTGTGCTGTAAAATGGAAGATTCATGCTGTAAAATGGAAGATTCATGCTGTAAAGGGCCTCAGGAGTTCCTGTCCATCCCTGTGCCCACAGCACTGGGGTCAGACCAGGCTGCTCAGGCTGGGAAATCTGTGAGGATGGAGATGGCACCACATCCCTGGGCAGCCCCTCCACTGCAACAGTGTTTTCATGGGGAAAAATCACACCCTTTGTAGCTGCCATGTACCCCAGCCATGTTCATAGCAAATAGAGGATCACATCATTATCAGAATTATTAATGACTTTCATGTCAGTGAATGGCAAGCAACAGTAGGAAAGCTGCCAGCAATGGAAATCTGAAATACCTGAGAAATTACTGAGTCATATCAAGGTAAACCCAAGGGAAAACATAATACAGAGGACAGCTAATGGTGTTTCTGGGAAGGGAATTGACTCACATTCTTCAAATCCTAGAGCAATGAACTGCTGCTAAGGGAATAAAAAAAATCCATGCTGCTATAATCAGTGTAAGGTGAAAATGAGAAACATAAGTACAGAATAAAAAGCAGGTGTGAAAAGTGAAATCATGCAAGATGAAGACAGGGAGTGAAGAGAAAAATCTCTTTAGTAACTCTTTTGGTTTTAAATGATTATGATGAGGTTGGAAAAGGCTTGGAGCAACTTGGTCTAGTGGAAAGTGTCCCTGCCCATGGCAGGGGCTGGAACAAGATGGGCTTTAAGGTCTCTTCCAATCCAAACCATCCTGGGATTCAACATTCTGTGAAGTAAAAATAATAATAAAAAAAATTGATCTCCCATTGAAGAAATGCTATTTTTAAGTTCATCTCTGCACTTTTGTTTTGAAAACATGCAGCAAGTTAGAATTACCTGGAATGGTTCTCATAGGTCTAGCTGCTCTGATGGTTTATTAAAGATTACAGGGAAGGAAAAAACTTTTTATTCAACTTCAAGTGATATGTATGCTGATCCTGCTGTTTTCTAATGCACCATTACATGGCATCATTTATCAGATTTTATTTTCTGCAGAAGGAGCAGGAGCATAATTTACACCAAAATCTCCAAGTCTATTTTCAGATTTCAGGGTAAATTTCCTTTCAGTACTTGTGATGATAAAGAAAAATGCAGTAATGCTTCATTTATCAGCAATAAAGCATAAAATTGTAAATATATGAAATATAAAATGTAAAGTATAAATTGATACATGTGCATAAACTTGGTATAGTGAAATAACAGTGTATTAGGAGTATAAACATTGTTCAAAATGTGCAAGTTTTGTCTTTTACAATGGAACAGATTTGGCTAAAACTGAACTTCTATTTTAACTGAAGTATCTCTGAGGAAGTCCCCAATATTGGAGTGTCCAAGGAGTGTCCTAGAAGGTCTGCAACAGGAATTCACCCATATAATTCTGTTGTCTAATTAGCCTCCATGCAAAATAAAAGCTACCATAGAGGTGGCAAAGGCTGAGTGATAAAAATTTTCCTGATGCAGAGAGTGAATCCACCAGTGAACTCCTTCAGAGAGCTTTCACAGGGCTGTGTGGACAAAAAATGTGGCAAGAGGGGTTCAGCCAATAAATTACCAATAAATCAGATAGGCTCTAAACTAGTATTAGTGCTCACGAAAGTGCTCTTGAAATCATATCATGAATAATTGTATGGAAATATCAGCTTTAGAGAGAGTTCTGTAAGCAGATATTATGAGACAAATTAGGAAAAGAATAAGAGAGCAAGAGAGAAGATATCATTGTACCACTGTGTAAAACCACAGGGGAATAAATGAGGTAAAAATAAAGAATGTAGAACTGGAGCAAATATGACTTGAAGAATAAAATTTAATCTATTTCATTCTGAAAATGCATACATTAAATAAACTGAGATTCTTCTGCTTGGGAAAGCTATAAAGGAAACTATGGAGAAGACATTAGCACAATCTCAAACAGAAAGTAAGCAGGGATCTATTTCTCAGCGTTTCTTAGAAGATAAGAAATAGAAAACTTGTACAGCACATGAGTTCTAGAAAGAATAAAAAGAAAATAACCTTTGAATATATTTTGGATTTCCTTGTCATAGATGCTTTGGATACCAGCAGTGTATTAAGGGAAATATAACAACTAGGAGAAATTTATAGCAGGAGGGCTCACTGAAGATTATTTAACACAATAGCTACTTAGCTACCATTATAATTATTATTATTATTATTACTATTATTATTATTATTATCATTATATTGTTATTGTTATTGGCTACTTAGTTTGGAATGTGGAATTCCAAACCAAATAAAAACTCATATTATTTGCTATATTCTTACATAATTTTTAGAGAGCTTTTTTGTGCAACAAATAACACATTTACATTGTCATCTCTAATCACATTTTTTTTAAAAAAATCTTTGCACTCCCTCTTCCTCAACAGGACACAGCAGAAGATAAGATGAAAAAGCTCCTGGATTGACATGAAAACAGGGCGACTGAGACAAGGACTGGGGTAGTGGGTTAAACACTTGCATCAAAATAAATTTAAGCCTACTCCAGACTGAAAAGGACAGGAACCAACCATGTCCACACACAAATATCTCAGGATGCTGAGGGCTTTTCACAACCTATACCAAATCCTTACATTCCTCTCCAGGATTCTTTGTCCTTTCTGCCAATGTCATTTTGAAGTACAGCATTTTCTGACTAAATTACATTTTTTTAAAGTTTGATGAAAGAGCTGTTACAGAAGTTCTGTACCATGTAAGTCCTTAATATCGGGCAAACATACCAAAATGTCAATTATGAAGTTAATTAAATGTTAATTATAATTGGCAGTGACACAAACTGCCTCACTAGTAGAAAAAAAACTTTTACATTTTAATGATGAGGAAAATAGGCAGAATTTCATTTCACCCTCTTCATTCCAGTGCAGAAGAAGCAGCATGCCATGGCCATTTGTGGGTGGCATTAGATGCTCAAATAGTAAAATACTCTGGAAGCCTCTCTTTCAAAATGTGAGTCTGAGCTGTTATAAATAATAACATAATAATAGTAATATTAGCAATAATAGTAATAATAATACATAATGTATTTATTTACGTATTTTATATGGTATATATATTAATTCATTCATTTGTTTGTTTATTTATAGTTTCCTGTATATTCTACTGGAGATTAACTCCCAGAAGAAAGAATTTCAGTTGTCAGCTCTGTTCATACTGGGTTTTTAATTGCTTGCATAACTAGGCCAGATTTAAATGAAAGAATACTCTTTTGGTTTTTTATTCTTTGGTAGATAAAGGATTGCTGCCTGATTGCTGGATCAAAAGTATTACAGAAATTAGAAATCCAAAATTAATCTTTGTCTGTGGTCCTAATCTTGCAACCATCCAGACTTCAAACCATTGAATCTATTTACCCACACGAGTACAGGAATGGACTGGGAACAAAATCAGGTCAAGGAATGGCAAATTAATTTTCTTTTCTTGAATAAGAAACACACTGATGACATAATAGATATTATAAACTAATATAGTTTATAACTTCAATGACTTCTGCCTTTTTTCCCCTATTAATTGTCTTTAGATCATCATTATTTTTTTCTTTGTTTAACGATATCTCTCTATGCATTGATTTGTAATGCATTAATCAATTGCAATTAATTACATCTTCTAGGAAAAGTATCAATAACCAAATTAGTAATAAATGTTTTGTGACATTCACTGGCCACATTTGATGACACAAATAGGTAGATTGAGTTCTACACTGAATCACAAACCATCAAATTCAATATATTCAAGAAGTGTGCAAGGCCAGGCCGGATGGGGCAGTTTTCAGTAGTTAATTTCAATTTTAAGTAGTTAATCCAAATTTTAAATTAATTAGTTCCAATTTTTGCAACTTGAGTTGCAAACCTGTGAGAGCAGGATGTGTAAGGACTCTACAGACCAATACAGTGATAAGAAGGATTGATTTTTGCTAAAAGAAATTCGAATTTTGTAGATTTTTCTAGTGCTGTGGAGTCCACAGTTCATTTAATATGTGGCTGAAGTTCAGCCAGTTAATGCCTCACTGAATGCATATTGAAAATTGGAGGATTTTTTTGGTTCTAGACACTTCTAGCCATTACATTAAACCCTCCATAACTATGGCAACTATTTTCAATGAGATTATCAGCTTTGTGATTTCCTCCAGCCTGTTTCATGGGCTAGAGACCATTAATTCAGGTATGTAAATTTACATTGTGTAACTTTCCTTTTCTACTGTTGAACTCCTTTCTTTCTGAGACAAGATATTTTTTCAAGATTAATTTTTGAGAGGATTTAAGTGCTCATTTTTGGTTTTCAAGCAATTTGAAAATATTTTAATCTACCATCAGTAAATATCCACTTCTAGCTCACGTGCAAGAGGTTTCTAAAGAGTGTGCCTAGAGCAGACTGATGTTTCATGAGTGATGAGTGTCTGTTTATTTGGGAATTTTTATGCTACTGACACATGTCAAATAAAATCAGAAGTTCTTCTTACTTTACAGCTATTCTTGGAAAAAATAGAAACAAAAAACCTCGCTGATTTCCTAGTTACAGTTTTCCATCTACATATTTTGTACATGCATTCTGCACTTTTTTGGACAGTATAATATTTCATGTTTTTAAATTTAAGTATTTTCTGGAGTCCAATGCTGCAGTTACAGCAGCACTGACCCCTTGAATGTTTAAACTTAACTTTAGGTTATGAATTCCCTCTGATTTCTATAAGTAATTCCCAGTAAATTTAACATTTCTTGCCAAGGTAAGACCAGCAGCACTTGCTCCTTGCATTTGGTTTATTATTGGATATTAATGAATATCTCTATTGTTGTCTCCCCCAGACAATTCTATGGTATTATTAAAATACAATATCATCTGTTTCACTGATGTATTTTCTTGTAATTCTACTGAAGAAGAAATATATTAGCTCCTCTATTTTTCTTTATTTCATTGTACTTTTTGTAAATTACTCTGTTGTTCTTCTGAGAAAACTTTTAATCCAGAAAGAAGTTCAATAACAAATCTTACCTTTGTTTTCTCAAGCACTGCTGGATTTGCAACACTGTAAAAGTATAAAGCTTAGTATTATTTAGTGCAGATAGAGATGATGCCTTATGTTCCTTTCCTTTTATTTTACTGGAAATGAAATTCAGGTGAGTGTGGACTTTATCATATTTCTGAGCTTATTGAGTTATGCATCAAAGGGACACCTTAATTTTATAGTATTGCACTGCATCAGGTCTGTAAACACAGAAAACCACCCAGGAAAAGCAGGACCAAACCATCCAAAGGAACATTTAGAATCTTGCACCTCAACTTCCACAGAACTCCTCAGGAAGGAACAAGAATTACCTGCAATAATGCAGGCAGAGGTCCTTGAGATGCCTTGAACAGCTCCAAAGCCCTCAAATTCCCTGGAAATGAGCATAATATAGAGATATTTGTGCTCCTTTTATCTGTAACTTATGAAGATCAAGCTGAGTTTCTTTCAACAATTAGGTCTATGTGACAATTGATTTAAGCACAAAGGCTGCTCAGCCAAGGAGGATGAAGAGGGAAGGAGTGAAGATAGGCTGAAATTTGGTTATGAGGCAACAGAGTCAGTTCTTATAAAGGTAAAAATTTATCTCCTTTATATTGTTAAAGCTATAGCTGTATGCTGGTTTTTGCATTGAAGCCAAGCATGGAAGTGATACTGCTTAAGCTGGGCCCCAGTGATTGCTAAGAAGGGGGAGGTGAGGCCATCTTCCTCCCAAAAATCTATAGTAAAAATATAATTGATGCATCAAACTCTTTTTCCCTAAGACTCATAGAATACATATGCAGAGATGAAGTTTCTAACCATAGCCATGAGCAAAAGCACCAATGCTGAAGATGCAGGTGTTAAAGTAGCTCATAGGTAGCTCAGTAGGTAATCTCATAAAAAGTTTGAATGAAAACTTTGCCACCAGGGGAAAAGAAGAAGACTTCTGTTCCCAAAAAAATGACAATGATCTCAGAGATAAATGAAGAGCGTTTTGCTTTTGAGCAGCTCATCTTTAAAATAAACCCCATAAGTTAACATAGCCCATGAACTGAGCTGTGGGAAGGCTGTGAAGGATGGGAGGGACTTCACGACTGCAGATTTTCCCAGGCAGCTGCTATTTGTAGAAATTGAAACCACTAGAGAACTGTTTTCTCGTAGAGAAATCTCCATACCATAACAAAAGAGACTCCTCTCCCTAAATAAACTAAAAAAAGACTATTTTAGATATAGCAAACTGACTATTTTTTTCCTGTATGTTGTCATTAGAAAAGAGGGTGTAGGGTAGAGGAGTAGTGCTCTAAAGGTATTATCTTTTTTTTTGTTTATGTTAATAAAGCCTTTTTATATATCCTTTAAAGCTTGAGCCTATTTTGCCTTCCTTCTAATACTATCTCAGAACAAAAAAAGAATAAATAATTCTAGTGAATGCACTAGCAATTTAGCCAACACTAAATCCACCACATAAAATTAATGCATTTGCCAGGAAGATCTCAAATTAACCATCCAAAACCATTACAAGCTGGAAAGCCACAGCTCTGGCATTAGTCCCACCCTGCTTTTCCATGTCCCTCTGCTGTGGGACACCATGGTCACATCACAGCCACCCTTTTTTCCTAAACCAATGGCATTTTGATTTATCAGTTCTGAGTGTTTATAAAAACACCTTGCTCATGTGATACATGAAAAAAAAAAAGGCAAAATGACAATTTGAACCTGATGTTTTCAATTTCTAATGTACCACTTATTCCCTTGGGCTTAATTTTGGTAGGGAAACCTTGCTCAACCTTTAGGGAGAGCACCCAGGTCTAATTATTTTTGCCAACTGAAGCAATAGTTTTTCAGCTCTGCCTTAATAAGGAAATTATGAAGAATTTGTTAACAGCTTTAAAAATCTGTAGAAAAGCATGTCTGAAATGAACTGAAAGAGTTTGTGTAAATTTTTCCTCTTTCTGATATGTACCTCTACAGCAAATGAAAGTTCTTTTTTTAAGGAGTCAGGTACTATTTATAGTGGTCTGTGCAAATTACTGTGGATGACACAGATGAGAATCCCAATTTTTCACTTCTCTTTGCAGATGTGTAATCTACCAACCCTGTTCTGAAATAGGTTGTCTTGGGAGATGCCCCTTTTAAGATACATTGCATCAACATGGAATTAATGTGGTGGTAAAACAGAAGAAATAGTAGGATTATTAAGCATGAAAAACATGGAGTTTTGATTACCAGATAGAACTTTCTTTTACTGGCTTCATTTCCAAGTGCACAACTTCTGTTTAACAGCAGAAGAAAAACACTGATGTAAATAATATATTCATATCAATATTCTGGAATTCAGTGTACAGTGAAATTTTCCAAAAGCATTTGCCTTTCAGTGTAAGAGCACATCTGCTGAAATAACTGCAAAGCAACACAGAACATTACTAATGTTGGGGCTCTTTGGAAATTATATGCTTTAGAGTGAAATTAATTAGAATTGTCTTCTTTGGTCCCTGGCTCTTCATATATTTAGGTACAATAGTGTGAAAAGTGATAATCCCTCCTATCAGCTATTTCTCTTCTTTTGGGGAGGATCCAGAGGGGAGGAGTGGATAATTGGGTTTTTTCTAGCCAGGAATTCTTTTCTTCCTCTCCTCCTCATCCAACTGCTGCAGGGTTGCTGGAAGGGACCTTTAAGCTCCATCTCCTTGGTTATCTCCCATCCTTTCTTCTTTCTTTCCTTACTTCTTTTCTCAACAAAAACTTTGCTACCATAGCAGTATTTCTCCCACTTTTTTTTTTTTTTTTTAATTTAATATTTCTGCTTGTTAAGCCACTCCTGGTCAAAGCTTGTAAAAGAATTAATACATTTCTCACTTGCATTAATGTAATGTTGATTATATGATGCTCCTTTTCAAGTCAAATGGTTTTCTGTAGTAGGTTGTGTGCAAACTTTGCAAATCTGTTTTCCAGGCAAAACAGAAAAACTTTTTATTAATTTTTTGGTTTAATTTATTTTTCTTGGGGGGAAAAAGTTTTAAATTAACCACCAAACAGAAAAGCCCATAGGAGCTAAGCATAAATTACTAATCTACTGGTTTCTAAGAATTACATTTTGTAGGCAATTTGTTGAGAGGCCTTTGAGAATTTTGTTATTTAGAAGAATGTTACAGTTCATTTATGTTTTATGCAGGCATTAAAAAAATCTTATTCCCAATTGTCAAAGAGAGAAAAAAACCCCATAAACCAAACAACTCACCCACTCCCACTCCTCTAGGCAACATATGGTAATAGTATCATGTGTATTCCTTAATTTTAATGAAAATCTACTGAAGACTGCTTGGATTGTCACCTCAGAGATGGTATTCTAACCTTACAGAATTTGCAAAGATTTTGGTAGTTCGTTAATTTTTCTGGAAGAGACAGTTTGTTTCATTATTGTATGTTGGGTTTGGATTCATTGTTTTGCTGTTTTTTTATATTTTGGTTTATAACATAGGCCACCACCAGAATTCTGCTTTTTTAGCTTTGCTCTCAATATCAAATATTTCTCATATTTTATATATATACTTCCCTTAATTTCTCTAAGTTCTTTAAGTATTGGGTGTTTTCCTGCTTTTGTTGGAAACCACCAAATACGAATTTCCTAAACTTCTCTGTTAAAATTATCAATTCTATCCCTCACATGACGTCACTAAGGAAGATTCTTTCCTCCATTAAGCATTTATCACTTCAGAAAGCATTCCAAAATTATCTATTTAAATGATAGAACAAAGACTCTGTAGATCATCAGGGAGGGAGCCATCAAGTAGTACAGGTATGAAATATTATTCTGCTTCTAAGTGCCAAAGGATTACCTTCCATGCAGGGTGAACAGTGACAAAAATCAGGGAAAACAGTATTTTTCTAGAACCTGTAAAAACACACAAGTTATTAGAACCTTTGGTTAAGATAAGAATTGTATGGTCCCACAATTCCAGCTGGAGGATACCAGAAATTCCTCAAGGGTGAGCAGAGCTAATGTAGGTCTTGGCATTCAGTCCCAAATAAAGACTTGATTGGAGTTTAAGTTTGCCTGTTTGCCCTGTAGGTCAGATATTTTACCAGCTGATTTCTCCTTTTCACTCTTTTGTATCTAAGAGAAGAAAGTTATCTCAGGGGCATAAAAATAAATCCCAGCATGGCTGATCTGCAGTGACATAGTGACATGGTTGCCAATGGGACTTAAAAAAATTAATCTCCTTCTGTGTCAGTTTGAACATAGCAATAGATATCACAGCTCCAAATAATCCCATTTTTTCAGCTGATGAGCCCTTCCTGAATGAGATCAATCAGATAAGTGCTGTGTTCACATAAAACACTTCACTGATTTGGATTCTGGCTTTGATGATGACTTCTTTCATTTATTCTTTAAAAATACCTTTAGAACATTTCAGAAGATTAGTAAGATCTTTCTGTCCTCTTAATTTTGTACTTATGTGTTTAATGTAAACATATAAGGTTGGATAATTTACAAAGGGAAATTTCAACATTGTCTTTGACTTCACAAGGAAAATTTGAAACCAGCTATTTGAAATAGGAAAGATGGTGAAAGTCTATGACAATATTTTAAAGCTACATTATTGCAGTCATTGAGTGAAGGTATGTGTTAAATTTGATAGCATGTCTTTCTGAGTCCACTAAAGGACTTAAGCCCAATAGGGGATTTTGTAATTTTTATTTTTATTAAAACAAAAAGCCAAAACCAGACAAAACAAGTCTACAAACCACTCTTTTTGGTCTGGATGAAAGGGATTCAGATTTTCCTGCAGGTCTATTTTAGCTCTGGCAGAGAACTGCCTCCTGCTTGATGCCCATGTGTGACTGTCTCACATTTGTACTCCAGGTCGTGCTGTCACAATAGCAAAATATCAATCATGCATTTCCACCCTGGGGTCTCAGACACACTTGATATTCACCCTCAGAAATGTTACATGCAGACCCTGTCCTTCCAATGAATGCACAAATCAGAACTTTCTGAAATGACCTGACACGAGGAGAGAGAACAAAATCAGATCTGGACTTGGGAGTCCTTTACTTGGCATTGTGGAATTCATGCTCTTCCACAGGTGTGCATGATCTTAATGGGAACAGGAAAGCAAGGCAGGTTAAATTAGCTGCTGGGAAACAAGAATTCAGCAGGAAATAACATGCAAGTTCATTTGGTCATAGGAATAATAGAAATTATGACATTCAGAGGTGTCTGGATAAAAGTTCAGAGTAGACTTAAACTCACACTGGCTGTCTGTAAGCATTGATAGAATCAACAACCATTTCACATTTTATATCCATCACATCCTAAGTTATTTCTTTTCAAATCAAACCATATTTATATAGGAAATGTTTTTTCTTCCAGAGACTGCATAGTGGCTGCTGTGTTGCACAAAAATCTAAGGAAAATATCTTTGAATCTGTTAGTAGAAATACTTCAGGCAAAGAATTGGGTGTTTTACTGTCCTGAAGCAGAGGGGCAGCAGCTTTGGGTTATTAACTGTGTGCTTATGTTTCTTTCATTTATTTCCTGCAAATTTCACAGACTCACAGGACATTTAGGTTGGAAAAGCCCTCTGAGATCATAAACTCCATTCTTTACCCCAAGCACTGCCATGTCCCTAAGTGCCACACTCACAGGTCCCATAAACTCCTCAGGGATGGGGACTCCACTATTTGTTCAAACAAATCTCTAGTATTAAAGAGTTAAAACTATTTTCTGTCCATTTCAAAGTGGATTTTCTTTCCACATTCTTATAGCACACTTGAATTTCTTTGAGTTTTTTTCATCCAATGTTATCTGAACAATCTAAATCGGAGCTCTGATGCTTTCCTACTCTTGTGGATTGAATAAATATTTGTGCTTTTAAAAAATAATTTTAAATTACAGTGTACAGCATATTAAACCAAACTATAATCTTTAGCAAAAATTGCTACTAGGGGTAGAAAACGAAATCATTCAATTTGAGATCACAAAAGGTAGAAGTTGACATCTTGGAGGGAGTTTCTTGTCTGGAGAAAAATTATTTGTGACATTGATTCAGCATGGAAAACTGAAATGCATTTGAAAAACTCAATTAAGCTTAAATTATGAAGTCCAGACGTTCAGAGATAAATCCACATTCTGTAGAGAATGAGCTTAAATATGATATTTTCTCCACAAATCTCTTGTAACAAGTGTGGTATTAAAGTTTGAGTGTGTATTCTGGTCTATTAACTTGCAGTGGTTGTATGAACTTTTTCCACAACATGATTATTCCATGAACACTTTCTAAGTATTTACAAAGTCTACAGCTTTTGTCAGGTTTGTTTTTTTTTTTTTTTTCAGGGAGGAAAAAAAAAAAAAAAGAAAGGAGGAAAACATAAGGACATCAGGGTTGCTTGGAGATCAGGTCAAAAGATGGCAAGAATGGACAAAAAATTGCTGGTTTATGATCATCAGGAAAAATTGATTCTTCTAAATGTAATTTTGTTTGTAAAGTAATTTTTACTGGAATGTCACTCAAAATAGTAGTGAAGGCATTTTTAAAATACTGAATGAATTGCTCAGCACATTTGCAGATGACACCAGACTGTGGCTGGCACACCTGAAGGGTGGGATGTAATCCAGGGAAATGCTGCAACAGGAAGAGAAGGATAGGATTGTATATAAGGAAAAGTTCTTTATAATGAGGGTAAAACTTGGGAAGAGGTTTTTCCAGAGAAGCTGTGGCTGCCCCATCCCTGGAACCATTCAATACCAGGTTGGACAGGGCTCTGAGCACCCTGGTCTGGTGGAAGGTTCACTGCACACTGCAGGAGGGTTGGAGTGAGACCTTTAAAGGTCCCTCCCAACCCAAACTATTTTGTGATTCTATTACACATTTTTAACAAGGTTACTTAGCACCGTCATAAAAACTCTATTTAAGAGAACAGTATAAAATTAAATTTTCCATTCAATTTGACACTGTAGTGACTTTTTTTGTAGCCTTACACTCTTCCTTCATCTAAAACAGATTCCTTAGATTTCTTTAATTTCCCTCCTTGACCTGCACATTAAGCTTTAAAAGAGACAGAGAAACTGAGCTTCAAACGCAATTGGATGGGAAACTATTGTCAAAGGAAAATTTGCAGCAAAGCAAATTCACTTTTAAAAGATTTAATTGTTGTTTTTGAATGGAAATACATAGCAACCATACCAAGATTTTCCTGAATCAAACACAGGAATTTCATAAATCCAGGACTAAACTGATGCCATAGAACTGATGTCTTTGGAACTTGGGAGAAATCGTGTTCAAAGTCCTGATATTTGGAAGCCCTTAATCAGATTCCTGAGTTAGACTTGGACCTAGATATGGAAGAATTTAGATCTGTGAGATAAAATGACCAACATCAGGACATAGGTTCCAGTGTTTTGGGAGTCTTATGGAAACCCTGGTGTCTCAAAAGCTCTGGAATATCAAGTTTTTGCAGTGCTCACTGGAGAGCTGGTCTGAAATTAGGGGTGATCTCCATGATCAGGAATGACTTGAGAAGAAAGGATTTAAGAGTAAACCAATAAAAATGTACAGGATTTTCTTAAACCTGAACTAATTTTATTTGATATATTGAGTCCTAAATAAAATTTAAAAACCTGTCATTCCACCAAGCCTGTCCTCATGTGTCTTCTGCAAACAGCTACAGAAAAGAAAAAACCCCAAACTTGTGACACCTGACCTGATTACACAGACATCAATAGCACTTTTTAGGTGTCTTAAATGGCAACAGATTTTAACCTTAGATCTGCCTTGGGGGCAGATCTGCAAAGCAGCACATGCCATAAATTCCTTGAGGTCTCTTATCAGAACAGATCATTAGAATGATACTTTGAGAGAAACGCTGTAGTGAAATTTTTTAAAGGCTGAACATGTTTTCTAACAAAGTAATTAATGCCCTTGGAAAGAGGAAGCCCTAAACCCCATTTATATGCAGTCAATTACCTCAGGCCATATATCATGTAAACACTGGAGACTAAGATTGCTCCTCACCTACAGGAACTGGTACTTTCTCTTTTAAAATGGTTTTACAGCTTAGTGTTTGCATGATCTCAGAATCTTTAGGCACACTTGTGAGGCCAAAAAAGGACTTGGTTTTATCTCTGGATTTGCAAAATAAACCCCTCTAGGAAAAGCTTCATACTGTAACCTCTCTCTTCCTGTTAACTAAAGAGGAAAACCAGGTACAAGGAGGGGAATTTTCTGTCCTCAGGAGAGACTGAGAGGGAAATCTGCATAAACTGTATCACCAGTTGGACTTGTTGTGACAGTTCCTGGTAATTAATGTCTCTGCAGAACAGGGATCAACAGGCTGTAAACTTCAGACATAATCACATCTGTGTGAATTTCAATTTCTAGGGGTGCAGTTGACAATTAGTGCTGCTAATAAGCATGAGCAGCTTAGTGAAAGAACAGAGTTTATATTTATAGACAACTGTTTTGTCAGAAAGACTCTCAGCCCTGCTCATAGACCATATCAGCACCTACAAACTGTAGTAAACACTGATGGAGAGAAACTCTTTTATAGTTCAAACTCTATTCTCTAAAGCATGTGCTTTGTTTACTTCTCTAACTGCTTTTTCCAACTGCATTTAATTAGCATTGGAAATTAATCGGAGCTTAAATACTTAAAAGCCAGTATGGTTCAGTGGGAACTGTTTGTTTGTCCCAGTAGATAGTTCAACATAACCTTGAAATATAAATGGATGTGTTCCTTTAGTACATTTGGTGGTTGAAATGGCAGATAGGCACAGGCCCCAGTTTCAGACAGTGAAATTGGTCAACCTGTGGAGCTCAGAGGATTTCTGTGACACTTGTGGCAATGCCAATGCTTTCCAGTCCTCACCTAAGTAACAACAAACTGTAGTTTATCTGCCTTTATTAACACTGTCTTACCCCATTCCTTCAGGTAATGTGCTTTATAACTTACTGATTTCATTTATGTGTTTATTTATTTATCCAGCCCCATCCCTGGCAGTGTCCAAGGCCAGGTTGGATGGGGCCTGGATCCCCCTGGGATAGGGGAAGGTGTCCCTGCTCATGGCAGGGGGTGGAATGAGATGAACTGTAAGGTCCCTTCCAACTCACACCATTCTATAATTCTATGGTTTTTAACAGTGCTTCTGAGGATAATCTCTAAATTTCTCAGCTTTTATAGCTGGGTGAAAGGAATTAACCACATCTTAGGAAATTTTATTTGCAACACTTACAAAGGAAAATGATCCTTTGTGTCCTCCCTAAAATGCAGAAGAGTTGCATAATACCTCCTTTTCCTTTTTTTTTTTCCTGACAGTTTCTTTGAGCTATTCTTCCAAGAGCTGGTATATTTTGATTTTTCTGTTTACTGCATGTGGCACTCTGTGTTGTGCCATTTGAAAAGCTTGAATCCTGTGCTTTCTTAATGCTGCTACCATTGTTTTAACCACAATTCAAGGGTATAGGTCTTTTTCTTAAGGAAGTGGAATTTTACTTCAGGAACAGCTAAACAAAAGCTGGGTATTTGGTATCTAAATCAGGAAATATTCGGCACATCCCATTTACTTTAGAAAGATTATTTCCATGGAGACTGACAATGTACTGGTTCCTTGAGGAGGAAGAAAGAAAATATCGTTTGTAAATCAAAATCTGCAAATGTAAACAGAAATCATCTCTTATGTTTATTGAACAAAACCAATTAGAGAGTTTCACCTAATCTCCTCAGGATCTCAGTCCTTTGGAAAATGCTTTTCTTTTGAGTGTCTAAAGTGGTCAATAACAGTTGAATACACTTTTTGGAGACTCACTTGATGCACAACCCTTGCTCCCAATCCCATGCTAAACTGAATGTGTTGTTCTGTGATTTCCTTTGTACAATGGCTCATCACTCTGTGAAAGAGTATTAAATAAAGGGATTTTTAATGCATCAGAGCCTGCTAATCAGAGCTGCTTTATTACATTTTGGTGGAGTAAGTGTGCTAATGGCTGCATAATGTGTTTGCACTGCAATGTGATTTCACTGCAGTTTGTTTGAAAGCCTAATTGTGCCCAGCTGCCTGGGTTTGTGTGATGGACAGCTGATACTCAGCCTCTCCCTGCTAATGCAGGGTCCAGGAGGGACTTGGGCTGGATTGTTTACTCCAATTTAGCTCCTACAAAAGGGACTGTGCCATCAGCAGCCGCTGTTACACCTAATGAATTGCTGCTGGGATTTTGCTTTGTGTGCCAATTAAATGCTGGATGAGTGCAGGCCAGCATCAGGTTGGTGAAACATTTGTTATGCATAGTAAAGAAGAGTGCATTTTAAATTGCATTTCATGTTTATGGGGCTTCTGTTGTATGGGGATCTCAAACATGCTAGGAAATTTTGAGGTATTCATGGTCATTAGGGCTCTAAAGGGAAACTGAGATGCACTGTTTAAGTTACTACTTAAATTACTGTTTAAATTTATGCAACAGAATCTAAAACTAGATGTAGTTATCCTAAGATCAGACTCCTGCTTCCAACACCAAACATATTTCCAAAGCCTGGAAAATTCCAGACTTCATGCCAAGGATTAAGCTTCTTGCTACACTGAGCCACCAGAATTAGTCTGAAAATAATAAAATGTGAAGATACGCCATGTCTTGTGGAAATAGAGTGCAAAGAAATAAGTGATTTACAAAGGATAAGCCCAATGCCCAGGGACAGAATCCCACAGCACATGCCAGTTAGCTATTGACACACATTGGGATTCAGAGCCGTGCAAATGGGTGTGAAGAAATGCAAGTGTAACACAAGCCAGATAAGCATGGATATGTCAGGCTGTGCTTCTACACTTCTACTAGAGAAATAATTAGGGTCTGAACTGATTGAGTTAATGGTTGTTAGTGGAGGCAGAGATGGCATGAACTCACCAAGTGTCCTCACCAAGCAGCATGTTTCATTGTTTGGTGCTTCTTTTTGTGGGACATTTGAATTCCCAGGGTTTAGGTGGCTGATTGACCAGGGATCTTTCTCCACCCAGTGGTATGCCTGCATCTAAACCCGGCCAGGGCTGGCTGAGGGTCCCCTCTGTAGGTTTGAATCCAGCCATTCCCCATTTATCAAGGACCTGTTATCACCAGGCTGGCTGAGTCCTGGGAGCCAGCCCCAGACCAGCTTGCATGGTGACAGGAATGTCCCTTTCCAGCCCAAACCATTCTGGGAGTCTATGATTGATTCTAATTGCCCAGAAATACCCAGTTGGTACAGAGCTGCCTGAAAACACAGCCCATAAAAGCTAAAGGAAATTATAATCACTGTCCATGCAGTTGCTCATTTCACCTGGTTCAACTTTGAGGCAACAGATGGAAACTGAAAAGTTTCACTGCTGATGAAGTATTAGGCAGAACTGCTGCTGCCAAGATATCATTAGACAAGACCTTGATAACAGCTGCCCATCTCCAGCTGAATGAACTGTTGTGGTTCAGAGCTCATCCCAACAGTGGAAAAAATTTGCACTTTCTGTAACAGCCTCAGGGAGGAGACCACAGTGTAGGAGAAACCTCTGAAGCAACTAATAATTAGGTTTAAATATGGGACAATCAAAGAGATTTTGTCAGTTATGCAATGAGCAAAGCCATCACATGCTTGTGTTGTCAAGTTAATACAGAAAGTCAGAATTATTGGACAAAATAGCTCATTGGAGGGGTGGAATCAGCACAGCTGGAGACCAGTGGAGCTGTTCAGATGCTTGTAGTCAGGCTATAAGCACTGGGAGAAATGATGGAGCCACCAGCCAGGGCCTGACACATTCACAGGTGGGACATGAGTGGACAGACCAGAGTTCTGTGACTGTGCTGCTGGTCTAAACTGGGCCAGATATGCAGGGCCTTGCTTGGTGAGTCGTGCATGTGTTTGTGTGCACCAGGGAATATAATGTGCTGCCTTGCTATATTAAATATATATATATATATATAAAAATTATTATATTATATTATATTATATTATATTATATTATATTATATTATATTATATTATATTATATTATATTATATTATATTATATTATATTATATTATATTATACATTGTTATATTATATTATATTATACATTATTATACTATACATTACTAAAATATATATTATATTGTATATAATATATTATATGTATAAAATAGATTATATACTATATTATATTATTATAATAGATATTAGATCATGTATAAATTGTTATAATAAATTATATATTATTATATTATATATAAATTATTACAATAAATGAATATATAAATTTTTATATTTTTTTGTCACTGTTTGACATGGTCTCTTCTTACTGCCACCCACCCCAACGACATCCTGATGGAAGCACTGAAGGGATTGTAAAAACAGAAATTATTCCTGTTGCTCGGGGGTGGTGCAGCTGTGTTGACATGTCCACTGGAAAACAGGGATGGAGGGATCTCTGCATCAACCTGAGGATTTGATGTCAATTTGATTGGCAGGGGACTGGACACACATTGAAAGCGATGTGTAAATCAACAGAGGGAACAACCTCTCAACAAGCTGTGCCAGGGGAGGCTCAGGTTGATCAGGAGGAATTTCTTCCTGGAAAGGGTGGTCATGCCTTGGAAGGGGCTGCCCAGGGAGGTTTGGAGCCCCCCCAGAAATGTCCAAGGAAGGGCTGGACATGGCACTCAGAGCCTGGGCCTGATGGTCCTGGAAGGCTTTTCCAGCTTCAGTGATTCTGGGATTCCAGGAAATAACACATTAACTTTTTTTATACTCATTCCAGTTCTAAAAATAGTATTAATTCACTTTTCAGGCCTGCACAGGACTGGAAGTTTTCCCTCAGATTTTGGTCTCAATGCAAATTTGTAGCTCTGTGAGGCCAGCTCATTCCAAAGCCAAGAGATATCCCCCCACAAACAGATCCCTTTCTGACCCCCCTGTGCCCCCAGAAGAACTCTTGTTTAAGATTCTGCTTTCAAACAACCATTTCATGGTTGTTATTCTTGCAGTGTAACTCTTGGGATGTAAATGAGAGCTGTCTCTACCTACCTGTGTATCTGAGTTTCCTTTTTGCATATTCTAATTGATTGGGTTGAAAATAAATGACAGTGTTCTATTTACTTAGGCAGAAATGGGCATATTAATTCACTTATTCTGTAACACTGGTAAATAATGATGATTTACTTCTCATTTGCATAGGAAAATATTCAAGCAGCTTTTGGCTACCAATGAACACTCTGGGAAGCAGTTGAAAATGGTCAGGAAAGCATTTTTTTTCTTACTGACAGTTCAAGTGTCACGACAAGCACTAATATTTATTGAAACTCAGCTTTAGTGCTGAAGGAGGACATGCAAGACCTGCTCCATTTCTGTACCTTCTAAAACACTGGCTCTTTGTTCCTTTGTCCTGGCTACGTGTGACATTTTCTTTTGAAAGCTGAAACATAGGAAGGCAAATGTCTCCTGCAGAGCCCGGGCTAGTCAAAGAGCTGTCTTCTTTTTGTTGTTTCTTCCGGAAACGCTGCTTTGAAAGAAATCACTGTAGTAGAACCAATTAGGTTCTTTAGGTGGATCATTTCTCAGTCACTGGAATAATGAATTCCCATTTGCTCAAAGGGTTGCATTCACCCTTCAGTGGCTAAACAAACAGGAATTCATTGCCACAGCTAGGCAACCAAAATTACTTATGCATTCTTTTCAGAATCTTTCCTTTTTTCTATCTTTATTCAGTTCACCATAAAGATTATTGTTTAATGGGGGGGAAGTTCAATTGGAGCCAAATGAAAAGGCACAAGCCTTCTAAGCCAGAGTATATTTTTCAGAAGTGGCTTATTTGTCAGGCTCTTGCAAATTTGCATTTGGGGTGGATTTATTTGTTAGTCAAATCACAAATGGAACATTCGTTTTCTGGCTTTTTACAGGATTTCAGTTTACTGGACACAGAAAGATTAAATGCTGTTCCTCAAAATAATAATGGAAATTATGCATTAAATATACATGATATTATAAGATATTGCATTACCTATTATATATAAATTATATATAATAATATAAAGTATAGTTTAAAGGTGTCTACAGGATGAATCACCATCTGGCCATCAAACCTTTTTGTTTTTTCCCATTGTATGTTGATAATAATATTATTATCTACTATATTTGCTTTGATTTATTGGGGGAGGGGGGAAAGCCTTATGGCTATTTCAGGGTTAATTGAATCATAATCAGTCTTCTTCTGGAAATCAGATTTGTGCCTGAAGTGGAGTCATCTGACCATCTGTAATAACTGGCTAAATGCTCAAATGAAAATGAAATTGTGGTGTTTTCTTCTTTTCAGCTTGTTATTTCTCCATATCATTTAGGAGTCAAAGTTCAGAGAAGATGCAGTTACCAGAAAGATCACTTTATAACATTTGTGTCTTTTGCATCTACCTCCCAGCTGAACTTCACAGAAAATTCAGTTAGGGAGAGGAGCTACAGAAAATACAGCAAATTGTATTTGTTTTCTAATAAAGGTCACCCGAATATTGAAAATTATGAAAAATAATTGTACATGCTTTTGTATTGTTTTATATTGTGTTTTACTCACGGTAATTTAAAAATGTGTTTAGATCATTGCAGTAAATCAAGCTCACAGGGACTTTAGTCCCATTTTCCAGTCAGCCTCTTGGGATATGGCAGCTTAGATAAGATAGCTGGGCTCCAAAATCTTAAGCACAACTTATGTTTCATAGAACCCATACAGGAAAATTCTTAGACACTGAATATCATCATGTGGTTTAAGTTTTAAATTCCTCCACCTGTAAATTGTCTGTCAATATTTTTCAGAAATTAGATAAATAAACTAAGAGGCTCTGGAGAGAGTGAGTGAGGTTTTAACTCTGTTGATGCTCTTCTTTAAGAATTTTTGCTTCTTTAGAAAATTATTTTAGAGACCAGACACTATTGGAAAGAATCTTATAGAGATGTACTGTGTACTTTCTCAGGGGAAAAATAAATTATTTTAAAACTTTTTTTTTCTTTTTAAGCCAATGTTTTAAAAGTTTAAAAGCAAGTCCCACATGGCAGCAAAGAGTTAATGTATGTTTTGCTTAGTGACTAGAAGACAGTGACCTTACCTGAGCTTTGATAGCCCAGCTCCCACCTTGTGGTCCCAAAGCACAGAGGGAATTTCTGTCCTGTATTTTATACCAGATTTTCTGCCCTAGTTTCTGCCTGTGAGCTTTTACCACTGCATCCTCCCCACCCAGGAGTTCAAGTGTGGCAGGCACTTGACAAAGTGTGTGAGATGCTGTCACCCTTTATCATTGTCATTCTCTGGTTCCACCTCAGTGAATTATTTTACCAAAGTCATTTATGGCTCTAAACAATTTCCCAGAGTGGAGCCATTTGCCAATTACATCTTTTACTTCCCCTGCATTTGTTCCCCATCACTTTGTTATGTGAAATGACCCCTTGCTTGGGAGAGGAGTAATTGTTTTCTCAGTAGAGTACTGATCAATGAAGGGCTTCTACCCTGCACTCTTGATTAGGAATTAGTTTCCTAGTGGAAAAAAAAAAAAAGAAGTTGATTTCCTTTAAGGTTTTCACAGTTTATTTGTGTGATTGAACAAAGTTAGTAAGAGTGAGTTATGAATCTGGACAGCCCTGCTCCAGCATGCAGATTATGCTTCTCATAATTTTTGCTGATGGGCACTATAATATCTGGACAAAAGCAGCAGTTGGACAAAAATCTGGGAGACTGAAAGGTTAAAAACAAAATTAATGCCCACAGTGTTTGGTGGAGAGACCATTCCTGTGTGCTCTGGCATTGTTTTACAATTTCATTTGTCTTCATCCTCTGTTAGTCCCTTTTATTTCTAATTAAAAAAAAAAAAAAAAATCCTAAGGGCAGACCTGTAAATAACACAAATGATAAAATAAATTTGAGGAGTCCAAGTCAAGGAACAGGCTCTGCTCACCAACCTCCACATACAGAAAGTCAGTAGACTGTGTTCATCCAAAGAATGTGAGATACTTTTCTCTCAGGAGAATTATTTAGTGTTTTTGTACAGTTAATTTTGTCTGAATCAGCCCCTGTGACTTGAGAAGCTTCTTCCAAAAAGGAAAAACAAAGCAGAAAAATCCCCATTTAGAGCCACACAGCACACTGGGCATCTTTCTCACTCTATGGCCCTAAAAAAATCCCTTTGTATGTTTCTTTGTTCTCTAGCTGTATTTTTGTTGTTGTTTGGTGAGGAAATAATGAAGCCACATCAGAAAAACTGCTCATGTGTTCTGGGCATTCTGTAAGAGATACTAGCTGTATTCCTGCAGGGGTTTTAATGGGAATTGAAAGGTCTAAACAGTCTCCTCCAAGCAAGTCTAAAATCCATTACTGTAGGGATAAAAAAAATCAATGGTTAAGGAAGAGTCTAATTTACTATTTTTCAGCACTTTTGCTTGCTCTCCTTTCTTAGGCAAACATGAAATCATGGATAGAAAATCCATAATCCACCCAGGCTGGGGTATTTTAAATTGTGTTTGAAAGCAAAGTTGCTGGTGAATTCCAACAAAAATGATGGTGCCATATTTTTTTAATATATTGTGATGAGCCTCATCTCATGAGGGGGGGATTCATTTAAGCTGATAGATTTAGTATCTGTGATAATTAACAACACATTTAACAATAGTGGAAGAGCAACTACAGCTTTCTATAGAATTTAATATCCTCCCTAGCCCCTTTGTAGGAGATCAAATTTCCTTTTTGCTATACATAATAAACAAATTTTATTGGTTCATCAGTTATTATACTGTCCCTTCAATACAGAAAAAAAAAAGAATATCAGAACAATGATAAACAAAAACAAAGGGTGAGGAACAATCATGCATGAACAGTTAATGTTCACTTTAGATCTGTGCCTGTGTTTGGCATTTCTTTACCACTGTAAAAACATGAAAAAAATATGAGCTGCACAGACTATTCATGGATACTTTGACTGCAAAGACTCCTACAAGAATTCAATGGTTTAGGATGGTTACTACATGATTAAACTTCAATTCTCTGTACAAGTGTACAAAGTCCACAAAAGAAAAAAAAGATGGGTCTGAGACATGTAAGGATAATTTGGTACAATAATTTAATGAGGTTATTTGGATATTGGTTTTGGTTAAACTAAACAGTTTGGTTAAACAGAAAGGCTAAATGACTACAAACATTTTTAGAGACTTCTAAAGAACCATTTTTAGAAATATCTCGAGGGTTCTTTCATTTTTCCCTCATATTTGGGTTTTTCCCAAATGAACACTCCAGTGAGTTTGGGGCACAGTTTTGTCTATCAGGATGAATTCGTGCAGTAAACTGGAGAGGAAGTGCAGGGAGTGGTTTTTAACTGGGCAATGAGAGCATGACTTAGGTCTGGAACACATGGACTGTGAGTTAGATTATTTATAGTGCAGTTTATAGTAATTTGTGGCTTTTGAGTGAATTTCAAGAGTCACAAATCAGAAAGAATGAAACATCCTTCTATATAGCTGTCAAAGCAAACTGAGTGGTATTTCATAATTCTTTTGACATTCTATAGAAAATCAGTATTTTGGAAGCTTCAGAACATAAGTTTAAAGCTCTACTTCTTCTCCATGTTACATAAAAAATGTATAAATAGATTTTTTTTTTTTTTAAAAAGAATAGAATAAAAATTTTTGCAAAAGGTAAAAATCCTACAGCATTTTCATGAAGTAGGAACAAAGCTGGGATTTTTTTTAAACTTATTAAAATAAAAATATTAATTGTGTAATTATAAGAGCAATGCATAGCATTGTTGAAGAGCTAACAAATACAGGATAATATAGGGTCACGTTAAAACAGTACTTTTATTATGTGAGATTCTCTTAATAGATTAAATTTATCTTTTTGATAATGGGAGTCTAAATTGATGTCAGAATTATGAAGCTCAGCTAAATACTACCCTTCTGGAATAAGTAATTTCATTGGTGGTTGCTCAAATATGGACAAATCTTATCTTTCTTATTCTTTAAAGAGAATTTCTGGAGAAAAATTTGAAGTATTGGCTTTCAATAGCAAAATCATTAAAAGACATTTAAACATTTTAGGTTTAAATACTTGGAATTGTTAAACTTGATGGTCACTGAAATCCAAATTGAAGTTTTAGAGGAAAGGAAATAAACTGTTTCCTTGAAAGATTGAAAAGAATAAATGGACAAATGTTGGGTCTGGGAAAATCTGCCTTAGAGTTTGGTGGCACCATTTTTTTGTACTATTTTTTTTGTAAGTAAATTCTTTAATTTCTATGAAGATACAGATGAAAATATTTATTATGGAGAATGCTTAAATATTGTTCAAGGTGGAAATAGAAAACTTGTAACTTTGCATCCATTTTTTGAAGATTGCATTTTGGAAAAAATAAAAAAAATGTAAATCAGGTTCTAATAAAAGGATGATAAATTAGAGAACTTTAAAGATGAGCTAAAAATTGAGATTTCCACCTCTGTTTTCATGTGAATCCCTGGATGCTGTGGCTGCATTTGTGCTGGATCAGTGGTGACAAAAGCAGGACTAATGAGCACAATAAAATGGTTATAGAGTGTGCAGGGATGTTGTTTTTGTTTTCTGCTTGAGGGTGTTCTGCTTCCTCTTGCTACAGCAGGGCCTGACCCTTCCCCAGCTCCATGTACCAGATTTCCTTTATGCTTCTGTGACCTTAATTTTGATCCCCAAAGCCAATCAAAATGAATATAAAAACCTAAAACGTGGCAGATTCTAATGACTATTGGTTTTACATGAATTATCTTAATGACAGAGTGTTTGAGGATTCTTTCTAATTCAATACAAAAGGAATTCAACTACTCAGTTCAGAGAAAATCATTTGATTTCAAGCTTCATGTGTGCAATACGTGTAAATTCTTTTACTTTGTTCAGTTTCCCCCTGGTATTTGGCTGTAAGTATGAAAGGATATCTATGTAAATATGTGTACCTGAAAAAAAAAAACCAAACTGAAGAGGGGTTAGTGAGAGAAACACAGCAGCTGCTCTGATGATAACAAGCAAGAAACTCCAAAGCTTTTTGGCTGTTGTCCTTGTCTCTGCAGAATGTTCTTCCCTTGATGAGTACAAAGAGAACTGGAGCTGAACTAGAAGAGGATTTGCTAGAATTTTAAAATTTATTAGCTGAGCTGTCTGGAAAAACAAAGTGAAGTTTGAAGAGTATCCTCAGTCTGCATAAATTTGGATTTGGGTCTTTTGGTGAAGAAAAAAATCCTGAATTTACACAAGCTCCCAGGACAGGCAGAAGTCCAATAATTAGAGCATGTGCCTCAGTCAGGATTTAAGTCTCTGTCCCATTTGCTTTAAAGCAAATACATCTGTTCAGAAAGTCCTCATCCATATGAACTCTGCATAGTCCCACAAGGCTTCCACTGAAAACTGTTCTTCCCAGAAACCCCATCCAGAACTTGCAGTGAAAGTGTCATGGAAATCATACAATTACACAGACTGGTTTGACACTTTGGTAATGTCTAAAATAAATTAACATATACATAAAAACCAGCTCTATGTATTTATATAGGTATTATTTGTTTCAAATATTTCAATTTTACAATTAATTTCCACAATGGTTTCAGTTACTTTCATTTGTATTGTCAGCAGGATCCCAGCTCCTTTGGGACAGAAATTTTTGGGGTTATATGTGTGTGTACATTGAGGATTTTTGTGAATTGCACTATCATTCATTAAAATCCCTTATCTCCATTGCTGAGCCACAGATGATACAATCAATCAAGGAGATTATTAGAGATTATTGTGATAACCTCTAATTTAATTTGGCTCATTTGAGCTGGTTAAACACTCAGAGGGGGGAGAGGAAGGGAGAAAGGGAAGGAGGAAGGGGAGAAGAGATGTGTTTTGTCAGGGAAATGGTATTTTTTATTTTACCTGGTTTTGATTATGATGCTTCACCAGCACAGCTACTAGAATGCAGATACTGCTGAATGAATAATAAAATAGATGTCATATATCTGGTTTTGGGAATTAGTGTGTCTTTTCAAGTCCATGTTAGCTGTAATGACACTAAAGATTAAAACATTAATACCCTGGTTTTCTTTTCAAATAAATCAAAGATACACATTGACTTACAAAAATCCAGCTTTTAAAAAATCCTTTCAAGGTTTGTGGGAGATTTTCCTGTGATGTTGCTTGGTAGACTATCTGGCCTAATACAAGGGAAAGCTATTTAATATAGTGTAACTACTTGTCTTTGAAATTCAAATTTGGAATCTCAGTTTCCCCCATTACTGCACTGTTTGTTTCCAGCTCTCAGGGGAAATAGGTACAAAGTGGAGGGAAATGCCTTTTTGGCACATTTCTGGCTTTGACAGGTTAAAAAAATAACCATGCTGGAATTTTCAAACCATTAATTCTAATCTTGTCTAATAAATAGTAGCATGGGGGTTTTGTTATCATATAAAAATGGAGTAGATTTAATTTTTTGTTTTGTATTATTTTTTAATTTCTTTTTGTTTAGGACTAGTTGTTTTAAAGATGTCTGGGGATTGTTATTTATTCTATGTGATGTGTGACCTGTGGCATGGCAAATACAGAGGACTTGGATGCCATAAACTCCTTGAAATTACTGTCAAAGCCAACTCAAGGTTTCACATCACAGGGCTGCTTCTTGGAAAAGGTGGTGGAAGAGGTTCCTCAAGGTGTTGTAAAAGCACAAGTATCACAGTAACTGAAAAAAGTATGAAAAAGCAATATGAGATGAATTTCTGCAAGCACATTTTGAGGATGAAAATATAGAGGTGGTTGTAGGGATGGAAAGTGTTAGCAAATCTTACCATGAATCCACTTCTCTATATTAAAAATATTCAGTTTTCTTACAGAAGGTACCTTGTCCAGTCATGAACAATTCCACATTGATCAAAAATGGGGGAGAGTGAGCAGGAGCAAGGGTTAGCTCAATGCACAGATGGGTTTTTCCTTTCTCCACAGTCAGAAATTTTTAATTTTCGGGGTCATTATGTTTTGTTTTTGTTTTTGTTTTTGTTTTTTAAATTTTTGCACATAGAAAACAGGCCCATAAATTCTTACTGTCCATTCCAGGTGCTCTGATTTACAGTATTTTTATGCTTGCAAGAGCCTGTGGAGCTCTGAGTGCAGTAGAGATTCCAAGCCCACTCCCCTGGGCAGAGAACAGTGGAGACCAGCCCTTGGTTTAATAATTTATTAAAGAGAAGGATTCTGTCTTCATGACCCCATGTGAAAAATTAGATGTTAGTGCTGGGGAAATTTCATGGCAGTGTCATAACACTACAAGAGAAAGGAAGTAAAAAAATAAAGATAATTTAATAAAATTAAAAATTAAAATGAAGACAGCGTTTACAAATAATGTAAGATGAAAAATTAGGAAGAAGACTACTTATCCTCATCTGTACTCTAACTTATGCCATGCCAACCAAAAATGTCATTACCAATTTTCCACTGAAAAAATTTGGTAAGAAATTTATCCTTAGCAAAATTAATTGACAGTAAATCTAAAAATGGTGGGGGTTTTTATAGTAATCAATAAATCAGTGAAACCTACTTTCTGAAGGAGCCATCAATTGGGTAAAATTCATGGATTTTACAGAATATTTGACAATATTTATGGCAGCCACCATGTTACATGTGTTGTGCTCAAAGAAGACCTCAACAATAAAATAATTAGTATTTATCTGGAATTAAATTCCCTTTTGGATGTAAACTATCTTTGCTGTTGAGGTACACATACTAAAGATACTAAGGCATTAAAAAATAATGGGCTTGTCAATAAATCTGATGATGCTGTATTTACTTTCCTTCATTTTAAAATCCTGGCATGTTCCTTATTATGGTCATATAATGGGCTGTGCTGCTGAGGAAGCAAAGCCCAGATCAGTGATTCAGAGGAGAATAAAGCCCTTTCAGACCACTGCAAGGTGTAGCAGCTGCAATTACATGTTCACAACACTGATATTAAGGAACCTTTACAATATTTTCAGGAATCTTGCTGGTTTCTATGATTTAGGTCCTTCCTCATTCCTAGACTGAGGAAACCACTTGTCAGTTTGAAGACTGCTTGAGTTTTAGTGATTTAAAATTGATGCCTGCTTTAGTGGGTATCTTGGAGGATTTTTCCATCACCTTTTAACAGGAAATGGTCATGACTCGAGGGGATCAAAGTATTTTCCTGTTCTGGCAGACAGTAACATCGGCTGATTTGCAGAGAAATCATTTACTCTCCCCAACATGGCAGCTATTTTGAAGGATGAGAATACAAACCTTTCTTCTGAAAAAGCAATTTCATGGAATCTGCAGCAGTAAAGCAAACTTAAATCTGATCTTCTCAGGTCACTGTTGCCTCAATGTGTTACTGCAATTTTGAGAAACCACTCTAAACCAAGGCAACAAATTGATTCAGGTTAAAACCCCCTGCTTATCCCAAGTGTTATTTTTAATCTAGATTGCTTCTTTTCTGTTTCTTTGGTTTGTTTTTTTTCTTGGTGGTGGTATTGTTTCAGGAGATTTTTTATCTTTTTTTTAAATTTTATTTTATATTTAATTAATGAGTAATGAGGGATGTGTCTTCAGTTCAGGGTAAAAATGAATGACTGGAAGCAACCTGGAGAAGGGATTTCAGAAAATGCCTGAATTGCTGAACCCAGAATCTCTCAAAGCACCACCTTGAAAACCCTTTTTCATAATTATTGCAGCTGATTGCACCTATCTCTGCACACACACCTATAAATGTAAATAAACCACAGAGTGCTAACAACCAATTATATTATTCCTAGAATTAGGCTGATGAATCTCCACCAGATTTTCTCTAAGTAAGCAGGGAAGATTGTTAAGAACTCACTTATCAATCAACTATATTTTTTAAATTTCCTCCTTTTAAAAAAAAATAAATTCTAGGCTCCTAAGCTGAGGAATCAGTAAAATAAAAGAACCCATCAGATGCTTCTAGCTGGGAGAACTTCATTCATTCTCCACCTGTAGATGAAGGTACTTCAGCCACTTAAAGAGGGACTCAGGATGTGAAATTCTGTTGCCATCTCAGTTGTTTAGCCTTATTTCCTTTCTTTGTGTCTTGTCAGTTGTTGCTTGTATTAAGTTATTGATCTTATCAGAAAAAAAAAGTTTCTGTGTGCCACAGAACCAGCAAATCAGCAACAGTGTAAATTCCAGCATTCTTTTTCTATTTCTCAGTCCATTGCATCATTTTAAATTATGATCTGTCTTATACTGACTTTTTCCTTTTTGGCTCATTTTTTTTAATATGATCCTCTCTCCATTCATGCTATTAATATTTTCTGCTCTCAGTAGTTTGAAGTTTTACATTCTTTTCTTGCCTACCTTCAATTAACTGTGAATTTTCTTCATTCTCTCCTGGTTGCTATTTTTCCAACCATGTAAGAATCCCTAATTACAATGAAAGTGTGCAGCAGTGAATCATTGCTCCTGACACTGTGGGGTCTATTCTCACTCTGCTAAATATCCCAATTTTTATTTCTGGGTTGATCCTGGGATTAGTTATTCACAGCTGACTCTCAGGTGAAATTGCCATTCTAGTCCCTACGATCGAATCTTTCCTTCATTCATTTTTCCTTCCCAAAAAGAGATTTATGTCATTATATGTCTGAAATCTTCTCAATACTAAGATGAAGCTAATGCATTCTCAGTCCTTTCTTTAAGGTCAAGCACTTTGAATAATAAATGAAGTAGAAGAAATCAACAGGAGTCTCGGTGATGGGGAATTCAGTCCTTTCATCACAAATTCCTCTTCTCTTCAAATGAAATTTAACATTTACCAAGAGAAAATCAAATTCACATTGACAATAATTTATAACCTCCTTTGAATGTATTATTAATGGCTTGAAAAAGTTCACTAAGACAGTTCTCCAAGAATTGTACTGGCAAAGAGGAGGAAATAGGTAGATATTAACAGCTACTTTATGTTTATCAAATTAAAGCTTGATAATAGTGGCAGCAGAAGATATCATAAATAATCCAGTTAGAAACAACTAAAGTTCTTTTGTATAATCATAATCCCAGCCCAAATATTCTATGAAAATCAAGGACACTAATTTATCATGTCTCCTAAAAATGACAGACTGGAAAAGCAGATTTCTCCCAAGCAAATTCCCACTGGTGTTTTCTTAAAACAGCAATAACTTCCTTGCTTAAGCGTGAGGTTCAGCATTTCAAAACTATGGGCTGTGAAATGGACTGGGTCCTTGTGAAGAGCCCTGAGGATTAAACTGGGATCCAGGCTTTTGGCATGTTTTTTTAGATGTCTATGCTCCCTTGCCCTCTTCTGAATTTTAGGAAGTTTAGGAACTCTGAACAAATACAAGAGATTTAGAAGACAATGAGGATTACACAGGATCTGTAGAATTTTCTGTTTCACAAGACCAAAAGAAACAAAACATCAGTAGAACAAAAGATGTCATTTTTGACTCCTTTGTAGATTTTATTTCAACTTTACTCTTGGGAAGCAAATATCTTAATAAACAAAATCTTCAGTCTCTTCGTAAGAATCTGCATTTTCCAATTGCTTTAAAAGGACCACTTTACATTTTTTAAATCATTCTCTTTCAGGCAGCATCACACCATGATTCAAACTATCAAACTTTTCAGGATAATTATATATAAACGGTGAAAATATAATTTTTTAAATAATTTTGCTGCAGCAGAGTTTAGTTCATTAAAAATGCCTTTTATTCTAAAAAAAAAAAATCAAAACAAAACACCAAAACTGTGCCATTTAAATGTCTCTAATTCAGCTTCTGAATATTTCTCTTACACCAAAAATTATCTGAGTGGCAGTTTTGTTTGACCATGACCAGTGGAGTATAAGGATGGTTTGTGGTGCAGCAAAAAGCAATGGGGAGAATTGTCAAGTAATCTAAAATCTCTCTGATTTAAAATAGTGGAGAACAGGAGGTTCTCTGTACAGGTTAATGCATTATATCCATAAATAAAATATATTTTTAAAAAATTTATAACATCAATATATTTTTTCATAGATGCAAAATGGAAAGATCTGTTAAATATTTTTTAAAAATTTGGAGAGGAAGAGACTAACTGAGGTATTTTAATAAGACAGTATTGGAAATTTTTAATGATGTGGGTTTTTTCTTACTTCTAGATTGGTATAATGCAAAGCAAATAGAAAAGTATAGATGTCTTTTGCTGTGATTATAAACATGGTAAATGCTGCCCCTGCAGATCTCAGAAATTCAGGTCAGATGTTGGTACTTTGAAGACAGAGCAAAATTAAAATAGAGAAAACAGAACTGAAGACAACATGCAGCTCTTTTTCTGGCACTCTCATTCCTTGTAGTCTTGCCTCTGGAGGAAAACACTTGTCCAAGGACTTTATCACCTGCTAGGCAAGATATCAAATTTAATTGCATTTCTGGTCTTGGTTTCACAGGTGATATTGCAATAAGAAATGCCTTGCTTGCTTTATCCAACTTACCTGAGCTTATGGCACATTCTTTGAGGTTTAAAAGGTTTATCAACAAACACATAAAAAAATTTAATGCAAGGCAACAGAGGAAAAGGGATGCTGGAAGAAGTAATATCGAAACTTAAATTCCAGGGTTTTATTCAGGTTTCTGTTTAAGCAAACAGGAATTCAGATCTGGTCTCCTCTTTAGGTTTTCCAGATTAATATGAGTTTTGAAATCACAAAAACTTAACATATACCCTGAGATCACAGGGCTGAGTGGGAAACCAAGGATAAAAGGAGATGTCACCTTAATCAGTTAATCCATGTTGTCATATTGTTATTTGAGCAAATTTTTACTTGATTTGCCAAAAAGCACTTCAATGTAAAAGGTAAAAAAATCCTTCTTTCATGTTTAAAAAAAAAACCTATGAATTCATAAAAGTTTTCCTGAGCAGCTATCTGTAATGATCCTGCTTGAGTGGGGGGGCTGGGCCAGCTGAATTCTGAAGGTCCCTTCCAACCTCAACCATTCTCTGTGATTCTGCAATTACTTCTTTTATATCACTTTTAGGCCACAGATTAAATTTATTTGGTTGTCCCCCCTGCTGGAGATGAATTAAATATGAACACTTTCAATGCTCTCTCATATTCCTCCTCTTAATCACTCTTAAAAAAAAACAGGAAAGAACATTTTGGCATGAAGTTGTTAAAATTCAAAGGCAGTTAAGCTGTTGCAGGTCCAGATTGCATCCTATCAATCAAATTAAATCCTTGATTTCACAGCACACCCAGCTTGGCAGCAATATCTTGCAGGATAGCTCAGCCTTGCCCTGCAGGATACCAGCAGAGTTTTGGGTTGAGCTATGCTTGAAAGATCTTCTGGATGCAAAAATCCCACAAAACTGCTGCAAATTTGTTTTATTTTTTTAAATTATATATCACTTTCCTGGAATAGTTCATATTGAGGGGCAGTGGTGGTGGGTAGCACACAATGTGGGATAAACAACAGTGGTATTGTCCCTGAAACAGCAATAATGATAATCTATATTCTCAGGATTCCCCTTTATTGTTTCTTTCTGTCCACACCCCTCTCTCCAGTATAGTCCCATGTAAAATGTACACATCTTATCTAATCCTGACATGGAATTCCACAGATTTTGCTCATAACGACACCAGCATCACAAATTCGTGATGATACCAGAACTGTGGGAGCTGCATTTCCTCTGTGGGGATGAACCTGCTGAAACCCAAGCTCTGACACTGGACTGACACATAATTAGGGATCCTTCACACCATGGGCTGTAGAAGGCCTGGCTTAGCTGTCAGCCTTTCCTGTCCCTGTGAAGTTTTGAATCAAATTGGTAGCAGAGACCTTAAAAATGTGGTATTTGCTTTGGCAGAGCATTTCCACGTGGCTCAAGTCTGCAGTGCCACTGGGGCTGAGTGTAGCAGTCAAGCTACTCTTGCAGCCTGTGTTTTTTTAATGGGAAGAGAGCTGATCCTGCTATAAAATTGCTGAGTATATCTGATTATTAATTATGTTTTTAAAACAGGCATAAAAAGAGAAAGGTGCCTCTCTGCACATGTGCTGCAATTACCACGAGATATAAAGGATATTAAAAATTGGACTTGGAATGTGGCATTATATTCCAGCATGCAACAAAGCTACAAATGCAAAGCTTCTCAGTCCTCTGTTCCTTAATAAACTTGAATAAATGTCAATATTCATACCACAGTACAGACAGTTCTTAAGGGAGATGGAGGAGACATGGGTCAGGATGGCCTCCAACTCAAATCCCTCTTTCTTGAGTCTGGCATGTGGAAAAATATTCCTTGTCAAAAACAGCCTTTGTAGCCCTATGAAAAGTCAAAACTGAGAAATTGTGGGATATCATTACTTCCAGAGGGCAGGGTTAGATGGGATATTGGGAAGGAATTGTTCCTGTGAGGGTGTGCAGGCCCTGGCACAGGGTGCCCAGAGAAGCTGTGGCTGCCCCTGGATCCCTGGCAGTGCCCAAGGTCAGGTTGGACAGGGCTTGGAGCAGCCTGGGACAGTGGAATGTGTCCCTGCCCATGGCAGGAGGTGGCACTGAGTGGACTTTAAGGTCCCTTCCAACTCAAACCATTGTAGTTTCCATGATTTTGAATATACTGTGTGCCCACAGGGGCTTCTGGTTCATCATGGAGCAGGCAAATTCCAGCAGATTCCAGCAGAAGACTGGCACAAGAAAAACAATAGTCTGTCCAGAAACAGGGATGCTTTGGAAATATTATATTATAGTGCTGAAATTCTTAAAAATTTTGTTTACATGTTCTTGACCATGAAGAACATCTGGAATGGGCATTTTGGCATGAGGCCTCTTGCCCTAAAAGTCCTTTCTGCTCCCTGAAACAGGTTGGGTTAGGGTCTGCTCCCAGGGAACAGGGACAGGACAAGGGGAAATGGCCTCAAGCTGTGCCAGGGGCTGCTCAGGTTGGACACCAAGGGGAATTTCTTCCTGGAAAAGGGTGGGCAGGCCTTGGAAGGGGCTGCCCTGGGAGGTGCTGGATCCCCATCCCTGGAGGTGCCCAAGGAAGGGCTGGAATGGCACTCAGAGCTCTGGGCTGGTGACACAGGTTGGACTCTTTGGTCTGGGAGGACTTTCTCAACCCCTGATTGATTCTGGGTTCCTCCAAGTTTGGGGAGGACTGCTGAGTTTAATGAATTCAGTTGTTAAAAAAAATCAGAGCATATAAAATTTCTCCTGATGGTGGGGATGCCAACCCAGGAATTACCACCATGAGGGATTAGCTCTTGTTTATTTATTCCTTCAGAAACTGTCTGACAAAATGCTTCCACCATGTCCTCAGGTGTTTGGGACAATGTGCAACCTCAAACTATGCTGATAAACAATGAAATAAAACTAAGGAGGTAAGAGTTCTCCTTAAAACAATAAAGCATTACCTTTAAGATTTTCTACCACTTCTTTTCACTTCATCATGCTTCCAATACTAAGCCCAAGATAGAAATACTCTACCTGAAAACACTTAATATCAAAGAAAATAGAAACTTACTCTGCCATATGATTTTTTATCACAGGCTACAAGCACTGCTGCTGCTTTATGTGATAAATCTGTGATATAGCTCAGCCACTCTTTCCAGTCATTAAAATTGCAATGCTTTTCCATGTAGGCTTTTCACATCTCATCTAAAACTATAGCAAAGCAAGGAATTTGCTCTTTAATAGCCAGGGTCTATTTGTAATGTATGAATGTATATATATATTTTAAGTTAAAAAAAATAAATTAAAAAAATATATATATATTTGTATATATGCTGATATATTTATGTGATTCCTGGTGGTAAGGAATGACCAGGTGGGAGTCACACCTTGTTTTCCTGACCTGTGAGTATCCCAAATTGTGTTTTCATCATGCTGTACTAAAAGCAAAGGTGTCTCTGCTCTCTGCTCATCCACCTCCTGAACTGGAGCTTCCTTATTCATCCACTGACAGTTGATGTGCTGGGTACAGATAAGAAAAACCCTCCAATTCTGTTACTGTAATAATAAATCTCAGTGTCAAAGCCCAATCTTCATTCCTGCATGGTATTTTATGATATTGCCTTTCTGTCTCCTTGATGAATAAGCCAGCACAGTCTCAAAGGAATTGTACTTTTGAGTGGTTTTTTTCTCATGGAACTCTAGATTTTCAAAATAAGATGAAATAACACATGCATTCATCTTCTGGAAAGTTTCTTCTCTTTAACTAATGCTGGCAATTAACTGAAACCTTCATGTAAAAGGCAACAGGTCTCTAAAGATTAATAGAGATTTCTATTTCTGAGGGGACACAAATAAAAAATCACTTTAAAAAAACCATTTGTGAAGTTAATTTTATTTTTTGTTGTGCTGTCTTTTAGGGGGAGAGGTTTGTTCTGTTGGGCTTCTTTTGTTCTTTAGTTTTTCTTTTTGTTTTTTTATGCCTGGACATAGTAAAAAGAAGTTTCTGTCATGTAGGCCATCACATGTTAAAATGTAGTTTTTAGAGTTCTTACTAAGCCTTTTTAAGAGTTTCAGTTTTATCAGCAGGTTTCCTCTGCAGTTTATGAGATAAATCTTAACAGGGACTCTTGCTGCCAATTTATGAGGGATTTTCACAAGGCTGACACCAACTAAGAAGTCAGAGTTTCACAATAGGCATTTAGTATTTGCTTTTACTAGCCCTCAGCATGTTTTCTTTCATCAGTAAATAGAACTGTATAAAAACCTGTGTTTATGTCTTTAATCTGAATTCTTTGCCATAAAAAGCCAAATATTGGACAGCTAAATTAAAGGAAATTAACATGTACTGTGGCTGTTCTTATCTGCAACCTGTTTTTCTTCTCCAGACAATTGCAGTGAACACATTAAAAAAACAACTTGTATATATAATTTTGTCTACAAAGCCGTGCATATCCTTAAAATAATGTGTTTACCAGCTAAGCTGATGGTTGAAGTCAAGATGTGAATTTAAATGCAGCTCAGTGGTTTTGAGTCATATGTGGGGAGACCTGAACAGTGAAAAACCTGGTGAAGAGATGAGAGAATTTTCCAGAATTTCAGTTCTCATTTTGTGAGAATATGTTTGGTTGTTTCACCCAACACTGCTGTATTTTATATTTGTGGCTTATCATACATTGTTGTGAAGGACCTCTAACTCTCCAGGACAAAGAGAACTCTGCTGTCTTGACCTCATTTTGCTGTGGTTTCCCTGAGAAAAAAAGGCAATGCTGTTCAAATTTCCACCTGCCAGCCTGCTTTCCTTCTGCACTTTTAATTTGATTTGAGATATTACAGGATTCGTAGGGTTTGATCACAGGATGTGTCTCTGTATTAACATAACATTACACCATTCTGACGAAAACAAAAAGGCTGTAAATTTAACATAAATTGAATCCAGGATATGATAAAATATCAGGCCATTAAAATCCAAAGTGTGACACAAAATCAACTAAACCTATTGCACAATTAAGAAACAAAAAGGAGGTTTTAAAAAACTCTGTTGTGGAGTCTGAATCTTTTGTGTGAAATTCTGGAATCAAATTCTGGAATCATGGGAAAAGACTGAACAGCATCATGTGGAGGGAGTCTCTGTCAGACAGAGCTTTATAGTTAAAATCCTTCCAGAACTTCACTTCTTGGTCTGTGATTATTTTCCATCCAGAAGAACTGGTGCTGCTAAAAGAGCAGGAAATGCAGAAGATCCTTTTCCATGATTCTGAAAGTGCCTTCACTATGAAATCACAGTTTGTGGATGTGGCACGAGTGCACTTCTTACACACTGAATCTGTTTTCCTCCTGCACTTCAAATTCCCCCAAGTGCTGAGTTTGCCATATCACATAACAGAGAGGAGAGAGGCAAGTGTCACCTCATTGATTATACAGTTTGAATTAATTCGTTCATCTCATTAGCCAACACACTTTTATCTTTGAATTTTTTTCATCAGCTCCAGAAGTCATTTTTGCTGATTTCCCTGTAGTGCTGCTGCTCATGGTAACAGAATCAAATGCCTTATGATGAGATGTTTTAATGCCACCTAACTACTTGCTCTGGGATTAATGGTCGAGATTAAATCTCATTATGTTTATACTTTCTTACCAGGTATTTTTTCTTGATTAAAGTGTCATTTATAATAAAGAAGTTAGATATTCAGAAGCATCAATATTCAATTATTCAGCCAATATAAATTCCTTTGGCCATCTAGGTATTTTGAAAATCTTCCCTGAACTCCTTAATCAAGTGAAATGAACCCTACAAGGAAAAAAAGTAGAAAAAAAGAGATCTTTCCATCCAGTGATATAACTCACCCTGTAAAGAAGGTGTAAACTGTTCTTTTCAGATCCCTTTTGCTGAAAGACACAGAAACACAGAATCAAAGACTGTCCCAAGTTGCAAGGGACCCTCAAGGATCATGAAAGTCCACTACATGAGAGAAGTTTCACTATAAATATTTTTATCCCATGAATAGAACTTAATGGACTTATTTCTCTTAACTAGTGTGTTTTTCAGTGTTTGATTCTCTATAATCAATGAAATGTCACTTGTTACAGGACTTCAGGCAGATACTAAGGATTCTAAGATAATTTAAAATAGTTACAACTATTAAACACTCTTCTAAGGACAAGATGTTATTCAGTGTAGAAAGCACCACCTGCTTCCATCCCAGCTTGGTGGAATCGTGAAAGGACTTTGGAAAATAAGAACTTGTGGCCTATAAACTAAATCTTGCACAAACTATAAGAAATACAGTCATAACAGAATCACTGAAATCACAGAATTCCAGAGGGGTTTGTGTTGGAAGGGGTGTTAAAGCTCTATCTGGTTCCTCTGCCTTGGGCAGAGACATCTCCCACTGACCCATGTTGCTCAAACAGCAACCCTTGGCAAAGTCTTTTTCCACCTTGTGAATCTTTTTGTATATAAAGTTTAGAGTGCAAATTATGTCAAAATTCAGCAAGCAAAAGGAGGTGCTGTGATTTTTTATTTTTTTTTAAGGGAGCAGAATACTCTAGAGATACAGAGTGGAGAACACTAAAGTTTAATACTTCTGTCCCAAAAACATGCAGGGAAGCTCCCAGCAAGCTGGTCAGGGTTTGCTGAAGTGACAGCACTGGGGAACATCACCCAGCTGTGACAAAATCTTCTTAGAATTCAAGCAGTTGCAGCCAATAAAGCTATTCATGAGAGTTACAGCAGCAAAATTCTTGAAACACAGCTCAAAAGTAGTAATGGATGAAGATAATAAAGATTTTCTTCTCTTTGGCATTTTTTGCAGCTGAGTTAATTATAGATGTGCTGATTAAACTATTCAATGTCTGATATATGTAAATGGTATGAAAAAAGCTCTATGTTTACCCTTGCATATAAGCAGAAAGAAATTCTGTCAGCCTTGAAAAGCAGAGGTGAAAAACAGTGGAGAGTGTTTCGAATGGTAAAGAATGAGATGTTTTGAGTGGAATTGAACACTGCACATGCTCTCAGGTATTGCCAGCACAAAGATATTTAGCACAGGTGTTTGTGCAATCATGATGCATTATGCAAATTAACAGTGAACAACGGGCATCCAGCAGTTCTGTTTTTAATGTTTGAATATTTTATTTTCAATGTAAAGGATTATGGGATGATGTGCCATAAGACACCCATGTAAGAAGCCTTGCTAATGGGTTTTCAAATATTTCTTCAGTTCTTCAGTTGCTATATTACTGGATTTTGTAAGACACAATTTAGTATACATAGATTTTTACACACTGAGTTTGAGCCAAAAATGTTTTTCAGGCTATTGCAGTATTGGCATTGTTCCCCAAATGTGACTTGCAAACATGCAGCTGAAAACAATACAGATGCAAATGAGTGAAAAACCTTGTAATTCTAATTCCATAATGCTTTTATTTACTCAATCCAGTTGCTTGAGGTTCATTAGAAACACAAAAGAAGTGCCATTTTTTTTAAAATATACATTATTCCTAAAAGTCAGAGGGCATTTGGGAACACCAGTTTTGATTTACTTTATGAAACCATCACAGGAAGTGTTACCCTGGTAAAAAGCTGTGAACTGCAATGTCTGGGCTGCCTTAAACCTATTTCAAGCTGCTGATAAATGACATAGGGAATGTATTCCAGTGAAATATCTGGCCCAGCTGAGGGGGATGGGAATGCCTGAGCTTGGTGTCAAGAGTTCTGTCCTGACAACACCACAAGTGCCCAAAGCAAAGTCAGGTTCTGAAGGTTTTTCATCACCACAGCACAACTCTGCACAGTTGAGTTTGGACAGTCTTTGTTTGGCTGGCACAAACTGCATAAACCCCAGTGGCCTCAAAAGGCTTCATTTATTTTGCAAGAACTAGACCAGTTTGTTTTCATAGGGAATATTTGTTGTGTGGAAAATATCCCTCAGCTATCCAGTGGTTGTGTTCTTGCTTTATCCAGCTGCTGGTGAAATGTTGCTGGAAAGGCAAGTCTCTAACTCTGCTGTAAGACTCAGAATTATTGCTGAATGACACTGCAAAACTGCATTTAAATTATCTGCCTAGATTATCTCAGAACCTTAGAATTATTTGGGTTAGAAGGAACCTTGAAGATCACCTTTTTCCAAGCCCCCTCCACCAGACCAGGCAGCTCAGTCCTCTTAATAAATATTAGCATGAATATTTTCAACAATTTTCCATAAACTTCCTTAAAATCTAATATTTCCATTCTCAAGTGCATTGAAAAACTCAAGGAAGAGTGTCAGATATATTATAATTGAAATTACTTTTTCTTCAAATGGATGTTCCTGGGCATTTGTAGCTTTGGTCCAATTGGGTTGTCAGCCTGTGTTGGTTTAGTTTCCCTTGTGGCTCTGAATTTAAAAGGTAATTGTCTTAAATCATTGCAATGAGCACAGAAAGAATAATTCACAAGCAGAAAATTCAGTGGTGCAAATGCAGACAATTTATTTACACAAACTGTAAATAAATTAAAGGCTGATACAGGTTTTGGAAATATACACATGGGAAAGATCAGCATACAGAGTAAATTTAGAGGTACAACCTCTTCAGAGTGATTTCCCCAAGATAAATATCTGAAATAAAATTAATTGTTATGGGGAAGGAAAGACAAATAAGTCATATGTGAGCCTCTAGAATCAAGCTCTAGACAAAGACTGTGTACTGAGCACTCATAATTCCCTCTGTTGCTGCAGCAACAGGGAAGTAACAGGGGGTGAAATTGGCTTCATTTTAGATAAGGAATTACAATTTGCAGTTCTTCAGTGTTCATTGGTGAATTTACAGAAGGGGCATCCTCTGGCAGAAGAGAGAGAACTGCTTTATCTGCTACAAGAAAGGGAACATGGATTTATTATGTTCAACAGTCAGGTGGATTAATAGGAACATAAACTATTTGGAAGTGTAACACTTAGCTTCTCTCCCAGTTGTTGCTGTTTCTTAAATACTCAACAAACTCTCAAAGTACTATTAGCTGCAACTTTGCTTGGGAGGACAGGATAAGATTTAATGTTAATGATTGTGTCACATCAATTAATGCATAAAAACTCAAAGTCCAGAGCCTTGGGATATTCTTTACGAGTGCCTGTGGTTCTTCCCCTAATTTCTACCTGAAGTTCACTCTTTCTCACATTCTCTTGCCCATTTCTTGTTGGGCCAATCTGACTTTTCCTTTAGTGCTTACTCTTCTGATGTGTCCAGATGGGAGAAACCATGTCCTGGTCATTATCTTTACTTTCATTTGATTTTCTTTATAATAAAATTGCTTTCTCCTCATTTGAGTACGAAAAGGACCTGTTTATTAAACAGTTCAATAAATTAATTTACTATAATTTTACAACTATTGGATGGAAGGCACTGCTGTAAGTTGTCCAGTTGTCATGACTTCTGTGGTGCAACAATTAGAAACAAGGAATCACTGTTCCAGACCTCTGCCTAAAACATGTGAAAACAAATAGTCCTGAAATAAGTAAGCTATGACAATAAACAGGATGTTTTATCCATAATGAAATAATGGCAAGAGCTATTATTTTTAAGGCCTTATCTACTTTGGTTATAAATTGAGGGTTACTTTCATCCTTTGTTTTAAGGACATCCTTTTGCTTCCAATCAATATGAAGTTATCCAAATATTTACCCTCTGAAAAATGAGTAGTATTGGACTTAAAACATCAAAAATTATTTTCTCTGAACAGGGTTTTAGCTGAGTCTAAGCTTGCACTTAATCATTCAGGCTATGGGCTCTGATACCTGAACTGAGTGCACTGAAATTTCCTGGACTATATGTGCAACCAGTTGCACATTGGAGAGGAAAACCTGAGCGAGGGAGAAAAGATTCTTTCTCATTTTAAAAAGAGTATTTATGTAAATGTTCCTGTTTTCACGTGTGCAGATAGGGCTGTTGGATGAGATCATTAAGTTCTGGGGAATGCTATTGCCTCTATCTTTCTTATTATTGAAAAACTAAGTAATTGATCAAGGAAAGGAATGGAGAGAAAGGAGGTTTTCAAATACCACAGGAAGTGACATGACAGTTGTATTCTCTTCATGGCTGTACCAATATATGATGCAAAAGAACTTAGATGTTTTGGATGTAGCAATTCTGCCTTCCCATCCTTTACATATTGAACTGATGAGATTTAACAGTCTTGTAGAGAGATCAACTTTTCCTCACTAAGAATGTCTGAAGGACATTTCAAAATCTTATTGCTTCATTGGATACCTGCAGGTAATGTTCCTACAGTGCTTGCCTTAAGATGAATAACACTTGGGATTCAACTGAGATCCTTCTAGCTTGTTACAGGAGAAATACTTATAAAATGCTGCCTTAGTAATGCTGGAATCTTCAGTAATTATTTCTATTGTGATCTGGTAATTGTGTTTTCTCAGCACATGGAGGGATTAACATCCTGTTAACAGGATTAATATTCCTGTTCCTTTTGTACACTTTCCCCTACATCTCATACCTTTAGAATATTTTTGAAAGACAACATTTCATGAGGCCGTAGTTAATCAAAACACAGGCTTGAGAAAAGTAGAATAAGTGCATTTATTTTTCTCCTGCCCTTTCCTCTGCATGTCTTCAGTGTTCAGTATCACAAATAAAGTGTTTGTATCATATGTACTGCCACAGGCATAAATACAGAGGTATCTGGATAAAAAGGTGCAAGTTTATCCTTGACACAAGCATGCATACAAATGTTTAAATAAGTAATATGAAAGTGAGCCAATGTAAATCCCATGTCCCAGAGAGCCCTGCATGCCAGCTGGTCAAGCTTGACACTTCAGGGATGGGGCAGCCACACTTCTCTGGGCTATGCCAGGGCCTACCCCCCTCACAGGGAAGGATTCCTTCCATTATCCAGGTTGATCTTGTTGTCTCCCCATAGCCCAGCAATAAGTGTGAGTGAGCAGCTTTTTTCTTGGTTTGTCAGACCTGTGCCTTTGTTTTTTCTCTGTGCCTCTTTTGTTTCTGGTTTCTATGTTTTGCCCTTAATTTCTCGATTTCCGAAGTCCCTGACCAGATGACCTGGCTGGAATGAGCACTTTCACATGCCCTCATCAGCTGGTTCTCATCACCAACTTCCTTACTTGTCAGCCAGGTTTGTGTGGGGGTTGGTTGTTGGACGGTGGCTGGACAGACTCAGGAGCTCACTGTGTTCTGTTCTTCAGGTTTGTATTTTGTTATAAGGTGTGGGTGTGAGAGAGAGTGTAGAGCATGGAGGGTGATAAGAGCAAGGGGGTAAGAGAGGGCTTAGACAGAGAGGTTAGAGCTGAGAGATTAGAGATAAGAGGTGAGAGAGCAATTTCCCATTTACAATGCAATAAGTATTCTTCTATGATGAATATTCTAATTTCCAATAACCAATCTAATACAATATACTAATTTCCTAATATTTGCATGCAACCTATAGGAACTACTAAATTACCATGTTTTATGGCTGTCTTATCTGTAACCCTTATCTTCAGACCTTTCCTGCCAGGCTTGGGACAGGAAGTCTGTTGGTTCTTTGGTATTTGTGGCATTTGGTATTACCTAAACAAAGGAAGAGAACTCAAACCTTCACATAACTGTTTTCAGCCTCTATGTCAAACACTGCCAACATCTCTATTTCATCTGTTGTTCCAGAACTACTTGCTAGGCACTCATAAGATTTTTCTATTACCTCCCCAACAGGTTTGTGTCCTTGTGTTTTTGTCTTCCTGATTCACTAATTTTCCTTTTTTGACAAAGGCCCTTGACCAGCTGCCCTTAAAGGCGCATACACATACCTTACACAAACCGTTCAGTTGTGCTTCATTTCATGTTGTTATGGAAACAGCAGGAGTATGAAACAGAACTTAGATACCAGTGCAGGGGGAAAAAAATCATGTATTCATGACTATGTGTATCTAGGATTCCATATGGAACATTCCCAATCCTGTCATGATGTCCGGCAATGGGGATTTGCTTCCAGCTTTCATCTCAACTCAAATCCAGAACATATTTAGCACTCAGTGGTGATTTTCAAAGCATTTTCTCTGTGCCTGTGATCTCTTTGATTCCACTGCTAATCAATAAATGGACTAGTGCTTCTAACTGGCATTGTGCTCTTGGGATAAGCCTGGATATGTACAACAGTAGCAGTTTTCCATTTAGGAGTCTTCGCTCGTCCTTTGGAGCTACAGCAGGCATCAGCAGAACCTGTTGCAGTTTACACCTTACAGCAGTTTCTGACACCACTTGAAGTGAGCAGCCTTGAGTGAGAACAGCTCTAAAAACTGGAGTTGGACTGTAGCAAATCAGAGCCTCTGGTTAGCAGAGAGAACTCTCATGCTCAAGTTTCTTCAAAAAGTCTCAAGCTCTTACATTCTCTTTCAGGTTTCAAGACTGTACTAGTTTGAAGACAAACCAGTGGGAGATTCCAAGCCAGAACTACAACTCGTGGTAGTTGATCTGGCTAAGATGGACTGGGACTGAGCCCAGGTTCCCTACACAGAGAGTATAAATCTAAGACCCTGGCAGGCAGGCTGTTAAAAAGCAGAGGCTTTGGACTAAAACTGTGGGACTCGTGGGGACATGTAAGGACATACCCAGACATGTTCCAAGTTCTTCTTTGTGATTGGACCTTTGCCCTCAGGTATTGCTGTGTACTGTGAACCCAACACCTCCTCCTGGTCTTTGGGTGCTGCCTCTTGGACTGTGTGGTCACAGATGGATTAAAGGATTTCTCAGGCACATCATCGTACCCATCATAATTATTATTACAAGCCACACTCTGACCAGGTCAAGACAGAGAAGCTGTCACAAAGGGAAAACAACCCCACCCACAGAGACAGAAACTTAATAGGAAAATTAAAATAAAGCCAGAAAACACTGGCTTTAACTGACAGGGTCAGGATACAACCTGACACCACAGGTGGTGGTAGCAGTGTGATTAAATGGGGGCTGCAATCCTGTGGGAGTGATAGATGTTCTGTTGGAGTGGTGATCCTGTGAATGGTTTGGTCTTCCTCTGAAGGTCCAGTGACAGTGATGTAGCTCTTGTCCTCTGGGAATCCAGCAGGTAAGGGCCACTGTGGAGTTCCAAATTCAGATTTTATCCAGGTAGGAATTTTTGGTTTCTCTGCCTGGGCAGAGCATCTCACAATGGGATGCTGAGGTTTATGAGTCATGCAGTGAGGCTGGGTGGCCTGTTACCAGAAGACATCCCTCCAAAGGGAGTTATCAGGGATGAGCCATGGAAGAAATGAAGAACACTGTCCCACCTGGTTTTAACAGATGCATAGAATACATACTTTGGTTACACCTTTTCATTGTAACCCAATACTATCACACTAGACTATCACACTACTTTGCAACTTTAAATGCAATTTAAGAACCTTTTTTAGTTTAAATATTAAAAAGTGTATTCCATTTAGCACAATCTCAGAAAAGTAATTTATTTTCAAAAACTGCCTCAAGTTGTACCAAGGGAGCTCCAGGTTGGATATTAGGAACAATTTCTCCATGAAACACAGGCCAGGCATTGGAAGGGGCTGCCCAGGGCAGAGAGGGAGCAACCATACTTGGAAGTGTTCAAAATGGGAGTGGGCATGGCACTTTGTGATGGGATTTAGTGGACATGGGGAGATTTGGCCAAAGGTTGGACTTGATGATCTTGGAGGTCTTTATCAACCTTAATGCTTCTGTGATTCTATATTAGATAGATGAATGTGTGTATAAATATATATATATATATATATATATATATTTATATATATAAAATATTCACATTAGACATGTCTTGATAATATCACAGTTTTAAACAACACAAGATGAGCAGGATATTTTTATTTTCTAGAATCTCAGTGTTTGGAATTACACAGTTCAATTGTTTTAATTTTATTTTCCTATGACATGTTTTCAAAGCACCAGTAAACACATTTATTACCAGAATCAGAGAATTGTAGACTCACAGAATATCCTGAGCTGTAAGAGATCCACAGGAATCATCAAGTCCAAGTCCTGGCTTGAGCAGAGCAGGACAAGACCCTGCCTTGATAGGGTGGTGATTATATTTTCTCTGTGCTTTACTCACAGGTAGGGATTTTTTCTACCTAAATTGCCTGGGACCTTCTAAAGCAGTTGAAAGGTGCCTTAAATTAAAAGAATCCACCACTATTGCAGTGTAGTAAGCTCCAGTCTTGCAAATAAATTCATGGAAGTTTATGTTGCATGGAGATTTAGAGAAATGTATTTCCCCAATAATTTCCTGTAGGTTCTGAATCCCTGGTCTTACACAGATCTGTTATTCCAATTGCAGGACTCTGTACAGGGAACTCTCAGTGTCCCTGTAATTATCTAAGAGAGTAAGATTTCCTCCTACCCAACACTTTTTCATTTGGACTTCCTAAAATTTCTTCATCTCTCTCTTTCATGTGTGTTTATAATACATCAAAAATACCCTAAAGCGTATTTTCCCAAAGTATAATGAAAAAAGCATGTAAATTAAAATTTTCCTTTGCAGTCAAATAATTTTAAATTTTATAGTGCATCTATGCTTTTTTTAATGCATATCTGGGTTCCTTATATCCAGTCCCTTATTGAACTGCAAGAATAAGATAATTACTTTTAGTCTGAAAAAATATGTAGATAAAGGAACTGATCATCTGCTGCAGACAAGCCAAAAGTTTCTCATTCTGAACAAAGTCTTTCTTGATATTCAGTGGATTTCATTTAATTAAATTCATAATGACACATAAAGAAAAAGGTCCTTTCAGCACAGAAAAGCGGGAACTGACCACAAGAACTTCCTTTGTTCTGGTATCTTGGGCACTTTAGGATGTTGGAAACAATTAATTGCTGTTGGCTAATTTAATCAAATGCACTGCTCTTAGCAGATCTCGAGGGCCACTTAAATAATTTCAGGATATGAACAGCCAAGCTAAGCAATCTCCACTCTGGTACTGAATAAAATACTTGCCTGAAAACAAGACTGTTTTATAAACCATTCAGTGTTCCTAGCTGGATAAAAATGCAAGTGGGACAACACTGCTTAAAGACTTAAAAGCTCAGCAAAACAAAAGAAAAACAAATAATAACCAGAAGAAAACAAGCAAACAAACAAACTCAACTTATTTCTATGAACATTGAGACCCAAATTATTCACTTTTTCTTCATAATGCTGTAGCAAGACCACTTAAATTTGCTCCATTAGCAATGTAGGTAGGTTTGAACATTTTTTTGTCCCTACAAATTCAGTATTAGTTGCCTTGTCCATGTGTTGCCCTTTGGCAGGCACTGTTTTGTAAGATAAATAAAATTGCTGATTTGATAACACATTCCACCTCCTGTGACTTTATCTGAACAGTTTGCAAATGCATCCACTTCCCCCTGCCACCTTCCCATTCAGGAATTAAAACTGCTTGAGAGTGCTCAATAGTTTCATAAAAGCTTCTCTCTAGTGCACATAATTGTTTAATTGGATTAGTGAAATATCATGTGCTGGTCATCTACATAAATATTAACAGAAAACTGCTTTGACTTATAAACATCCCATTAAATAGATGCAAATAATAAAAAAAAAGTCAATTCTTCCATTTCTGAACAAAAAAATCTCCTGCCATCTGTTTTTCTCCCAATTACATAATTTGGACTAATACTAGAGAAACATTCACACAATAATGGAAGACACCTTTTCTCTCCACAAAACCTTCTACAAGTATTTTAGATCAGGTCACGGGGTCACACATGGCAAACAGAGACACAAGGAAATGACAAGCATTGTTCCTTGCTTTTCCTGTGAAAGTGCCTATTTTCAAAATCAGAGAAAGTCAAATCTTATAAGAAGTGTGCTGCTTGAAAAAATTCTTGTAGATGCAAAGCCTTAGATCAAAAGATAACATTGGTGACAGCCATGGAGGCTTTCTGAAGGATGTACAAGCTTAACAAAAATCTTCATCTGTTTCAATGAAAGAAAAACATTTTGGCACCCCCCAGAAGCAGAAATTTTCTGGAGGTTTTGCTTTCTCAGACAAAGCAATTTTTTATTAAAAAAGACATGACTTTGATTACATATGCTTCAGACAGGCCTTGCTTTATGTTTGATTTTGATAGAGGGTTTCCAGTATTATACCTGATGGATTTTCCACAAATAAATTCTTGAGGATTAGCCCTGCTTTATTGCAGATGTTTCCTGAAGCAAGCAGCAATCCAGAGATATGTCATTTATGTTATTACAGGCCTGCATTTCTGCTGAAGTGAATGGGGTTGTTTTCTTAGATGATTTGTTTTGACAGCATAAAAATGTATTTTAGAACAGGGAAGCTGATCTATGGGGCTAGCAACAGAGTACCTTCTTTATTTAGTTAGTTATCTGTAACTTTCAAAATTTATTTATTAAATTTATTAACTGAAATCCATATTTAGACATGGATTTTTGTCAGTGAGACACACAAGAGTTGTTACATTGATTATGAAGTCTGATGCTGAAGGGAGAAGAAACCAGTAATATGAAAACTTTGTGCACTCTTCATCTCTCCAGTCTGAGTTAGTCCTTGAGTTTCCACCAAGAGTGATGTAGAAACAAAAGGAATAAACTGGTGTTCTGTGTCTTGTTATTTGTAACTTGAAAACCTCCCTCTGCAGAGGGATTTCTCACTCTCATTCCCAGCACAGTCGCCTCAGAGACTTTGGGAGTGATGTGATGTTCTGAGGAGGGTACTGCTGCCAGCACTCCTCCCTGCCCTCCATCCTTCAGGGGGAACTCCTGAGGAAGTGGTGAAAGCAATCTGAGGAGGAAACAAGACTTGAATCAGTTACCTGTTAAAATCTTACAGAAACAAAGCATGATCTGACTTCCACAGAGACTCTAAAGCATGGACTCCCCCTCTCCTTGCTTATACTAATTCACCTCTCCTTTTTGCATCCAGCACAATATAAATTAATACCAGCAATACATTCAAAGGAAGTGTGAGGCTGTGATTTCCCTCTCATGATTTTTAGGTAAAAGCCCCTTGGTGTCTGTCCATGGTGACATTTTCTCTGGCTTCCAGGCATGAATGCATGATGTTCCCTCTGACTCAGCTAAGGAAAAAGATCATCCTGCCTTTTAGGCTTTAACTCCTGAGGAGGTGTTTCCTGGAGCCACTCTGTGATCTTAGCTTTGTTCACACATTTAATTGCAATTATACCAATCCTTGTACTTTGGTAATAGCCGTAATTGGGTAGCAGGAGCAGCAGCTGTAATAGGATTATTTCTCAGATCTCTACCAGGAAATCTCTGCTGCTTCTGTTAGCAGAGTAGGAGGCTCAAAAAGTTGGGCAGCAAGAGTGAGGGCCATATATGACTCCTAGGGAATTAGTTTTGCTGTGAAGAATTTCATGCTGTGAAATAAAGCCAATGGTCTTTGTCAAGTGTATTGAATGGTATTTTGCAATGTGGAATTGTTAAGGCTGGAAAAAACCTTTCAAGAGGGAAATAGCATAATTCCTATGGCCTCAAGATTTTCCCTGTTTTCAACAACACCGTCTGGCTGAGGAGCAAGGAAAAAATCAAAAAGGATTGAGCAGCCTGCTCTAGTGGAAGGTGTTCCTGCCCATGGCAGGGTGTTGGAATGAGATGGCCCTCACGTTCCTTCCCACCCCAAACCACTAATGCTTCCATGATTCCACGAAATTCAGAAATCTTTTTCTCTGTCCCTGCTTGGTTCTGTGACCTGGTGTTTTCCCAGCAGCAGTGTGTTTGTCCCAGGCAGGCTGTGCTGCCAAGGCACTCCAGCCACTCAGCAGAGTTCAATATTTCTAAAACTGAGAGCACTCTTTACTTTACAGAGCTGAGAGTCTTTGGCCTAAAAATGCAGTAACCATGTTACTGTGGGACAGCAACAGTTCATCAGTATGGATTTCACTCCTGCTGTCATTCAGATTTGCAGTGATGTCATGATGAAAATATTTTATCATGATGCTCTTTTTATTTTTTTCCTTTTGGCAACATACAGTGCAGGCTTGACCTGAATTACCAGACTAATAAATCATATTAATAAGACATGAGAAAATAAAGCAGTCAATCACTTATCAGTCTGGAGGGAACTTAAAAACAAATGACTGGCAGCAGTTCTCAGCTCAGGTACTTCTCACTCATGGACCTCTCCCCTTTTTTGGAGTCAAGCAGTAGAACACATCCCAAGCAAGAAAATTCATATCAAACTTATCAAACCACATAATTGAAAATTATATTAATATGTTGGTGTGGTGACATATAAACGAGTTACTTGAGAGGGTACATAGCATACATTTTATCTATCTTCCCTCCAGTTTACTATTGCACTGATCAAGTAATTGAAGCATGTAACTTGCCCTGCTCTTAAAAATATGAACCCTGGGAACTTTCAAATAACTCAGAAGGAGAAGAAAATATAACTACAAAATCTTCAGTCTCAAAACTTTCTGCCCTAATATGAATTGGAAGACCTTACTCTTTCTTTTGGTATAAAGTTTCTGTTAGTGACCTCAATACTGCTCCACAACTTCATCTCCCAAAATTGCCAGGAAGAACCTGGGTTTCTCTATCTAGTTGTCTTCTGTCCTGGAAATAAATTAAAAAGTTTTGCAGAAAATATAAGACCAGGTTGGAGCACACTGAGTGCAAAATAATTCAGCGTTTGTGCCAGTGTTAAAGCTAAAAATAGGAACAAGGAAACATGAAATCTGTAACTCACACCTGCACTTGGCAAATTCTGATAGACCAGGCCCAAAACAGTCAATAACCAGGAGAAGTTGTACATATATATTTGAGTAATGATTTCCATCTGACAGGATTTTCACAACCATCTTCTCCTTCAAGTGAAAGTAATTTCTTAATGCTGTGTAATTCCTGATACTTTTTCTTACACATTTGTGGGCATTTCAAATGTAAATACTGATTCCAGCATGCTACACAATATTTGTAGTGTACAGGTCTTGAAAATGATGTCTTGGCTGTGTTTTAAACTCACTTTGCATTCAGTGGTGATGTAGTATGAGACATTCATGCTTTGCCATCAACATGGGGAGAAGTTGTTGTCCTGGACTCGTTCCCCAGGGATCTCTTTTGACCTTGCTTGTTAACAGAGAGTTTGTAGTGAGATGCAAATGAATGTGAATTGTTAACACCGTGCTTCTCAGCAGCAGGCAGTGCAGCGGCCTTGTGTGCATTCCAACACTCTGAAAAAGCCCAGCCCAGGCTATCATTTGCATTCATTAATCCCAGATTCTGGGTTTGTTGCCTTCCCCCTGCCTTCCCCCGCTCCTGTGCAGGGGAGGAACGTGCCGGGGTAATTAATGACACGCTGCTCAATCAAACAATGCGACTCAGGCCCCGAAGTTGTGCTACACTTAAAGAGCTGTAAGAATGCTTTTCATTCACAAATCAGGTTTGGCAGGAAGAGGAAGATTCCCGATGAGGAAGCTGAAGCTGTGTCCTGCTGTAAGCAGTTCTGTGGGATGTGCTGCTCTGGCCTCTGTGCCTTTCCAGCTATGACAGCTGATTGATTTCTGCTGTGATTGGGCAGCAGGGCTGCCTTTACCTCAAGTTTGGTCCTTATTTGAAACACCAAAGTGGAAGATGTAAATGGAGTCCTAGGAGTAGGGCTGGAGTAGCCTGTGCTGGGAATGGCTAAAATAAGTCTCAGCTAGAACAAGCCATGGGTGCTGGCCTGGATCCATCCCTGCTACATGCCCACAGAACAGCTTTCCATAAGGATCCGAGATGTCTAGCGCATTAAATCATTATTTCTTCACTGAATACATTGGCAAAGGGTGGGGAGGCTGACTTGCTAATAAGGTTCAGGGCTCAGGGGAGCTCCTTTAAGATGTATTGCAAGAAAAGAAAATCAGATGTGTTGTGGAATTACAGAATCACAGGGAGGTGTGGGTTGGAAGGGACCTCAAAGCCCATCCAGTGACACCCCCTCCTGCAGGCAGGGACACCTTCCACTAGCCCAGGTTGCTCCAAGCCCCATCCAGCCTGGCCATGGATGCTTCCAGAGATCCTGGGGCTTCTCTGATCTTCTCTGGGAACCCTGTGCCAGGGCCTCCTCACTCTCTGAGGGAAAAATTCTATCCCAAAATCCCATTTATCCTTGCCCTCTGGCAGCTTGAAGCCATTCCCCATCTCCTGTCCCTCCATGCCCTTGTCCCCAGTCCCTCTCCAGCTCTTCTGGAGCCCCTTAGGCACTGGCTCTGAGGTCTCCCCACAACCTTCTCTGCTCCAGGTGAACACCCCCAGCTCTCCAGCCTGGCTCCAGAGCAGAGGGGCTCCAGCCCTCAGAGTATTCATGTGGCTTTCACATGACTTTTTCCAGCAGATCAAAATCTTCCTTGTGTTTGGGCCCCCAGACCTGGACAAAATATTCCTCACAAGAGGAGAGGAGAGGGGAGAATCACCTCCCTCAAGATGATTCTTACAAGAATCCTACCTGTCCTACAGGGCAGATTTTCAATCCATTTTATAAAGCTCTGTCACAATTGCACAGAAATGTGTTGATTTTACAGCTCATATACTTAAGGATTATTACAGATTTTTATCTTTTTTTTCCTAGTGTGAAGAATCATAATGAAAACAATTCATAAAACTATTGAGGGATCTTCAGATAAAAGCACCAAAGCCAGAGTTATTCAACAAGCTCAGCATCCACAATCAGGTAAAGGGATGCAAACCCTCTGTGAGTGGCAAAAATCCCCAGTGATTTCAAGGGGCTGTGATCTTGTCCTGCATGTTCCAATGAGTTCATGTTTAGGTTACAGGACTCTTTGAACATTTGCCTAACGTGGCTGCTGCTGAGAGCTGAGCACTGCTGCAAGGCCCTACCCAGGTGCCTAAAGGAGAATCTGATTTCTGTGGAAAACCTGCTTCAGCTGGGCAGCTCACCCTGTGGAAGTCATATTAAATATTGATTTTGTGTGAACACCACGTGGGCGATATTGGGCTGCTCCTACCCACAAGGCATCAGTGGAGGTGGTTTATATGAAATATGTAGAGAGTATAGATTATGAAATTTGATTTGTCTTTTTGCTGATCTTCACACACATCCTGGGGGGCACCAGGCCCAGCATCACCAGCCAGGGGTGCATTGTCCTGCTCTGCTGAACCTGGAATATTGTGTGTCATTTTCTTCCCATGACTAAACTCAGTTTATCTTTGGCATCCTGTACCTGATTTCTGTAACATGAAGTCCAATCATTAACTGCTTGTTTTCATAACATAATTTCACCCATTTTTGCAATGAAAAATTTCTGAGAAAAAAAAAATTATGATTTTTTCTGAAGCCCAAAAGGTATTCTGAAAGCAGAATATAATGCTGCTCTGTGCAGTTACAAGGTTTGTTGGATGTTTCTTCCCCTGAGAAGAACAAAGACAATTTGATTTTTCAGTTGCTGGGCTAGGTTTGGTCCAGCTTTAATAAGCCTTGCAATGAGACCCCTCATGATTTATCATGATCTGGATTCATCTGGGCTCTCAATGTGTTGCCAAAGTTTTACAGACCTCCCCATGAGGCTGATTACTTCCATACAGGAAAACTGTAGGAAACCTGGCCAGACCTGTGTAGTTTAAATCTTTGTCAAGGTTTCATTCTGTTTGTAATGCTGTTTTGCCTTTCCTCATATTAGCATATGAAAAGTCCTGGCTAACTTCGTTTGGCCTTTCAAAAATAAATTTCCCTAAGACAGTACTATTGACCAATTAATACTTTGCTTCTATGTGAATGTATGTGCAAAAGAAAGGAAAAATAATACCTGTAAAACTAATACAAGTTAAAATCATGGAAGTATAGAATCATAAATGTTGGAAAGACCTCAGGGATCATCAAGCCTAACCTTTGACCAAATCTCACTGTGCCCGTGTATCACAAAGTGACACAACCACCCACTTGAAATGAAATATCAAACAAAATATTATTTTCAAAAGTCAGTCCTCTTCCTGAAATTTACTTTTGAAAGCCGCAGCATGAAGTCTGAATCAAAATACTGATTAATCAGAGTGCTGTCAATCTACAGCTATATGACTTGGAGCAGAACTAGGATCTTTGGTGCCACATCTTCATGGAAAAATGTACATTACATGGAGGAAATATTTCTTTTTTCTTTTTTCTTTTCCCTACCAGACTACCCTGAAGAAAAAGCTGGGCCAATAAATATTAAAAAAATAAAAAAAAAGTGTAAAAGGAAAGTTAAGGGAGATCCTGGCTCACAGTTTTAATATAAAAACTCCTGATCTTTGAGGTTCCTTCCAAACCAAACCATTGCATGACTGTGATTTAATGATTCTGTGATATATTGCATTTCTGCAATTAGTGTTTGAGGAAGGAAGTGATTCCATATGCACCAACAGGACACAAGAGCTGTTGATATAACTGTGCAGGCAAGACCTGTGTCCTTTATCATAAAATGAATTTAAAAATGCAATGGGGCTTGGGTTTAGTTTTGGTCCTTGACCCACTCAATATGATGGAAGCAGATCAGCTCTGCTGTCTGCTGGAGAGAGGGGAAAGGTACCTACAGGCCTTGTGGATGGATTTAATTGGCTTTGGGGTAAAATTGGGAAATTGAACTTGGGTATCCCTTTGAGTGGATTAGAAATATCACCAGGAAAGAATAACTGCATATTGTAGAGGCAGAGCACTCACCCCAGAAGTAGCATCTCAGTGATGCAAGGGGTAGGTATAAATGTGTTATTAACTGTCCTTTGTGAGTGTGGGGAGGAAGCTTAGTTCTAGATAAGAGTCAGGAATGATAAATTATATTTACACCAGTTTACCTTCAACTGCTTCTCTGCTTTCTCTCCAAGGAGGAGTGAGCAGTGAAGAGGGGTGTCTAAGTCCTGGACTGGGCTGGGTGTTCCACAGAGCAGGCACTGAGCCCCAGCTCGTTCCACCTCTCTCCATGAAGTGAGTGATTATGGCTCTCGTGCCCATGGCTTGCTTGTAGTGCCTCTGGAAAATCATCTTCCAGCCTCCTCAGCAAGGGAGCAGGGGCCAGGAAAGGAGGAACCTGAGACCTGCCACTGCCACAGTGCCTGCTCCTGCCTGGCCCTGGGCAGATGAGCTGTCTTACACAACATTTGGAGGAAGTCTGGGAAATTTTGGCATCCTGCACATTGCCCTGCACGTCAAGGGACAGGCACTGAGCTGCTGCAATGCTGGCTTTCAAAATGCCAGGCACTCAAGCCTTTAATTTCTGCCAATTTACGTGTGGTGAGCACGGGACCAGGAAAGGCAACTACAACATTAAAGCTTGGGAAGATTTACTGAGACAAAGAGCAGCAGAAGCAGAGCTCTCTAATGGATTGGTACAATTAAAAAAAACCAAATCAAAACAGAACAAAATCCCAGAAATATTTTCATTGCTTTGGTATGACAATTTTCAGGAAGAGAATATATTGGTAGTCCAAAACATACAGAAAGTAAAACTGTGCAAAGCTGCACACGAGGCAAATTCATGGAGGAAGGTGGAAGAGGCAGTTCTTCCAAATGTGCTGAGAAGTCTTTCTGGCTAAATTGAATTTGGAGTGTGTCCCAGGTACAAAACAGTGCTAGCCAGAGTGCTCCAGATGGAGATTATCCTGAGCCAACAGCTAACTGTATCAATGCTTTTCATTGACTTTGGTGCTGCAGAATGAAATGGCAGCAAAATGTCCAACATATGATTCCTTTTATTACTCCTGATGCCATAAGTGACACTGTCTTTGGACTATCACCATGTAGCAATTATTATTCACCACCATCAGTACTCTTTCCACCTGTCAAATCATTAGTCTCATTGATTAGTTTGATATTTTAGCAATAAAGTAATCTCTGCTACCTTATTTAATCCATCCTCTCTTCTGTAGTTACTGCCTCACTGAGGAATAAAATGAACCAGCATGGAAATAGTTGAAATTTTAAATCACAGTTAAAATTAAAATACTAATTTCTAGAACTAAAGCCACCTACTGTATGCATTATATTAATATAAATTCTTCAATATGACAGAAAAAAAAATGACCAGGGGAGAAATCCAAAATGAATAACAGCTTGATGTGCAAACATTGAAGAATATGGGCTGTATCAATGCTGTAAAGACTCCTGGATTTCTCACAACTCTCTCAAATTTCTCTCAAAAATCCCAGTGCCATTTCACTTAGGATGATCCTGGGAGGCAGAGTTAGCAGGTAATTATTTTTGATAACTTTTTCTTTCCTACCCTCAAGCACTTCTGTATGTACACAGAATATATTTCACACTTCATTATGCAGCAAACGTTTACCTCACCTATAATTAGAAATAAATAAGAAATACTGAACATTTTTTTAATAGGAACTTTTCAAAGCACACACAAGGTGCTGTGGGATTCTCAACCCCAGCTGGAAAAAATAAACAAAGAAAACTAGAATATATCATAGGCAAGAAAAATCAAATCCTGACTGACAACTTTTGTGTATGTTCAAGCAGATACAATTTTGGAATTACTAGTGTATGAAGTTTTCATCCATCTTGGAAAAAACCCCAGAAAGCTGTGTGCTGAAAATGCTGACAAACCCCTTTCCGAGGTGCTGCCATTGAGTGGTGATACAATTAGGTCCCAGAGTAAGGTACAGCACATTGCTGGTGCAGCCTCTCAGTAATTCTGCAGTGATTTATGGTCGGCTACAGGAGAGCACCCACAGGACAAGCAGTGCCACACACCTTAAAAGAAGACATTTTCCACTAAACCTTTAAAGGGAAACGTTATAATCAGGTTTTCCACATGACAGATTTGCAAAGATATTTAGGTGCCTATGAGTACAAATAATTCTCTGCTATAATTCTAAAGGATGTAGGCAACTTGGTATCCCCGTTTTTTTTTTTTTTTTAAGCAAGTATCGAGTATCTATGAATTAAAAATCTCAAAAGTAATGCAGCATAAAAACAGTGTAGAATTGAAAAGGTTTTGTCGTTCTGAGGAGAGGCTGAGGGCACAGCCCCGAGGCTGCCAGAGCTCCAGGAAAATTTGGACAGCACTCCCAGGGATGCACAGGGTGGGATTGTTGGGGTGTCTGTGCAGGGACAGGGTTGGACTTCCCACTCAGGATATTCTGTGATTTAGTTTCCAGTTGAAATGAGTGTTGGTAACCAAACCACTAAACAGGTAAGTACAGCTGAAAAGTGCCCACTCAGCCCAAACTAACTCTCTACAGCTCTATGTGGCATTGTTGGGCAGTAGGCTCCAAACAAGATTTATTACATGTCAGGAGAATAGAGCAGTAATAATGAACAACTGTAAACAAGGGGCTCTCAAGAAAGACAACAATATTGTTTAAATACCTTATTATATTACCTTGTCTGCAAGAAAAAATGCTGGAAAATAATGTAGAAATAACTTCAGGCAACCCTCACTGCACTCTTTGTTCCTCCTCCTCCTCCTTCCTGCTACAGATTTTTTCTTGCACTGAATTCTGAAATGTGTTCTCACCTGCTGATTCAGGTCCCTTCACACATCATTACATCACATCTGTTTAAGTGGTACATTGCTATACACACATATGTAACCCTGTGGTTGCCTGATGCACCATTTAAATGAATGAAATAAAAAGGACCAAAATCAATTAAGATGTATTTTATTTTAAAACATTGCTCACTCCACTGTGAGCTGACTCATGAGCTGATACTTAAAAGAGCAGATGACAGCCAGCTAGTCAAAAGACAGATGTGACAGATGTGACACATTGGAGGAAGATTTCCTAACAACACTCCTTATAAATGTGACACCACTCAGCATGGTACAGGAGCTCAAAGGGATGAAGGGTCCAGTGATAGCTTCCACTTTGATGGTATTTGTGCAAAGAAAAGAGGCATTTTGTAAAAAATAAGGTGCTTTCTCCATTGTCTTTTCTTTCACAGAAAATCGAAATTATATCTCTTCTGTGCTCATTGAAAAGTGAAATGTACTAAATCTTGATGCTTTTTGGGTAAGTCAGTATATATTTTAGGACAGAACACTGGTCCAGGGACCACTAGGAATGGGTCCAGAGAAAGGAGATCAAACTCTGCTCCAGATTCCCACTTCATGTGCTTTTGTTTTGCCTAGTCAGAGTCACATGAGCTTCACTTGGGCTTTTTATCAAAATAGACCAGCTGTGGTTTTGGTGACATAATTGTGCCAGAATCAACAAATGCACAACAATTTAATTAAAAGTTCGTCTGACAAAAAAATTTATCAGCAGAGGCAATTGGCAGAATTATGTCACCAAAATCACAATCTATTTAATTCTGGTGAATATTTTCAATTCATCTCCAAGGCAGGCACTGCTCTTTACTTCCTTGCTTCTCTTCCTTTTTGCCTTTTAGATCTTTATGTTTTTATATTGCATTAATTCCAATAATTCCATTCAAACTTCTGATCAAATGAACATTCTGTTCCCATAATTTAAAATAAGTAGACCACATGGAGAGTGAAGATAATTTACTAAGTTTCAAATTACTTATCTTCTTTCTCCTCTTTTTGCCAGCATACAAAATTGTGTAAGCAGTGGAAACTTTGCCCTCAGCTCTGTAATGTGCAAGTAGAAATTTCAGAATAGTTACACCACAATTACAGTTTTTGACCAGAAATAAATTATTTTATTGGAAGTAAATATAATATAAATGTAATCTTGGAAAAGTAACCTGGATTCTTAGAGTTATTTCAAAAATTAAAATATCTTATCAAAAATAGAAAAGGTACATGTCATATTAATAGAATTCCAGTTCTGTGAGTTTAATTAAAAAAAAATACAATCTTTCCACAAAGTAAGTGCACTGTATCTTGTATAAAAATACGATGCAATTGAAATGAATGTATTAAATTGGTTTCAAGGACATTGCACTTCATGAGTGGAATGAAAAATCTCATTCCTGCAAGGTCAGGAAGGGCAGACTCCATGGTGGCACTTTGCAAGCTATTTCAGAGTTGAGTAAAATCATTAGTCTTGATTATTCACCAACAGGCCTGGGGAAACAAAATAGAGGATGGACGTGGAAGTTGTGCCAGTGTGAGCATTTACCAGCATGTTGCTTTTATATTTGTCCTGTCAAATAATAAAAACTATTTTTCAAATTAAATTGCTCACGCTGATCTGGGATTTTGAGCTGCTACTTGTTTATTCTTACGTGAATAACTTATTCCTCTTCTTGCTATAGTTGCCAAAATATTCATCATTTCAGAACAGGGATGTTTTTCCTTTCCTTTGGTCAGGAATTACAATTGCATATTTGCAAGCAGCAGACTACAAGAATGCACATTCTAGACACTACCCTGGGAAAAAACACCAGGCATAGAGAGGTGAAAATGGCTTTAATTTTTTCAGATTATACACCTGTTGATATTTTCATCTACCATAGACCAGTGATTTTCACTCTGAAGATCAAGGTACCCAAATTTTCACCAGGATTTATGTTCTCATGCAATGCAACCTTGTATTTCATAAGATTTTTACAGAACTGCACTCTTCCACAGACTCTGCAAACTGCATTAAAGTATTACAACAGATGCATGAAATTTACTCTTAGAATTGTTTTTTTAAATTTCTGTGGCCTAAACCAATTCACCAATTATGATGTCAGAGCATGTCAGAGCTGCTGTCTGTGATTTGGATCAAGTTGATTGATAAGTAGGTGAAAAACTTCTGAAGCCACAGATTATAGAATCATAGAAAGATTAAGATTGGAAAAGACATTTAAGATCATCAAGCCCAACTTGAACCACCAGCAGGTCACCACTAAACCAAGTCCCCAGGTGCCACATCTATACTTTTCAAAGAATTCCAAGAATAGTGAGTCCACCACTGCCCTGGGGGTGAACACCACTCTGGAAGTGTTCCAAAATCTTCCTAAAAAGTATAAAAACTTTCAATACAGGAGATGTTGTGTTCTGTGTTGCTGTTGGTAAGGCTTTTAAATTATGCCTTGGCTTCCAACACCTGGCTACCAAAATCCCTTTCTCCTTGGGAAGAGGTACTACCCCTTTATTATGCCATGAAAAGAAATTTCAGGGAAGTTGAAGCAATGTGGTATCAAGAACACTGAGGCCATTCCCTGCCCTTGCCATTGATATTGCATCTCGTATGAAATCCTTTTTTTGCCTCAGAATTGGAATTATTTCCTCATTTCATCCACCATCCTGCACAGGACACTGTTAGTGCTCCCTGCTGCAGGTTAAAGGAGAATTTGAGCAGTCAAGCATTTGCATATTTAGCAGCTGCTTTAGCAGGATGCCCTGCCTAAGAGGGGATAGGAACAGCTTGAATAACCCCTGTTTGCAAAAGTTACCAAGGGTGGGAAGGGGGAAGGGGGTCATGCTGAGTTAGGTGTTAAAGGATGTTGAGACCAGCCTGACTCATCCATCCCAAAATTCAACATTCTGGGGAAGAACAGTATTTCCTGAGATCCTGACAGAGGAACCAGCAGGTGACAGTGCTGACAACTGACATGGCCCAGCCTGGGGACACCTGACATCAGTCACTCTGTGCCAATAACAGCCCAGCCCCACTGTTTAATCTCCTTACACCCCCTCTTCTGGGAGTGTGTGGAGATTCCTCCCTGGAGTGGAGACACACTCAAGGTCCCTCCTTGAGGGTGAGGAAAGAGATTCAGTCACTGGGATGGGTGAGTGACACCAATCTCTACTTAAAAACCTGTTTTTCTGGCTTTGATATCATTGCTCGAATAAATAGTGAACTGTACTAGTAGTTAGAGCTGCTTGTATTGTATAGTAAATAATTCTATTGAGATCTTTTCACCTAATTGTTATCATTAACTTCATCAATTTAAATAAGTTCTTTATTTCATTTCTGTACATATGTTTGATTTTCCACCCTTGATCCTGTGGGACAAAGCCATTTAAAGCCCTGAACAGCCCTTTGGACATAAGCCTGAGACTGGGATTGGATCTAGCCACACCCAGACTCTCCTCTGGGCAGAAATTCTGAAAGCTGGGAGATCCTCTCTGAATCTATCATTTCTGTGATTCTTTACCACTGATGAATCAAATCTGTGGATGTCAACAGATGCTCAATTTAGACTCCAACCTGAATTGCACAGGGAGGACTCTCCAGGTTAAAAGTGAAGCTGTGATGTTAGGCACAACCCATTGTTCAGAGAGAGATTTGCCTGGTATTTGTTCCCTTAATTGAAACTGTCTTGACATAAATAATCCCAGTAAAAGCCTCGAAGAGAGCTGGGTAATGACAATCTGCATCAGCTGCTCAAGGGGGGAATGAATAATGAGTAGCCACTGGTGAGGATTTGTCACCAAGGCTTTGCAAACATGACCAGGCTCACTCCACTGAAACATTTCTTAGGGACAAGCAACACTTCCAAGACCTTTTTCTCCGTGGTGAAATGTCAGTGTGCCTTTCCCAAAGCATCAAGGTGTCATTCTGAACACAAAACTTCAATCTCTGCTTTGCTACAACTGGAGTATGACAATTCTGATGCTGGAGAAAAAGCTTTCATTCCTAACAAGTGCATCTGAAATTTAAATATGGTAATTGCAAATGCTAAAAAATTATATTCTGACAATCTCTACTGATCTTGCTTCTTCCATTACATTCAGGCCTGGATCAATTCATGTTATCTCACAATTGTATCAATTGTATTTTTGATTTTAAATTTCTTACTTCAGTTTTAGTTTAATCCAGTGTCTGATTTCCCTCATGGCAATCCAGTTTCCTAATTTTAACCTATCCTTAGATTCTTATGTTTTTAAAGATCCTTACTGTTAAAAGGGGGGGGGAAAAGTACTGCTCAGGGAAAAAACTGTATAAAGAAATATTTTTGTATTTTTTTAAATTTTATTTTTATTCTGCATCTCCTTTTAGGATATTTCTTTTCCTGACAGTGCAAACTACTTTGGCACAGGATTTCATACCCTGGGATCCCAGGAGCACATGGTTGTTTCTCAGGAATTCCCTAAGTCCATTACTCCATTTCCAAGGCATGCTTGTCCTGGAGAACATGGCTCACCAAAGTTTGTGGTAGTTTAAAGTATTAAAATATTAAAAAATTATATAAAATAAGCCACTGTCAACAAAAAAATTATGATCTCCTTAGCAACAGGAAAAAAATGACACAGCTATTCCTGATTTAATTATAAATTCAGTGAAAACACATTTTCTTCAAATAATTTACTTCTGTTTCATCTATTTGGTGAAAGATAATGGGCAGCCCATAGGCTAAATATAAGTTGATTTAAAGGAAAAATCTAAAGGAAATATGTTTGGATTGGGGAAAACATTGTATTGTGTAATTATGGAATTGGTGTAGCAATGACTGAGCTCGAATCCTTCCCATTTCTAATATTATGAAGTTTCATCAAATGTGGCTCACTTAAAAAATTCATATAATCTTGTACTGTCTGTTACTATTGAGCTTTTTGTAGAGAAATACACAAAACATAAAATAGAAACAGAATAGACTGAGGAGCTTCTGTTCTTTGTTCTTTGTTCTGCTCTTAGCCAGTATTTAAGGAAGTCTCTCCTATCCTCCAATAAAAGTCACTCACTAACAACTGACAGCTCCAGGTTACTGCCATCTAATTCTGAAACCATTTGACTGTAAATGATTTTATAAGTACAAAAAAGATTAATATGATAACTTTTTTCTATAAATATAGATATCTACAGTGTAGTTTTCACCATTTTACATATCATGAAAATTTGCATTATAATCTTTTAAGTACACGCTCATTCAGAGTGATTCTCTTGGAATATTGCATAAGTATCTTAGGAATAATCATCATCTTTATTAACTTTTCTGAGACCTGAAGTTTCTTCCTGTAAATGTCATCCAGATATTAATCTGCACAAACAACTGATAAATTATTTGTGATTGTTCCTGTAACCAAAGTGAACCTTACAGCAATAATTTAATAATTTCACAGTGACTGTGAAGATAAAGAAAACTCCCTCTGCCTATGTAAACTGGTTCAGAATTAGGAAGACTTACAAGGAAAAAACGTGCCTGGAGTGTAAGAACAGCCCATTATAAATCTGGAAATCTAGGTTTGCTGACACAAATTCTCTTTCTTCAGTCAGCCCTTCTCTTTAATAGACAAAAGCAGGAGCAAAGTGTTTTAGGGAGCTATAAAGAATCAGAGAGATATTTCAGATCACCATCCTGCAGCCTCATTAATCCATTCAATCCCCAGGAGTTTATAAACTCCCTATAGCAGCACTTGAGCCAGGCTGGTCCTTTTTTCTGGACATCTGGCCTGCTAGTAAAGAATTCTCTTCTGACCTGCAGCTCCTGCTCAGCTGCTCCAAGAGAGAGATGGGGTGAGACCCTGAGCACCTGCAGAGCTGCCCCAGCCCTGTCCCAGCACAGCAAGGAGCTGGAGCTGCTGGAGAGAGCCAGAGAGCGGCACCAGGATGAGCAGAGGGATGGAGCAGCTCTGCTGGGAGGAAAGGCTGGGAGAACTGGGATTGTGCAGCCTGGAGGAGCTTTGGGGTGACCTCATCATGGTCTTGTAGTGCCTGAAGGAGCTGACAGGAAACGTGGAGAGAGACTGCTGGCAAGGGATGGAGGGACAGGACACAGGGAATGGCTCCCAGTGCCAGAGGGCAGGGTTAGATGGGATATTGGGGAGGAATTGTTCCTGTGAGGGTGGTGAGGACATGACACAGGGTGCCCAGAGAAGCTGTGGCTGCCCCTGGATCCCTGGAAGTGCCCAAGGCCAGGCTGGATGGAGCTTGGAGCAACCTGGGACAGTGGAAGGTGTGGAATAGTGGAAGGAATCCCCATGGCAAGGGGTTAGAACTAAATGAGCTGGCTTGGTCCTTGCCAAACCATTCTATGGTTCTGTGATTCTGTTCCTGGAATAGGAGACAAGAAATTGCCTCTCTGAATGCTCCATTTAGTCCTTCAGCTCCTCTGCTCAACCTCACAGTTATGGCTTTAGTTGGATTCCACACTATTTTTACAATAGGCTGCAACCTGTGGCAACAGCAAGTGCTTCAAGATACTCCAGCTATGGATATGCATGGGATAATAAAAAATAATAATACAACAGCACTAGAAATATATAATACAGAATTTCTTAATGCATTCAATTTTCTTTTGGAGTATCTTTCTTAAGCAATTTATTACATCTCACTGGCAAAGCTGCCCAAATTTTTTTGTTGTTTTATACAATTTTTATTAGTACTGTGTCCATAAACTCTACTCCTAGACAGAAGGAGACATAGTAAAAATGTCATATTCAATTGAAATATCACATGGTGGTGTAGCCATCACTATAAATGAAAACAGAGCCAAAACGTTCCAGATTTGAAAAGGTCAAGCTAGCAAAAGAACAGCTCAGGAACAAATATTGTATCAGTGGACCTGAAACAGCCATGGCTGTTGAAACATGAATTGAATGGAGTAAAGTTTAGGAATTAGTGTTATTAACTCAGCAGAGGTATGGATATTTCAGTTATGTTCTGCTGGTACCTTGCTTTCCTGGCTGGGTTGTGAAACAATGGAACAGAAACACAGTGATTCCAAATTATCTTGTGGCTCCTCTGTTTTTATTTTTTTATTTTTTTCATTAAGATCCTTTTCCTGCAGCAATAACCATTTCTTTTCTGTCGTGGTTCAGACAGTTTGTGACACCTCTTTGGAATCAGGGAAGCAGCATCACTGTAGCCACAAGACTGAGTACTAAAGTAGACTCTTCAAGTAACCTTTCTTCCAATGAAGACTTGAATTCAAGGTCATGTCTCAGCTTAACACCAATTTATGAAAAGACCTTTGAAGGGATTTTTTCTTTTTTCATATTTCTAGGAAGCATTGTATTTTGTATTTGACTAGAAAAGTCACTAAGCTTGACTGCCTGAATTTCTTGTATTACAGAAATATTGCCTACTGTATTTTTTTCTGTCTTAGTATGTCCCTTGAGTGCTGTTTTTAAAAATAATATTATTATTACTTTTATTTTGAAATTTCTCCCTTCTAATTCCATATTTTGAAATATGTAGGTTTCTGTTAGTTTTTCAATGTAAAAGTAATTTTTGATATAAATCCTGCTGTATAAAGATGTGATGTTTACATCTTCTTGTTATTTAACTTACCTGGAAAACATTTAAAGTGTTTTGTGTATCTATTTTTGATATTATAACTGAAATTAAAGAAAGAGCCATATCATTATTGTGAACCTCAGTTTATTTTAGTCCTTGGATATTCAGTGTTTTAGCAGATTGAATAGAATCATGTAAGCAAAATAAGGTGTATTTGTTGAACAATAAATATATATGAACTGTCCTCTGAATTTTCCATTGTGTTTCAAAACATGAAGTGTATTTGCCAGGCTTTGAAAATCAATATTATGACAACATGACTTCTGTCTCATTTCTTTTTCTCTTTCCTCACTCTGGAAAAGACATAAAGCAAACAAAAACTGTACAAAAGCTGTAATTGTGTTAAGAGATAAAGTTCTGCTTCAACATGGAAGGTAAAATACTGAATGAAAATTGCAGCTAAGTCGGAAGTAGACTGGAATGGAAGAAATGTTGATTTCAGAGTTGTTAAACAACTCTCAGTTCTTCCCAGGAGCTGCTGTAGGAGACTTTCTTCAATAGTGGACATTAATACAGGTTTTTGGATTTACACCACATGGTAAAGCAGTAACTCAAAATCCTCCAAGCAGTCTGTTTCCAAAATGTTGCATTAAGGCTAGACTGGCCTTTGGTGAAAATGACTCATGGCCATTGCCATGGGAGAGGAGAAAGTGGGATGAACTCCCTGATCTGTAGATGCAGTGAGGCATTGCAATGTAACCTGCACATTTCATTTTGAGGAGACAGCCTCATCTCAGCTCAACCACGAAAATCCCACTGGTGCCTGGCACACCCTCTGCTCTCTTTGTTCTCCATCACCAGTGTCACCTCCATCATCTGCTGTCAAACCAGACAAAACCACATTTTACTCTGGGCCTGCATGAACAGAAAAATTAAAGAGAACAATTTCAATATTCTGATGAAAGCTAATGCCAGAAGTTCAGTTTAATGGCATGAAAACAGTTGTTTTTACAAGATTTCATTTTCCTTCACTCACATGAAGGACTCACCCTAAAGACAGGGCAGGACTCACATTACAGACCATGAAATGAGAGCATGAAATCCAAAATTTTGAATGTCAGTTGATCATCTGTTGAAACATGACCTCAAACATGTTCCATAATGTAAGAATTATAGATGGTTTTACCTTGATTTATTTTAGAAAATATCTCTTCTGCCTTTTAACTGTTCACATAACTTTCATGTGACTGGGCTATTAAAGGTTTCTGAGTGCTCCCACTCAAATTCCAATGGCAAAATGGCAAATTACACAAATCAGGTGTAAAAATCAGGGTGAGTTCTGCCAGGGTGACCAGACTCAGTGCCTTCCCCAAGGGAAGGGGGAGGGAGAGCAGTGGGTGTTGGTTACCTCAGCTTTAGGAAAGCCTGTGACAGGACCTCCCACCACATCATTATAAATTAACTTACCACAGAAAAAGGGGTTGAAAGCTGACCAAATTATCAGGTGTTGAATAATTAGCCAAAATCTACTGGCATTAGACCCGGGGTTCCTTCTTGCTACATTGTCCAGATGTTGGAACAGCTGTAAAAGATAATGTGTCCACAGTCACTAAGTGAACCAAGCACCCTTTCCCACACTTTGAAAACTCGAGTAAAAATTGTATTTCCTTCCACTTAACTATTCAAGGCACAAATTCTTAAAATTTCCAGATGTGGATGTGCTATCCATCAAACAATCAAAAAACTTTTAGATTTTGTTCTCTTTCTTCTCTGTGCATTCATGAGCATTTTATCTTCCTTTCTTACTGTTAAGTGCTCTTTGTGATCCAATGCCATCTTTCTTCCTGCAACACTTTTCCTCCCTCTTATTTCTCCAGGTTTTTATTCCAAGCTTTATAAAATGATGGTTATTTTGCCCTCATTTCCTCTCACAATTCCTAACACAGTGAAAAGGCCTGTATATTGCTTCATATTCATTTTCTACACTTAGAATTGCAAATACAGTTTCCCAGCCTCCCACAATATGTGGCTGCTACTGTCAAGAGTTTCATGGTAACATTTCATGGAACATATTTGCTGTTTCCTACTGCTTATTTAGTTTTTTATGTCTGTTCATCTCTCATTCAGAGGAACTCAAATCACCTTGAAAATGTTGAGGGTTTTTTCTTGTGTACACCATGTGTCTTCTTCCCTCTTTTATATTCAATTATTTCTATTTTTACAATATGCCATGTTTATTAGTTTATTTAAAGATTTTGGCTGTTAGCCAGCCAATGAATTTTAGAAAGTGGCATAGAAATGCTGAAGAGTTCCTGTTTGCTTTGTCATTGCACTCATACAAGAGTAGATCAAAGTCTTGAATTTATGTTCTTGCAAGCAAAATTAATTCTCTGTCCTCAATATTAAGAGTTTATTTTCTTCCTCTACAAATTTCCTCAGTTATTGTCATCTTCTAGTAATCTACTACACCCCTAATTCCCCAGCTAAGGGGTGATAATACCTGTATCCTCAGTTATATAAAACCCACAGGTCAAAAAGGCAAGGTGGCAAAAATACATTGGGAAAAAAAAAGATTTGTTGCTTAGTAGCACTCAATCCACACACTTATTATTTTCCTCTGCTCCTTCTTTTGGTTATCTCTGGTTTTATCTGTTAGGCACTTTTTTTTCCTAAGATGTTTAGTCTGTTATGTTTATTTATTAAAAGCACCTGAAATTATGCAGATTATAATCTGTCAATGCTTTAAAAAAGAGATATAAAGTAGAGGCACCCAGGGTCTACAATGATGAAGTAAATAGAAGCAGCAATATAGGAAACAAGATTTAAATGACTGCTTTTGTTGGTAAGAAAAGCTGGGAGGATAATGCCCATTGGAGGGTATAAAATAGAAACCTCTCTGAGTCCCTCAGAGAGAGAAAAGAATGCAGGGATTGAATTAAAGCCTTTAGAGAAATTAAAATATATTAAACCACACAGACATGAAGTAGGAGTGTGAGTTTTAGTTTTAAGTAAGTGGAAATATTAAGTCACATAGATGTGGGAGTAGAAGTGTCTTAGTTTCAAGTAAGTAAGAATATACTGTAAGTGCCTTAGGAGAGTAAAAAGCCCTAAAGTCTAGTTTAAAGTTCAAGCAGCCTAAAATCTACTTAAAAGTTCAGAAGCAGTCTCAGATATAATGAAAACATAGTAAGAGCATTGCTTGCACTTCTAAATGGAGCAGATAGAACCATTTATGTGAATAGATAGAACTACATGTGCAAATTAGGTGTAAGAGCTGATACTACTTTCACACTTTAGAATTAAGATTCTCATAGGTATAGAAAGAATGTTTGAGGTTTGTGTTTTTAGCTCATTGGATGATTTATGAATAAAAACCCCTGTATAGGGGTGAGAGACCACCACCAACATCACTCAGAAGAAGAAGAAATGCCAGGGCTGCCCTGCTTGAGGCTCTGTGCCAGAAAGCTTCAGCACAGACTTTAATATTCTGAACTCTGCCTTTGAGACTGATGTACTTCTGCAATAAACAACTTTCCAGCAACCAACAACTGCTCTTGTCTCTTTGAAGACCCAGACCCACGAATAACTTGACAAATGCCCTTCTGTTAATAAAGCCAGGTAATTGTGAGCAAATAATATGTTAGCAGAATCTGTATCAACTCACAGCTTTTCAGTCAACAAAAGGAAATAAATCAGGGTGATTGCTGGGAATAATGAGAATAGCTCCAAAGGGATTCACCAGCAGTGCCCAGGATCACAGAGCAGAGCTCTGGAAAGAATATTTATATATATATATGCACATATGTATATATACTGGAAAGAATATTTTTGCTTAAACCTCAGTGCTAGATTAAAGATTCCTGTCCTTTTTTTCTTTCTTGGTTTTTTGTTTTTGTTTTTGTCTTATTTTTGGTTTTGGTTTTTGGGTTTTTTTTACCTTTTTCTTTCATAATTCATTCTCCAGACAATTTCTAAAAACTTGAAGGAGAAAATAAATTTGCGTCTGCTAATTCATCAGGGCACTAGGGGAATCCTCATTTCATGTGTGTGTGTGAAAAGATTGTTTACAGAGATGTCACAGTAGTAAAAAGTAGCAAACAAGCAGTAAAAAGAACTTTGGCCTTTCATATAAATGGGAATATTAATTTTTCAGAACTTTGCAGACAGTTCACAGCATTTCCAGTGCAAAGATGAAACTTGATTTGCTTATGCTTCAACAGTAGAAAATAATTAGGTATCAGCAGAAAAGCACTGAACTGTGGCTGTGTTTTTCAAGCAGCAGTGTCACTCATTCCCTTCTCTTCTTCTTTTTCATATTGTATCTAAGGAGGTCTCCTTGGATACAGTTCATTGTATGAAATTGAAGTTGTGTATAGGAAACTTAGACTCTCACCCACTTTTGAGCAGTACAGATTACAAACCATCACTTCATCTGGCTGATTTTTTATAACCTCAGTCACCTACATTAATTAAATTGTCTGTGTAATATTTGTGAAGTGTTTATGAGGAAAGAACCCCTGACAGTACAGACTTTTAAGAAAGATTTCAGTTGTTTGCTTTGTGCTGTTATGGCTGTTGCAGGATTTTAAAATACATTGCCAATTGGAGTGTGAAATGTGCAGTTTTATTCTCTTTCACAGCAGTAAAGAGGTAAAAGAAAGATAAGGCTTAAGTGGGAAATTTTTTATTCTATGGAGATTTAGCCTAATCTTGAATAATAAAATTTTTAAAACAGTAAAATAGAATGTTAACATATTTAGTAATGTATTTTAAAACACTCCTTATTCATACACTGTATTAGCAAGAGTATGGTAAAGAGAAAGTGTGGGTTGATCTGGAAACATCTGACAGCAGAAAAAAATACAATAAAAATTTTTTTTCAGTGTCTGAATTCGACCTACTCAATGAGAGAAGAAATTTTATTTTTGCTTTCTTTCTTTTATTTTTTTTAAATCAGGTCTCAAACTCAAATTGGTTTTTTCCTGTTCATGGAACATGTCCTGTTTTGCAAGTTTAATAATTCAGAAAGATCAGGAGTGGTTCATGCTCATGGAAAGGTCATATGAAAGCTTGGAATATAAAAGGTAAAAGGCCCCTTCAAGACTGGATGTAAAATGCTTTGGTGTCTTTCAAATGAATGGCACCAATTTGCTCTTCTAAATTTAAAATGAAGGAAGCTCATGTAGCATTTCCAATAAAAAATGTTGGAAGGAGACTATGGATGCTCCCCAGTTGGGTAAAAAAAAAAAAGATCCTGCAGTAAATCTTGCACATTTTCAAGTAAAAAACCTGAATCCTCAGCACTGTCTTTAGTAATAACCTACAGAGAAATCTCTCTCCTATTTGTGTGTTCTGCACTTTCACAGGAAAGCTTCATTTATAACACAGGAGGTGCAGCCTTTGCAATAAGACTTTATGTAAATGTTCCTGTGATTCTGTCATTGCTCAGAAGCCAAAACTGGAAGAACAAGTGGAATTTCAGTGTGCACTCTTTCAAAATCTGAACCAGATGTCAAGTGAAATTTAAACATATTAATGAATGCTTTGGCCCTTTGTATCTCAGTGTCCTTTATTGCCTTCATCAGCAATGAAATATTAATTTCTGGCCTTGGCTGCACTGGCTGGAGCTACTGGAACATGATCCTGCAAGATGTCCCTGCTCTATGTCAAATTTCCTGAATTTCAGGTCTGAGTGTGAGTCTTAATCATGCTGCTCCTTACTGGGTTACTCCTCTTGAGAACAATACAGAAGATTTTGCTAAATCCATTTCTTCATTTCTTAGCTTTATTTTTATGTTTTAGGGTTCAATAGGATTTCAGTGCTCCTGCATCCCACACTTTTATCAGGTCACTAGGATTGCAGGAGAATCTTTGAATTTGCTTTTCTCAACTAGATGATGATTCACACTAACCAGCTTTCCCTCTTGATTTTCTGCTAGTTCTGGTGAAAATTACACAATAAATCAGTAGCTAGCAATAAATTATATTCATCACATAATTTGGGCAGTTTTGCTTACATTCTGCCTCCCAGTCCATCTCCTGTGAAGCCACTTGTGCCATTTCAGACTTGCCAACATCTTCAAACACACATGGCAGTTCAAGTAATCTGCCAGATAAATAATTCATGGTTTCTCCTCTGAACCAGCACATATGTGATGGTGGCCTGAGGAACAGGACAGAGAACATTCAGTTTTGTCATTCCAACAAGATTTTCAAGTCTGTAAGACCATATGGAGCCTTAGACCTCCAAAATGTGGTGAGAGGATTATTTTATCAGTGATATACAAAATATCACCTTTTATCCTGGAAAATACTGAGCTATGAGAGCTTTTCAGCTGTAGTTTTGCTTTTCAGACTTTCTCATCCCCAAACCATTGCCCCAGCAGTCATCCTGCAGCATATGCAGAGAGCAGGATGTGTAGTTCTCATTTATGAATTTACTTGGCATGGCTAAAGATGAACTGGAAACTTATGTGTCTCTCCAAAAAAGATCTCATCAACTCTCCATGTGTTCTACCATGACAAAAACCTTCACACTCACCAAGTCATTGGGATTTATTAGATTGGTTTTGAACATTGTCTCAGTTTTAGCAATACTATTCCTTTCCATGGAGCAATAGAAACACTTTCTTAGCTCTGAAAATGCTCGACTATCACTGGATTCTCTTTATTTTTGCCTCACAATACTGCATCAAATAGAGAATCAGAGGATATAGAAGACTGAACCTCTGCTGTGGACAATAATAAAGCTGCTGCTACAAAATACATAGATTTATCCAGAGACCTTTCACCTTCCAGAATCTCAATGTTTTTCAGTGGTTTCTGCAATTTCAATACATTATAGGTGTCACTTTCCATAACCATATCAAAAAAGTTAACTCAAACCACAGTTTAGAAGTAACTGTACTTTTTTCATCTTTTATTATTATCATTAATAATAAGAATATCAATGGTCTAAATTAATCACTGTCTAAATTAAAATTTCCCTTTGAGTTAGTCATACCTCCTGTTTCCCCTCAGCAGCTTCAGGATGAATTGAGAGCTGCTATGATAAAAAGTAAAGTGTCCAAACTGAGAGCACAAAACTACATACCCTCATATTTCACTTCAAAACAATTAAAGATAAACTGGAATTATTTATTCAGAATACCATAAATTTAATTGTAGTATAAGTAGACTCCCAAATTTGTCCTCTATTTGCACTGCTTATGCAGAACACACTCAATCTCCATTTTTTCTCACTGTAATTAAGGATGCTTTAAGATGAAAGAATATTGAGCCATCAATTTTAAGAGGACTACAGACTTAAAACAGAACAGAGTTTTAAAAACAGTAAAAATTCCCAGTCAGCTTTAAAGTTTTTATTTCTTATTTTCTTTGAGATATAGAAGAAAGATTACTATCACATAAACTGACTTTTAGAGGGTTATGTTGTGGAATAAAAGAAATACAGGACATTTCCTCAATATTAATGCCTTGTGCATTGTATTTCAATCTGATTTAACCTTGTTCAGACACTACAGAAGTTTGAGTGAAATTATGAATTCACTGAAATTCATTGTCAGTTATGTACTTTCTTGAAAATTGCTTAGGGATGAGGAATGCACTCTTTTGCACGGGCAATTGCCACAGATATGGGCTATTCTCACATGTAATCATTGAATGCAACTTCACAGAGGTGTTTTCTTGGAGAACAACAAACAGAAAAACAAAGTCAATGGATCCTGCACCAGAGAAGAGGCACATGGACCTCTTTCTTAATCTTATGTACATAAAACTTCATGTAGAATGCACCACATTAAATTGCAAGAGACCAAAAAAACTTGTTCTTGTCACAGTTTCTCTTACAGAATAATCAATTTTTAATTACTTTTTTCCCTACCTCTGTGTCTAAAATAAGGTCACTCAGTCCAACCATTCACACACAGGGAGGTCCTGCAAGCAGCCACTTAAAAAGCTGTTATGTCAGTAATGAAATTGAAATTTAATATCTTATAAAAAGCAGTTTGAATCTCCATTGGTGGGGTGAAGGAAGAAGACACAAATCATGGAATGGTTTGGGTTAGAAGGGACCTTAAAGCCCATCTTGTTCCACCCCCTGTCATGGGCAGGGACACCTTCCACTAGCCCAGGTTGCTCCCAGCCCCATCCAACCTGGCCTTGGGACACTGCCAGGGATCCAGGGGCAGCCACAGCTTCTCTGGGCACCCTGTGCCAGGGCCCTCACCACCCCTCACAGAGAACAATTCCTTCCCAAAATCCCATCTCAGGACTCTCAACAGATCCACGTCCTTCCTGGGGAATAGAGAGAAAATTCTTCCTTCAAGTTTCCATTCAGACTAACTGACCACTAAACAATTACATCTGCAAAATGAAAACACTTCTGGATTGAACAGGCAGGTGGAGTAGTTGAAATATTATGACAAAACAGTTTAAATAAATTATTTCTGACTATTGATTTTTTTGCAGATAGAAATGGCACCTTTGAGGGCGTGCTGTGATCATCAATTTGCATGCTGGTTTTTAATAACCAGTTTCCACAGAGGAATAAGAAATTTCCCCTTGTTTCATAGGTTTTCTCACTGAAAGACCAAGTACAACACACTGTGACAAAGGGAACAAAGATTCCAGCTGTATATTCAGCAAATGTGTAATGAGGGCAGTGTTTGGAATCCCAGAAACACAACTGGTAATTCTTAATGCACTGTGTCAAAGTATCATTTCTTCATGGTGGAAAACAGTGAAAATCTGCTGGCTCCTTCAGAGGGTGCTTTAGGAAGCCAGATAACTTTTTTAACCACCTTCTAATACAGAAAAATATTCTTTTCTGGTGTGGCATGAATGCATTGGGCATTTTATCTAAGCCATGTGAGAGTTCTGCTCCAAGGGATCTTTGCACCTGGGCTTGCACCCTAAACACCTGAGTTGAAGAACTGGAAATCACAAGTTTGGAAATCACAAGGTAAAGCTGCTTAATAAAACAGTTTTTGAACAGTTCAAAAATAGGAAAAAAATGTGTTGACTGCCTTCCTCAATGCTGGACCTCTCCTTTGGAGAAGTGACCTTTGTGCTTTTTGGCCCAGCCACTCCCAGGTGCAAAGCTGTGGAAAAGATCAGTGTCTGCTGCTGTCACAGATGAGAGCTCCCTGACAGCCCTGAGCTCTGCCAGTTTAAGCTGGGCTTTGGAGACTTTGTCAGAGACCTCACCAGAACCAGAACCATTTGTGTCTTGAGGCTGTTCTCGATTAAGAGCTAAAATAATGCTTTAGGAGCTCCACACTACAGGGCTTTTCACCACCTGCAAGCCCAATCCTCAGCTAGAAAATCAATATCTAAGGCAGGTATTGAAATAAGACCCCCAAATGGCCTCTGCTGCTTGCTTCAGGAAGAATGGCAGGAGCACAGCTGAGGTGGGGTTTGATTTTTGGAGCTTTCTGTTGCTTGAGCAGCTCTAAAGTAACAAATCAACCCCTGTTATTTATGGGCAGAACCAAATTACATCAAGAGTCCATAAATGTATGGCTTCCTGCCAGCTGGAATATTCTGCAACATGACAGCTATCCCTGGGAAGGAAACACTATTAGCTTCTATTTTTTTGTTCTGTTGATTTTACAATCTTCAGCAGATTTTTTTTTTTGTCTGCTTTAGTATCACATGCAAGCTGTCATTAAAAAGAAAAATCTCATTCAGATTTTTAGCCTGGTAGCTCTGTATTTTTTGACATCTGTAATATCTTTGCCTGAAATCAACATGAGGAACTGTGGTTTTCACTTTAAAATGGAAATAATACCCAATTAGAAAGGGCTTGTGGTAACTGACTCAGTATTAGCAAGAACGTATTTCATGAAAAATCTCTTGTGTAACAAGATGTTGAAAAACAGCTTACATAATACATACATAATTACACATTATTATTACTAAATCTGGCCTCAAAATTATATTTATGGTAAAACCCCAATGTTGTAAATTAATTCTAAATCAATTCTAAATCAATTCTGCTGCTGGTTAGGGTGGTCAAAAAAGTGGAGTTTTCACAAGAAAGTAGAAGTAATGTGAGGAAAAAAATGGGAAAGAGAGCAAGACTCCAATTTCCACTTCACAGAGCCCCAGTGTTTGCTCCTCTGCTGCACTGAAATTTTATGGGGTTTTATGTCATTTTTTAATGTTTTTACATTTGTTTTCTTTTTCCAGCCTGTTAGAAGAAAAGAGAAAAGCCTTCAACATATTCTTCAACATATTCTTCAAAAGGTATTTTATCACAGGGAAACATCACTTAGCTACTTGGAAAACTACACATTGTCAAGATTTCCCAAAGTAGTCCAGAGTCTCAGAAGAGAAACACAGATTTTTCCAAATTAACAGTTTTATGCTTTATGCAAAAATGTATGTAAAGATTCTGAAAGGTGAGAAAAAATCATATCAAAGCAGCATTCCCTTCCAAATGATAAAAAATGTGCATTCTCAGGAGAAATAGATCAAATTACTGAATTTCAATAAATTTAATAATTGGCATTAGCTGAAGAAAAGGATTTTAAGAATACATATTCAATAATATTTCCTGGTAATTTTTACTGGCAATACCACTGCCAGTATATGTGTGTAAAATTCCTATGTTATGCCATGTTCTGTATTTGTCTCAGTCTTTGCTAGACAGAAGATACACTGGAATTGCAAAACCTTATGTGAAATAAAGTAAAAGGTCAGATTAGGTAGAAAACTGCTGGTTTCAGGACAAACTTCCAAATCAAAATTTATCCTTTCTCTTCATTATGATGCTCCTATATAATATCACAATTATATTATATTTTTGCATGCAGGAAGATAGGAAATGTTTGATTTTTCTTATTTTGCAGCTAAATAGTGTATCAATCTGTATTAATTACTGTACATTCCTAAATGAGCAGTTTAGGATGATCAAAGCAGTCCATATGGCTGACCAGATCCTGCCATCAGCTTCACCAGAGCAGCTTTGCTGAAGCACATGGAATTAGCTGAGATTTACACTAGTATAACAGAATCAATTAACTCAGACCTCAGTTTTCAGATAGCTAATTGGAGATATATATGCAGCAATAAAAAATGTTAATTATTGTGGAATAATGTACTGCAGAGAAATGGTTTCTTCTTTCATTCATTATTTTTATTTCCTTAGAGATCATTCCCTGGACTTTCTTTACCTTAATTACAGCTTTTCAAGGCTGGAGCAGTCAGCTTTAAAATTTATGGTTATCTTTTCCAGTCTACTTATGCAGCATAATGTTACACTTACACATTGAAATTTAGGGAACTCTGCTCTCACTGAGGTAATTTCAATTCCTGACACAAAATCTCCCTACTGTGGGGTCTGGCTTTGTTGGGATTTTTTTTTTTTTTTTTTTTTTTGCTTTTAAAGATATATGATCTCCATAGAAAAACAAATTTAAAAAAATGTGAAGAGAAAAAAATCTGTATGAATGGGACTATTTTTTAAGCTGTTTTTTACATAATTTGTAACAAAGTAGATAGCACCTTCTTCCAAGACATTGTGAGATATTAAGTAAGGTTGAAAGGATAATATGAAGATACTGGTTTTCTTTAAAATGTGTATATATACATATATATATATATAAAATACATGAATGACTCTGTTTAGAAACTCCTAAAAACTCTATTTTTCTGCAATTTACTCAGCAGCAATCACAGAGCTCTGTGTGAGCAGTGGTTCTGCTCTGACTCATTGTTTATGTACTTATTGACACTGAGGAGCTCTCAAGGAAGTTAAAGCCCTGTGAGAAAAATAATTCCAGTGCAAGTAAATTATTTCTCCAGTTCAGGAGGTGGCAGATGATCTTTGATGTTGTGTTGGATGTCAGAGAATATCCAGAGTTGAAAGGGGCCCATAGGAATCACTGAGTCCAACTTCTGGCCCTGCACAGGACAGGATTTTAGGATCACAGCTCTCCAGAGGAATCCCAGCCCCCAAAGAGAGATCCCCATCCCTAGTTTCTGAAAATTTTTTTCCCTGATTTGGAAATAACCTGGGGCAGATGGAAAAGCCTGGCTTATCAAGAAATGTGGTGGCATTTTCATGCATCTTTTTAAATTATTGTATTCCTTCTGCTTTGAAAAACTAAAGCCAGTGAGGTCTATCTAGTTAAAAATAATTTAAATGAAAAAATATATGTATATATATATATATATGTATATATATGAATGAGACAATTCAGCCCAGGAATCTGTTCCAAGTAGAAAACCAAAGCTATGCATGTTGTGAGGCACTGAAGGACTCCTGGACAACTCCCCTGGAGGCATTTCATGCTGCCCCAGACTTGGAATTCACGTTTCAGGGGAGAAATGTGCAGAATTCCATAGAATTACACAGCCCAAAAATCTTATATTTTTAGTCATGACATTCATAGCACCATATTAAATTTCAAGCTCCAAGCTAAAGGAATTATTTTACACCAAAAGATTCTCAGTTTCTGTGGGACATTTCTCTTGAAGTTAATCCTTCTTTACACATGACACCTCCAGCACATTATAGAATTTTTAGGAATAAAGATATCACTTAGAAATGGACTGTAATTTTTATTCATCTCCAGAAATTCTTTCATCAATAATTAAAATAATGGGTGTATAAAGCCTGTGCTACCTTCATGTCCAGAAGTTATATTCTGCATGGTAGGACACTAAACACAAATAACCTTGTACCTTTTCAATTAAATGACCTCTTATTTTAGCTGCTGAAGGTTGTTGGTTTGCAATTTTTGAAGCAATAAAAGTTGACTTGTTAATATAACCTGAGGTGGATTGACCAGGTGCCCTCCAAGCCTCTGTCTCACTCTCTTCTCAACAAGAGGGGAGAGAAAATATAACAAAAAACTATCTATGGTATCAATTACCATACAGGCAAAACAGTTCAAACTGGGGGAGACTAATTCAATTTATTTCTAATTAATGACAGAGTAGCCTAGTGAGAAACAGCCAAAAATTTGTAATGCTAAACCTTGTCATGTAAGTCCAGTACAGACCTTAAAGTGGTGGGAAGAAAAAAATCTGGGGACTGTGTTGTTCCCCAGCATTTCCACATGTCCCATTCTTACCTTTTGCAGTTTTATCAGGGACAAATCATTTATTCAGAACTGTCAATGAAAACGATGCTGATGTTATGGGTAGACAAGGAAAGGGACAAGAATAGAGTAAAGAAGCCCAGGGTGATATAAGGGCTGTGCCTAAAACAGAAACATAATGCCTGACTGCTGCACAACAATAATTTCCTGTAATAAGGGAATAATTTCCAGTAATAAGGGAAGTGCTTCCATGAGTCAGAAACAAGGCCCAATCCTTACATGTAGGATTTTCACAAGTCATTAAAGCTATTTTAGTGCAAGATTTTGCAGTTAGGGTGGGACTCCCTGACAGCAGCCAAGACAGACTTTTTATGTCTTTTTTTCTCTCCATTGAGCAGTAGCACTGTGTGTGAAAAAACAGCATGACAGCACCACGAAAATAAGAGTACAGAACTTTTGTGAGTTGTTTTCCCTTGAACATCTGATGAAACCAAAGTGAATATCATCATGTGGTGTAGGTGACTAGGCATCTCAAAAAAATCCCCAAACATTTTCATTTTCAAATGGGTGTTTTATAATCATACAGCTTTTACTAATGCCAAAGGAAAATGGGATGACTGTTAGAGGGAATCCTGTGCTCTCCATAAACATTCCAACAACAGGACAAGCTTCAGAAAGTCTCCAGAACTTGCTAGTTCTAAGAATAAAGACAACTACAAAAAATTTAAGGTTATGTTGGTTTTTTTTGTGGTTTTTTTTTTTAGGCTTGCTGGTCATTAGGGTTTTAAAAATAATCATTCTATCTTTTTCAGGTACAGATGAGGAAAAAGCCAAATTAGTTCTTTTGTCTTTTTAATTTCTTACAAATCTCTGAGCTCTGAGTGCCTTGGAGACAATCTGCAGCATTGATCAAGGGCAGGTTAACAGGAGTATTTAAACTTTTCAGTCATTAATCTATGACAAAATAAAAATGATATTTCAATCTTATGAGTAAGAATCAGCCAGGATTTCTGCAGTTTTATTTCCTCCTGGATAGATGTTTGCTTCTCAGAAGAGACTGATCCTTTCTCTGCCTCGTGGAATTCATCTCCTGAGTAACCATAAGTAAAGACATGAGAGAACCATACTCAGGGTATGACACTGACTGAAACTATTAGTTATAAAATAAATCCCAATTTCCAGCTGTTGGTTTCTCTACAATTATTTAAAATACTCGTTAACAACACTAAAACTTGCTGGAAATGAAGTTGAATATATATATATATGTGAATATATATATGAGAATATATATATATTCATATATATATATATGAATATATATATATATGTATAACTAATATTATTAAAAAAATGTTTTTTGAAGATGCAGTGGATTACTTTGTTCTTTCTTAGATGACTGGAAAATGCATTAAGAAGGTCATTATTGAAAAAAGCCAAGAAAGTTCCAAAATGTACAATAGATTGTCTTTGCCAAACTTTCTTCTGAACCCACCTTCACCCACCTGGTCTTCAGAAGCTGCTATGAAATAAAATATTGCAGAGCTGAGGAAGAAAGTGGCTCTAGGGCTCCACACACAAAGTTGAGCAGAGGAATTTTGGGAACCCATCAAACCAAATGTCACCACTCACTGCTGTGGTGGCCCTGAGGTACAGGCTGTCTTCTCTTTAAGGTCAGGAAGTTTTCTCAGCACAGCTCTAATATCCTACCCAGTGTGCATGTTTTTAGGGAAAGAAGAGCCATTTGATATTAGACTGAATTTTTCTGGCTGTGGTGTAAGGTTTTTCTGATTGTTCCAGGCAGTTGTATCCAAAAAACAAGTACCTTTAAAAGAAAAAGTAAAAGAAACACCTTAAAACACAAAGTCATAAGGCAAGCAAGGTGTTGTGAAAGGCCACCCTTATAGAAATATTTTCTCCAATAATTATGTTGGCTAGGATTTGAATGAGGCTGAAACATCCAAGCAGGGCATCAAACATTTCCAAATATACTTACTGCTTTAAAGATGCTGCATGCACAGGATGGGGTTACTAAGTCGTAATGCTTCTTTGCAAAATAAAAATAATTCAAAATAAAAATGAATTTTAAAAAATCCCAAAGCCATAAATCAGAAAAAAACCATGAGCACAATATGATGCATGGTGAAATAGACTGTTCATTTTCAAGTCATGCCCCTTATGTGACCTAAATCCACAAGTTCCATAAGTCCACAAGACAAGAATGCACTTTGGTCCCCTCATACTACCCTGACCATTTGACTCTTTAGGGCTCAGAACAGAAGTTCAATTCCAGCCCTCTGGAGCAGAGTGAACTTCCCAGGTTTTAGCAGACTTTCTTTGAAAGTCAGGAGAGTGAGATGCTCCGAGGACAATCAGCTCTGGCTGAATCTTCTGTCAGCAGCAGCACTGCAATATTGTGTTTGGCTTTTCCACTTAAGCAGATTGCAGCACTGATGGGAGATAATGTGATTATCTTGGTTACATATTTCTTAGCAATAGTGAAGCCAGAGAGAAATGGCAGGAGAGAACCTGGATAATAAATGTAAATAATGGAAGAGCCTTAAATAAAAGGCATTCTTTAGATCAAATATTAATAGTCACAAGTCTCCAACAATGAATAAATGTGCTTGTTATTAAGTCCATTTTCTAAATGAAGCTACTTATATTTGAGGATGCAGTCTACATTCCTCAGCTTTGATCAAACTTATCTCCCAGCAATTAAATTAACAGTGTCCTACTTTTTTGATTCTAAGCACTCCAAACCTTTTTTTATTACGAAGACATTTGTTGACATCATAGCTCATGGGATTATTTGTCTTACTCAATTAGAGGAAAACAGGGCAGTTCTAGCCCACAGCTGAGGATTATTCTTTCTCCACAGAAATGTACTGAGGGTACATTCATCATCAGTAGATTAAGAGGAGACTTCTGAAAAGTCTTTTTTTCAGGATCCCACTCCAGCTAAAACCAAACAATTATTAGTAATTTCCAAGTGTACAGACTGAGCTGTTTCTCATGTGTCTCATGCTGTACCTTCCCACCCAAATATTTTACTTACCCAACTTGTAGAAACTGGTTCTGCACATGGGCCATGAGCCAGAGAAGATAAAATTGCTGAAGACTGACAAATTGCAGTTCCAGAGGAGTTTCAAGAAATTATTGGCTGTAATTGGTACTGATGTAGGTCTGGATTCTGGAGGTAGGGATAAGAAAATTCTATTAACCTAAGTTTTAGTTCTCTTAAAATCTCAAGAGTGATTTCAGTCCACTCTCTAGAATACACCTCAGAAATATTTTAGTAGGCCTGGGTCAGAACAACAACCTTCTTGTGGCCAAGGCAAAGGGGTTTAACTAATCTAAGCATAAAGCAATCAGTACAAAAAGCTCAGCTCTGCAGGGATGTAGGATGGGGAGATGATGCTAATTTGCTTCACAGGTGTGATGGTAGCTGGAGAAATAGGGTTATTCCTTTTATAAACCTGGGTCAGGTTCACACAGCAAGGGCTGAATCACCCCATATTTATTGTAAAATACCAAGAGGAAAGAACCACGTGAATTTAGGTCTCTTCCCATTCCTATGTGAGTTTTCCAGTGAAGGATCCCTGCACTCTGTGCCCTGCTTGCTACACTGGAATGGTTTCCCATGAAGCCACATGTAACTTCTATCCCTCCTCAAGGATTCCCAAGGATTCCTGAAGCAAAACAAACCATCTCCCATATCAGGTTGGGTCATGTTGTAGGGTAACACCAGACACAACCCTGGATTTTCTGCTGCAGGAACACAATTCAGGATGTCTATGGCCTGAGGAGGAGCAGCTGAGTCCAAAACAGAACAATGAATTACTGTGGCTTTTAAACCACATGTATTATCATAAAAATTCAGCAGTTACAGGGATGTCTCTGCAGTCATTCCAGACCTGTGAGGATTGTGTTTGCTTGAGTTAGTTTTGCTTTAGCTTTTTATCTGGGATGAAGAAGAGCCCTAAGAGGGCACAAAGCAAGAGACTGACCCATTAACAGTGGGCTGAAAGAAAAAAATAACTAAGCATAATTTTGCTTCTTTCAACTAGTGACTAGATTCTGGGAAAATTAGTGGATTGGCAACATCAGCTCCATCTATTAAGTTTTTTTATTATTTCATTATTGGTCTCTATCCTTATGATAACTTTCAAGATCCTACCTGTGGGATCAGGGCATTGTCCTGAACAACTAGCCCATGTTTCTGCTGGATCCACACTAGGCTGGTTAGATTGCTGTGCACTGCCTTAGGATTGATCTCAGTTTTAAAGATCAACCATGTGGTTTTCTGAATTGCAGAAGGGAGAAAAGGGAAATAGCAATGTCTTCTGGAGCTTGTCATTATGGTAGTATTAAGGTCAACTTACTTTTCCTTGGCAAAGCATAAAATTGTTATTCATTAAGAATTAGAAATCAGTAGAACCTTAATGAATGATTAACTTTCTTATAATTAAAAGCATCTCAATTTTTTAATCTTTCATATATCTGTTACTTTCTTAATGAAAAATTGATATTTTGAACAACATATCTAATAATACTTCTCTGGATGTTCAGATGAATTTAACTGAACTCAGAGTGAAAACTCATTGTATGCAGAGAAAATATTATTCTTCAAGAGCATTTTTTAAAAAAAGAAAAGGAGGAAAAAAGAGGCATTTACAGTAACAGTCACATCTCATTTGTTCCTTTGAAAGTCTTTCCTCCAAACCCTGAAGTGCCATTTTAGCAAACTGCTAGATGTAATTCAAGACAAAAAAAGCTTTGTGTTGGGGATGGCAGGAATCTTGACATTTCTCTAGGAAAATAATTAGCCTGGAAATACTTCTAATAGCAATATTAATTGCCTCCCAGGAGTGTCAGCTGTAGTGGGATAGGAGCAGGGCATAGCAGAGGAAAAACCTTCCTCAGAGCAATGGATTCCCAGCTCCTTCCCTTCCTGCTGTGTCTGTGCCAGTCCTGGGATGTGCCCACAGGTCAGGGAGAGAATTCCACAGATCTTAGGGTGAGTACATCATTGGGAGGATTTTCCCTGTTTTGCCTCAAACAGTTGTTTCCGTTTGAAAAATTTCTTTGGCATAAGGATGTGCATAAACTTTTTATTTCTTAGATTGGTAAATGGTCTGAAAGCTTTTTCTTTAATCCTCAACTTTTCTATTTCATACTATTATGAGAAGCTCCTTCATCTGTCACAGCCCAGGCTCTTTGAAAGTGTACTCAAACTTGCTTTTTTGGGCTAAACATCAGCTGAATGCAGCCATTTCACAAAACAGCAAAGAAGGGAACTGTGTAAATGTTCCCATATATCTAAATCCTATAAATTTCTTACACTGAAGTATTGCCACTGACGTCTCAAATTTCAGCCAAATTAAAGGTGAAGGAGGGCACAGAAATTGAGAGCCTTGAAAAATTGATGCAATTTTAAAGTAGAAAAATCAGGTATCTTTTCAAAGTACTTTTTTGTCTACTAGACTAGTAGATCAATATCTCTTTTGAAAAAATAGCAATTGACACCACTCCAGAATCAAAATTTTAAAATCTGCAAATGATTCCTATGAACTTTTTCACCGAAATTATTGTTCCCTTGCTCTTTTCTTTTCTTTTCTTTTCTTTTCTTTTCTTTTCTTTTCTTTTCTTTTCTTTTCTTTTCTTTTCTTTTCTTTTCTTTTCTTTTCTTTTCTTTTCTTTTCTTTTCTTTTCTTTTCTTTTCTTTTCTTTTCTTTTCTTTTCTTTTCTTTTCTTTTCACTGCTTTCAGAAAATTGGATATGTTACTCAAAAACAGGCTACGGAGTCACAAGAAAATACTGGTACATGAAGGAAGCCAGCAGGAAATGGAGAGAGACTACTTGGAAGGGCTTGGAGGGGCAGGACAAGGAGGAATTGCCACTACCAAAGGGCAGGGTTACATGGAATCCTTCACTGTGAGTGTGGTGAGGTCCTGGCACAGGGTGCCCAGAGAAGCTGTGGCTGCCCCTGGATCCCTGGCAGTGCCCAAGGCCAGGCTGGATGGAGCTTGGAGCAACCTGGGACAGTGGAATGTGTCCCTGCCCAGGGCAGGGAGGTGGCACTGGATTGGGATTTAAGGTTCTTCCCACCCCAGACCACTCTGGGACTCTGGGATTCCCTGGCTCAGCTCCTCAGCACCAGATGGGCACTGGAGGAGCTCAGCACGCCTCAGTGGGCTGCAGCTCCCCTTTGCTGGGCTCAGGAGGATTTCCCCTTTTCCCTTTGAACACCCTGGCAATCACAGAGCCTTTCAGGCCACACCATCCCCTCGGGGTGAGCACCCAGAGATTCCCAGCCTGGCAGGGCTGGGCTGGCTCCCCGTGTGCTGCAGCTCCTCCAGGGCTGCCCAGGGCAGCTCTGGCACATCTCCTGGCACTGGCTCAGCTGGGAGAAGCAGGAGTGGCCCTGCACAGACACACCAGCAGCTGCTTTGCTGTGAGCCCCAGGGACAGGCAGTGGCAGCACTGCAGGCTGGGATCCTGCAGTTTCCAGCTGGGGAATGGCTCTGCCAAGCTCGTGTCCTCTGGGGCTCGGGTCTCAGCACATTCTCAGCGAGGCAGCAGGAGCTGCATTGGCAAATGCATTTTAGTGCTGCAGCACTCTGGGGCTCCTGACACAGAGTGGGATCCAATCTCCTGGCAGGAAAATCCCTGTGTGCCTCCCCACGAGTCCCACAGGACAGCCTGGGAGCTGCTCCTGCAGAACAGGGAGTTCTGCAAAATCTACTGGGCAGGCTGAGAGCACTCCTTCCTGCAGAGATCCTGCAGAATGCTCTCTGCACCAGGGCAGCTCTCTAGGAGAGAACTGCACACAAATAACGGGGCTTTTGCACCACACAAACTCCCTGTGCCACAAGTGACAAGGACTTGGTGTCCCCACATGCCCCGGCCCAGCAGCGCCTTCTCCTCAGTGCCACCCTGCACACACTGCCTGCCCCAGCCACCAAAAGGCTTTGGCTGCAGGATGGCCCAGATCCATGACTGCAGCCCAGTGAAAACAGCAAGCACTTCAGATTCATCAATTCTATTCAATCTCCTAGTTCTGCTCCTGAAATTCTTGAGGCAGCAGCTGCAAGGGTACCTCAGTCATTTTGCAGATGACACCAAGTTCAGTGGCAGTGTCCATCTGCTGGAGGGCCAGGCTGCAGAATTGAGCTAAAGGATAGAGGACCAGTCAGCCTTTATAGGGTTAGTAAAGGGGACTGGGGTTTACAGGGTTAATTCTGTGGCTGCAGCTTTAGCTTCCAGTGTTGAACAGCTCAGAGTGCAATTTCCAACGGTTGGTTAGTGCAGTCCAAAATCAGGGATAACTATTCTAACCTAAATTTGATGAAATTAAATCCTGACCCTTCATTGTAGCTTCAGTATGAAGTGATGGAAAACAAAGGGACAAATTAAATTTGACCCTTTGGGGCAAAATTACTAAAACTGAAATTCATATCCTTCTGGGGGCAGTTGTCTATTTTATCCCTCTGCCAAACCAGACTCCTAAATCTTTCTCTAATTGAGGCAAAACCTTCTTCTGGAGTTTTTATAGGGTAGGAAAAAGAGAATGAGAATTTCATATTTAGAAATTATATTACATAGAGAGTAAACTGACTTTAGATTCACACATTTTCTGATTTATAAAGCATATTATTCTCTGCATTATTGAATTTCAGAGGAAAAGAAAACATTCTGAGTTAGTATAGTCATTTCCCTCTCTGAGAATAATGTTGCTGAGCTCAATATGCACATCTTTCTTAAACTTCCACAATAATAAACCAAAGGCTTTCCTCATTTCCCAGTTCTTTGTTGTATTGTCTTTTTGGCTGGTATTTTTTAATATGGTTTCAGAATTTCACAGTGTGATATTCACAGGGAAACATAAACTGATATAGCCCTGTGACTTGAACTGCAAAAATGTACCAAATAACTGCAAATCTCATTCTGAGTTTGCTAATATATTTTATTGACTCCCAGAAAATAGACTTATACTAGGAAATAAATTTCCTCATAGCCCCAAAAGATAAAATCTCCTATTTGATGTGATGCCATAGCATTTATACAGAGGAGGGTAAGAAATCCATAAAACAAATCAGAATGGGCAGGAAAAGGGTGCTCAGTTTTTCAAGTGAATGTCTGTGAGTTGTTTCATTTTTAACTTTCATGGACTGAGGCTGGCAAGGGAGATGAGAGGCAGCAGGTCTTGCTGGTTGAGTTCATTCAGAGCTCCTCAGTTCCTTTGCACAGAAGAAAGAACATTAGGTTTGGCTCTGGAGAAGTGAGTCTGAGCATTAAAAATGCTTGGAGTCCCTGCTGCCAAGTAACTGATGGGTTGTGCCAGATTATTTCTTCTTCCTGACTAGAAAGGCCATTTTCTAGGATCATCTTCTGTGCCCTGTGCCCTGTAAACCAAAGCTCTGCCTGCAAAAGATTGTCTGAGCTTCTGTGTGGAAGCTCTGGAGATTGTCACCTTGACAGGAAAAATCAATTCAATATTGGGCATGGTTGCAACACAAAATGAAGAACTGTGTGACAAAGAAATCATAACTGTGAGATCAATATTAGTTTGTTATTTAGCTCCTCACCCATAAGCAGTTCCTGAGGAATATCTTAAATTTCAAAATCTTCGTGCTCATGTGCTGTAGAGTTTAATATAACTGCCTTTGAAGTCACTTATAAAACTTCATTATAGTGAGTATTGATCAGCTGTTCATGCACCCATATAGAGCAGACATGATTTGCACTCCTGTAAAAGTGTGCAGCTAAGCAGTGAGTTTCATTAATTAATGATCCTTTACTATTGAGAATTATGTTCTTTTTTTTAATTTTTGAAAGAGAGATGGAGGATTTATCTCTCCAGTTAATTAGAATAAAGTTTATTTGGTTCCCAGATTGCTACTCTTTGGTGATCTATATTGAACCTGTTGCCCATCTTCATCCATTTGATCACAAAAAATCTTTTTCCTGGAAATGCATCTTATTGCCAGGTGTGATGGAACTGCCAGTTGAGGAAATAAAGCTTAAAATAATATGAAAGTTTACTTTTCATCACCTGTTAAACCCAGTGGTCTGATTAAAGATACAATGAATGGCATGAAGAGAGAGAGAAAATACTCAACTATTCAGTCTATAACACATAAAGCAGTAAAACGCTTTTGCTTTGCAGTCTAGATTTTTTTTTCTAACTATGAGAACTGAATCAGGATATAAACAGAAGATGAATTTATGAACAAAGTTCACATTTGTTCCTTTATTAGACCTCTTGCTTTGACTGAAATGTAAATGTTCATGGTTGGCTACACTTGGCATTCACTGATACTGCCTTTGCTTTGGTCTGGCTCATGACTATTTGCATCTCACTTTTCTGAAAGTATGGAGAGAATGATTTCAAAAAATTATTTATGGGATTTATTTTGTATGTTCTTTTAAATTGTATATTCCTATTTAGGTGTCTGTATATATGTGTGTGTGTGTACATTTATATAGCTACATGTGTGTATATATATATATATATATCTGTCTATAAAACAAGAATTCCCTCAAATCTGTTATTTACTAGGAGTTCATAGGATATGACATCTCATCTTCAGCCTCATAATACATTTCACTTTGCCAAAAGCTTTCAACTCCTGTGGAAGTACCAGAATCCTTTTTTTCCTTGACAGTAGAGATTGGGATGAAACACTGGTCGTGGTATACAATAATCTTCCAGCTGTTCACAAATATATTTTCTAAGCAGCTTCTGCTGGACTAGCAGCTCAGGATGGAAAAAATGTAGGGCCCACAGTCATACAGCAGCAACTAATGATGAGTAGGGATGGACAGACTGAATTTGGGAGGGATAAAGGTGTAAAACAATGTAGTCATCCACTTTTCCTAATTACACCTTCTTTTCCAAATCTTCATTAACAGAAAATGTGGCAGAAAACTTTAAAATTAAAAAAATAAAATGTGAGGTGAATGATTATATCTAGTCTCCTTAATCATTAGCCACTCCAATCATCCAAAATTCAAATCCTTGCCTACACAAATAGTCTCCATGGAAAGCCTAAGTCACATATATTAACTAGGTTGCTTGGGTCTTCTGCTCATGAATTTTTCTTCATGGGACATTATCATTCATATTTGTACAAGTAAACTGCTCAAGAAAATTAATGTCATTATTTCATGCAGCCACCCCTTTTTTTGTTGGAAATTCCAGTTAGTCAAAACAACAACAAACACATCTGACTGATGCTGAACTAATTGCATGTGCAGTGGAGCAAAATGCAAATTGATTAAGTGAGGAGATTATGAGATTCCTGTGTTTTCTTTGATATATCATTTGAAAAAAATAAATGTTCCTTCTTTTTAAACTGTTGGTTTCTGAAATCCAAAGAGGGTATTTGAAAGACATTTGGCTCAGGAAATACTAAGTATATTCATATAATTATTTAATGGCACATGCTCTCTATTAACCATCTAAACAGAGATCTTTTCCTTCCCAGATGGAAGAGGATACATATACCTCTGTTCTATACCATAAGATTTAAGTAGGCTTAAAACTTACACCAATTTGCAGGTTTCAGACTAAACTTCCCATGTACAGCTCCTATTAAAGGATTTCTCCCCATTCCAAAGAACTTTAGACTATTAAAATTTTCCAGCAGGTAATGTCTAATTAAGCTGCTATTCTTCTAGATAAATGTCTCCTGAATAAATAATATACCATGTTGAGTTGTGCTTTCTTTTTAAATTGAGAGAGTAGGTGTGTGTGTGTCATATTAGTAACAAAAGCATTGCTTTCCATGCAGTCTAAATTCTCCTCTCACTCCTGGGCTCCAGAAGTAAGCAGCTGGCTGAAGCCACGAGAGACTTTTTACCTGCTTGGGAAGATTTTGCACTTTTCAGGGTGTTCTGTAAAATGTCTGCACTGTCCAGTATTTGCACTGTGCATTTTGCATTTAAATGTCTCTGCTAAAAGGTGTGATCACACTTGCAATTATATTCTCTACCTTCTTGAGCACACCTGCCCTGCTAATCTTTTGAAATGTCAGGCTCTGAAACAAGTAATGCAGAACATTTAGGATGAGTCCTTTTTTATGAGATGTTATGTAGTTGTTATTGGAAATATTACACTGGGGTTTTTTTTCCCTAGTTTTATAATGCTAAAATCATTTATATCTCTACAGCCACCAGTAATAAAAATATCTCTTCTCAGACAGGGAGCCCAAACTGTGACTAATACAACCAGTAACACTAGGATTAATTTTTAGGGTGTCATAAAATAGCAAGGAAACAACTGGTCTTACATCCATTAGGATCTTTTCTCCATCTTTAGTGATTTTGGTGTTCTGAAAGTGTGGGATCTCTTGAATGCATCATATTTAAGGCCCTGAGGAGTGGGGAGTTTCCTACCTTTGAGATTTCTGAGATCAACTACACAGATCACAAGTTCAGTTTCTTTATTGACTGCTATAACATGGCACATGGGCTCTGCCTCTTTAAAGCAATGAATTTTGTTATTTTGATGTTTTATCTCTTAGCTATGTCTCTTTATACAACCAAAATCCTCATTCTGTACAACCTACAGGTTGTAGAAGGGAAAGCTGCAAAGACTTGCTTTAAAATGTTGTATTTGTTGTTCAGGACTTAGATGGACAGGTTTTCTTCATCCTTTTAAAGTGCTCATTAAATGGAAAGTACAATTTTAGCTGAATTTTTACCACCATTAGCACCAGTTCATCTCAGCTTTCTCACCATCTCATTAGGCTCCCTGCATTCCTTGCAACTCTAGATAATAATATATATAAAAGATATTTGTTCATTTAGAAGCCTGCTACCTTCCCCAGACTTCAATCAAGGAGTTTAATATGTTTGAAGGGAACCATCAGCTGTACCAACCATACAGATTTTTTTATTTTCTTTTCCCCTATTTCTAACAAAGTTTGCAACAGAAGACATTGAACACGTTGGGAGATTGAAGCAAGCTTATTATATTTTGTGCATTTTATCTGGAGTTTTGTGCAAATGTTATACAGACAATAAAATCCAATACAACCATGATCACATTAGATACTGTCAAAGGAACAAAATCTATCGAAATAAATGGAATTTCTGTAGTGCACCTGCACTCCAGTAGTACCTTGCTGGAAAAAAAAGATGAAATATTTGGTAGCAGAAGATGTAACCATGTGCCAAATTATAATCTAACCCTAGAAAAAATGAAAATCCCTGTAGGGTTTGGGTGAAAAATTGTCATACTGGGGGATACTCCATCAGAGCAATGCTTGATAATTTGCATCAGCATCATGCTAATGCTAATAATAACATTAATGTATATGATTATATGCAACTAATTATAAATAATATAATTGTAAAAGAAATAGAGGTATGGAGCACATAAAAATACCCATTTGGGACATTGAGAAATATCTGTGGAATTTGCTTTATCTGGATATAACACTGAAAAGCATTTTTAAATTTTGAAAAGGGAAAATGTTATATTGAGGAAGTGGCTAGAAAGACAATCATCAGCAAATGCCTTTAATGACCTCAAGAGGATAATAGGATGTCAAATACAGAAAAATACGATGTTTTTGCTTTCATGAAGCTGCTTATGACTGCAGAAATAGTTCTTTATGTTGCCATTGTTGTAGAAGGAAAGTCATTAAGGCAACACAGCTGCAGAGAAGGTGTGAAGTGAAAAGGTGCTACTTGCAATTACCTGCTCCATAAAGGCACTGGCCCACATTCCTTGCCCTTAGAAGTCTGAAGCAGCTGAAGCAGAAATAAAGAAAAACTGGAGATATGTTTTTTATACATTTTATGTGCTTTTGTAGTATTTGTGTGTGGTTTTTTTATTTACTTACACAATACTTCTACATCCACACACAGACACACAGGCTCACAAAACATTTGTGTGTGCAAGAAAACTTTCAATAAAAGCACCTTGCACCTCAGAACTGGCATAAGACTTAATTTCTGAAAACATCTACCTGATACATTGTGTAGAGGGAAGAAATGATATTGTTTTCCCCATACACCATTTGGATTTTGGGTGAATTTATCATAATGCCACTAACTGACAAAATTTATAAACACTTGACTTGCTTCTTCTAAGATAAAATAAACAAGTGTTTAGCTTACATTTATAGTAATCAATAAATAATTTCAATGATCTAAGCTATCATAAAATTTCAGGGTTTGGTTCTGGACTGCCAAATTCATAACTGTCTCTGGATCACCAGTTTTGTCACCTCCAAAATAGAGATTATCCATGAGAAGTCATGCCATATTCATTGCCAGAGACTAACCCAGATTACCAAAAACCATTTTAAATTCTATTTCTATTTCAGATGAAATTCATAAACGTCTTTGAAGGAAAACTTCTATAACTCTTGTTGGAGTGTGACAGGGAAACATGTCTTTGTTAAAGGCTTATAACTATCCAGAGGGTCTTTAATGCACAGAAGGATTGCTTGGGAGGAAGATAAGGAGGCAGTAACCAGCTGTAATAACACCACTACTGTGTTTTCCTTATTTATTCCTCCTTTGCACAAATTATTGCAATTCTGTTTTGCTTGCAGCCAGAATTGGAGCATTTGCTCTTTTTCCTGCCTTGCAGTATTTGTTTGCTGCTCTAAAATTGCTTCCTCAAGATTTTTTTTTTTCCCTACAGATACAAGTTGGAAATGTTTTACTGGCAGTTGGTCCTGATCCTTAACCTGTCCATTCCTTGCCATTTTTTTCTATCTTCTTTTGAGTTTTATTCTCAATATCTCTACTAAATTTCAGTAGGAGACAAAAGATAATTCCTGTAGTTAGTCTTTCTGCCTCACACTTGTTTTCTGCTCCATTTATCTTGTGTGTAACGCCAGCTTTCAGGAGGGACCTCTGAGTGGAAAGATTTCCTGCTTTGTATTCATTAATGCCACTGTCATCAGTGGTAATTTTCCTCAGAAACCCAAGGACTTCACTTGTTGGAGATACAGGCACTTTGCTGTCTTCAAATGGGTTTCCATCCGTTGCAGAATGAAGGTCAGGGATAGATATTGGCAGTGCAGCGTCTGAAGGATGTGCTCAATTTTACAGAGCTGCTGCCACAAGTGGTGGCCACTTGGCCAACGCCTGACAGGCCTAGTGGACGTGGCAAATGGATGGTTCTTTTCCCTGCTTCTGCTTTCCCAGCATGGCAGAGCAGAAGCTCATTGCAGAGTGGAAAGGTCGCTCGTGCTGTCAGGAGGAGCGCTGTCAGAACTGAGATGCATCCCTGAGCCCTGGCACTGCCCTAAGGGCTGGCAGCACGAGCTCCAGCCTGGCAGTGCAGCCCAAACCTCTGTGCAGCTGTTCTTACTCAGTCTCACCACCACAGCACACATCTGGTTGTGTCTCATCAGCTGAGGGCAAGTGGCAGATGTCTGAGCTGCTCTGCTTGGTGTTTGACCCAAGTTCACTGGGATGCAGCTCCTTCTTGCTCACTCAAGCTGCCTCTGACTCATCTTTCTGTTTTGTGTGCTGGGAAACCACGGAATCATGGCACCATGGAGTTATCAAGGCTGGAAGGAACTCCAAAGATCAGCCACAGTGCCTGCACATCCGGCACTGCTGTGTGTAACTCTTGGCCACTTGCATTTTGTTTTTCACAGAAGAAATAGGCACGACATAAAAGGTGCTATGCCTTCAAATGTTAACCAGGAGGGCATGGAAAAATTACTTTCTATTCACATCTTATTTGTCCCCAATTCTGCCTAAGCCTCAACAGTACATACAGGTTAACAAGGGGTCCCTGCTGGGAGTGATCTTGTGGAAGAAAACTCATGTTGCAGCCAGAAGCTGATCCTGAGAAAACTGGGTGGAGGCTTTGTTATAAAGTCTCATCAAAGCAGACTGCACTGATGTGAAAAGGCAGCTTTTGCTACCCGTTTTCAGCCCTACAACACATTCCTGCATGGTAGTATGGGAAAAGTGCTTTGGTATTTGAATATTTGTGCTAGTGTTCAAAATAATTGTGTTGTTGTCATAGAGTGCCACAGTGGTTTGGGCTGGAAGAGACTTTTTTTTTTTTTTTTTTTTTTTTTTTGGTTAGTTTAGTTAGTTTAGTTTGGAGTTGTTTTTGTTTGTTTTAGGTTTTTGTTTGTTTACAAAAGTAGCTTCACTGCCAGTTTTGGCAGTTTTGGGATAAGGGCTTCTATGGAGCTACTACTTTTTTTTCAGGATGTGGAACTAGTGCTGATTTTAGCTTACATCCAAACTCACCTTTCTGCAACCATAAATCTTGGATCAGTTTTAATGATTCCGGTAAATTGGTTAATCATTCTCTGACAGGAAAATTGACTGCTCCCTTTTATTATTCCAGCATGTTCTCACTCCAGCTATTGCCACGTATCGTGTAATTTTCTACAATATTTTCTACAACTTCTTAAGTATTAAATATTTAAGACTTTTTGAAAGTATATCAAAGTATCAGATAATCATTTATGTTAGAAAATAATTTCAAAATCATGAGTCCAGCTGTTAACCTAATACTGCCCAGTCTACCACCTGAACCATGTTCTCCTTGTTTTATTCCATTAGAAATACTTTAAATGTATCCTGGTGCAGCTATGATGCAGTTTGCAAGTGTTCTCTAGGGCTAAGAACATTGTCCTGTCTTCATTGTATGATAAAGCAAACTAAATCTTCAACTAACACAACACAATGTATTTTTCTATATGATTTCATGTGAAAAAAGAGGTTAATTTTTTAAAGGAATTCAGTAATCAATTAGTTCTGTAGTTTACTGCATGACTCCCTGACATTTTTCTTCAAAATCCAGACTAAAATGAATCTAAGCACCATGACTAAACAGTTCACCTGATAACTGGTTTATTAAAAGCTTGAGAGACATTAAATATAATTTTAACACAAAATTAGTAAATATAATATATTTTAAGTAAATAAAATTTCAAAATTCACAAAGCCCAAGGAAATATGTGTAGAGATTCAGAACAGACCTGGCACCTGTAGAGAAAACACTTTTAAAAAAAAATAAAATATTTTACATCCATGAGAAGACTCAGGAATCAATTCCACTTAGAACTGTTTTAGCCTGCAGAGCAACAATTTCTCCTCTCAAGAGTATCTGTGCTTTGCAAAATCTCTAAAATTTTCTGTGGAATGATTGATTTGATGTCATTGGAAAGCACAAATATTCCAGTTATGATAATTTGTTATTTCCTGATCAACTGGTTCAAATGAAACGTGTTTTATAATTCTTTCAGATTTATTACTGTCTAAATTTCATTAATTGGATTTGTTTGATGTAAGCCAAGTTTTGATGGAATCACTCTGTAAGAACAAATCAGGACTACCACAGAATTTTATCTCACTTGCAGTTGCACAGTTCCTTTGTCTATTTTTCCCTTCAGTGTCTCCTGCTGTGGATATTTCTGGAACCAACAAGGCAGTGTTATCATCCCTCTGTTATGATTTAATTAATGGAGTAGGGGCAACCTCATACCTCTTAGGAACATTCTGTCAGAATTTTAATTCTCAGTCAAGCCTGTGTGTGTGTGTTTTGTTAATTGGTTTGGGTTTTATTTTGTTTTTCAAAGCAGGAGAGTATGGGAAGGGTCATTCTGTAGCACAGAGTGGCCTTGGATGAGATGGATAAGAGATCTACCCATGGCCAGCAGTTGAGCTCAGATCAAAACATCCCAGAGAAAGGACCAAGCAAATGGAAGGAAAAGCAGTTCAGAGAAATATCTGAAGTTAGAAAAAGGGAGTTTCTGAAGAGGGGAGCTTTTATAATCAGTAAAGAAAAATTTAAGTAAATATATTAGTTAAAAACACTAAAATCAACTTGCCTGACTGCTCCAAGTATGAACTGCTGAAAGAAGCAATTTCCAGTGTTTAGTGCTTGTCTCAAGACAGAGGAATCCTGCCCTCAGTCTTCCACATGATCATTGGGTTCCTTCTTTTTCAGTGTGTCTGATTCATTCTAGGAGGAAAGATAGCAATACACATTTTTCCTCAAAATAAACAATAATAAATATAATAAACATATTCCCAGTTGTGAGGCTCTCAGGTACTTAATTACCAAAATTATTGCTTTTAATGACATAAAGTGTGATAGAAACATTTGCTGTCCAACTGGCTCTGAGAGAAATTAGAATAACACTAAATCCAATATGATTCTGAAATATTTTCTTGCAAATATGGAAATGCTGGATAAACAGCAATCTTTAATTTTTCTTTTAGTTTGATTTTGATGTTGAAATAGATGTGAAGTATAGCTTTTAACTTTTTATACATCTTTGATAACTGATTTAGAAACAAACTCTCATATATGAAGTAGCACTGTTGCAATATTCTGGATATAAGCTGTAAATATAATAATATCAACGATTAGTTGAGAAATCCAGAAAAAGCTGCCAGTGAGGGAGGACTTAGAGTAGGAGGCTGAGTGGGAATCAGTGATTATGACCTGATTGCATTTGTAATTAAGAAAGAAAAGGCAGTTTGTACTTGTAATATGGTATAGCTGTATTAGTCCTGCTGATAGATTAAACTCCCATTTTCATGGGAAAGTAGAAATTAAAATTATCAGAAGAGAAAAAAAGAACCTGGATAAAATGGAACTTTATTGAAACCAGTAGAAACAACTTAGGAAATCTCTCTATGCTTTTCAGGAGAAGCTAGTGTGCTCTTGGTTTGTGTGTAATTTCAAGGAATCACAGCATCAGTAAGGTTGGAAAAGATCTCCAAGATGACCAAGTCCAAATTTTGATCAAATCCCAGCAGGGTCACGCAGTGCCAGGTCCAGTCACTGAACTCATCCAGGGATGGGAACTCCACCACCTCCCTGAGCAGCCCCTTCCAAGGCCTGACCACTCTTTCAGTAAAAACACTTTTCCTGATATTCAACCTAGCCCTCCCCTGGCACAGCTTGAGGAGATTTCCCATTCTCCTGCCCCTGATTGCTGGGAGCAGTGCCTGACCCCACCCTAGCTGCCCCCTCATCTCAGGGAATTGTGGAGAGCAATAAGTGATGCCTTAAGTCTTAGCTTTCATATTTTCCAGATTCTGTACTGCATTAACATAACAGAGTATATAACTCTGAACTTAATATAAAGGGTTAGTAAGCTCTCTTCACAACTTAGTTAGACAAAACAATCCTTTTCCCACCCAAGAACCAAGGACACCGTTGCAGCTTCAGCCCCAAAAAGTGCAAACAGCAGCAGATCAAGGAAAGCAGTCTGGGAGGATGGGACTGCAGAACCTGAAGCTGTAATTGGACAATTAACCCCAATATGGAAATGAGCCAAAACTTATAGAAGTGTGAAAATGTGTGATCCATTGTCCATCTTGGGTGTAGCCTCAGCCAGGCTCTTTGTACTGCCCAAGGTGAATCCTTTGAAGGCCTTTTTAATAAATCCCTTTTTAATAAATTCTTTAACAGTGTCTACCCTCTATTCTAGTAGCCTCCCAAGGCATCATAAGCCTGTACAACTCTGTATAGTTTTTTCATGTAGCAGACACCAAAGTGCTATTTATTTTGAGCAAGCATTCAAGTAATTTACTCTCAAAAATTAGAAGTAAATGCACAGCTGTGGGACAGAATGAGAATGGCTCAACTAGAAGTGAGCTACAATAATAGTTTGTCCAACTACAACTGCAGCAATCCGTGCAAGTCATATCTGTGTTTTGCATATTTCAGAAGACACAGGTTAAACTGTTGACAGCTGTAAAGAAACTGCAGCCTGTGAAGAGCCCAGCCTGGAGCAGGTTTGTCCAACAGGACTGCCAGCCATGGAAGGAATCATGCTTGAGCAAGGGAAAAGCGTGAGGAGGAAGGGCTGGCAGAGAGGAGCTGACTGCAGCTCCTGCTCTCACCACCCCTGCACCCCTTGGGGGTAGGAGGCAGAGGGAAGGAGTAAAATTAAGCCTGGCAAAGGGTGTGGGGGACGAAGGTGATTTAGTTTTTGTCTGTTTCTCACCATCCAACTATTTATATTTGGTAATAAGCTGAAAGAAGGCAAATTTAGATTAGATATTTGGAAGGAATTGTTCCCTGTGAGGGTGGTGAGTGCCTGGCACAGGGTGCCCAGAGAAGCTGTCACTGCCCCTGTATCCCTGGAAGTGTCCCAGGTTGGGTTGGATGGGGCTTGGAGCAACCTGGGACAGTGGAAAATGTCCCTGCCCATGGCAAGGGGTGGGACTGGATGGGCTTTAAGGTCACTTCCAACCCAAATAATTCCATTATTTTTTTGTCCATGATGGATACTGGTAAATGATCTCCATGTCTTTACCTTGATTCAAAGTTTTTCACCTTACTTTCCCACCCTGTGCTGTTGGTGGGGAGGAGGAAGAGTAAGAAAGCCCCTGGTGGGTGTCTAGCAGATCAGCAAGATCAGCTCACACCAGCTGCACATAAAAGTCTCTCAAACTTTGTGTGGAAATTCCTTACAGTCCTACAATGTATAGATAAGCCTGAGGAGCATAAATAAACATGACTTGGCATAACATTTGTAACACAGACCAACCAAAATGGTGCTGAAGAACCAAAGCCAGCTTCAGACCATATCTACAAGGGGACAAATATGAATCAGAAGAAGGAGCTGTATACTTTATTTCTAATTTGAATAAAGATACCAATGTAGAAAGACCATAAATTAAGGGAATAACTCTAAATTGGCAGTGAATCAAAGAACTAACTGGCCTCTGCTTCTGAAGCTTCTGTTTTGCACGATAACCTGCAGTAAAATTACTTCACATGTGAAAAGCTTATTCACTTCAGTAAATGTCACACTCTTAATACAGTCACTTTCCAAATACTATAATATCATAAAATGTTACAGAAAATAATAAGGCTGTTTTATAATTAGAACTATTCAGGACCACAATCTCAGATTACTCATTTACTTGAACAGTCCTTTACCACCAACTGCCTGTGTGGCATTTGAATGTCACAAAGCTCCTGTTATTAATATTTGCACAGTAGTGTGGACTAATAGTTTGTACATTTGCAATGAGCTCCTCTAAAATCCCATGTAAGCCCCAGGTATGGTCAGTTCCCTGCAGAGCCAGGAATTGTTCCTGACTCTGGATAAACAATGCCAGTGAAGGGGTGAGTTCAGGTTTTTAGGGGGAAGAGAACCAGGTACAAATCAGCTGAAAGAAATACATAAAAAGGTCCCAAGAATAGAGGCAATGACATGAAAGACAAATTCTCAGATGTCACAAGGTGGTACATCCCCACTAATTTGCTCCAGACCCACAAAGTGAAGGGATCAGGTTTAAATAGGGAAGAAGAATAGCAACTTATTAGTCACCATCCTTTTGGCTTTACTGCTTGATGTTCTCAGGCCTCAGAGGGCTGGGCTTTAGGAAAGGTGGTGGAAAACTTGCTTTTCTTAATTTATTTTTAAAATTTTTGGGTTGAATTGAGATAATACAGGATTTGCAAGTGGAGAGGCTCTGGAGTGGCATTATTGTCCAAAATAAGGACAGGGAATAGACTGATTTATGCAACTGAATCTACTCCAGGATAGATTTTTTTTTTTTTTATTAGTAGCTTTTTGCAGCATAGGAAGTCCTGTTCTGTATTCACTTTTAACAGGCTTCTGGAAAACTTTATGTTAATTCAGGAAATGTTAAGACTACACCTGCCATGCTTCTACAGTGAATTCTTACCATCAGAAATCTAGAAAAAAGTGAGTCTTCACTAATGTTTTTTTCTTTAACAAGAAAGTCCTAAGGCTTGCTCACTAGGTGCAAGATCTAGATGTAAAACTTGTGCAATTTGTCACAGCATGTACCCAAATGCTTGGCAAATGTACTGCTACAAACAGGAAAAATATCTGCCAGCATTAGTGAGAAAGAAGTGAACAAAAGAAATGTTCTCTATAAATCATGCATTTAAAAATTAGCACACTTTTTTTCCTTCTGTGTATCTTGTTAAAAAAAAGCAACAATAATTCATTAAACCTTTCAAGCCAAAGAATTTCTTCCCTTGTAGACATCCAGCTTAGCTCTTTCTAATGCCTAACTAAAAACATGTATTAATTTCAGAATCCTACTCACACAGGATCTTATTTTATTTCCAAGATATAGATTAAAATGGCACAGGATGGGATTTTTCGGGTTTTGTGCAAAGCTGGACTCAATGATCTCTGTGAATACCTTGCAATTCAGGATATTCTGTGATTCCATGAAAATAATAATAATTATTGATATCTGAACTATTTATTACATGGAACTCTTTTAGTCTTCAAGCATAATGAAATTGAAGAAGTCACATTGCTGAAGGAATTTACAAAACTTGTTAAGTAGTTCTTTTTTTGATCATGCATTTCAATGTATTTACTACTATGCTACGTATGTAAATACTATAAACACTATAAATACATAGCTTTAAATTCAGCATCCTTTCTATCTGCTTTATCTGGGATGTTTCCTTTCTTGTTACAGACAGACATTAGGAATCTTACATGACTCCTACTCCTTGTGACCAGTGCCACTAAAAACCTGCAGGGAAATTTAACTGGATTTTCTGTCTGGATAGGGAACTATTTGCAAGTAAAGTTCTCAGCTGTCTCTTTGCAATCAGAAAATTAAATATTTTTCTTTTGTTGCCAATATTTCATGGTAATTTTGATTTCTGACTTCACTTTTTTCCTTTTTAGATTCAAGCAGTGTTTTTTCTCCCATGTGTATCATGTATTATCTTTTTTTTACACAGTATTCTTTAACTCACAGATTTCTATTTTGCATTGTGTTTTTGTCATTCCTGATGTATTTCACTTTACTGTAGGCTGTGTGCTGGGAATAAAGTCTGTTGGAAGGACTTATGTACCATTTTCCACATGGGTATTTCTGTTCAAGCCTGAAGTGATATTTAAATGTCTTCTCTTCTTCCAGTTTCAAAATCTTCTTTCTGAAGCAGAACATTGCATGACATTTTAATGTAGTCCAAAAGAGTGTTGAGAATTGTCATTATCTTTGGAGCTGCTGAAGGAAGTGCTGCCTTTCAGAAGGACCTGGACAGGCTGGAGGGATGGCAGAAATCCAATAAAGACAAATTCAGGATTTTTAAAATACAGGGGTTTATTCTTGTTTAAATGTTTCTCCAGCAGCTTTAGCAATTCAAGGAGATTCTGTTGTTCTTAGTACTCCAAGTAAGAAGTTGCATTTTCCTTGCTTTGCTCTCCCTCTTCTCACATTTTTGGGGTTTTTTGTTGTTTTTTTTCCCTCAAGCAAACCAGGTGTTCCCTAGATCTTGGGAAATGCCCCATGGAAGAAGAATTTCACACACTGATACATCATACCACTGCTATTTCTCTGAAATCACCTCCTTCTAGTTATACTGGATCTTGAATTCTAATAGTTTCGGAAAGAGTTTACAAAACCAGAAATCAACCATGAGCCAAATTGTGAGTGAGGTTTCTTGCTAAGAAACCATCTGTGTTAACTTAAGCATGTTTGATGCCAAATCATGGCAAAGTGATGCTATGAAATTCTGACCCATTCCAGTCACTCTAAAATTGTGGTTTTAGTCAGATCTGGTGGGGGGATCTCGTGAGATTCTCTGGCCACCCTGTGCCAAGGCCTGACCACCCTCACAGAGAGCAATCTCTTCCCAAATGCCTATCAAAACCTTTCTAAACTGGAGAATTCACCATTATTTCCTCTTGTAATTTCCCCATTTAAATTGAAACTATGTGAACACTTCAGCCACTTATGAAATCATATTCCAACAGCTCATCTCTGGAATTTTTTCCTTTGCCTCCTGAACTGTGTGAGTTCTCCTGTGGCTTACTCTGCATTATAAAGGGGCAGATGGTGGAATTATGACTATGATGGACCCTGCAGCAGGGGCACAGAGCCAGGCAGATGCCCTGAGCAGCCCCTGGGAGCTCTGGGTGGGCAGAGGGCAGGGGCAGAGGTGGGGACTGTCCTGGCAAAAATAGAAGGATAGGAACAATGAGAATAATCCAGGACAAAAAGGGAATTAAATTATGGTTAAAATAAAAAGGGAAAAAGCTATGCACAGTACAAGGACTCTGGAACCCAAAAGTCATAATATATAGGGTGAGGTTAAATCAATAATGAGGATAAGAAACAGAACCATATATGAAAAGGGCAGTCAGCCAATCATGTATCAACAGTAAGAACATAACCTTTTTTGTAACAGACTGATTAACATTTTCTCCCATGGGACAACTCTTCTTTCTGTTCTCTCACCCTAACAGAAGGATTTTCTCTCTCCTAGCCAGGTGTTTCCCAGGGGTGGAGGTTGATGCTCTCTGCATATGCAGGTGAAGCCACTCTGCTGTCCATCCCAACCAACCCATTCCAACAATTCTGTGCTGCCTTGGTGTGGGGCTCTGAACTTCAGATTAAGTGTTAGCAAGTTCTCTTCACAGAGTAGAGAAAATAATCCTTTTCCAGCCTGAGAATCCAGGACAACCATTACAGCCTCAGGCCCAAAAGGCAAAAACAATGGCTCATTGAAGGGAGCAAACCAGGAGGAGGGGACTTCATAAACTAAGCTGTAAATTAGAGAATTAACCCCAATATGTAAATAGACCAAAACTTATAAAAGTGTAAAAACTGGTAATCAGAGACCATCTTGGATCCATCTTGGGTGTAGCCACAGCTGGGCTCTTCTACTGCCCAAGGTGTATCCTTTAAAGGCCTTTCAATAAATACTACTTTATTCCTTTATTCCTCTCTTCCAGGTCAGCCTCTCACAGGCATCACTCACAGTGAAGGATTTCTTCCTAATAGCCCATCTATACCAGCTCTGTGTTTGAAGACATTCCCCCCTGTCTTTCATAAATAAATATTTCCTCATCACTATTAACATCCTCTGCTTCCTCCGTGTCAGGGTTGTGATCTTTACTAATTTAATCACAGTAATTTACTAATACAAGTGATTTTTATTGCAAGTCATTATTACAAATATGAACAAGGTCAGATAGCTTGAGAATGTGTGACCAAAACACTTTGTGTCTTTAAATAATGAAATTTTAGCTGCAAAACACAAATTTTGAAGAGATGGCACCCTCTTTTTCCCATATATCTTTTGCTTAAAATAAAGAACTTTCTTCCTTGGTTGCAATGACCCATTTGAAAAACTGTTGTCACACAACAACAATAATTATGATTTTGACCCTCTATTACAGATTCTTCACATAATATTGTTTCAGGATTGTATTTAATTACTGCCCCCAAAATAATTCAAAGCTGAGAGATGTTTTCTCCAATATAGAAGGCTAAACAGTGCATTTAATTCCATTAAATGATCAGCTATTAATGATGGTGTGTTTGGAAAGAATATGCTTAATCAAGCTCTTTAAATTTGCATTTTGGGTTTGCAGATCCAGAAGGCTACAGACATTCACTAATAACAATTAATGCCTAAAAGGCAGGCTTTGCATCACAACAAAATTAGCCTTAAAAAAGGGAAAATATTATAAAAAGAATCATAAAAGAAAGCTGAGAAGCACAACAGCCTTTCTTCTTGATTTTTGGGGAAATATAAATAATTCTAGAGATCACTTCTCTTGGGGTTTAATTATTACTGACAGACACCAGCAAATGAGAGTTGATTTTGAAAAGTGTTCACTGAGAATCCAGGTAAGCATCATGATATAAGTGAAGCAGACCCAAAACAGTAAATTTCTCTGAAAATTAAAATATCCCTATGGTAGTGTTTTCACAAATTTGTACTTTATAAAGAAATTATTTTTCAGAATGTTAATCATTCCACAACAGTCCAAATTTTAGTGGTTCTTGGATCAACTGGGATTTTAAAACCAGATTAAACTAGACAAAACCAAATAAATAATTATTTACTTTTATAGTTCTTTTCCTAGTGGTATATATAATAGTAGTGCTGCTTCTCTCAGCACTCACCTCCTCAAAACTTGTGTTTTGACACCTGAAATTTCATTATTTGAAGACATAAAGTGTTTCAGTCACTCATTCCCAAGCTAGGTAACCTTGTTCACATTTGTGACAATGAAGTGGAAGGTGTCCCTGCCCATGGCAGAGGGTGGCACTGGATGGGCTTTAAGGTCCATTCCTACCTGGGATTCTGTAGTTGTATGATGGCACCACAAAGAAATCAAGTATTCAAGATTCTTGGGGATATTAATGCTATTTTTATCCTGTGCTACAGACTGTAAGGTCTTCATTGTCAGCAGATGAATTTTGTTGTTTGTAATCCCATCTGTTACTCACTTCCCTTGCTGCTAGGATTATTTCCCAGGAATAAGGAGTCTATGTGTCTTCAGAGTTTCAATATCTGCTGGCTTTAGACAGCATTTTTTTTATCTCTGTCACTTTTGCTTTGCAGAGACTCCAAAGAAATTGGCATTTGCAGAGGTTAGAAGAGGCCCAGGCACAGAAATAAGGTTCAGGCAGAAGGCAGACACAGGTCAGACTGTCCTACCAAGAAAGGAGCTCACTACCAGAGCCCTCAGCAGAGCAGCTCTGGGGCAGTGAACTCATGTGCTTTTTAGCATTCTTTTAAGATTTAGCCTGTTTTTCCCAGTGAGGAATCTCAAAAGGAGATTTTCTCCAACTCCGAATTAGCTCGCACTCAGTGTTGACAAGATATGAAATCAAATGTTAATGTACAGGTAATGACTGAGAAATTGCCTGTTTGCACTAGTGGATTGCTGTTCATTAGCACACTCCAAGCACAAATCCTCATCAATCACTGCATATTCACCACTGCTGCTCTGCTGATTCCCAAATGGATTGCTTTACCAGGGGAAAGCATTGTCCTTTATGCCATGGTCGTGTTTAAAGGCTGACCAGGTCTCCTGTCAGACCAGGAGCTCAGAGGGGGAGGGTTTTATTTGTTTTACTTGTGTCTCTGGCAAATTGCTTGCAGGTTTGAAGCTGTCAGCAAGTTTTGTCTTCATCTTGATAAAGTCTTCATCTTCATCTTGATAAAGTCTTGGCATTTGAACACTAATACAAGTTGAAGTTTGTTTACAACTGTTTATTCTAAACCCAAGCATTCTGATTCACCATTCTAAGAGAGAAATTTAAACCCTACAAGAAGTCTATTTTAAGAAATTATTTTAAAATATTTATTTATATTTTTCTGGACTTACCTGTGCACTGCTAACATCTTCCTTTTCCAAGGACCAGATGGCTGCTGAATTCCACCCCAACATGGATGCAACTGTGTTTAAAATACCAAATTCATTGCTAACTCACTGTGGATAGATGAAATATCTATATATATCTAATATGATGTGGGCAACAGTCTGATAGCTGGGTAGGGGGAAAGAACTTGTTATGTTGTAGGCAGAGTCAGGAAGGTTGAAGTTCTATTTGAACAGGGTTCCATGGGTTACAATTTTAGCAAGACACCAAAGAGGCAATTAAAGACATTTGTGAATATTCTAGTTAATAAATGTATATGCTGAAAGTAATCTGTTACATGGTGAAAAATTACCCTGTTTGCTGCCAATTTGCCATCCCTGTGAGTGTTTCTCTGTGTGTTGCATACACACACACCTTTCATTTTCATAGTGGGTCTTTTTCACTGCCATTTAAGAAGCCAAGTAAAGAGTGTTTCTTAAACTCACAATGTTCTTGTTGCTGTGCATACCTGAGTTTACAGATTCTGATGAAGCCAAGGCTTGCAACCAATTTTGATATTCATGTAAGGCAAAGTGTCTGGCTAACAATGGAATGTTTCTTTTTGGTCCAAACCCACAAATCCATACATTTCTAATTTGATTCACTTGATTTCTGAAGCTGCTTATGCCAACATGACACATCTTCTATATATCTTACTTACACAGTAGCAACTTTGGGTTGTTTATATGTGTTTGCAACATGCTTGTTTACTCTGCAGCAGTTTTTATGACGATTTTATTAAAGAGGAAGATGTCCCAGGGAGAAAAGAAATGTGCCCATGAGAGCAAGACAAACAAAGAAATGTAAAAAGCATAAAACCATCAGTGACTTTTTTGTTGCTGATTTTTGGATTTTATTTTTTAGGATTTGTTTTGGGGTTTTGCCTGGATTTTTTTTTTTTTTTTCTTTTAAAGCTGGAATTGGGCACAATGAAAATGAAGATTTTTCACTTGTTTGAATTATATTTAGCCTGTGTCAGGACTGATGGCCTGCATTAACAAAGTATGTGATTCCATGCAAAAGCAGATCAGCTCAGGGGACAGGAGGCAGGAGGTGGAGAGTGTTTGCAGAACGAGGATCTCTGCATTCCTTATGCCAGCTTTGCTCTTTCTTCAAAAAGCAAATAATGTGTCTGCAGACAGCAAAATAAACGAGTGAAGAGAGAGGGAGACAGATGGTAAATCATTTTTAATACTAATAATATGAGCTTCTAGAAATGCCACTTGCAGTGTGAATCACCACCTTCTCACATATATTTGCTTTATTTTCGGGGAAAATAAAGAAACCCTCCATTTCATACAGTTTAAATTTAAATTATTGTTATGTTGAGATTAATTCATGCGTGCAGTAAACCCTTTTTTACAGTCCCATAAGTTTGAAATATCTACTGTGAGAGACCATGCCTGATTTCATTGGAATTTTTGTGGACATTAGGTGCATGGTCACATTTGAAGGTGTGGACTTCAGGCCCCCACACTGAACAAACACAGTTAGCAAAGCAAACATTGTTCATGCAAGTATTGCTAGATTTTCTAAGGTGTGTGATATGCAGGAATGAAGAAAACACTATTCAGACAGTCTGAGAAAAGCTTATATCTTATTAATTAATAACCTAGTGAGAAAAAAGCCACTCTAAAACCTCTTTCAACCTAAGGAATATTAGAAGTGCTGGCACTGTTTTTTTACAGGGGAGACAGGTGTTTATTTCTTACATTTTAGTTGTATGCCTTTTAAAACTTCACATTTTACTTAACACATTTTCTCCCAGACAAGAGCACAGAAGGTTTTCCTTAACTGCCAAAATCACAAAGAAAACATGTTCTGTCTATTTTTACTACATATAAAATATATAGATATTTTCATAGACCACAATTCTTTCTCTGGTGTGCATTTTTTTCTATGTAATTTTATATATTCTAGAAAGTTCCTTTTCAACCCAAACCACTCTTAGGTGCCATGATTTCTACATACATTCTGTGGATGTATGTACCTATATAAATTCATCTATTGAATGTGTGAGCAAATATTTGCAATAATTTCAATTAAAACTAAATCTCTGTTTCATTAGGTATTTCTGTTGCTCCTTAGAACAAAATAATGTTGTTACTGTCAGCTCAGAGTAGGTAGGGAACCTGATTTTAGTAAATTGAATGTGGGCATGCTTTCAAGTAATATAGTTATTAAAATCAGTATTTCTTTTCTCCATACATTCAGATAGGGAAAAAAACCCCAAATTCTTAAGGGCACCATGAAAGTATAGGAAATACAGAGGAAAAAAAAGCTATCTGGAAACCTTCTGATAGAATGTCTCCAACTCATTCTCATAAAAAAGATTTGTTAAGTCTAAATTATTAAATTGTCTGCTTAGATATTCTCAGAGCACCTGAAAAGCTGGGTCTGTTTTGTGAAGATTATAAGACTCCATTTAATTATAAGACATTTTTTGACTCTACTGTGATGCAATCCTTTGAGGAGTGTGGTATTTCCATTTGATGGCTGCATCAAATCCAGCATCCCAATTACATCATTGATTGGTTTTACCTTTTTTTTTGCACAAAGGACAATCAACTTCAGGACTAATCACTATGAGCTTGCTAAGTGGGCAGCTGGAATTTGCAGTGCACAATGTGCAAGACAGACACTGACATGTTTCTCTTCATTCTGAAAGAGAAAACAGGAGTTTATTTGATTCTCTGCACTTCTGAACATCAAGTTTCACTTGAAGATAGAGGCAATATCCAGGATCAAGTTGCTTGGTGTTTTAAAGGCAGTCTCAAGCTTTTGGACATTGACTCAACACTGGAACATGGAAATCCTGGAATTAGCCTCATTATGGGCAGTAGGCTGCTGGAAGTAGTTTTATATAAGTTAATTCACTGTTGATGCCTGTATATTGGGTAGTTTTAGTGGCTCTGATTAATGACCTTTTATTGCTATTTTATTTTCTCAGAGAGTTTTGATCATTGCTAAGCCTAGACTGAAACACAGGCTTAGCTCCACACACAACAAACAAACCCCTTGTCATTCAGTAAATGAAAAAATGCAATCTTTTTTCCTATTAAAAAAATGAGGATAAAATTGGAGGCTGTTGAGGACAGAAACCAAACTCTTCTTGGTAGCAGTGAGGGCAGGATTTTATTCACTGTCTTGATTCTTCTCTGTAATGGACCAGCTTGTTCTTAGACCTGTTACCAAACGTTCACAGACAAAGATGTCTGGTGGCATGACAGTATTTGAGTCCTACAAATTCCTGATCTTTTTCAAATCCAGAACTAAAAGCATCTTCTACCAAATCTCAGTAACATGTTAATAATAGGAAGGGATACTTTGCATAGATAGAATCCTCTGAGGCAAAAGGACCTTTTAGAAAGTTAAGGATACCCACTTTGTAGGTAGCCCTTCCTTTTCTGGAGAAATATTGGAAAGGGCAAAATAAGTTCAAAATAAGTTAATTCAAAATACTTAATAAAAGTTCAAAAGCAATATTTCCTCCCTTTGGTGAAGCTTTAAAATATCCCCAGATTTATTCCCTTATTTCCTGCATAGTCAATGCTCCAATGTTCAGAGCTGTGGCAAACAATGACAACAGAAAAAGCAGCAGAAAACCTTTATAGATGTTTTTTTTTTGACATGAAGCAAATGCAATTCAGTGCTGACAAATGCACGGTGTAGGAGCTTGCCAACAGAATAACAAATAGAAAAAGAATTAAGTGTACCAGCCTGAGAGGGCTGAAAATCATCTTTGCATGTACAGACACACAAAGGCTTTACAACCCCTTAGTCCTCCTCTTGCTGTGTCTAGTGTCAATCTTTTTTATTATTATTTGGCTCTGTCCTCTTAAAAAAGCCTTTGACTTTGTTTGTTTGTTTCTGTTAATCACAAGGATTGCATTTCCTTGACCTCATCCCCCCCTCTGTGAGGCACTTCTGCTTTGCAATCTTACCATACATCAGTCAACATAAAACTGTAAAAGATTCAGGTCTACAAAACGCTTTCAACATAATTCTTGTAAGGAATAATTTTCAATACTATAAAGTAGTATCCTTATTATATATGTATGCACACAAATAGCATTGCATCAGATCTCTAGAGTTGAAGAGCCTTCAGCTTTCTGCAAGTTTATCAATAACTATGCCACAGAAAAAAATCTTAGAAATCTGGACTACTTCTACTATTATATCAACAAGCATATGCTGTTTACTAAGTCAAACTGCAAACTGATTTTAAGAGACAGGGTAAAAGCCACCCAACACAGCATCTGTTTATCAGTTGATTTTGTTTCCTATCTCTGTTCCACCTAATTTGTATATGTCTGAATCCAGAAAGGCAAATCTGCAGATTCTGTTGCAAACAAATTACAGAGCAATATCCAGGAAGATAAGTTGTTCTCCTTAGGAGATGTCACAAAACCACTCATCATTCCCCTATTTGCAACACAAAAAAAGTGCAGATCTCTATTCCAAACTCACATTCACCTTTTCTTATCATCTATTTCCCTAGAACTGAACAGATGCATTGAGTGCATTGATAAAATCTGGTTTAAAAATTAAGATTAAAGAAAATACAGGGAAAACTCATTTTGGTGTCTTTCTGAGATAGATGTACAATGAATATTCCTGGGTTATTCACCTTGTGACCCAAAGATAAACAGAAATCAGGTGGAAAGAGAAAAAAATTACAAATCCAGGGAAAATGGGAAAAAAATATCAGGTTTAATATTACTCAAATAATGGAAGCTTGGAACTCAACCAGATGAGTATCTGGCATTTCCTGTTATATTGCACTGGTCTAAAGGGAACCAATCTGTGTGGTTTTTTTGATTGTGAAGATCATCATCATCATTTTCATCATTTCCCAGATGTTTTGGAAAGCAACTCCAGCTTACATACTAGAAGAAGAGAACTTGTAGTGCCAGTTCGAGCTCTGAATCAGTTATTACATTACCTACCTGTGAACTTGAGGAAAATCTTTTTTTTACTACCAAACTCTTGCATTCTGGAAGACATAAAAAGAAAACAAAAATAATAACACTGTTAAATGTCATTAAAGCACTCAGAATTATGGATTATTGGGCTATTTGGGATGAATCTATTAATCTTCTGCATTTTATCATTTATTATCCAACATAGTCAATGTAAGTCCTCTGTTGAATTCAAATGACTCTGGTATTCTGCCAAAATCTATGTGAAATTGAAATTAAAGGCTTGAGCTAAGAGTGTATCCATCTTGAATAAATAATGTTAACATATATGTATGTATAAAAGTATAACATATATGTATGCATATCTCATCTGCCACTGAACACTTCATTTTAGTCACTCTTGACATGGCAAGAAGTTGAAGGCCTGTTACAGTTCTTGTAAGCATTTCCTAATGCAAATCAATGTGACACAGCAATCCATGACAATGAAATGTTATGAACTTCAACAGGGTGAGTGCAGTCAGAGACCTCTAAAAGGTTGGGTTATATTGGGAGATGGAAGTTGAATGACAAAGCAGGAAGTGAAATGCTGGTTCTGAAAAAGAATAAATGATGGGCTCCCCTGCAAGTACACTAAGAAAAACATTTTCTCAAATGTGTACAGTTTTACTGTTTCCTCTGTGTGTATTATTCTGGGCATTTAGATCCCAGCCCTAAAAGCTACAAACAACCAAACCTGGCATCCACATTTTATTACAAAATGGAGTTATTCAGATAATCAGATAAAACCTACAGAAAGTACTTTTCTAATGTTGCACTTAGTTTAAATGAGTAAAATTATCAAGAGCAATACAATAAACAGTAAATAAGTTACTTAAAAATTGTTTAATCATATAACTACTATGCAGTCAGTACTGATGGCTATTGTGTAAATAATTTATCTTTCTATAATTGCAGCAATTGTTTCCTAAAACGTCCAATGATGGAATTATTTTACAAGACAAATGTACTTATGTAGAAGATTACCAGTTTTAGCAAGCCATAATATGGACTGACAGAACACAAAATTCATCACTACATTCCCATGATTGTCTGATAAAATCTGTATTATGCATAGTTATAAATATCTACAATTGCATTCTCATTTCCATTTAGGCAAATAAAGGACTTTTACCATCAAGGAAAGGTATTGTGAACTGATAATGAAAAACAATCTGATTTTTCTTGAGAGATGGCAATCAGGACGTGTGCAAAAACAAACCCCTTTTTCAATATGCATGAATGTGGCTCAAGTATCAGAAATTATCACTTCAAGTGTAAAAGTTTAATTATCAGAACAGTCATTCTGTGGACCACAGACACGCTGGGATGGTAAAAAATTCTGTGAGTGTTGAGTTTTTAGTGAGACAATTTGTTTTGCTTTGTCCATGCTCACAAAGAAATGTGGAAGTGCAAGACATCCCCAAAGCCCCTCTGTCTACATAAAGTCCTTTTGTGGGAAGGTGGAGACCTGGAAAGAGCTTTACCCACCTGCTCTAAGTGCAGTTCTTCAAAAAACCACTCAGTGAAAATTCCACTCACTATTCCAATGGCTTCAACCATTCCCGAGTGAAAAAACTTCAGAAAGACAACCTAATTAAGTTTAATTAAGGAAGAAGAAGCCTCAGGCTTATCTGGTTCCTGGTAAATGATGTCTTGAGACCTGATGTGTCAATGCCATGTGTTGGTGCTGATTTCTGATAGGATTTCATTGTATCTCCAACTGTTTCAAGATAACTCACTTACATCAAAGTCTCCTCTCCTTTGGGGCAAGCAATCTTTATAATTGGAAGCACTTTCAGAGTAATCATCCCAGTACAACCTCTTCAGAGTATCCAAAGGCTATGTTCTTCCACTTGACTGCATGACCCACTTTGCAAACTCAGGAATCTGTTGGAGGCCTTTCCACACATGGGATCAACAATGTAATGGGAGACAACGTCCTTAAAGGGATTAGAGCACTTTAGAGTCACAGGTTGGGGCAGTTTACCAGTCTGGAAATCATCCTAAACTGCAATACAATCAGTAGGGCTAATTTTTTAAAGCTGCTTTGGAAAGGAAATTCAGACTAAGAAAATTTTTATGTATATATACATACAAACCTATTTTTTTATATATCTATATTTATGTATATACCAGAAACACTCATCTTGTGATAAAAATGCCTACAGTGTAGAAAGGATTGTCCTCAGGAAAGCTTTTTTTTATTTTTCCTAAAAAAACTCATTGAGACGACCTGGGACACTCCAGCATGACAACTGGAAAGGAAAGAGCTAAAGAAGGTGTTGATAAACCCATGTGGAGCAACACACCAAGTCTGACAGACCTGAGCCTAAAAGGTTGTGCTTTGAGAGAGGCACATGGCACTGAGAGGGCAACAGAATACACAGCACTGCTAAAACAGCTTCAAACAAACTTTTACAAAAGGATGTGTGTGGTTTTGGTCTTGTACTGAGCATCTATTTGTATTTAATTACACTCTTACTGAAGTAACACTGACTTCTTAACCTCCTAAAGTCTGCCTGTTGGTAAGTTTAACACCATATAATTTTATCTTCATTGGCATCATGGGATCAATAAAGACACTGAGGACCACCATCCATCTTCATCTCTCCTGAATTGCAAGGCCAAATATCAGCTGGTCATTCTTCAACTGCATTGCTTATTTCCTCAAACCATGGGGGCTCACAAAACTAAAGGAGGCTCAGGTCAAATACAGAGACCAAATCAGATAAAATAAATGCTTTTCCAAGTAATAGTTCAAGTAGTTTAGCAGTTCCTATCAGCAAAAGTGAAAGACCTTGGAAGGAATTAAATAAGCTACTATTAAGTAATCAGCTCCTCAAACTAAGCAAAATCATATTCTAGAAAAGAATAGAGAGTTCTGGAAAATTCACAGGGAAAATGGGAAATTTATGCAAATTCATTTACCAGAAAAATTATTCAAGGGTCTGTAAAGAATCTGCTTTAGATATTTAGATGTCATCAACTACCTCTGCTTTCTAAACCATCTGATTTCTGAGTGGAAGAATTCCTAAGCACTTTGGAATCCTTTTGACAGCCGGCCACATACTCCTGAGATATTCTCCTGTAGATGATTTCTAGCTAGTGCTGGGGGTGTTGAGCTGTACAGCTCAAATGTGTGCAACAAGCAGCTCAGGGAAACCTGCAAACAATGAATTATGGCATTCCAACCTTGCTGTGGTGGGACATAAATCACGAGCTGTGGATCCTGCTGAACCAGCAATGTCCTTAACCTTGCTAAATTCCTGATGTGTAAATATGAAGACTTAACAATGTGGCCTCAGAACAAATTTCAGGGTCAAATATAACACCAAAATTATTCAGCAAGGATGCAATCTTCTAGTTCCAACCAGTGGTACCATAAATGAGGTGCTGCTATTTAGCAGGCAGCAGGCCAAATAAAATCACTTCTGCTCTAAGTACCAAATGTTAGCAGACACTCCACACTTAACATCCCTTAAGTATCTTTCCAGGGTAGAGAGAGAGATTTATCTAAGTCATCAGGAGCTGTTTGATACACCTATTATATTTGGATGTCATCAGCATAAAGACTGTAATTAAGATCATGCTTATAGAACCAACAACCCAGCCAGGAGCACATGCCATGCATGCTAAACAGGACTGTCCTGCCTGGGAAAACCCCAACAATCCTAACCCAGAATTTTAAGAAATAAAGGGAAAAATAACTGAACAAAATCAACCCCACTAATACATTTTTCTTTTATCCTATAAAAATAAGTAATGTGGAACAGATGATTATTATTCAGTCTTGCCTTGGGTCTAAGAAAACCTGTGGTTTATGATGTCAGGTGTTCAATTTTTTCAGTGATTTTTTTATACATTTATTTTAGTATCTGCCAAATAGTTATGTGCACAAAGAAATACTGAAATCCTGCTCCCTATTCATGTTGAATCAATCAAAACTCCTAGTAACTTCATGGAGTGAGGGAAAAATTAGAAAAGGAGCATACACTTTTTGGATTTATAAACTGCTTATTTTGCAGCTCTACTTAATTATTACCATCTAATTAGTTATCCACTACATAAAAGTGGAGATTAAAGAGCTATTCCTCCTCTCAGGAACAAAAAAGTCTGTTTAAAACTTCGAATTTAACCTTCACTGACCTGTTGAGATTTGTTCCAGTCTTTCCTACAAACAATTGTTTTACATGTCATAGGTATGAACTATTCAGCAATTGTCCACATGTCCCTAAACTTTAAAATGTGAAGAAAAAGTTTAAAAGAAATTCGGAGGAATAGATTAATTTATTCTACTCCCTTTTTAGGTTACTGGTGGGTTTTTGGTCTGCTGGAATTTGCATTCTTTTAATTAATTGCAAAGGGAGCTGTGCAGAGGAGAGGGGATTTGGGGAAAAGCTCATAAACAAGCAAGTAAAGCAAAAGACTCAACTTGAAATACAGCATTAAACTTCTGAGTTCTGTTTCCTTTTCTATGAGCAATATAATGTGCATTTAATGTATTCAATACTAACTTTAACCTTTATATATTCACATGAATAAAAATGTATTTAGTCTGACAGGTTTTTTAGTTTTATACAAATAAAAAAAATGTATTTTTAGATTTTTCTGCAGTTGAGCAGAAATGCTCTTCCTCAATACTCTTTCCTTCTTAGTGGTGTCTAGATATGAATCTGATAAAAACCAGCAGTTTGTTTTGCATGGAATACAAAATTAATCAGATTTTTCACTAATTTTTATTATTTTTCACTGCTGCTGTGCCTGTTTATTTTAGAATAAAATAACAGTGCTTTAAAATCGTGTTGCATATACACCACAATATAGCTCAATAGGAAAGGAAAAACAAAAAAGAGAAAGAAAAATGAAGAGAGAATGTAATGGTGTTGTGTTAATTTTTTTTTAAAGTGAGATGAAAGCAGGATGGCACCTTTGCCTGTCCTAAAACCATGGGAATTTCATTATTTAATATTCTGGAGCCTCTTCATTTTTTCCCAGATAGCAGTAAGTAGAAAGTAGTAATAAGAGAAGTTAAGAGTATTACTTAAGCAGTAGAAAGAAAAAATTCCAGGGAGAATTTTATAATCCTAGTCTATGGAAGTATTGTACTTCTCAACCTTTAAAAATACAAGGCCAAGAATGGAGTATCTATCCCATTTATATGGGGAAATAAAATTAAAATGTCAACAGTATGTTATAACTGCTAAGAAAGTCCTGTTTGGGCAGCATTTTTCACACAAACTGACTTTACTAAATAATTCCTTCAGAAGAGAACCCAATCTCTGCTTAGAGAAAAAGCATTCCCTACCTCCAATAAAATAAGCAGACTGCTGTTAAAGTGTTATCAAATTTCTAATAATTATGAAGCATTGTCATGCTAAGTTTGAGAAACAGCAACATAAACTTTCCACGCCTGGAATAAATTTAGTTAAATTCAATGTAATGTGAATATCAGAGAATTATTCACAACCCATACAGAAAACTGTCTGAACGCTCTGAGGACAAAGTCTATTTTCACTTCATCTTTATTCTCCTACAGTACACAAGGGCAAATGAGGATTTATGAGAGAAATACATGAGGAAATAGCTTAAGTGAGCCTGACTCAACAAATACTTATATAAATACATACAAGGTTACTAACATTGGGCTTGATAGTGAAGATTAATTTCTAGAAAACAGCAAGAAATATCTTTTCTCAGGATTCAACATTGGCAGGAGTTGCTACATTTTTAATATGAAATCCAGCCAAGTACCTGTTTTTTAGAGAAAGGATTGGGAAGAGTTGAATTGTGACTTTGTGATTCTATGAAAAATCTGACAAATATTTGGTATAAACACCTTCCAACACCTTGTCTGTGAGTGATTTGAGCCATTGGTTCTGCACTGCACTACAGCTAAGAGAAGGACAAGGACAGAGTTAACAAGATTATTATTGTTATTGTTATGTTCTGGAGGTGGAAAGCTTGCTGGACTAAGGTGTGAAGTCAGAATCCCTTCTTTTCAAATGGGTTTAAATAATCACAACATGCATTTAGACTTAGCCCACAAGTCCAGCAGACTTCCAAAATGGCCATGCAGAATATTGAATTAATATGTGACTTGTACAATTCTGTTGTCACACAATGTTAAATATGTTATCCAGTGTTAAAAAATCCAAATCTTTAGAAACCCCTAACCTCTTTTTTTCTCTCTCTCTGTCTCTCTTTCCCCCTCTCTGCTCTCTTTTCTATCCCCCTTAGGTAGGAACACTTACCCTTTTTTATCAATAAACAGTTCTCAGTTATAATATTTGCCACATTCACACTTCATTTTCATCTGAGGAATCTCTCAAAAATAATTCTCCCCAAATCCCCCTTTTACAGGATGGGGCAGGTACTCACAGTGTTCTACCTCCCATTTCACTGGTGAATTCTCCATTCAGAAACAAAACTCCAGAGATATTCATAATATGCTGTATCTTTAGTTTCTGCATCTTAACCAGCCAACCCATAGAGGTATTTATAAATTTATGACTGACAGAAAACTCTCTGTGTATTCCCTGATTCTCTGGCACCGTGTCTCTCAGAGAGGTAAGACAGTCTAGCCTCCTAATGAGGATCCTTGCAGTACAAATCAAAAGTCTCTGAAAAGTCTGGGAGAATCAGCTCCTGTAATGCTTTGTTCTCCTGAATTCTAAATAATGCTTTAATCTTGGATTGACAATTTTTTTGGAAGTTTTTTTCTCAGTTTTAAAAATCACATGTGACTATTTTGAAGGAACATTGACAGTCTCTGAATAAACTCATAATAACTGTAATTTGTTATGAAAACAAACAAGCATTTTTTTTCTTTACAGAATCCTTGAGAAAGTGAGTTGTCAAATTAACTAATTGAGCTCATATCTCTGAGCATAAAAATATCACAGAGAACACCCCATGTCTAAAACATCATGTGAGCTGCACCATCAGACCACTGGTGAAGTCATATATTGCTAATCCATTATGCAATATTTTCATTTTCTTGTTAAGTAGCATCACAAATATGCTAATTTTCTACTCTAAATGTCATTTTCCTAATCATGCCAGTGTGATCTAGATCAGTTTTTCTTAATTTCTCTATGTTTCTCTTATTTGTCATTTGTGTAAGGACAAAAATCTAAATCCTGATGATCACTGTAGCAACTGCTTCATTTCACTTGGGGTGTTTGGTATCCTGATAGCATTTTCCTGCAGCTGATTACTGAGTTTTAATGGTGCAGTAAATTCAGGAATACTGTAGACTAAGTGCCTTTCTTAGAATAGTAAGTGTCTTTCTATAAAACAAAAAATCAAATGGAAAACTCAGTGTTTCTATGTTGTTATAACCTCCTTCTCTTACCAATTTTAACAAATCTCATATGTACACAAGAAAATAGTTTCTGTCAAATTCTTTGAAAAAAAAGCATCATCTGCTGTTTAAATTTACATTTTGTTCTAAAGAATCACGATTTTTTATTGCAAGGGCTTGTTTGTATTCACAGAATTATTCCTACGGTGGGACACCACACGACAGAAAATAACACTGTCACATCAGCACGAGTTTTCTCCTGAACACTTGGGAAATTTAAACTCTCCGAAAATGTGAATCCCTTTTGCAGTTTCTGCAGCCCTGTAATGCTCCTTTTCTGCACAGAAGTGTCCAAGCTCAGGTTGGACCTGGCAGGTGACCCTGCCCATGGCAGGGGTGCAGTGAAATGATCTTTAAGGTCCCTTCCAACCCAAGGTGCTCTCTGGCTCTGGAGATGATTGGCACAACTGTCCCCTGTGCCCAGTTTGCAGAGCAATTTAGATCAGGGCTGACACATGTAGAAACCCGAGTGTAAGCCCCCAGAGAAATCTGTGGCACAAAATTCAGGTGATAATTAGGTGTGCATCACATTTAGCTGCAGTTGCAGGGGGGAGACTTGGATCTCAGTTTTAGAGACAGGTTCTGTCATTCTGTCTAAGCCCATCTTAAATCTGCAGCAATTCCACCCCATGACCTGTTTCCTGCTTCTATTTTTTACTGAACATCTAGTTTCTTGTTTTCCTCTTGTGTGAACCACATAGTGCCCAAACTGACATGTCAAATAAAGGAGGAAGTGATACTTATATGTGGTCTTAGTTACTTAAGTTTTTGCCAAGAGAATACTAAAACAAAGTCAGCAGATAACTATCTGGTGGATATTAAAGATGTTTATTTTAATTAATTTATCCAAACTCTTTTCTGAGGTCACCATTTGCCTTGTAGCCATGTGGAATCAGAAACATTTCTCTTTACTTACTCGCTGGGGTTTATTTGATTTCATATTGGCTTTCAACATTTCAACAAGGGCATGTTATTTCTCCCTGAATTTCAGAGGGCATATTAAGAATTACTTAAAAATTGGCATGTCTGTAATGATAAACCATCAGGAAACTCTTTTCCTCCTTTGAGGATATAAAATATGTTGGGGACAAATAAATCTGTTACCACTCTTGCTTCTGCAAGGAGTTGAAGATTGGAGGTCTTGATGTTGATAAGGTTGGACATGATGATCTTGGAGGTCTTTTCAATTTTAATGATTCTATGGTTCTGTGTCATACTGAAGGACTGGGGCTTCCTTAAATGAAGGCTGCCTTGGAATACTGACCTGTTTCCATGGCTATGTTCATTAAGAAATCTTTCTATTTAGTATTTCCAATTATCATTCTTTCTAAAAGATTCTGCAATTGTGTAACTTGCTGAAGATCTTATGTCACTCTGAAATAAATTGTTTTGTTTTGTGAAATATGTAACCTCTGGAACACGTGATCCTTCCTAATGTAAATGTTCTGTAGAGACAGAGTTGCTGCCAGGTCTAACAAAATATCACCTGATAAATATATTCATCCCTGTCTTAGCACAGTAAATATTGCAGGGTCAAACCCTGACCCCACCTGCACAAATCTTGGTCACAAATGTACCCCCTGGCTTAATGTTCAACAGGGACACAAAAATAGTCATCAGCATAATTGCTGCCAGAGAACTATAATTCAATCTTCATCTTCTGGTACATTTAATGGGTTCAATGTCTACTATTTAAAAAATAAATATCAACAAGACAAAGTGTCACTGGCTTGACATCCATTTTTAGTTATGTGAAGGATAATAATTTCCAAATGGGTTCCTAATTATGAATTCTGCCCAAAACACATCCCATATTAATAAGGTAAATGGACAACTCTCTGTCCTTGTACATGTTTTTAGAGCAATAGGACAGAAGCTGGCTAACCTGGTTATGAAAGCAGAAGTTTTCAGTGTACCCTTCTGTTTTGAGTTACTCATAACATACAACACTGCTTTTTATAGCCACCTTCCTAGAGAAAAATCTCATCTAGGACAAGTGCAAACTCTTCAACAATGAACCTCCACTGAGATAAGGCATCAGGTTAGAAGCAGAAAGATGAACTGGTTGGTTTGTACTCAAGGAAGAGATGGAAACATTTAAGTAGTTTCCATATACTGATGTTATTTTTAAGGGCCATCTAAAACACTGAACAGTCTCATAAATTCTTCCAGGTGTTAATCATCCTAAGAGACCTTAAAATTCAGCTTTGGCATTAAATTTCTTCAAGCAGCTTTTATTTGTGACCTGAATTAACATCTAATGTTTGTTCCAGTGTAGAGTTTTCCATATATCAAGGTTTCTTGATTGTTGAAAGTTCAGCCTGGCATCTGCTTTCCCTGATGTTCCACTGATTTACATTGGAAGTTTTTCAATAACAAGTATTTCTCAGACAAGAAGCTGGTATTAAGTCTAGCAACTCCTAGAAACCTTGGTTTGCTAATAACATTAACAGTGTATGTTGCCACATTCTATATTTAACTCTATTTCAGTGGTTGATTTGGAAAAATTACATGAGTAAGAGTATTTTGAAAGTAATTTTGAAATGATAAAATTAATAAAAAGTAAAACTCAGAACCAACAATTGATATTTTACTAGTTTTACATGTTGTCTGAGTGAGCATAGACACTTCTCTTTTTTTTTGAACAAGCTTCTCCAAATTTCCTGTGGGTTTGGAGCTGGAACAGGGAAGCATCCTGGTTTCCTTTTAGATTGCCTGTGGTTAATGAAGTAAACATGTTTTATAAAATTCATTTGTGTGTGTACTTCCTTCAAATCTATAAATAACTTTTATATTGTGGATATTAATTAAAGGAAATCATAGAAGTGTCAGGTCAAGTCAGAGGATAGCCACACAGAGGTCAGAGGACAAGAACACCTTTTTCATTTATAGGAAGTCTGAGGGAATTGAGGTTCTATAGCTTGGGTAACAAGAGGCTCCTGTGGGACTTTATTGCAGTTTTTTGATGTCCAAAGGAGCTTTAAGAAAGATGGTGAAAGACTTTTTACCAGAGCCTGGAGTGCCAGGAAAAGGGACAATGGGAGGTTTTAAACCAGAGGACAAGGGATAGATTAGCACAGGATTCAAGATAGAATTTTTTTTATGATGAGGACACTGAAACAAAAAAAAGTAGAGGTTGCCAAGAGAAGCTGTGGCTGCCCCATGTCTGGAAGAGTCCAAGGACAGATTGGACAGGTCTTGGAGCAGCCTGGGATAGTGGAAGGTGTTCCTACCCATGGCAGAAGAGGAACATTAGATGATGTTTAAAGTCCTTTCCAACCCAAGCCATTCTGTGAATCTCATTTTCCATGGTACCATCCACTGATCCCCCCTTGTAATGTGATCTTTACTGATAAAGTGTGCCCCAAATTACTTATAACCTAGTAAAATATGAAAAAAATAGTATTAAAATTGAAGGTTTCTACTTTTATATTTTAGAGATAAGACAGCTAAGAATCTTCCCTCTCTTGAGGTCTAATGTTGCATTCTCATGGAGCAGAATATTGATGGCTACAATTTCAGTGCACACAGTCCCTGAACCCCATTTCTCTGATGTAATACAGGCAGAAAATATGTCATTTGAGTATCATTGCCTGTGAATTATACCTGTGTCATTCAGAGACTTATCTGGTCATAGTCAATAAAGATTGATAAGCAGTAACAGCAACCCAGGCCACAGAAGTTAATATCCAGAGAAATACACTTGGAGTAATGTAACATGAATCAGTTTGTAATGCCATGTCTTATTTTTCCTGTTTGCATGTTTTGCTAAAGTAAAAATTTAAAAATTGCATTCCTCTCTATACTCTTTATAGATCTTGTAAATTTTTTAAATACAAATATGGTTTTAAAGTCTTAATATCTGTTAATCTGTAACTGGAAAGCTCCAAATTGTGACCAGAGATGCATTAATTTGATAGTTATCATCCTACTCTTGGTGTAACAAGAATCAAGAATCACTAAGAAATTATAATAAGAAAGACTTAGTGAACTCCCTTGCCTTATCTTTTCTCACTGATATCAAAAAGAAACATTCTTAGACTGAGATCAATATATAGAGAGATTTATGTCTGGATTTTCAAAGATTTTTAAGAAATCTTTGTTTGGAGTTTTGCTTCTTAAGTAGCCATGGAAAGACAAGGTAAAGCACTATAAAGCTGAGCAGCTCTTCCATTCCTCTAATCCCAACCTGGAAATGTGAGAGCATGCAGCAAGTCCTGGGGAAACTGCTGTGCTGGATGTTTCCAAGCAGGAGAGATGGAATTCTCCATCTGAGAAGGGCTCAGAGCACTGAGCAAACACGAGGTGAGTACAAGCAGCTCTTGTCACTTATTCCCTTAATCAGAGCAGATGGCCATTGCCATTACCTCATTACTGCTAATTAAGGGATGGAGGAGAGCTTGTCTTGCCACAAATTGAAAGTAATGAGCATGAGTAAGATGGTGGATATGCATCATGTAGTGATTCATATAGTGATATAAAGCACAGTCAAAATATGTGCAATATATAAAAGAAACCCTGAAGCTTTTTAATTTATGAATTTTGTTTTCTTATGCAAGCAGGGGAGAAAAAAAGAAGGGTTAGCCAAATTGTGTTAGAGTTCCTTTATTAGTTTTCAGAGCTAAGGGACCTAACCCAGATCTCTCATGCCTTTGGGTTCTATATAAACACTTCCTTGTGTATGAAAAAAAAATTGCCTGTGCTTTGCTTCCCTGTTCTTATTGATGTTTAATGATAATGTAGTACATCATGGAGCTTTCCTAATGTTTTTTTCTATACATTCCACTTGTTCAGCCAATTGATTCTTCAGCAGCTTTAATCTTCTCAATCCCAAATGCTAGCTGATCTATAAAAGCCAAGATTTGGAAAGTGGTTGGGTTTTCATGACTTCAATAAATTAGCTGTGAGCAACTAATTTAGTTCAGAAAATGCAAATGCATCAGCAACACTCTGAACTGCTGATGTGCTGTCCACTGAAACCAGGGGAATGGTTATTATTGACAGGCTTTGGAGCAGACCCTTAGCAGAGAAAAAAAAAAGGCAGGACTGAACTAGAGAAGAAAAAGGAACAAGTTAATAGATTTACTTGTAATTCCCTTTCTCTGCTAGCCTAAGTGTGCATTCAACCTCTCTATTTCTGTTCATATTGTTAAGCAATGTGATAATTCCTACAAAAGGCCCAAGGAGGATTATGGATATCTGAAACTTAGAAGACTTACTGAGAAATGTATTGCAGACAATACAAAAAAAAAAAATCCAAAACATTTTACTAACATCACAGTTTGTAAAAAAAAAAAAATAACAACAAAACCAAACCATCCATTTCAGCTGTCCTTGATAGTTGCCACAAACTAATGCTTGAAATCTTTGTCAGAGTAAATTTAATTTGCCAATGGATCTTTTTCTCCTAAAAAGTAGACCTGCGCAGCTCAGCTCCAGGCATTTCTCAATAAATAAACAGGAAAAAGCTCAGGTGAATATTTGACTGAGAAACATTGTCAACCTATCTGAAGAATTTCAGTGTAGGGAGGAATACTAAAAATCCTGAGGAAAAAAAAATAAAGAGTTTGTTTTCCTGGTTAAAATGTTTTCTGAGCAGAGAGAAAAAAAGGATTCAAGGGGCAAAATAGTTGGTTTTACTGGTAAGCATATTGTATTACTGTAGATTTCTCTCCTTGTCTACCTGTTTTATTGAGTGTTTGCCAAAGGGGGAATGTGTTTTTGTCTCTCTCTGTATTTATCAGCAATTAATTTCAATCATAAAAGGATGGTTTTATGCTTGCTGATTACCAAAGTTAAGTTTTATTTTTAAAAACTGTCCTCTTCAAGAGCGACAAAAGGTTAATTTATTTTTCAAAATACATGTCACAGATGCATGGGAAGTTAACTGTCAAGACCTTCCTAGGGATTCTTTCAAATTGTCAATTTTATGCTAAAAAGTTCAAAGAGGCTTTGCAGAAAGAATCTTGAGAGACAGGATTTTAGATCCCTTGGGTAAAAACATTAATAAAATACCACAGGTTTCATACCCAAAACTATTTGAGAAGATAGGTTGTCATTGTTCTCTAGCATTGCAGCTCAAAGGCTGTGTTTTGGAGACCAGGGTTTAACAGAAAAGGTGAAAATATGTTTGATTTTTAAATTGCACTGAACTGCCATATTTAGGGATTGATGCAGACAGCTGGAAAAACCCCCCAAAAAAACCTCACAAGAACCCAATCAAACAGCTCTAATAAATCATTCATCTTTTTGTATCATGATTTTGCCTGGTTTTCTTCCTTGGTAAATCCAGCCAACAAAGGATGTCCTTGTCCAACAAAATCATGATACTGAGAACTGGGTGGAAGCATGCTTCAACCTGAAAAAAGGGCATTTTTAAAATTTATCCACTGTCTAATAAATAATGCAATTAGTAAAATAGCTCTAATATTTTCAGGAAGGAATCATGGCACGAGATAAGATTATCTCCACATCTATTAACTGAAAATTCTTTACTCATCCAGGCTGGAATTAACCATTTTGCAAAAAAACATTTAACCTTATTTTTGTCCAGGTTTAAAGCTGTGTGTTTCTAAACACTGACAGCACGTAAATGTTCACCTTTGTAAAACTTCAATCTCTCTCACAACAAGCATTCTATGTCACTTTGCCTGGCAAACTTTGACTTTCTGTCCAAACGATCACATTAATCACTTAATAGTCTTGCTATTACTGTTGTAAAAGGATCTGAGTGTCATTTCAAAGACCCCTTCATAAAACTGAGTGCAGTGAAAGTTGTAAACTAGCCTGGCACATATGCCTGAAAGACACCTGATTACTTTTTTTAATGTTCAGCTCTTCTGTGGCAGGAGAGGGATGAGAACTGGTTTAATGTAGCAGTCTCTGGCACCTGTGCAATCCCTGATGAGGCAGGAGTTTTAGAGAGGGATTTAGAGAGTCTGGCTTGAGGGGTGGACAGCTTTCTGAGGCTTTTCCACACTTCTAATAGCATTGCTTCAATAGTGCACTATGGAAGTAGTCAGAGCTGCCTATACTGTGCAGTAAGTAATTCTGATTAAAGTCTATAGTCTAATCATTAAAATTATCATTATTAATCTAAATAAACCACTTATTTTATTTATATAAGCATATTTGATTTGCCATCCTTTGAGGAGTGGAGAAAAGCAGGTATCTATTTGCATTAAACCCTAAATTTTTTTGCACATCTGATCCTTCCTGGATTTATGTTTATGGTCAATACCCTTCAATCTCAGGCCCTAACAATTACATTTTGTTTCCAAAACATGCAGCCTTCCCATTTTTACACTCAGTCTTTCACTGAAAGTCTTGTGGAATGTCACTAATGGAGCATTTGTCTCATATAAATTAAATGGAGAAACAGCACAGTGGCAGTAGAACACAAAGAAGGATCCAGGATTAGAGCTAAGCAGACAGCTTTCATTAGAACTCTACCTTTTTAAGGGTTATTTTGAAAAATTCCAGAACTAAAAGTGAAATTGCTGATTTGTTTGCATCTTTCTTGCTCATTTTAGCAGATGTAGATGAATATGAGAAATTTGTTATGTTCACTGCTCAGTTAGTTGTGGATAATTTCTCAGTGTTACTGAAAATTCCTGGAAGGGAGAGGTGAAAAAGGAAGCCTTTTTTCACCCCTCCCAACCACAGATACAATGTGAAAGAGGGTGTGGATTAAAAGAAAAAGAAACCAAAAACAAAACAAAAAATAAAAAACAAACTTTTTTTTAAAGAGAGTTTATAGAAATAATTTCCTTCATGCAGGAAACCTGAGGTTATGAATCAATGATTCCTTGGTGTAACATTAGGCTTTAAAGAGCAGAGTCACATAAGACTTATTTAAAGCTTTTGTACATCTCTCCTTCCTTCCAGTGGCTGCTGTCATGGCAGAAGAATTCCTTAGGTCAAAAACCTCACTGTGGCACTCTAGGAGTGAGGTGGGGCTACATCTGCCCTACCAGAGCAGCCCTTGTGGCAATGGGGTACAGAGTTTTATGTTTCAGCAATCCCACCTTTCTGATATTCTGCTAATCCAGAATATCTGCCCTTTCATCAGCTTGGCATCTCTGGCTTGCTGGAATAATGCCAGGGGACATCTCTGTCATTATCAACCCCTCTGCAGCTCCAGTCATTGAAATGTGCCAAAGCAGATGTTCTTAAGACATTGATGGGCTGGGAAGAAAAATTATGAAGGAAGCTTATAGTGGCAAAGTCCTAAGTAAGTTTATTTTTCAGCTTTGAAGGAAGACAAAATCATGGAATAACAATATCTGCAGGAGCCCAAAGCAAGAGACAGTAATCCCCAGTTTAAAAACCTTTGCTATCCTTCTGAAGAAAGCTTGCAAGTAATAGTTGGGACAGGGTAGTTAAAGAACACATTTTGAAGGGGGGGTTGGGGGGGAGGGATAGAATTTATTCAGTTACTGCTTTTTGTCAGAATTCATAGAAGCATTGAATGGCTTGGGTTGGAAAGTATCTTAAAGATCATCCAGTTCCAATTTCCTGCCATGAGCAGAGACACCTTCCCTTCCCAGATCAGGTTGTATTGAGCTACAACACACACATCCTTTCATGTTCAAACATTGCAATCACAAGAACAAACCCCAGCATTGCTCGTGGATCATGGCCCCACCACTTGGGGATTTCAGCCAGCTTGTAGAATTCACTCATTTTCTGAAGAGCTCCTAAGTATTCAGCAGGCTGCAAACAGCAGCTCTCCCACATGACTTCAGCATATTGATTTTTATATCTATGCCATAGATCTGCTCAGTTCAAAGAGAATTTTCCCTCATTAGACTGTAAATAATTGATATGTCTATTGATTTTGTTTAATGTTTTTTTCTTAATTTGTTTTCTTTATCATTAACTTTATGTAACAGTGGGAACAACATATTGTGATTGTCATAAAAGGTTACTCAGGGGAAAATATAATTCTTCCAAGTCTTTTCAGAAGTCTCATCACATGTATGCCTATCTCTGTTGAAGAAGTTGGGAACTAAGCACCTATTTTATTCTTTAAGTGTTAAAAACCAAAACCAAAACAAACAAATGAAAATACACACAAAAACAAACAACCACACACAAAACCCAAACAGAAATTAAGAAAAAAAAACCTCACACACAAAAAAAAAGCAAAAACCAAAGAAAGGAAAAGCTGCTGCTCTTCATAGTAATCTTATCCAAACAGAATCCACATGACCCTCTTTAACTTCAGAATGCTTAAAAACACCCCAACAAACAAACAAGACAAACACCTGCTGTGCTTTAATTGTGTTTTACACTATGCATTCCTTCATTTTCAGCTCACCTGTAACAGCAGCAAACCTAACTCTGTAGCAAGAAAAGACAGAGTGGTTCATGTAATGTGCTCAAAAATACTTTTCTCCAAATGGAATGTTCCAGGAAAAATGGCCAATGACACAGGATCAGATTAATGATTCCAAAGAGACCCAGGTTCTCTCACCTTGTCTGCTTTTCCTTCTGCTCCAAAGAGACCAGTGAGCTCTTGCTTACTCTGAGGAGTCATCATTCAATAGATACATTTGTCTTACCAGCCTAAATAATAGCAAATTCTGTGTCCAGTCCCATTGCATTGTTATCCAACAGCATTGGCTGGACACTGAACAATTCCATGACACTGGATATATCCCAGCATCTTTCTCTAATCAAATTTATTCTGTTTGCAAAGCTTTTACATTTTTATACAGCCTTCCTGCATTTGTCCAAATCAGCAAATTCCAGTTTTCTCAGCTGCTGCTGAAAGTTAGGACTTAGGGAAGTTTATATTTTAGAACAGGTTTGTGCCTGGCTGAGATGATGATGGATTGTGCAGATATTTTGAACAAGTTGCTGTCACCAGGTTTGTAAGCCAGGCTAAAAAGAAAGAAGCAGCAATGAAGAAGAATCCACCATGTAAATTTGGCTTCCCTCTCCAAAGAATCCAAGAGCCAAACAACTCAAAGCCTTGAAACAGTGACCTCAAAACACTTAAGCAGAAAATTTTGGCAGTATTAAAAATGTAGCTTTATTTTGTAATATATTCCTGAGTAAAAGTACTGAACTTCAGAGATGATTTTTTTAAAAATCTCCATAGTCATCAGATACGTTTCATTTTCAGATTTTTTTTTTTTGCCTTTTTTTTTCATGTTTGAGACTGAAGCAAAGGAATGCTTTCTCTCCATTTTGTTTTGAGCTCCCTTTTCCTTTTCATATTGGCCTGGCACGATGTTTTGTTGTAGGGTGACTTTTCCTGCTTATTCACTGCTTTTCTCCAAACTCCCACTGCTCTTGTCTTGGTTACAAACATAAGGACATAAGCCTGAAAACTCCTGCTGCTCTGTATTGGGTCATGATTTTGCTCCAAGTTTCACAGGCAACCCACAGTTCTTGGATTTGGCAGTGTGGAAGGGCAAATATTCCAGGTATTGATTAGCTTCTCAGAAAGTAGTTGTAGAACAAAAAAAAAAAAAAAAGGCAGAAAGAAAGGAAAATTGAAGTTATTTTAGGTAGAAATATGACTTTTTTAACAAGGAACTATGGTGAGGCAAGGACTAGTTCAATTTTTAAAAAAATAGTAGAGACAAAGGTTTAAAAATAGGAATTAATAAGGCAAAGTTATAGAATATTACCTCACAGGTGTTTCTTTGGATTAAAAAAAGGTCACCTTGTTACATAGATTTAGTATCAGTTTATATAACTGCACAGGGAGTGATGCACTAGAAAAATAGTCCTGTGGCAAGTGAGTTTATATTTATACAAAAAAGATATAAACATGTTTACAGTCAAAGATATGAACATGTTTACTTAAAAGAAAAAATCCATTCTAGGTCTGCATTCTAAGAAAAGTATATTTCTAGCTCTCTGATTCCTGTTACAAATTTGCAGTTCATTTCTACAACTCAAATGAAACAGACCATCTAAGTGACTCATGATATTTTTCAGAACATGGTCACAGTGAGAAGTGGTTTACAGCCAAGGAAGAGGAAAGTGAAAAATCATTTTAAGCACAATTCAGAATCACTACTTTGATTGCAGGACAGGGAAGAAAAATGCCCCCTTTGGGTTGTGTCAGCATCAATTTAAATTGACCCTGCAAAGCTCATCTGGAAGATGGAAAAATGAGTGTTAGCAGACTTTTTTGGCTGGAGAGGAGCAGGAAATGCCTGGAGAGGAGTGGCTGATCATGACACACCCAAGCAAGCCCAGTTTAGGAAAGGGTGAAAAATCCAACTTCTGGGAATAACTTCTTGATATATTCTCCAGGTGGAGGGACGTGAGTCGATTATACCCTTGTGATAAGATGGGAAAGCAAAGTAAAAATGTGTTACCTCTGGCAACAGGCAGAGCTGGCCATGGCTGATTTACACAGAAAACATTAAATGAGAAGAGCCCCCACCACGTGTGGTGCACATTTGGTGCCTGTGCACATTTTTGTGTATGTATGGGGGCTGTACAAACAAGCTCTGTTCATAATCAGCAGGTCACTGATGAATAGATGTACTTGGTTTTGCTTACAACTTATAATTAACATTTTGTCATTTTCTATCAGCTTCTTATGCTCAAAGGTGCTATCATGGGCATTTAAATGATCAAGTTGGTTTGTCATAGTCCCTACAGCCATGAACCATTTTAATTGTTGATGAATGTAGAGAGATGATTGATGTGAAAAGAAATTCAGAGGAGTAAACTATTGCACCTCAAACATCTCCATCCCATATATCACTCTTCACACAAAAGCTCACCAGATTAGCCTTGTTTAAATATTATTTGCATTTAAATTGCAGGATGGTTATAGACTGTGTATTTTATGAACGAGGCTAAATGCTAAAGCCAGCAGTTGCATATTCCTCTAAACACTGAGATTCACAGGTGCACTTTGAAGGCTGAGTTCTAAGCAGACTGCAGAGTCAAGGACATGAGAGGAAAATCTCATTTGATTTCTGTAAAGTTAGGGGCTGGGGCACGGGGCAGGAATGCACCCACTCTGTTCTGAGCTGTGAACAAAGGGAAATATTCCTTGTTCTTGTGAGAAGTGTCTCTGTAAACACACCTTCATTCAAACATTGTACAGCCTTAATAGATTTTTTATGCACTAGATTGCTCTGTTCTTTTGCAGTTAACTTCAAAATGCTGTGTAGAAGGGCACTGTGCTGATAGACTGCTACCAAGTCCCTTCTACCCAGAGCTTCAGTAATGAAGCCTCTAACTGCATATTGATGCTAAATACCATTGTTAGGAAGCCCAATTATATTTTTTTCCATGCTCACTGGGAAGGAGTGCAGTAGGTCACTCATTCTGAATAACAAATCAGCTTCTTAGTCTTCCCCAGAAAGAATGCATTATTCAAAAAATGCATTTTTTGTTTTCATTTTTTCTAAAGGTTTTTGTAAGTTTTATCAAAACACACTTTTCTTTTCCAGGGCTTTCTAAATTCAATGCCAAGTGCCTAAAATGTATATTACCCTTGCAAAAGAAAATAATTTCCATTCAAAAGGTTAAGAAAAATAGAATTTAAGTTTCTCTGTGTGGGTTAAAATCTGTAGGGTTTCACTTTGTTGTGCTAACAAAGGACAATGTATTGTAAAATGACACTTGAAATTTGTTAGGGGAGGGTAGGGAATACTCTTGGAAGAATGATAATATCAAGCACCTCCTTTGGAATCATGTCTGCTAATTCAGAGTTTTATTGATGAGATCCTGGAAAACCCTGGCTGACAAAGAATCTGGTGCTAGTCCAGAAAATAATGAAAGAATGGAGTATCTGTGGGGGCAAAAAATGTGCCTACTGGCAAAGGTGATTATTGAAACACTTCATCAAAAGAATGAAGCTGTGTCACTGGCATGCTGGCTGAGACTTGCAGGGCATCAGGAACAGAGCTTGGGAAATTGCTCATGATGAAGGAAGAGCTCATTTAAGAAAGATGAGATCTTTTTTCCATTAAGTTGGAGAATCACTTATTGGAAATGTTCAGCTACAAAATTGTAATAACTCACAAAGAGCTCACAGGAAGTTCTTCTGCTCCATCAGACAGGGAAGGTCTGTGGTGTGCAAGGCAGAGGGTTTGTGATTTGTTTGCCCAGTCCATGGGGCTACTGTAGCTGCTCACAGCCTTCAAGGCAAACTGCATCAATGACACCTCTCTGCAGCATGCACAGCAGCTCCAGTGCACAGTGGCATGATTAATAGGGAAATAATTCCATGGTCCCATATTTTCCCCTTGGCATTCCTCTACCTGTTGCCTTCCAATTATTTTTTAAGGGTCTGAGCCTCTCACTCTTCCCACACCCGATGTTAGTGAGTTTGCAGTCACTGCTGGAATGAACTCTAACCATTCTGAGTATTTGAGGGTGTGAGGAAGAGCCCAGAGCTGGACTGAAGATATGCTGAGAGAGTGAGAGGATCAGGATTCCTACCTCTGAGATTGTTCTCCACAGCTCCTTCCTTCAGTCCATGCCCATCCCACTCCCTTTGGTGGCTCAGAAGCCCAGGCAGAGCATCTGGAGCAGGCTGTGCTCCCCCAAGCGAGCTGCACGCACCAAAGTTGGTATAACCTAAATACAATGTGCAATTTCATGTCTGTGCTTACAGGAGGTGGGGGGAATAATTTGAGCAGTACATGTGAAATGTTTGTGTAACTGCTGAGAGTCAGTAAATTATTATTAACCTTGGTAATATTCCAAAAAAGTGTCTGCTATTTATTTGTATTTCAGGGCTGCTTCCCAAAATAATAGGCAGCATATAAAGTCAAGGGCACTGGGTTCACTGATGCACCAGCTGCTCTCCCAAGTGGAATTCTTTACAAACAGCTCTGCAATAAGTTTAAAGCATTTTTTTATTAAACTAGGAGGGCTGGAATTGTGTATATCTCCTGGTATTTCATTAAGGTTACTGGCCTTGTGTCCAGGGGGATAATAAGATGCCAAAAGGCTGCAAGAAATGCAAATAAAAATGATACGTAGTCCTGGGACTGTTATTTGCAATACTGCATTATTTTAATTCTCTAGCACTAGCATTGGCTTGAGAATAGTAGGCTAAAGCTGAGAGCTACTGATGCATACCCTCAACCACAGGGACAAGACTTTTTGGTGTGCTCTTTAAACCATTTTTAAACCATTTACTAGTGCTCTATACCAGTTTGGAGTAGACTTTCAGGTTATCAAGTTTTAGGCTGCTTTAGAAAACTCAGTTAAGAATGCCAACATCAGTGGGGGAATAAAAGTTGACATCAGCAGTTATTTAAAATCCTATCTGTGGTATGCACCAGCTAGTAAAAAAAATAAAGGGGTTAAATTAAATATTTATGTTAACTCTAGGCCTTAGCATAATCATTTGCATTTCTAATTTACATTGAATTAAATGAAGAAAAAACTTACAAAGGTATTTCTAAATTAAGAATAGACACGTAAAAATAATATAACTATGTAATATAATGCATTCCATATTTATTACATATTATATATTATTAAATTTTAGAAAAGTAAAAAAAAAACCTAAAAGAAAAACTGTATTTAATCATCCTATCCCACAATGGGAAAACTTCTGAAGGACTCCCTGTAGAATCCCTTCTAGGTTTCATCCTTGCACACATTCCCATAAAAGTGATGCAATGGAAAATGAAGTAAAAAGGATTAAACTTCCTTTTAAGTGCCTGAAGAGATCATCAGCTTTGTGTTCTGGATTTAGAATTCACAGGCCACATGGAGACGTGTGAGTGTGAAAGCTTCAATCATCTGAATGTGTTATTTTTTTACATTTCCATGTTCAAGCATCATGCACTATTTGATTTCCTAGAAAAAACCCATCCCTTCCAAATTTAGTCTGTTTGTTGCTTTTTCAAATGTAGCATGTTGGCACTTTTTTAATTAAAAACAAATCTCACCAAACCCAAATGCCTCATTAAACATCACCTTCAGGAGTGATAGACAGCAGCAGCTCATTAAAACAAGTGATTTATATAGACATAAGTAGATTTAATTTATAATATGCTTAAAAGTGGTGCCAAGTCACTCAAAAAATAATTCCTGTTTTTATGAGATCTGTGCCCTCTGCTTCACCCTCCCTCCTCAAATAGAGAATTACTAGGAATTTTTGGGTTCTAACCTTGAACAGACAACTCATTTCCAGGATAGATCTTGACAAAATACATTTGCAGAGCAAGCATGATTGAAAATGTTTTCTAATTACTGTAGCTTCTTTCCAATTTTTGTGTGACTTTCTTAGACCAGTTTTTTCCCTACTTGTAAATTTTCTTTCAGTGCTTCACTGGTGTGTTCTTTGCTTTCTGCTGCTGCTGCTGAGGACCAATATTTTCTCCAGCAAAGTTACCAATCCTTCTTTTGGTTTTAATATTCTTTTCTTGAGAAGAAATAAGCTTAGCAGGATTTCAGAGCCCTCAGCAAATCCCACTCTCCAGCTACCAGGATGATGGCTTTTCTGCCTACACATTTCTAAACAACAATACTTCTGCATTTTCCTTGCTCATACAAATCACCAGAAAGTTTTATGCAGTGTAATTTTTTTCACTGCTTATGAGAGAGGGATTGAATTGAATCTGCCAAGATTTAAAAAAAAGATTTTAAAGGGCCCTACCAGTTCACAGTGGGAAATAAGTTGTTTTGTTACTGTTGTAATCTCTATAACATCTTTGATCTTATTATTTTGGGTGGTTTTTATGCATAGAAGTAAAACCAGCATCTATGTACACGTTACTTTTTTTAGTGTCTAGCATTTTAAAAACTCTAGTGTTTAAGCAGATGGGAAAAATAGAATTAGTGCTTTTCTAATCCCCTAGGAAAAAGGCATGGGGTTTATTCCACAATTTTCTTCTATGCTGGTCAGTTTTGTTTACAGTTATAATTTCCTCATTAAGAACTGGAAATAATTTTCCTATTCCTTTTTCAGTCTCAGAAGCTATGGAAGAGGGAATAGATCATCAGAAATTTGCCAAATGGCTCATCAGAAAATACAAGATGTCAAGTTAAGTAGGACAGGCCTTTCACAGCAAAAGACTGGCACTGATAAGGTGATAAGGTGATAAAGTGTCCTCAACTTCCATGGTCAAGATTGCTGAACCTTTCTTAATAATGATCTGAACATTTTCCTTTATGTCATCAGTTCCATCCTGGATGACAGGTTCTGCATCAATAACTACCACAGAAAACAGCTCCATGAAATGCATTGCTTAAATGCGTTTCTTTAATTTGTTTAAAGTTCTCTTTAATGTCATGTTGCTTTTAATCTAAAAGTACAAAAAAGAGCAGGTCATGACCAGCTTTGTCTTAAATAAAAGTTATTTGGGTATCTTGCATATTCTTCCAAGTTTCCTTTGTCTCATGTGTGATATTAGAGGAGACAGATGGGATAAAGGTTTTCCCTATCTTCACTGCAAAGGAAGAGAAGTGAAGGGTTAGTGAAGACACTCAAAATCAACCCTCCCTTCCTCCCTTCCTTCCTCCCTTCCTTCCTTCCTTCCTTCCTTCCTTCCTTCCTTCCTTCCTTCCTTCCTTCCTTCCTTCCTTCCTTCCTTCCTTCCTTCCTTCCTTCCTTCCTTCCTTCCTTCCTTCCTTCCTTCCTTCCTTCCTTCCTTCCTTCCTTCCTTCCTTCCTTCCTTCCTTCCTTCCTTCCTTCCCTCCTTCCCTCCTTCCCTCCTTCCCTCCTTCCCTCCTTCCCTCCTTCCCTTGTTTCTATTTCATCCATAGAGAATTTATTACTATGATTATGGAAGAGATGAGAAGTATTCCTGGTTTTATTTGTGGGATTTTTTTCCCCTTTTCCTGTCAAAGGAAAATCCTATCTTATTTTCATCTTCATATTCCCTTTCCTGCTTCTTATTGTGTGAAAATCCTAAAGTATTGGTAATTTTAAACCTCCACATTGGGTTGAATGACATGGCTCTGGTTCAGCAGCCTCTTCCAGAAATTTATTTACTAGTTGTATAGAATAAACCACAAATAACTAATCCCCATTAAAAATATAATAGAGAGCCTAAATAAAGTAATAAATTTCTGTCCAACAAACTTCTGTAAAGCTCCAAACCTTCTCACTGGGACAAATCTTCAGAATCTAAAAAACCTCCAGGGGTTTACTGCTTACAGAGCTCTGGAATCCTTCTGCTGACAATGTGCTCAGCATCCATTTGAAAAGCAAGCCAAACTACATCATGAATTTTTCAAGAAAGCAATGGAAACATAGGATTTATGATCATTGACTCTTGCTGAAGGCTGATCCTGTAGATCTGTATTTGTCATTTCAATTGCACAAAGTCATTTTTCAGTTTTTCATGACTGGCTGAAGGGTTAGAGTGCCAATGGAAACATCAGGTTGAAATAACAGATGTCAGAAATATTGCACCAGGAGCTACTTTAACAGACCTTGTAAAAGATTGTTCCTACTTATACTGAACATAGGGGTAAGAGCATTTTTTATTTGCTTTTTAAGTCAATTGGCACTTTGTCTCAACTGGAACCATAGGCTGAGGTTGTACAGGAATTTCAGTTTCCCAGTGCATGCAAAGTTTTGTTTTGAAGGCAGTGAGCTATTTGCATTGGCTTTTGCTGAACAATAAATAAATTGGCTATTTAAAGGTCCTTGAATAGTCTAAAAGCATTTGTGTCCCTCCTTTATAGCTGTTTCACAGAAAATATTTAATTCTTGTTCTCTCTTGCATTCATTTCAAGAAAAGCTATTATTTTTTCTTTCCAGTTGTGCTTTTCTCAGGGAATATTCCCCAGTTCCTTTCTGGCTTGAGCTATGCTTGAAGGTTTTCCCAGCATGAGTATGTCAAACAAGAGTGTGAAAAATGAAAAATCAAAAAACCTCTGTGCCCTGGAGAGAAAGACCTTAAGTTGTGAGAGGGACACTAAGGGCATGGAGAACTATTTCCTCTCCACAGCTCTCTGCAGTTTTATGTAAAATACCCCAGTTCTGCTTCCCTGGCTGGCCCAGTGGCCTCTCCACCCCTTTTCTCCTTATATGTATGATCCCTAGAATGTTCTTTTTGATTATTGCTCTCATTAATGATTATTACCTTTATGGTGGTTCTTTCATGTGCATTTCATATTACTTTGGAAAAATACCTCAGTACCATTTACACCACTGGATTCTAATTTCTTTACCTTTTTGAAAAGAGTATTTTGGGTTTTTTTAGAAGCAGAAAAATGGGATAAAATATTTGAAGCAGAAAAGTTAAGTTGGAGACAGGGGAAAGTGTCATGTTAAAGCAGCATTATTTCCAATTTAAAAAAAAATCATATTTCTGAGGAAAGATTTTCTAAGATAGAGTAAAGGAAAACATCTTCTTTTCTTTATTCATGTAAAAAGTCTCCATTTCTAAATGTAATGAAAGGCTCTGCATTTTTTGCTGGAAATTCTTATTTTAGCCCTTGAGTAAATTAAACATACACTTGCATTTAAATATAGATTTTTAAAAATCAGAAAACAGACAAAAAACTTAAAACAAACAATAAAAAACCCCAAGCAAATTAAAAAAAAATTAAAAAAAATAAAAAACAGAACAAAAACACCAATACATTGAACAAGACCTTTTGCCATAACAATGGTGCAAAGAAGCCAACACTAATACTGGGAATTTGGGGCATGCTAACCCAGCCTTGGATCCATCTCCCAGCCCATCCCAGATCAATTCCTTGGTCACAAATTACTGCTGCTGCTGTAATTTATTGTCCACTTCAACAGAAAGGCCCAAAGAAAAGAAAAATAATGTAGATATTTTTAAAATCTTCATATTCCTTACTGGAATAATTTTAGATTTTATTCTTCAATTATATGTTTTGCCATTGGTTTCCTTAATTAACCAGGTATCTACACTGAGTTAGTTAATAAATAATTGTATATTATAGATAGCCTAATTAATGTCATTCCCAGGGTGGAAAGGACAAAAGTCTCAGGCACAGGGTGAGATTGTTCAGGTATCTGTGCAGGGACAGGAGTTAGACTTGATGATCCTGGTGGATCCCTTAGAGCTCAGGGATATTCCATGTTTCAGTACTATTAATTTTAAACATCTGCACATTTTTCAGTTCACAACAAGTGTTACCTATTATGCAGCCTCCATTATTCTTTCTTTACCTTATCAGGCTTCTTAACCAGGAAAGCAAGAGTGTGAAGTTTTCCTTCCTTGAGTGACTCATAAATCATGGGATATTAATTATAAAAGGAAGGAAAAAAAACCAAAAAAAAGGAAGGCAAAAAATATACCAGTCATGCATCAGGAGAAATCCCAATGAAACCTTGAGGAATGGAAGGCAAACAGAAGAGTCAGGATGCAATGATGGGACACAGGGAAATGAACAGAAAATACAGTGAGTGAAAGTTATCTAATGATTAAGAAAAAAAAAAAAGAAACAATCAGCATATTCAATTCAAGGTCCATTAGCTCTGCCTGGTGGGTGTTACAACCCTGCTCACAATGAAATTATTCCCATTGGCTTGGAAGTATTTTCATCCAGGCCTAGAGCATAATGCCTGTAACACTTGTTAATCTAGATGTGCCTGATTTAATGAAGTTGAAAGGTTCTCTTTTAACCAAGAAACCTAAAAGTTCTGAATGCATTTTCATCTATTTCAGAATGTGTCTAACCCAAAACATAGAGCAGCAGCTCTGCAAAACAATGCCCTGAGGCAGATTGAATTCTAGCACACAAAACTCACCAGCTCCTGTAGATCACTTGTGCATAGGAATTACAGGCATTGCTCAGAATGTAATTTCCTTCAAATTCTCACTGGAAAATAAATTACTTCAGATTGGATGAAAGATCTTGCTAAAATAGTCTTTTTGCAAAATGAAACTCCCATGGCTAGGCAGCTCTGAATAAGTCCTGGTTGAAAATAGTTTCTGGTTGAAAATTTATTTTAGTATTCTGTAATTCAATGGTTTTTAATTTTTTGAGTTTCTTTTTTACATTATGTGATAATATAGTATGCATGCTGAGACTTAAAGGCAAGGTAGGATATAATGAGTCAATATATATATTTTTCAAATGGCAAAAAAAATTGTTCCTGCACTGACAAGAGCATCTTGTTGTATCTGTGTTCATCTGAAATACACAATATATTCAATATGTCACAGTCTGAGCTGTTCATTCCAACACTGTTACTATATTATTCTGATATATCTTTTTTACTATCTTGCTACTTTGTGAACAATCATGATGGAATATAAAATGTATATGCAAGTTCACAACACTTTTCTAAACAATTTTCTAAAGCCATTGCTTAAATCAGTTGAAAATGAAATGCCACTTGTTAAAATAATGTTTTCCTCCAATGACAGCTTTTGGCAATTTGATGGTGCACGAAAAATTACATCATTCAGTTCTGCAGGAATATCTTTTCATAGCACACATATATTTTTTTTCATCAGACTCTTTTTAGAAGAGAAGAGAGATTTCTAGGAAATACACATTTACTTTGAAAGGAATGGGGATTTTTAACATGAATTTCTTATTTCTGTAGTAAATAGAGAATTTCTCTATTCTATCAGGAAGCTCCTGATTAGAACTGGTAACACCAACTTTTAGGGAAGTCACAATTTGTGTTTAGTTTGACCAAGCCTCACAATGAGTTTTAGACAGAAATAAAACAAAGATTTGCACATTTGTAGTATTTTTACTAACCCTACTCCAATAACTGGATGGCTTTTAGTGAGGTAGTACTGGAGACTGAGAACTTGTGCTTTATTTTTTCATCTGAACTGTTAACAAACACATTTAATATGCACATCAATACAAAGAATGGGCAGGAAAAAATAGCTTATGATTACTGATGCTTTTTTTTTTTTTTGTTTTCTTTTGGAGGTTAAATGACTTGCATGAGGAAAAATCACCCCCAATTTCTTTACAGAGAGAAATGGAGTATCAGTAAGGGTTTACCTTTGTGCTGGTAGTGTTCCTGCAAACTTGTGCTGATCCAAAAAAGTCTGCTCTAGCTGAGCTGGGTAATAAAATTAAATTGGGGTTTTTTAAGCCAGAACAATGCTCATGACTAATCTAAACTGTAGCTGTGCCTCACATCTTCAGAAGACTTGGCAAATTTTTCTTTCCATATTTTTGGCTCCCTTCTTTCCTTTTCATACCCAATGACAGGTATTCTATCACTACTCTTAGCCTGAAGGTTGTCCATTTTAAACATCCAGAAGAAAATTTATCTCTCCTGAAACTTAAGAAATGTAATTGTTTAACTTCACAGCTTTTTTGGTCTCTCTACAGATATCTTTTTTCATGTATTAGAGGAAAGGTTGCATAGCTAAAGCAAAAAAAATGAGGTTTTATGAATTGTACAGTACTTACACCAGCTACTTAAATTAACAGTGAACACAGGGTAATTAAAAGTGTTCCTCATGTAAATTTTTCCTGAATAATTTTTTTTTTTTCATTTTAGAAGTAGGTACATTTACATAAAAAGGCAGTGCACCCTCTCAACTTTTAAATGTTCCTCTAACTATACTTTGGTGATTGAACACTCAAGGTGCAGGCACACTTTTTCTCTAGGCGTGTCAAGGTTTCCTTCTGTTGTTGGGAGCCATTTCTTATGAACAATTTTTAATTAGAGAAAATTCAATAATTAATTTAGTAAGAGCTCCTGGATTATTTCAAAGTCCTTAGAGGGACTACGAGATCATTAATTCTCTGTAACTTTCTCCTGCATATTTACTCTGGAAAAAAATTGTCTGTAACAAACTTCAGAGGGAAAGGAAAAGATCCACTTTCCTGTCCGTTGTGAATGAAGCAGAAACATGTGGCTTAAACCATAATCTTTTTGTGATACAACTTGATATTAAAGCCATGTTTGGTTAGTTAATGTAAGATTTGGGGCACACTGGAATAAAATGCACAGGAGGGTTCAGGCACTGAAGTTCTGTAAGAACAAAGCAGACTGACCAACCTCTGCCAGCAATTGCATTTGGATGGTTAGTGCTGCCTTGCTGGAAGGAAATGGGATAAATGGTGTTCCAGCAGATCCATTTTCTGTCACTCTGGATGTGCTGGGCCTTGTGACCTCCTACAATGAACACAAACAAGCACAGAGATAAATCCTTAGAGACAACACACAAGCCAAAAAAGTGTTGTTTGTCCCTCCATGCATTTCACTGAAATAGTGCCATGCCCTGTTGGCAACAGCAGACTCAGTGGGACAGTTAATGCACGTTGGTTGGCAGATTTTGGAAAAGCCTTGTCTCTCCCAAGAGGTCTCAAAAATTTGTATTTTGGCAGCAGGGGTACATTGCAGTGGGTTTGGTTTCATGTAGCATGAGGTATACTGTATATATTTAGAGATTTTGAATCACCAAATTATTCTTAAGCTTTCAAATCACCAATTTTTTCCTTTTTACATGTGATTTAGTATACTTAGTATTTAACTGTCAATATTTTTGTTCAATACTGCATTTGCATGTGTATGATGGGATCTGATGGGTTTCTATTCCTATAAAATAGAGACAACTTGGAAGCTTTTTGGTTCTTGGAGGGTTGAAGTAACCCAAATTAAAAAAAAATGTTCTGGTTTTATCCTTCTTAATGTTTTCTTGTTTTTCATCCAGCTCTATTGAAATAGTTAATTTGCTTGTGGTTTAGGGTATCATTTTTGCTTTGGTTATTGTTCAAATTTGTTAGCCTTCCCTCATTGAGCAGTGATAATATTGTTATTAGTGAGAGTTAGAATTTATAAGGTGCCCCAGGGTAAACATTTATTGCCTTTTAGGATGCAAACTACCTTGGAGCTAACTGAGTTTTCTACAAGTGCTTATGGCCACATTCTGGTATCAATGGCAGTGTCAGAAAAGTGAAGGAACACTGCTGGCCTGATGTGAATTCTGAGTGTGCAGGTGTTCTGGGACTAAGCTGAATTCCAGCCTAGGTTGTAAAAACGTTATCACTGGGTCAGGAACATGCAGATCATTCTTTCTCCCCTCTCTGGATTCTGAAAGTTAATAACATGAATTGATTTCAATTGATTTCAAACCTTCCATGTCATGCAGGTGCTTTCCATTAATTATACATGTGATACTTTCATCAGTTGGATACAAGGAGATAGAAAATCTGTGAACTATGAAAACAGAGAGGGGTGAGTGCTGAGAGACTGTTTAACACCCTAGGAAGTTCTAGATGTATTTTAAAGGCCCTGTAACAAAACTGATGGCTTCCTTTAATTGTTTTGGGGTTTTCTACTGATCATTAGGGTAGCTTAAGGTTGTGTCTCACCTTGATTGATGGGAGTAACAAAAGTAAAATATCTCCCAGACATAACAATGTTGCCAGTTCCAAAATTTTTTTTGTTAATGATTTGCCAATTTTTGCTAAGGTTAAATTAGAAAAATATATGACTGCCTTAGAAATGCACAAAATGCTCAATCTGGGCCATAAGAATGACAGAATTTTTTTATATATTACAAATGCTATTGCTTACTGCTAATAAAATATCTGAGCTTGTGCCTCACTCTCAGATTCCTGTTGGGATGAGTCTGAGCTCAAGAACTTCATGTACAGAATTCATAAATGAATTCAGCATGTTCATAAATGTCAGTGCCTTGAACAGAATTTGGCAGTAATTGCACAGAGCTTTTGAAAAGCATCCATGATAGCTCAACAGACCTTAAAAAAAAAAAAAAGGTAAAATCACTCCCTCATCCCAAACCAGCATTCATGAACTATTGTTTGTATAAGTGTCTCTCTACTGACAAGCAGGTCACCACTTCAAAAACAAAGTGGATCACTTACTTCTGACAGAGACCCTGAGACTGTCAGTTGGAAAATGTGGTGGCCCAGAGCTGCTCTAGAAGTCCAAGGTCTTCAAAGGAAACCTTGATTTAGGTTTGGTCCTTAATAAAGCTTTTTGTGCCCATGGAAGTGCTTCATGCAAAATACTCCTCTCAACAAATATCTGCATTTCTGCTGTGAGATCCCTCCATCAACCATTAGCATGACAGGTTTTGGCATCTACTCCAAACAACTTTAGAAGGGAAATTAATCTCGAGCAGAATATTCTGCCTATGTGCTATTCCTACAGTGGTGGATTTTAATAATTTCTGAATGGTTTTGGGTTTTTTTTCAGATTATATTAAATAATTTCCCTGGATGCTTTTTTTCATTTTTAAAATATAAAAATCTGAACAAACAACCATTTTGTTTATAATGGTTGTAGGCCCAGAGCAATGAGAGGCTGAGAGAGTCTAAGGAATGCTGTAGCTCTGAAATCACTTTGACTTCAGAAACACACTGGATCTCAAAGAATGAACTGTAAATACTTAAAGAAATGCACAATGTCCTGATGTTAATGAACAGCCTTCGTTATGAATCAATAGCAAATTGCAGAGTTCTTCCACTCCAGATCCGTTTGCCTGCTTTGTGGTGACTTCACAAAGGGCTGCATTGAATTTCTGAGCTCCAGCAGCTGCCAGGACTGAATGGCACAGTGGCAGCCCCAGTGTGCTGCTTGCAGGCAGCACATGGAGTGTTTTGCTGTGGCAAGGGGCTGTGCTGGAGCCACTTGTGTCACCCAGTCACTCATTTGGACTCGTGCAGGGCTTTGTTACTAAACAATGAATGAAGTAATGAGCAGCCCTCCTGCTATTTGGCTTAACGGGAGAGCAGAGAGACTCAAACATATTTAATGTACAGAAATAAAAGAGTTAATGAGATACTCAGTCGTTGGCAAGCCAGAGCTCTGTATTGACAAAACCACAATCAAGCATCAGGCAAACAATCATTGCATTCCTGTGTTCACAATGGAGGAAATCACCAAGTAACAGCAGTGCTTTAAACAATTCTAGGAGAAAGCTTGCTCTCCATCCACTTTTAATCTCCTGACTCCTACAAAAGCAGCTGCAGGACAGGGAGGCCCGAGGTGGAAGGTGCTTGGAGCAGCCTGGTCTGGTGGGAGGTGTCCCTGCCCATGGCAGGGGCTGGGACTGGATGAGCTTTAAGGTCCCTTCCAACCCAAACCATTCCAGAATTTTATTATTTGAATATATCTTTGATTATAGAGCTCACAGCACCCAAGCTTTTGCAGACACCATCACAGACTTGGACATATCCAGAAGTTTTCAACAATTCTCCCTCCCTCCAATTGTTTTGGATACTAAATGCCACTCCAAACATTCCTGACCTTGAGAGCAGATCAGCTGGAGGATTCCAACAAATCCACCAATCACCAGTGTCAGTGATTACTTTTAGGCTGAATTTGCAGCAATTTTTTGTGCTGCTGCTGCTGGTACCAAAGTGAAGGCACAATATTTTCCTTTGCTTTTTCTGCCTGGTTGCAAAAGAGAATAAAGAGGGACTGCTCTTTTCACTGCTCTTTCCCATCATCAAACTGGCTTAGGGTGTTGTTGGTCCTAAAAATATCCTTCTGCAGTAGTGTAACCCAAATCAGAGAAGCAACATTTTTCTCATCCTATTTAAATAGCACAAAATGGGTCCATTACGTACCCCTCTGGACTTCCTGGAAATGAAGCAGACATTAATTCTGAAAGATTAATTGAAACATTACCTCTGGCACCACTACAGGTAGTTCAGCTCTTTATTGATTCAAGTTTGGCATTGACACCCAGGTTCCATTTCAGGTGATGATGTAGAGCCTGGTGAGAGAATAAGAAAGATCTTGTTACTACAAGAACAAGGAGTTACTAAGGTGAATATACATGTGACAGATACACTCTCTTAAATCTTCCCATATAAGAGAACTGTCACAGTTGTTATCATTCAACCAGGCTAGTCAGAAAAAGTGGTTTGCAGTAGAAAAATCCATTTCATTGAAAGCTAAATATCTCATGGAGTTCTGTCTGTTTTGACAGCCTTTCTTACTGAAAGTTTTATGAGATCCCTGTAATAGTACTGGTAAAAATAATGGGTGGTGGAGATGAAATGAAAAACAAGCCCCTCCCAGCAAAAGATAGGTTTCACAAAATTATGTAGGGAGTTATGACTTTTAAAGTTTAAAGTCTTCTCCAAAGTAGAATGAAAAAGAATTGAAGACATCCCTAAAATTTATTTCTGTTCTCTGTGAACCATCTCCGTTATTCACGTTGTCGAATGATATCTTCCTTCAGTCCTCTGCTAATTGTTCAGATGTGAAAATAAGAATTAGTACAGATGATTTAATCTCAGACATTTGAGAAATTTTAAAAAAAAAAGAGAGAAGGAAAAATAGGACATTTATCTAAAGGAAGAGAAGTAGAACAGCTGCATGAGAATGAAGTACATGCTGCACATGCTGAACTCAAGGCAAAGGCAGTCTAATTCCAGGTTTAAGAACAGAATCAGGGAAATGGAAAAGCTCTAGAGGTGTTTGGAAGTTAATGATGCAGCATTGTAGTAAAGCCCAAATTAAATTCTCAGTTTTCTCAATAGAAGTACAATAAAACAAAAGTACTTTCAGAATAAAGGTGTCTTATGCTGCTTCTTTGTTGCTCCCTCAGAATGAGTTTTGTTTTCTGGTTTTTCTACCAAGCAATGACATATGGGGTGTTTCCTGCTCATACTTCTAAGTGAAGTATTTTTAGGACAAAACCAAAGGATAAAGTAGCTGAAAATATGAAGCAAGTGGAGAAAGTGATAGAAACTTAAATAAAGTAGAATATGTCAAATTATGTACTCTGACTCTGGACATTACTGCCAGCAAAAGGAAAAATAAGGGAGAAAAGGATGGTAGAAGATGATGCATTTTATAGCTTTCCAAGCTCTCTTTGTACAGACTTAGATTACTCAAGAAATATTTAAAAATTACTACATAACATCTCCATCAGAAAGGATTTTCACAGGGATTAGGTTGGTACACAGAGTTCCAAACAAATCTTCACAACAAGAAATATTTCTGTAGAGAGGGAAATCACAGTCATAGGAAATTAAGAACATTTTGACAGATGAATCACAATATTGATCAAGGGGAAAGCCAGAGAAGCAGTATAGATGTTCTCTCCTTTGAGCAGCCTAAAATTTGATATCTATAACTCCAGCCTGGCCCCTGTTTATAAGGACAGAATTTCACTGGCTAGCAAATAAGGATGGCATGTTCAGGATTGGGGAGGGGAGGGAGAGGAGGTTTGTTCTCAGCATCTGGCCACAGAGAAAGGTTGTTTTCTTGGGAATGAGATAAAAAACTCCATTTGACAGCAGAGCTGAAAAGATGGTCACAGAATAAACAGTGCTGCCAACAGGAGCTGTCACCATATTTAAGGCTGATGGGTAGTAATTAATACAGATTCTTTCAAGCAAGACTTGCAGGCTCAAATGGAGCCCAGTGATTCACAGAGGAAGAGGAAAGTGAGAGACTCAGGTGGAATTTGAATCCAGTGCCTGTGGAAGCCTGGAAGTGCTGGTGTGCAGGTCTCCCAGCCTTCAGCTGCAGCACTGTGTGTTTGTTCCAGCTGCAGCAGCTTTAAAAACAACATTCACAAGCAGAGGTGTCTCTAATCCATTCTGACTCTCTCACACACCTTCAAGTCTCAGCACAATTTGGAACCTGATGGAAACTCCTAGTTCATTCCTGGTTGTTCATAGTCCTAAGGTTAAGATCCCAAATGTTTTAGGAGTTAAAAATGTTCATCTAAGAATGTCTGGAAAAAAGTCAACAAGGATAAAGAAGTAATAATATAATACCTGCTGTTTATCTCTAGTGTCAGCTGCCTGGAAATGTCTTAATAATTGTAAGATGCAAGATGTAAAGTACAGGATAGGAGACATACATATTTTATATATAAAAACCATATATCTTCTACCTTGTGTAACTTGAAAATTATGTCATTCTTGAATAATCAGGTGGAGGTACACTGTGTAAACTGGTTTTTGTGTTTTCAAACAATATCACGCTGCAGAAATGCTTATAAGCCCTGAACCACAATGTGAAATATCTGATCTCCAGCCTGACCCTCCCTGTTATAACTTGAGGCTTTCAGTATCTACACTGTGGGTGTCTGCCCCACTGGGGTCTCCCCAGGCTCTGCAGGGGAATCCTGAGCACCTTCTCCCCTTCTTCTCTACCCTGGATATTTTTTCCATCCTCACTCTTAGTTCATTTGCAAAGCAGGGATATGGTAGAGTTTCATTAACAAATTAAATGGTTGTCCTGTTTGGTGCAGATCCAGTGTTCGATTGATGCAATAATTAATTCAGCTTAAAGTTCTGTTCCAATTAGCACAAACTATATATGAACTAAGACAAAAAATAGTGGACATGTTGAGTGAAGAGTTTAGTCTTTTCCAAAACAAGTATCTTCTCAAGGAGCCAAGGTGTTGTAGCAGATACAACTTTCTGAGTACAAAAATTCAAGTTCAGCCAAGGATAGCAATAGCTCTTTGATTAGTTGTAAGCTTCCAAGTAAAAAAAACCCACCAGTAATCAGGAATATGTATTAGCATAAATTACAAATAATAAGAATGTTAAGAAAAACAACAAAACTTTGATCCTTGGAATCTGGCTTTAAAAGCATGAGACTGCATTGTAATTTAGTGTTTGTTTAAGTTAGTGTGTTGTTTTTAATTTTTCCAGTCATGTTCTTTCACCCTACAGATACCAGTTTTACCCAGGGCAAGGGCAGTGAGAAGATTTTTTTTCTTCTCCACAGAAACTGGAGGTTTTGTTTATCAGAAACTTTCATATATCAGATGGCTTTGGCAGCTTAAAAATCTTTGGATTTTTCTTTTAGCTCAAGCCTGGTATGGGGCATGCCACCTGGAAGACTATTCCCCACAATATTCCCATCATATCACCAATTATTTCTAGCCTTGAGGATATCAAGTTTTTTGTGTGCACATAATGAAGACTCACTCTGTGACATCTTTCCAAGACCTGGACTTTTCAACAAATCTGGTATCATCAGCCTTACAACTAAAATCCCTGAACTGGCAAAATATCAGTACTTCCTAAAGGAGTTAGTGCAGCTGTCTCTAACAGAGAATAGACATTTGCTACAAGGAAATTAAGAAAAAAAATAAAAGAAATAAAGAGAAAAAATGGCTGATCAAAATAATGATTTATTTTTACTTGTATGATTCATTCCTTTAAATAAACACCAAGTAAATGTTTTGGCCAATTTGTAGCCTCCCTCTAGCTACAAATTGGCCAAAGCATGCACAGATCAATCTTGATCACTCTTGATAATGGGCTTTTTCCACTGAGTCCATTTCACCCAGCGTGCAAAGTGCAGCTCCTTACTCTCAGCTTAATGCATTTAATAAAACTTAATTAAACATTTGCAAGCTTAATGAAGCACTCTGGAAATGAAAACAAAGGCAAGCCAATATCCTTCTAAATGGAAACTTGGCCATCAGAGTCCCAGTGAAAAACCTGAAACTGTGTGCTGAGCTTTTAATGTGTCCTTTGGGGTTAATAGGGTAGATCAGGGTAGCATTGAAAGTCCTGTTCAATATATTATTTATTTCTTTTTTTAGCATATCAGTCAGATATAGGTGTTTTATGATGTGCTGTGTATTCCAACTGGAGCTGGACAAAATCTATTTAGAGGTAACAAAGAGAACAAATCCCAAATATTTAACTTATGCAAAATGCACCACGTGCAGTGAATTCACTTGTGGTGGGGACCTTCACACCAATGAAGGAAGATAAAAGTGGATAAAACTGTTGGAAAGCACATGAAAATACCAAGCCTTTCCCTGAGGGCTGGTGGGGAATGTGTGGGAAATCACATCCCTTCCGCCAGCAATAGAAATGGGATGCTGATAACTTGGTGTTCCTCCCACCACATGCTATTTTTTGAAGCTACAGAATGGGTTTAAATATTACCATTAGTGCTGCTATTTGTTTTTATTGTTGTTGCTGTTGTTGTTGTTGTTTGTGTAATAGTATTCTACTCTTTACTTTTATTCTAATAATTTGATAATAGTTGTCTGATAATTCAGGTAAGATTTTCAATATGCTGATAACTAATTCTTTGCTTTAATGTGTGTTTTATCATTGTCTATAGCAAGGTTTTGATAATGGGCTGTTTTTTCCCAACCCATTCCTGAGGAGAGGTGTGACAGTGAAGTCCTTTGGAGGAGTTCCCCTTTGGGATTGGTTCTAGGGTCTCTCTGGATCCTTCTCACTCCCCCAGCTCTCCCAGCCTCTCTCTCATCTATTAACTTTTGCACAGTCTTAGTGTGTTGCTTTACATTGTGAATCAGTGACATTTTGTAAGGAGCAAGAAGGTCTTGTTCTTATCCCAGCAATGGATTTCCAAAGCTGAAGGGGCTTCATTCACAGAATCATAGAGTCCTTAGGGTTGGGAGGGACCTCTGGAGATGCTCTGTCAAGGCAGGGTCACCTGGAGACACTGGGGCACGTTCAGGTGGGTTTGGGATGTTTCCAGAGAGGGAAATTCCAGACTATCCCTGGGGTCTGCCACCCTCCACGAAGAGTTCCTCACGTTGAGGTAGAATTTGTTGTGCTTGGCTAGTTTATGCCCATCACTTCTTGTCCCTGAACAGAGTTTGGCACCATCCTCTTGGCAACTGCCCTTGGGATATTTTATGATGAAAACCCCTCTAAGTCTTCTCTTCTCCAAACTAATCAGACCCATCTCCCACAGCCTCTCCTCATCAGAGACATGCTGCAAACCACTTCCCATCTTTATGTTAATCCCACTGCATTCCTGTTTAGTTCCCTCCTGCCTGATAGCACAGTCATTGGAGAAGGAGATATCCAAGACTTGATATTCATTTCAACATTTTCAGATTCAAATGTTGAAGTAACCTCCAAAATTCTTTGAACAGAAAACTTTCCATTGCTGTGAATAAGATCCAATGGGGCTGTTGCTGCACATGTGGACACTTCATCCAGCATTTTACAGAAACAAGCCTCATTTGTAGTTGTCTAGGAAAGGCATAAAAACTGCCTTCCCACAGTTTTATGCAGGCCTAACAGGCTCATTTCATGTCATCAAATTTATTGTCATGCTTCCTGACTTGGATGTGCATCACTTGAAGCATTCCTAGTTTAGACAGGAGATTTATGAGGCCAGCTGAGCTCCTGTGTTTAATTTGATTCAGGGAAATTTCCCAGAACTTTCCAGGGGGAACTCAGTTATAAATCCAAACATCATATTTCATAAGGAGATTTTACATTTTCTCCTAATGTGTTAAAAATATTTCCTTGAGGTGTGACTGTGCTGTAGCCTACACATTTCTTTGTTCTTTGTTCATTTTTTGTTCTTTTTTTGCTTGTTGTCTCTTACATATATTGCAGATCTTTTAATAGAAAATGGGCCTAGACTTGCCTGTTGCCTGAGTGCTGAGGTGGAAATGACATCTATTAACCTGAAAGTCAAATGTCTGCACTTGCAGGGGGATTACTGCCCAGTGTGTCTGAGTTCTTTAGAGAACAGCTTTTCCCAACTCTATCAATGGCATTAAAAGTTGTCTCTTAAGGAAAAAAGTAACCAGGCAGTTTAATGACTGTGTGTGTGTAGAATCCAGCTACTTTAGTAAATATTCACACCAAAAAAATTCATATATATCCGGGCTGAAGTGAAGGAATATAGTCACTCCAATTTATTTTAAGAGAATATGACAAAATATTGCCTTTCCAATGAAGGGAAAAAAATTGTCATCAATGTGTTCCATTCAGCAAAGACATATTAAAAACTCCAGGTCTCATTAGTCCATGTCACCCAGATTTCCCCCCTACCTCTCTCACTGGACAATGCCTTTGTAAACCCTTGTAAACCCTACTCTTTTGAGTCTGTTAAAGCTGAGAAATAATGTATGAAAATAACTGCTTGATACTTTTACATGTTTATGACTAAATCCTGATTGACTAGAGGCTTTAATATTTGGAGTCCAGGTAAAATTCATAGCTAGGAATTTCCATTTTCTATTTGTGTTGACAAGTCAGCATTTTTAAAATGCTTAGCAGAACAGTTCTCATCTTAACCTCATGCATCTAAATATTAAAAAGGTAGCTGTGATGCACTCTGATATCCTGCTGTTAAACAAGAACTTTCACTCTCAGGCTGTCAAACTAGTCTCTTCAGAAATATGGATTCTGGGAGGGAAATCTTAACCACTGGACAGCAAGAGAGGAATAAAATTCATAGAAAGACAGTGGTACAAAACCTGTTTTTGAAGAGATAAAATTAAAAATTAATAGAGCTGATACATTGTAGGATTACTGTCTAATAGTGTATAAATTGTCTATATTATTTTCAGAGGGGGTTGGTTTGGTTTGGTTCATTTGATGCTGAGGAAGGACTTAGCTGGAAAACTTAGTGATACACAAGACACAGGGTTATTTAAAATTTTTTTGCATCTTACACAGGCATAAAGTTCTCTCATGTTGTGTTGCCTCAGTTTTGTAGGCAAAGGAGTTATGCCTTAATACACAGCTGGTAAACTGAATAACTGAGGGGGGACATGGGGGGCCTCAATGAAAAGGGCACATGAAAGAATCATTTATACCATGAATTTTCCTATTTCTCTTTAATGATTAAAGTTTTTTCTCTGCTGAGAGTGAGGGAAAGATATGAGACAAAAATTTGTGTGTTCAAAACCAGCGATGATCAGTTTTCTTCTGTCTCAGTCATGCTCAGTGATTGTACCTGATCTCTGCAGTTTTGGTCTTCTGGTGTCCTTGTGGTACCTAAATGCTCTTGGAGCGAGTTACACTTCTTCAAAGACCCTTTGTTCTCCCCTCTTTCCCCAATGAAGAATTGTGTTCTGATCTGTACACTTTGTTTTACTCCTCTTCTCTCTTCCCTGTCAGTTGACAATTGGCAAAAAGCCTTTTTCCAAAAAGAGAAATCCCTTAGAATGTGTTGAAAGGTGGTCACACTCTGGATTAGCACCTCTTTGGGGAGCACTGTTTACAGAGCAAAGCTATCTCTGGCTCCAAGGTAGTTTTATTTTTTTTTTCTGTCTGCTGTGTGTGCAGATCACAGGCAGACAAAAAATGCCTCATGAAGGTGTTACCAGAGGGTGGGCAATCCTGCAGCACCTGCTGTTACTAACATTGGCATTTCTTGTGTTTCCCTTTCATGTCTGCATGTTGCACTGAATATTCCCTAAAACAGAGGAATATCTGATTTTGTTGACAACATACACTGGTATTTTTAGATGCATATTACTATCCAATGAGTAATCTGCACGGAAGGAAAAATTTCACCATTTCTGGGAGATAAAACTGTTTCTTTGCTCATAATTCACACCTTGGCTTGGCAGGGAAAGAAAGAATTCATGTCCCTGCTCTCCCACATGCACTTGCTCCCAAAGCAGTGTTATCTCTGGTGTGGCCATGATGCCAAATTTGTGAAACTGGAGTATCAGAAATCCATATGTTGGATGGATAAGTTGACATTTTATTGACTGTGACCCAGGGCTATGGGTTGCTCCATCTGTGGTCTGTGCATGCAGAAAGTGTTAGGTATGTGCTACTTCTGGAGTAGATTTTGTGCTTAAGGAAGGAAGCTGAGTGAATAGACCCCAAAGTCAGTCCTGCAGTCCCATAAACTGCCCTGCTGGATCCCCATGAATCCTGTACATCAGCATTAAAACTGCACTTCTTCTGGTGTTGAGATTTCCCAGCACTGACTCTCATTAAAATTCCTTGTTTCCAAACCTCAGGGAGGTCTTACCCTCTGCTTTTAGCTCTAATGAGGCATACAGGCTCTCTTGCTTGTTTAAAGACCTACTCAAATGAGATCTTGGTTCCTTTCCTCTCTCTACTTTTCCCTGGCTTCCCCCTTGCATTCCAACCACCTTGGCAGGAGCCCTGGCTGATCCCATGCCCAAGGGTGACTGTGCTGGCACAGCAGCTCAGATTCTGGCCCCTACCTGCCAAAGAAATGGTGGCTGCTGGGTTGTAAAACACTGATCCTTGGCCATATCCCATTCACATACTTGCTGTCAGTACAGCAGCAAAGAGGGTGTGGGCCACTTTTCTGCCCCTTGACATTTTGTTTTGTCCCTGGAATACATGCTGCATTTTCAGAGAAAAGACCTTCAGGCAGTTGTAGCCTGCCCGTCCTCCTTCCTGCACGAGCTGCTTATTCAGCCTGGGAAAACTGACTTTTTTGGCTTTTGCCTCTTTGCTGACTTGAGGTGTCTGCCAAATATGCACTTTCACAAGAAATGCAGTCAGCATATGCATCTTTGGAAACAAAATTTGTTTTGATTATTGTCCTAGGTTGTCACTGTGCCATTCCATGGGTGTAATACACAGGCAGTGACAGGACAAGGGCAAGTGGCTGTAAACAGAAGTGACATTTAGATTAGATATTGGGAAGAACTTCCTCATTTTGAGAATGGGCAGGCCCTGGCACAGGGTGCCCAGAGAAGCTGTGGCTGCCCCTGGATCCCTGGCAGTGCCCAAGGAAAGGTTGGATGGAGCTTGGAGCAACCTGGGACAGTGGAAAATGTCCCTGCCCATGGCAGGGGTGGCACTGGATGGGCTTTAAGGTCCCTCCCAGCCCAAACAAGTCAGGATTTCCATGATTCTGTGATTCTCTATTACCATTCTTTCCATGCTTTGTTTCTTTTTTTTCCATTTATGATGGCAGCAAATGACAGCATTGGTGAATGCCAGCAGAAGGCACCAGGATCTGCTCACTCCAAATATCTGCAGTGCCCAGATGGAAATGAGTGCACATGGATGTTGCCACAGTTCTTTCTTCTCCATCATTGGGTTCATATCTTATTACAAAACTTTCCTATGGATCAAGTTGTGTGCTGATTTGACTTATACCAGACTCATCTTTTCCTAAAAAACCATCCTGAATTTCTTTTTTGAGAACATAGAAAGTTTACAATTGGAAAAAAATGTCAAAAGGGAAATATTATTGTCTCCTGTTTGAAAACCAGATAAACCTGTGTCTTTTTTTTTTTTTTCCTCACTATATACTAGTGGGTTGGTTTTTTTCCTATTATATTTATCTTTATAGAATCCACTTCTGGTAAAATAGAAACTCTCCCTATTCCATGAGCCTATAGCTTCCAAACTCCAAAACTAGTCCATGACTAGTGGGCTAGGAAATCTGGCACAAAGCTAGTGAGTAATGACAGGAGGTTTCCTCCACTCCAGTCCAACACAATGAATGTGTTGTGTAATAACTAAATGATTTGGAGGCTTCTTCTGATCTCTGTCTTCTATTATGGACATATTTGTGCACAGTGAAGAAGTTTAAATCCTGGCAGAGAAAGATATGAAAAAAAAAACCCAACAAACAATTCAGCCAGGAAAGAAAAAACAGTCATAGGGGAAAATTTTTGAGAAGGAGGATGAAGAGGTGGGGTGGGGAGAAGCTCCTCAGATCATTTACTGTGGCAATTGCTTTTTTTTCTTAGTGAAGGGAGGCAAATGCTTTATCATTGCCCCACACTTCCATTGTAACTTTTACTTTCTATAACAGAAGACAACTTTTATTTTTGCTTTTTGCTCATTTTATAACATCAGAGTCTTTCACTTGTTTGAAAAGACTACACAAGGTGCTGAGTAGTAAAATCCAGCTGTCTAATTTTGCAGGTTATTATAGTTGCCAAAGACATAACAAAAGAGCAAAAGAAAGACTTGAAGATGAAAGCAGGAGTACTGAGAATTTTAACTGTGAAGATCTTACTAATGCAAGAGCAAGCCAAAATCTGGACACATAGAAGAGGGGATGAGTTATGTTATTTATCAGCAAAAGAAAGCTGTAAATGGAAAACAAACAGGAATTCATCTAGAGGTTAATTCCACCAGCACCACAAAAAAAAGGAAAAAAAAAAAACACAAAAAAGAACACCCCACCCCCCCAAAAATTTTTAATTTTGGTTCTGAGTGACTTCTTAGTGTAGAAGTTCTGAGGAATTATCCAAATGGGTGGCAGTGAGAAACAGTAAAGTGTATAAATATTTATTGAAGTCAGGAGAGACAGGAATCACTAAGGAAAATATTTCCCTTGGCAGTAGGCTTTCTAAAGACTTTCTGCCCTTGTAGAAACCTTGTGTTCACTCACTTACAAGGCACTTTCTCCCCTGTGCTGCTGGGGCCTTGCTGAAAGTGAGGAATGTGTCTTAAACTCAGATTAGGCTAAATTCAAATGACACTGTAATATAAAAAAAATTGGAATTAATAAAGTGAATTTCTCCGAATTGGAGTCCAACTGAATTAAAATTGTGTATGAATGAAATGGGCGTTTTTGCTTTCTGTACTTTCCCATAAAATATCGTTCTTTATGTAATTCTTTCCCATTTAAAAAATACAAATTGATTTTTAAATCTATGACACAGATTTAGACTGAATGTAAGGAGGTACTGCTAAATCATTTTGTATCGATTTCCTTCACTTTACCATGCATTTACTAACGAGGACTTCTGACAGTCCAGCCATTTGTTCTGCTCTTTTTCAGGAGGCAGCAAAAGCTTCTTGTGAGTCCCAGGTTCTGCTGCCTCAGATGTGCTTTTTTTCTGCTGGGATGTGTCAAATAGCAAAGAACCTAATTCTGATCCACAGACATTCACATTTAATTAATTTCAGTAATTGATAATGTTTAATTAATGACTTGCACTGTCAGCTTTATAAAAGGGATTTCTTGTATCTGTATATCTGTAAAAGCGGATTTTTATTTTTTTTTAATGGAAAATTCTTGCACTAGAAATAATGGAAAAAACACCCATTTACTAAACAGATGCATTGGCAGGGAAATATTCAATATTAATTTGAATCTAAGCAGCATGGCTGTATTTGGGTGAGCAGTTCAAAACAGAGAATTCTGAATAATATAGTGCATGTATTTTGGAGGAGGCAATGTGTACATGTGCTTGATTCTTTTGGTAAATATACAAAGCAAGGGGTAAGGGGGAGACTTTTGAAAAGCATTTTGGTCATTTGCAGATAGCCTCTCACCTGTCTCCTGTAGAGCTAATGCAGCCTTTCAGCTGCTGTGCATTGCACAGCTCCAACCTCCTGCCCATCCCAAAGCACTCTGTGGGATCACTCTGGGTGTCACATTCAGCACCTTGCAAAGGACAAGCCTCAGGTGGAGCATGCAAAGCATCACTACAGTTGTCACTTCAGCCCAGCTTGACTACTTAGATCCACATCCTAAAATTAAATATCCTACGGCTTTGAGGTTTTGACAGTTTCTCTTAAAATCTGGAGTTGATCTCTTCTCTTTACCCCTTCTGGGTTCAACGCACACAAAAGTCTATCAAAGTTACTACTTTTGTGTAAGAAAAAAGAATCCCACAGCATTTCTTTGTAATAACTGTTCAGCTACAAAATTTTATTGGTCTCCTTCTATGTTCCCTCTAGAGGATGTAATGCACAAAAGCATTGCCACGGAACATATAAAATTACAAATGAAATTTATTGTAAAAAGTAGAATGTCTTCTGAACTGGTGTCAGTATTTATTTCATTCATAAACCAAAACTGCAGGTATAATATATTCATTGTCAGCAAGTTCAGGTGTGTAAATTGCCATCCAACAGTATTGACTGATATAAGACAGATATTGAAAAGACAATTTAAATTTACTCTTCCAAACATAAACTGTTCCACAAAAGCACTGTAAAAACTCTTTCAAGGTTTTGTGTTGTGCTTCACATTTATGGTTAACTACATAATTTGGTTGTGTCGTAGTCCACTGTGTTTGGCAATTTGGCATTAAAGGCCTGCAAAGCAGATTGGATCCTCACCACTTCACTGGTAGACAATTTGAGTCTGTGACGGAGCAAGCAAGAGAAGAGGTCCAGACGACGTTGGCCAGGTGGAGAGAGTTTATTTACACGATCCCGAATCTCCAACAGCTGCAAAAGTGCTGAGTCCTGTGAGCCCTGAGTGTAGGGGTAGTCCAGCTGCAAAATCAAGTCTCGAATTGCTTCTGGGTCAAAGTGCATGCTGTAGCCAAACACTTGGATGTTGTTGATTTTCATGTAGCCCAGATTTCTTGAGGGATCAATAAATTCCAGGGGTTCGTAGTAGATGCTCTCATTGCCATTTGGACCATTTGACTTTATTCGACTCCTCAAATAGATGTGCACAGTTTCAAAAAATGTCTTCCACTTGTTGCCTAGAGTCAGCGTCCAGTTATAACACTGAAGGGGTAAGTCCAGTTTAGTCCGCTCCCAGTCTGGGAAATTATTTTCATTCACAGGCATAAACCAGCTCTCAGAGTGGCTGCCCCCAAAAGGGTTGATATAAACAGCAAGGACGGGCTCCAAGGTGCTGTTCTTAGTCAGGCAAATTTGCAGAGACAGGCCCAGTATCATATGGACCAGGCTGGACTTGTACTTGTTGCTCTTAAGAGTCAGGAGCATCCTCTTGCGCCACGAGGACGGGTCGAACCAGCTGTTGAGGCGCATGTCGTTGCTGATGAAGATGGCGTGCACCTCGATCCTCCTGTCCGTCTTCTGCAGCAGGTACCTCATCTCCAGGTCCTGCAGGTCCGTCTCGAAGCCGATGTAGTGCTCGGTGGAGTCGGCCACCTCGGGCCTGCACAGCCCCTGGCTCAGCATGTAGCCCGTGTTGCAGCTGCCGCAGCGCGTGCGGTTGTCGGCGGCGCAGCTCAGGCAGGCGGGCCCGTCCCCCAGCGTGCAGGGCAGGGACCCCTGGCACGCCACCTGGTCGTTGGGGCACGTGCACGTGTGGGTCTCCTCCGAGAAGCTGCCCAGGAGCCCGTTCTCGTTGCAGTACAGGAACGACTGGATGCGGTTCAGCCAATAGTTGGAAGACCTGCAACGTGAGAACAGCTTGTTTTAGCAACACAACGAGTGCAGCTTTGTTATGTTTTCTCAGAAAGGGAAAAATAAAGCTGGTTTCAGGGTCAGACCAAGGCACGATGGCATCTGCTGTCAGATAGATACAGGTGTAATTTGGCTCTTAGTATGCAAAATCACAAAATAAAAGTTTTCTTATGAACCCACAGGCAGGACAGGAACATTTAGTCCATGTATTTGTTTTCTCTGTGTCTCTGTCAAGGAAGCCTGACAGACCACCATTTTCTGTAACTTTTTTCAGATTAACATCCTGAAATCCTACGCAGTTGAGATTATTTTGTGTGTTCTGTTTGACCAAAGTGCTTTGTGTGTATCTAAGTGTACAACTCTGATGTCCCTCTATTCTATTATGAAGATTAGGTTTTAGATTTTTTTTACTGGCTGGAGCTGCATTGATTTATAGACAGTGAGCCAAAATCCTTTCCTAGAATAGCAGTAGGTCCCTGCTCCCCACCTAAAGAGATTCTTTAGATGACTTCCAGCACTACAGAATCTCTACAGGAGGCCATGCATGAGCATGTTGTGTTTACTTTTCATCTTTGGGGACAAAATTAAAAGATCACTTTAATATTCTTCTTGTCATTTCATTTTGGTTTCACTAGGAGGTACAGTTAATATCCTACATCACACTGGGAAAACATACTGAAACCAACAGTTTAGGCTGATGAGGAACAGCCACTAGGAGAAAGACAATGGGAAGAGCAGAGCTGCATGGAAATAGTCAGAAAAATTATCTTATTTGCATTTCCAGCTCCTATTACTCCCAGCAATGCACAGTTTAAAGAACTTGTTTTGTCTGCTGCAATCAGATCTATTGTTGCCACATGAATGATGATGGTTGTAGAGTTTCTTCCCCTTTCATTACACTGTTTTGGAGAGAAAATGCAAGACTCTCATTTACCCCCGACCGACTTTTAAGTCACATCTGAATTTGTCTCAAGGAGAAATCCATGGCCTCTCAAAGTCAGATATTTTGGAAACATGAAAATAAAGTTCAGTACAAAAATACATCATATACTTTGGTGACTTTTTAAATCTTCCTATTGCTTTGCTTTTTTAGGGCAGGAATCTTGGTTGTCCAGGATTGGGGGTTTATATGCCTATAGCTCTATTTATTTTCTAAAAGCATAAGTAAATATAATAACATTCACAGCATTAACATACCTTATCATTTTTCTTCTTGGTGCTTATTTCAAAGTCAGCATTAAGCAAAAATATTCTGGGTGAGCTTATTCCTTTGCTTCCTGATTAAAAATCACTATGTCCATTCTGCAGGCAAGGTCGATGTCACAAAATAAAAGTTACCCCAAAACTGAGAAGACATTAAAGCTATCCCAGGTGTAATTGGAAGTTCCTGGTTTTGTCTGGGCTGTTTTGACAGCAGCCTGCACATCTGGAGCTCTTCCAGCCAGACCAGGTGTGTGACCCTGGTGCCCATTTTGGGCTGAACTCTCCTGTTTACTTCTGTAATTCCATGGGCACCACAGCAACCAAAACAGAGCAGATTCTTCCCAGGGGAGGGAAACCAACCTTTCAAAGGCCTCTCTTTGCAGCTTCTCCCTAATCCTTTGTGCTCCTCTGTGCTTATTTAAGAATTGATGCTGAGTCCCAAAAGCTGCTGTCTGGTTTGTTTACTCTAACTCTTTGGTTAATGCCATTTGATTTGCAATAGCCTTCATCAAGTTGTTGCCTTGTGATTTGTCACACTGGACAGATAACAGGGCAGATTTCAGGGCTGTATTATTTGCATTTTAATCTCCAAGTTTTCTGCTGGTGTTGTTACTACCAGGTGCTACCACATGATTACTGACACTGACTGAGTTTGTGACTGTCACTGTTTAACATCCTCCTCCACTTCTGTTGGGAACAGAAGTCCATGCCTTTGTGAAGTTTTGTATTAGGAATACATTTTCAGAACACATTTCCAGAAAATCTCTTTTACATAGACCAGCTCTGAGCTTCCAGCTGCAGTTTTTGAATTCATCTCAGTAGAAGATCAACAGCTGAAGAGATTTTCTGAGTGAATTTTTGAATATTGTTTTATTGAGGCAGATTGGGTGTCCCTGGAAAGGTTTTGTCAGCAGGGAGGCAGGCACAGTGGTGTCCTCTGGAGGAGGAAGCTGGGGTGGGACACAGCTGTCTCCAGCAGATGTTCTGCTCTTTACCCAAAAGCTTTTTTAATCTTATCTCCTTCTCCCTTCCTGCTGAATGCAGTGAGTGAGAGCGTGGCTGGGTGTGTAGGGGCAGTGATTAAACCACCACACAAGGAGATAATTTCCAGGTTAAAGTTGATCCCTGTTGTGTTTCATGTATCCTCTCTTCCTCTTAGACCTAGTCAGTAGCATTACAATTTTTCATATTTATTTATGTATAACATCGCTACTTATAATTATTTGGCATTGAAACAAGTAAAAAAACTGTTCTGCACATTATTTTTTTTTCATATAGTAGAGGTTTTGTGTGGGAACTTCTGCATGGTTGGATGGGAAAAATACCTGAAATGCAGGGTGCACCAGGCAAAGGAAAAAGTGGAAACTGTGGCATTGCTTCAGAGTGGAGGAGAGGATGGAACTGGGAACACAGGGAAGGAATTCTCTCAAACAGAGAGAAAAAGGGGTGACTGGAAGAAGACATCCAGTGAGGAATTTGGCACTCTTGGAAGAGGAGAATTTTCTACTGTTGGAATAAACTTACTAAAACCAGCAACATTAATTTACTGGCAAGGGTTCATTTGGTTTGGGTTACCCACTTTTCCAACCACATGGTGTATAAAACATTGGGTTTTTTTCTTTATTTATGATGCAATCTACGGTTTTGATGATTATAAGAAGCAAAACCTTTAGAGTCACTTAGTTTTTTGTTCTTTTTTATTTTTAATGAGCCTACCTTCCTCCTTATAGCTTGTTAGAGAGTAGAAGCAGCAGTTTAAAAATCTGCATGAAAATAACAAACTGTAATAGTAGGCAAGTTTGTTTCTATAACTTAGTTATGCTGTTAGTAACTTAACATTTTCTGCCTTATTTAAACTGTTATGTCTTTGATGATTAGCAGTTACAGAGAGGTCAACAACTTTAGAGGGAGGGAGGTTATCTCTTTATCCAATGAAGTTCAAAACAATAACATTCTAATATTATTGCCTTATTTTGATTTTTTTTTACCTGATTTTAACCAGAGAGATTTAAAGAAGAATCTGCTTATTCTTGTCTTTGATTATTTAGCAAATACAGTCTATTTAAAAACAAAATCTACTTCCTTATTTAGCTGCTTGTTTTAAAATTAGTCATTAAGGAATACTGTTACTCTTTGCAAAATTTATTGCTTTCGGTGGAATGAATTAAGGAAATTATGTGAAAGTCCTTAAAATACCAGCAATACCTACTTTATTTGAGCCACTCATCCTTAATTGGTTAAATTCACACAAAATCATTCTTTTTCTCCTAGAAATTCAAGATCAGGATAAATTCTGGGCCCTGCAGCCAAGGGAAAGGTTTGGCTGGAGGAAGATGTGTCCTGCAGGTCAACACCTGGCTGAACATCTGGAGCAGCTGAGGCTGCCACAGCCACTCTGAGGATGGTGGCAGCTGGGAGCTGAGGGTTTTTAGAGATGAGAGGTGACATCTCAAGTGCCAGACTTGCTAACCCTGTGGCAAGGGCTACAAGCATTGCTAGCTTGGGGCTGGAGTTCTAGTGGGGGCTGGGAAATAAAGCACCCTAAACCAACTGAGAAAGCAACATGACCACAGGTGCCCTGAGTGAGGCTTGAAAGAGTTCTTCAATTATTCTTTTAACCAAAAAATACTATTATTTCATTTGGAAAATTACATGCTGGCCTGATGAGTTAGTTTTCCAAACACTAGGGTATAGAACTAGCTTCCAAACCTAATGAAACCACAAGAATATTCCTAGTCACTCAACTGAGCTTCAAATAAAAATGGAATGCTTGAAATACCTGTGTCTTCCTCATAATGCAAAATTGTGTGATAATTTATAATCAAAAGCTATTTTTGGATTTACACACTTGAAATCACGTTACTGTAGAAGGAATTTTTAGTTTAATTAAATATGATACTTGGTATGTACAGAATATTCATCAAATTACATAACAAATTGCACCTTCCTGGAAACTGTTTGGAATTTTAAAAAATTTTTTTATTAATATCAAGTCATTGAAATCAACCTTTCAAAACAAGCACAAAACTACAGAAGAGGTGCTAAACCTGGACAGAATTTCTATGAAAACATGAATATTGATTGTCCTGTTAGTAGAAAACCTGTTGTCTCAATAGGTAATAGATCATCAAGCCTCTGCTCTGATTTATGAACACTGATCCAGGTAACCCATCCAAATCCCAAGCTCCTGCCTTTCAGTTAACACCCCAAAACTAATCTCCATCATTCTGGGGTTTGAATCTCACCATTGACTGCAAAGAGCTCCCACTCATACAAATCATGTATGGAAGAACAATTCCTCCCTCCTTGTTAACTTCTCTGATCAAATATGTCAATGTGAAAATACCTAGAGGTGCACGACAATGTCCCACAGATTTTCTCAGTTCTTATCATTTACTTGGAAGTAGATTATTAACTAATCCTGCTTCAATGACAACTTTAGCTCCAATTTATACTCATTTCCTACTCTGCTACAAGCTCAGGCTACTGTTGCAGGATGAAGATATTCCTGTGGTTAAATCTGCTCTCCTGTAAATTGCACCAGCTTTCAGGTGGAATGCTTACAGGGGAAACAAAACCTGCCAGATAACCTCACTTTTACACGAGCATGGTAAAAAATATGATAATCCTAGGGAAGTTAATGCAACAATTAACAGCAGCCAAGTTTCTGATGAGAATCTTAATGACAGGCATAAATCATAATTCTAAAGTGCATTTTAAATATCTCGCAATTCTTTTCTTACTATGAAAAAAAAAGCCACTTTACTTAAAAACAGGATTATTTTTACTAGAGCAGTTGCAAGCTTAATCCAAATCATGTGCCTATTCCTGTTCAGTACACTGTAACACTAAATGTAAGAACAAAGCACTGTGGCCACCCTATAGAATAGCTGGAACAAGTATTTAATCATGATATGACGCTTTTACCTCCTTCTCTGCCTCACTAAGTGCTTAACATCTGTTGTACATCAGATGGCTCAGTAGCAGATGATGAGTACTCAGTGAGGCAGATGCTAAGCAAAAAGATGAAGACAATTTAACAAGAAGAGGAGAGGCAGTAAAATACCCATTACCTACTTTCCCTTCCTTTGGAAGCCAAGTCCAGTATAAATCTGTGAGACAGCAACATCACCACCAAATGCACTTACAGACATGTCTACAACATCCTACTCTGGATCAGATGGATTTTCATCTTGGGAGAGACAAATCAGACTCCAAGTGCTTTGTTTCTGAGCTGTGATTCAAAACAACAACAGTAATTGATGCTTAATTTGATAATGGTCTTTAGGAGAATCTTGTTTTCTTCTAGGAATCAGGGTAAAGCTATCAACTGCACAGTAGCCAGAAGAGCAGTGAGTGATTGTAGAATCACAGAATCACAGACAGATTTTGGGTTGGGAGGGAACTTAAAGCCCATTCAGTGGGGATGTCCACCCCCTGCCATGGGCAGGGACAACTTCCACTATCCCAGGTTGCTCCAAGCTCCATCCAACCTGGCCCTGGACACTTCCAGGGATCCAGGGGCAGCCACAGCTCCTCTGGGCACCCTGTGCCAGGGCCTCACCAACCAAACAGAGAAAAATTCCTTCCTAATATTTAATCTAGGCTGTCCTCTGGCAGTGGGAAGCCATTCTCCCTCGTCCTGTCACTCCATCCCTTGCAAAGATTCTCCCTCTTTCTTTCCTGTGGGTTCCCTTCAGGTACAGTGAGGTCACCCCAAAGCTCCTCCAGGTGCACAACCCCAGTTCTCCCAGCCTTTCCTCCCAGCAGAGCTGCTCCATCCCTCTGCTCATCCTGGTGCCTCCTCTGGCTCTCTCCAGCAGCTCCAGCTCCTTGCTGTGCTGGGACAGGGCTGGGGCAGCTTGCAGGTGCTCAGGGTCTCACCTGAGCAGGGCAGGGGGGCAGAACCCCAATCCCTTTCCTGCTGCCCACGCTGGGGCTCAGCCCAGGGCACCAGGGGCTCTGCTTTGGGGCAGGGCCAGCTCTCACCCACAGCCCCCCAAAGTCCTCCCAGGGCTGCTCCCTCTGCTCCTCCCCAGCCTGGACTGACCCCAGGGGTGTCCTAACCAGGTCTTGTTAATCCTGAGATCCCCTTGGGCCACTTCTGGAGCTTGTCCAGGTCCCTCTGGATGCCATCCTGTCCTTCAGGGGTGTCACCTGCAAACCTGCTGAGGGTGGCCTTGATCCTTCTGTCGTTAGAAGATTGAATGCTTTTCATTTATTCAGCCTCACAAAATTAACCACCACTCAAATAAATGTGCCCCAAATCATTTTGCTGTGGCTCATGTTAGAGGTATGGCAGTGAGGCTCTTGGTGGCACTGCAAATCCCACTGCCAAAGATGGCAAACAGGAGCAGTGCAGCTGCTCTGAGCCCACAGCTCACAATTTCACAGCTGCTCTACCTGAGCCAGGTACTTTAAGGCTGATCCAAAGGTCTGGGTTGTGTGGGCCATGGTGAGCACAGTGAGTATTGCAAAGCAGGGAAGGCCTGATGCTTTTCTAAATGTTTGCTTTCTAAAGGAAAGAGAAACCTCTACCTAAGGGATGACTGCTGGCATACACAGAAAGGATATTAATTACCTATGGAATTTTAAAGGAAATGGTGTCTCTATATGCTAAAATTGCTTCCAGCATTGAAGTGGGTGCAGTAGCTAAAGAAATCTGTCTCAGTGTGAAGATACTCTGTAGTGACTGGATAAACATGGAGCACGATTCTGGATTGTGTTGCTGGGGCTATTCACAATCTAAACTGAATCTACTTTGAATTATGAAGGCAAAATACCTTGTTTTTCCTATTAATCAGATTTAAGGAGAGCCTTTCCAGATGCCTCAGCCCTCCTGCCACCATTCTGCAGCTGCTGCCTGGGCCCCTTAGGGCTGGTACAGCACAGTTTTAAATTAATAATACATGTCCTTCCTTTTAAATTCCAGATAGTCTTTATATTATGAGAAATAGAGGAATTCAGCCCCTTCATTAAGTGGTTGAAACCTTTTGCATCTCATAAAGAAAACTGCCTATATAATGGGTTTCATGATGTTTCAAGTTAAACAATATTTTTCCATCAAAACATGTAATATTTCAGAGGATATTTCTAGTTGGTCTGTTATGAATTGATTTACAAAGCTTTGTAGTTTTAACTACATTGATGACCCTTATAATTCTCATAGTAACATTTTTCTAATATGAAACATTTCTGCCACACACACCCATTAAATAATAATTAAAAAAAAATAAGATAATATATCCATAATTCTTCTGACACAGCCTAATCATAATGATGACTGTGGTATATTTACTTGAGCATCAAAGTGCTTTGTAGCACAAGTATTTATGTAAAGAAAGCTAAATCAGATAGATATATATATATATATATATATATAAAAATAATGATCCAAAGTACAACAGGACAAAGGAATTACACAGAAAATTAATTAATGGAGTCAATTTTAGAATGAAAAGAATCAGAGCTGTTTGGAAAATTAAGAGTTTCCATGTAAAGGAGGAAGAAACTTGCTACACACATGCATAAAATCCCACCAAAATACTCCAGCCAAAAACCACAGAACCAGTCAACCAATGTGTGCTTCACTCACCTGTTGGGTATCAATGTATGTGTGTGCTTGTTTGCAGTATCAGATCTGTGAAAAATTGGCCTTGCCTCACAGATTAGCCTCTAATTTTATGTGCAATTTTCCAGGTGTATCTTAAAGTATAAATATATTTCAAATATTATGAAGTTATTACAAAGCTTAACTAAATGCCTCTGTTACAGGCAGGTTAATAAACTCCTGTAAGGCATCAGAAAAGCAAAAGCCAAATTTACTGCAATGTAATTATCTTTTTTTTGTGTGAAGTGTGAAGGAAAACTGTGGAAACATCGTAATGCACAATATTGAACAAACTGAAAGCAATCACTGCCCTGCCTTTACTTTTACAGGGGGAGGTAAGATGAGAGTGTGATAATACTGTGTACATTGCCATACACAGTCCTGGAGCAGTTCAGGTTGGAAAGGACCTTTCAGATAATCCAATCCTAGTTAATGTAGAGCAAGGGCACTGGCAGCTCTCTGCTCTGTGTTCAGCAGACCATAAGGTAGAGGCAAAAAAGAAAGAAATGAAGGAACACCCTGACTTGGAAAAGGGAGAAAAATTAAATAGGATTTTGAAATTAAGACTTCTTGCACTGAATAATTTAAGATGGAAGTGTAAATGTAGCTAATCCAGGAGTTTCTTTGAATTTTAGTATGTATATATAGCTGACATCAACCTAATTTTGATATTTAATCACAAGGAGAACTAAGCCAGTAGCAGCTACTAAAACCAACTGGATTCCCTTGAGGCTAAATACACAATAATAGGCTAAGTTGTTTATGTAACAAGATGTACCACAGCTCTAGTGGGCAATAGAAATTATAGAATGAATCAAAAAGTAGTTTTGACTGAAAGCTCTTTGTATGTAATGTGGCAGATCACACAATGTGTTGGAAATGAGAACAGAATGCTGTGTGCTTTAATGCTGTACTTCAGAGAGGAGGAAGCAGCCTCCATGTTTTTGGAGTGTTTTCTTCAAAACAGGAGTAAAGTAGAAAGTTCAGAGACTGGAGATAATTTCTGAGCTAAAGCTTTCCAATATATATAATCAAAAATCAAGCAAAAGGGTAATTGGTAAGGTTACTAAACCATAATAAACCCACAGAAATCCTGCTGCTGACAAAAGCATCCAAAGTTTCAATCATGATAAGGGATAAACCTGGATATGAAAAGAGATTTAGCACCAGAAAAAGCAGCCACCAGTTCCAGAGTTTCTGGAATTAAACCTCATTATTCCAGGTAAAATCAGAGCCCCATTAACAGCCAGTAGCAGAGAGGCAAGTCTATGATTACATCTGTGAAGCTGATACAAGACCATTACACCTTCCCATTTTCCTATTGATTTTGAGACAGGGCCTTTAGTCCTATTTTAGGCATCCTTATTCCCAGATACAAATAACTGAAATGAAATAAAATAAAAGAACGAACAAATAAATTAATGAAAATCTGTTTCTGAAAATTCTGTGTCAGATATAAATGTGGAGCTAGGGAAGATCTGCTTTTATTCCTGGCTTATTTCTGTGTGATGATGACTATGGACCAGTCACATGCTCTTTCCTTTGATAATGATCCTTATTTTTTCCCTGCTGTTTCCTATTTGGATTATAAATGTAGTTATCCCTAAAAGGTGCTATAATATAAACAGCAACAATCTGTCATTTTCTTCCATTGTGTAGAACCAGAAGGATTACAGCAAAGCAAGAATCTCCCAGACAAGAGTAATGGTCTTAATTAAAGAATACAGAACTCACTTCTGTATTCATACCTTGCTTATCATGTTATTAAACAAAATAAACCAAAATAAGATTGCAAGATCAGTGTGCTTTTTTCTCTAATTTTATAATAACTGAAAATAACTCTAATTTTTAGCAAACCCTTTAAATTTTAATACAGGCACAAAACAAATTGCAGAAAAGAGGTTTGGTTTTCTGCCATGGTATGTTCAAATAAATTGCAAGGACACCCTTAAATTTTTGAAGGAAAATTAAAAGCTGTCTAGAAAAGTTGGATCCTGATGTTTTATAAACAACACATATTTCACTTCACTTAATAATGTATAATTCTTGTAATAAGATGTCACTTGTGCAACAGTCACAAACAGACAAAGTATTAAAATAACTGGGCAAACGTTGCATGTCCATAATGTAAATTAGGAGACAGACTTGCAATAATGCTTATAGCAAATATCAAGTGATTTTATGCCCCTACAATAAGGAAGACATTTTTGTCTTCCTTAAGCAACCAAACCCACAGCCTGAAATGCAACAGGTGATAGGGAGGGTGATAAAAAGAGTAGCTGTCTACATGTTAATCTGCATAATGGAAAAATTATTATAGATTACAGGTTGAGGGAGCAAAGTCCCACCTTGGAAGATATGGAATTGTGATCTCCACCACTACAGGAACTCTGAATCACACCCTGAAGCAGTGACACTCTTATGGCAAAGAAAGACCATGTTACTCCTGAATCTCCATTTTTCTCTGTAGGTAATCTCCTCCTGATGAATTCATCCCCTACTGGTATTTTATGCCTTTCTATGCCATGATACTGAAGGATGGAAAGAAAATCTCCCCATGCAGAGCATCTTCCTTGATCCCTCACCATTTTTATTTAAGGGAACATAATTTAAAACACACACACAAGCACATCCTAAACAACAACAAAAAGCTTACAAAATACCCAACATTTTGGTCCACTTTAAATTCCTCCTTAGTAAAACTAACATGCTGCCACAGAAGGAATTAATTTAAGGACCTTGTCTTTCACAAAGAATTCCTAAGTGTTCACATCAATAACCAAAAGTGGGTTGCAGCAGACAAGATTTTCTTGCTGGAGAAGGAAAAAAGAGCTGTTAGAGAATCTGTTTTTCTGACAAGTGCCTACAGAGCCTGCAAAGGCATGTGCTTTAAGGAATATTTAGCATTATTAACAGAGTCATTCTAAGAATCTGGGATTGCAATCACAGTGGGACACTAAAGGCTCTGGAGGAATTCTATCATTAACAAGGTCTCTAGTATGCTTTATATAAATACATACACACACATATATATACACTATAAAACACACATTCCTCCTTAATACTGCAGGCACTCTCAGAAAGGTTTATCTGTCCTTTCCAGAAAGACCAGATGCTTCCACTTGGGAAAAATGAAAAAAAAGCAAATCTACAAAAATCCCCTGGAAAAAAAAAGAAGCCCTCCCAAACACACACTCAGGGGCTCTAAATTAACCAAAGGAACAAGGATCATGATGGTATTAGGGGAATGGTGATGATACTAATTAATGAAAATTAATCATAAAGAGATAAAATTGAATTTTTTAATGAGGACAGAGAAATTGCAAAGAGCTAATTTTCTTTGCCACTTTATACAGAATTCTACACCACCTGTCGTTCAGTATCTTTGCACTTTAAATTCTTGAAGCTCATGAAGGTTGGTTAAATTTTAAGATTGTGAATGAGGTCATGAAACACGAAGGATGTCATAGTGTTGATTTTTAAATGTTTAATTACTGGGTTAAAAGCACTACCAAAATGTCCCCAAAAGGGTTACATCTGTTCTTGAGGTTGAAAATGATATTGTACCTTCTATTTTATTTATAATAGAAATGTCAACAAAAGCCTGAATACACGATCCATATTGAAAAATCCAATCTGCCTTAAGAGCCTGTGCCTTGAAGATGTTCCAATCTGAGTTCAAACCACACAAAATTAATAGAAGGGGGCTGTAGGATGTGCTCACAGGGGTTTCAGAGCTGCAGTGAGGGATGGTGAGGACTGGAGGGGGATAACTGCAGAGCCATGGGTTGAAGTACAAGTCTGGATCTTTAACAGTTCCTCTGTCATGCAGATTTCCTGCTGTGCACACTGAACACCACTGAATAACAAGGAATAGCCACAAAAATAGCACTGATGTCCTCAGGCACACATATCATCCAGGATTTCTCCTGTTTGTCCAGCACATGAAGTTTGGAAATATCTTTTACACGGATTCTAGTGGATAAAGTGGCTTAGCATTTATATTAAAGGGGATTTTGCAGGGACAGGCAGATTGTGGAGGGATCTCTTTCAGCCTGCCAACCATGGCACTTTCAGCCAATCTTTGATGGCTTTTCCCTCTTCCCAGTCTGCTGCCACTTGTGGTGCTTCTGATGGACAGTGAAGGTAAGAGGGTTTGTCACAGGCAGGCAAACAGCTGCAGCACAAGCACTCTCACCTTGATGAGTAATTACACTGCCTCTGCCACACCATCCATCTCCAATGGCTAAAGAACTGAGGAGACCAAACCCACACACAATCCAGCGTTTTTCACAAGGCAGGATTGACACCCTGAGAAAGTCAGAGAAAAATTGGCTCTGCTCAAATCCCTTCTTGGGTTTTGAAATTTACTCTTAGGAGCCAAACCCTCCTCCAAACCCCAAACTGTGCATGATATAAGGAGAGCAAATTAGCATTGGCTTTACATCTGGCAGGACTTTTACAATCAGTGCTGCTTATTGCAATATAGCTCTGTCAAGCATTGCCATTATCTGAATCCCTTAATCTATCTAATTCACCTCCCTGTGGGCTTGCTGCAAGAAAATTATGGCAATAGCAAAAAGGACCCCTCTAACTTAAGAGCATTCCTGATCAATCACTTATCACTTAATATTTTTAATACCAGCCTGTAGCTCTGTTAAAAACCAGAGAAGCTCCTGCTCAGTGATGTAATTTTAAAAGTAATTTTAAGAGTACCACCTGTCCTTGTAACCAGCAGTATATTGCTAGTGATCCTTATTTACTCAAATAAAACTTGACTGAATTCTTTTAATACTCTGCAGCAGTTTCCAGTGGCTGTCTTTAGTTTCTATGGAAACACATTCAATTATTATTTTGTCACACAGGACTGAATTGCTGCATAGAATCTCTGTCCACAAATGGGCACTTGAACTCTTGAAAGAAATATCTCCACCCTCAGCCCCAGAAATAAAGGTTTGTTAGGTACTCAAAGACCACTTAGTTTCCCAGCATGAAATGATTGTGATGGGGGAAAAATTCGAATTGTCATGGCATAATCTTTACTGCATCCTACCAAATCCTGCAGCTTGAGGATCTCAACGATTTCCCATCTTCTAGCTGAGGATGGTATTAGGGTAAAAATAACCATTATAAGGAGGAAGATAGGGTTGCTGTGGGGGAAAGCATCATTGTCTTGCCAAGGGAGTAATTTTTTTCCTAGTGATCTACAATTTGATTCTTTCTTCTGCTTAAAATATTCTGCTGAAGTTGAGCATGGTTGTTGAGGTTGTTTCACAGACCTTTTAAATTTTGACCTCTTTAATACAGTTTGTATTTTTGTCTTTTATGGTTTGCACAACGAAAAACCTGTTTTCAGGTAATGCTGTTCAGCATGTAAAACATAAACCCATAAACCCTTTAGATGGAGAGCAAAACAACCTCTGTAGTGCCAAGGAATAATCCCCCACCCCCAAATCTTGGTGCTTATCCTCCAGTTAATCCTGAAGTCAAGCCCAGCCCTCACGTACAGGAGCAGAAGGCAGGGAGCTGTAAGACTGGCTGAATTCTGCCAGGAGAACCTGGGGAGCTAATTCCTGTGGCCTTTCCTAAAACATGAATCATGGCTTGGAGTCAGGGCATTTCAGTTTAGAGACAGAACCACTGGACTCCAGATTAAATGGACACAAAGTGGAGAGGAGATGACCAAAGGTGCACAAACCAGCTTCAGAAACCTGGCTTTAGCATTGTGGTAGCCAAAAGAAAAATAGATTTTCTCAACTCTCATACTGTTCTGCAGTAAAATTACATTTATTTTGATGTTGGAAAGCATTTTTTTTTATTTTCTTCTTGACAAAATTTCATTTCTGTTTTGGGAAGGGGAGCCTGTTTTGGTTTTTGTTTTTGTTTTGTTTTTATTTTTTTAAATAATCATTTAGTTATTTTTCTTTATAGATGATGATCTCTTTGAAGAAGAGAGGGGGCAACATCTTCTATAAAAAAACTGCTAATTATGAGCACCTTGTGTATAACACTGACCAAGTGTTCCTCTAAATATCACAAGGAAATTTATTACTAATACGTGTAGGATGGTCTACAAGCCTATTTCTAGGCAAACAGAGCAAATATTGAGGAATATACATAAAATGCATTGTGCTGGGAATTGCCTTATTCTAGGTCCAGAGCAGTTATGGAGCAGCTCTCTTATCTGGGAGGAAGGTGGAGGCAGCATGTTGTCCCCACATCACATAGATGGGACTTTTCCTTCTTTTGCCAGTGACTGATCCATAGTGGATATAGCTGCAATTCTTTTCCTCCAGAGCAGAGATCTTTCTCAGAAGTGATTAATGGATGGGACATTCTGTCCCCAAAGGACACCATGCCAAGGACAAAGAGACCCAAAACTCCTTCTAAGGGTCACATGAGGTCATATCACAGTGAACTCAGAACTAGCATTCCATTACCCTTTCCTTTTTCCTTTCCTTTCCTTTTTCCTTTCCTTTCCTTTCCTTTTTCCTTTCCTTTCCTTTTTCCTTTCCTTTCCTTTTCCTTTCCTTTCCTTTCCTTTCCTTTCCTTTCCTTTCCTTTCCTTTCCTTTTCCTTTCCTTTCCTTTCCTTTCCTTTCCTTTTCCTTTCCTTTCCTTTCCTTTCCTTTCCTTTCCTTTCCTTTCCTTTTCCTTTCCTTTCCTTTTTCCTTTCCTTTCCTTTCCCTTCCCTTCCCCCTTCCCCTTCCCCTTCCCTTCCCTTCCCCTTCCCCTTCCCCTTCCCCTTCCCTTCCCTTCCCCTTCCCCTTCCCCTTCCCCTTCCCCCCTTCCCCTTCCCCTTCCCCTTCCCCTTCTCTTTTCTTTCATCAAATACCAACCTTAAAACAGCAACTAAACCAGAGAGAAACCCTGCAAAGGTTTAGAAATTTGATCTGACCCCTAAAACCAAGCTATCCCTGTATTCCTTGCAGATACCTGCAGTCTTTTATTTATGTCTTTTCATTCTCTTTCCCTGAAAGTGGCTCATTAATTTCCCACATCTCAGTTCAACTGAGAGGGACCTTCTGCCCGTTCCAGTGTGTGCTGAGCCACCCTGAAGGTGCCACTCACCTGTGCAGTACATTTTCAGAACCTTTGAGCAGCAGTGATTGAGCTGAGCTGTAGGAAAAAATCAGCTTCTCTCCTCAGGCTCCACTACAAGGTAAGTGATTGGTGGAGATGTTGTTTCAGACACCACTCATGATTCTCCTGGTTTGCTGCTACAGCAGTGGAGTCGCTGAGCAGTGAATCTAATTTAGTGCATGAGCAGTGCTCATGTTCTGCATGACAATAACTTGCAAATACTTTCTCAGGCACTACATTTTCAGGCTCAGGGAGCCCTCTCCAATCAAAAACAGATTGTCCTTAATAGAATCTATAAATGTGAACTAGAGAATCTGTTCTATTTTCTTTTGCTCGATTTTTTTTTCCTTTGTAACAAGTTTAACCCAACTGTTTTCAGCTTTAGTGTCCTGATAAGACAGCAAATTCCATTTCCTGCTGTCTGTTGCTAAATTTGCAATTTTCCACAAGATCACTAGGTATGCAGTGGGAGCAATTTCTGTTTGTTACTTTGGAGAACTTACTATAGATAGGCAAAATGATTCTCACATTTTTGACTTGTCAAACCCTACCCTGATGGGTATTTAATACAAGTATTAAGGAAAAGATGATTAAGATTCTGCTCCTACATTCTCTTCTTTGTGAGGTTCTTTGTTGGTTTCATTTATTTCTTCAAACTTACAGTTTATTTTCTTGGATGTGATGGTTCCTTAAGCTTGTTTTTTATTCGAGTGGTCTTTTGCATTCCCTATTAACTCATGTGTCTGATTTTGATGGATCCTTCCTTTCAATATCCAAGAATTTGTCGAGATGAGTAGTTTTGCTGTAGCACTGTCCCAGTTACTTTGTACTTGTGTGGAGACACATTTGCTCTTTCTGTTTACTCTTAAATCCACACACAATTCCTTGTCAAACTCACACCTCTTCAAAAACTGGAAAAGATCATATGAAAATCCATCCATGAGGGTGGTACTGACCAATTAACAGACATCTTAAAGCAAAAGGAAGAAACAGCAAAAATATGTTCATAAATTATTTGAAACTGAGGGAATTTTAGGAAAAAATGTGGTCATATATGAGCACAGAGAAGTTCTCAAATGTGCAGGCACAAAGGAGATAGTGAGGATAAACACTCATAACTTGGTTTCTGGTTCTGAGACTTACAAATAATCTCACTGTCATCTAAGTATTCTTGTTTGGGACCCCTGAGGGACCACTCACCCTTGTTTGGTTTAATGTTGCTCGTGTTCCCACTTGGGTTCTGAGGGGGAAAAGGCTTATTTAGTGTATTGTCCATCAGTGCTGTCTGCCATTCCTATGCTATTTCTGCCAGCAAGATATGGAAGTCTTCAGATAACATCTAAAAAATTTGGAAAGGGTCAGAATTATCAAGAACATTGAGTTTCTCCATGTTTTATGAAAATAGTAAGATAGTCCTTAGAATGGAGAAACTGTTAATTTGCAATGTGAGCCCAAATAATTCATAGATTTATATGGGAATTCAGCAATGAGAGACTAATTTATAAGGAAACTGGACTTGCTAGTTTCAACATTTACAGAACTATTTTCTCTTTGATTTTTCTACTTTTTCAGTTTTAATTTTTTTAAAAAAACCCCAAAGATTCCTGAAAAAAACCTCCAACTATTATTTCCTACTTTTAAAAGCATCAAGAATCAGAATATGTTTTATCCATAGACCACAATATGTTAATATGCACTTACATTATTTATCATTCAAAAGGTTTTTGCTAAGGTTGGTATATTTTCATTATTCCTACTCTTCTGAGGGAAAGCAATGTCACCTGCTATTATTCATTTCTTGCTGACCTGCTAAGAATTCCTTATTAAATGTATGCTTCTCCTAGTAGAATCTATCCTTTTAAGAGCTTTAAGAGAACAGAAGTGGCACTGCAGTAATGTATGGTAAATAGTTAAGTACTAACTATTCATTGCCCTGTAAATGTGTGCAATACCATATGCTTACAAATAAACAGCTGAAAAAAAAAGGAGACTTCCACAGAAAATTGGTGGGAAGGGGGGAGTAAAATATATTTCTCCTATGTGTCTAGAGGTGTATTAATTATACTTCTAACCTCTCTCTTGGTGTTCAGGTCATCTAGGTGCCTGCTCCCAACATGGATGAACTACCAGGACACTCTGGGGCACATCTTCAGGCTCAGATGTTCTCCTTAAAAACCCTCTTCCCGCTCTTGCCATGGCTTTGGGGCTCAGGGAACAGTGACAGCTGTAATTCTGTGTAATTCTGTGCTCAGGAGCCCCAGGTGCTCCCAGCCCCAGCCATGCCCATCACCCCTGCACAGCCCACCTGGGTCCTAGGAGCTCAGCAAATATCTCTGCATGCACTCCCATGCTCAGCCAAGTATTTACACCTCTTCCAATATTTTTATGATGACCCCCAATGTCCCCCAAAGAGCCTTCCAACTTTTTATATTCCTCATCCTCCTTGAAGGGTGAATTCCAAAGTGGAGGACTGAGTTTCTAGGCAGTACATTTCCTTTTGTAAGAACACGGGAGCTGTTAAGACTCCAGTCATCATGTAACTATTCACAAGTGCTATGCTACAGTAATCCACTTTTATGGGAGTTTGGAAGATGAATATAAAATAACATAATCCCCAGCTGTGCTGTTATGTGCAAAGCCATCCCATTAATCACACTCAGTTTTGCTTTACAGCTAAAAGGTATGCAAAATGTTGCTGCCATTCAGGTGCCTCAGTATTAGCACTTGCACACCCTAACTGCATTTTAAAAGCTATCTTCTCAAGAAATTAAGCACTCAATCTTTTCCTTTCCTCCAGTGGAAATGGTAATTCAGCACCTTCTGATGTCAACAGCATTTGCAGAGCAGCCAAAAACTTTAGGTGAGCAAATGAAACCTCAGCACTGTGACAGCCTCCAGACCTGAACATGTAAAACATGTAAGAAAAACTCAAAAGTAGCAGAATTATTCTGTTTCTTTATGGATTATCTGAACTGATTTAGGACCTGTACTTTTCCATGCACAAATAAAGGCATGTGGTAAACCCACCTCATTATGGGTACAAGAGATTAGATTATTTGGGGTTCACAAGCATGAATTCATGCTAGACTGATGCTGCCAATAAAGACATGGAATTCTTCTGAAGGACTGTGGGAGCTTGCAGACCTAAGAGTGAAAACAAGTGATACTTAGAACTGCTCACTTCTTTCCTGGAGCTGAAAGCACTGGTGGGATGGTTGGATTTGAATTGTGAGCAAGCAACTGGGTTTAGATCTTAAAAAAAAGAAAAGGGTATTAATTAGATAAGGCATTAGGAAAAAACTCTGCCCTGGGAGGGTGGTGAGCCCCTGGCACAGGGTGCCCAGAGAAGCTGTGGCTGCCCCTGGATCCCTGGAAATGTCCAAGGCCAGGCTGGACATGAGTTGGAGCAACCTGGGCTAGTGGAAGGGGTCCCTGCCCATGGCAGGGGTGGCACTGCATTGGGATTTAAGGTTCTTTATTATCCAAACCATTCCATGATTCCATGATTCTATATGACAAGGTCGGGAAGAGAGGAAACAACTGTAACTGGTTGCTACTTTTTATCTGATATCTGGAAATCCAATTTTCTACTAAATCATCCAGGCAAGAACTCAGATCAGACCCTTGGAAATTATGTGAAACAGCCTTTTCTTCCAAAAGTGAGGGAAGTTCTGTGACTCAGAGGGATCAATCTGTGATGTACCCCGCTAAAATGAAGTTTCTCAGACAGTAAAAGCAGAAACCAAAAGTCAAGACAGTTGTAATAAATTTCTGAGGATGTATTTGAGAAACCATTATATATATATATCTATCTATCTATCTATCTATCTATCTATAGATAAAGATATATATATATATATAATATATATATATACACATATATATAATATATATATAAACTTCTGTGCATCTTAACTTGTATGCTTAAGAAGTTTTTCCTTGACAATTTTGAAGGAAATTTGTGTACTTTTGTTAAAGAAGGATTTCTGCAAATGTTCTTTAGTCATAGGTAAACATGAATATGATTTTGTGTGTGCAGAGTTGTATATTTTATATCAATTATTAGTGATTATGATCTGCAAAGGAGTTTCTGTTCAGGTTTACTATTAGGGTTAGATATTTAAACCAGGAATTGAATACAAATCTAGTGAATTTCATGGACAGAGAATATCAGTTCCATTTCACTATCACTATCATATACAGGGTATCAAGAACATAATGAATCCCCTTGCAAACTTCAAAGGTGAAATAAATTGAATAGGTTTTTTGTAAAATAAATTTGAAAGTTTGGGTGAGATGTGGGATCCCATGGATTGTGAGCCTTGCAGTGTCGTGGATTTCACCAATGCATGGCACCATTCATCTGAACTTGTCTATAGAGCTCTATAACCAGATGACTATCTGCTATTCAGCTGGAAAAGAAGAAACAGGCTCTGGAGTCATTAGCCAAGATTCACAGGTGCCTCCTGTAGAAACCTTCTTTATAAAGCTTCCCTGCTCTGTGTCAGGACACTAATCCCTATTCAGTGCGGGAAATTCTGCCTTTCACAAACAGAGCATCTATTTTTTTTTCTTTGAAGTTAATCCAACCCCCAGTTGCAGCAACACTTGGAAAGCCAGATGCAGGAATTCTGTATAGACTTCCTTTTAAATATTCATGGCTGGAAACCTGTTTTTCTGCCTCTATCATTCGAAGCTGAGGATTCTGGCTTTTATGGACTTTTGCTCATCTCTTAATCCACAAGTAAAACGTTTTCTCTCCCACACAGTTGATGTTGTATCCAAATGTGGATATACCTAGAGGAGTAGTGAGAATATGCAGCAGATGGTCAGCAGAAGAAATAAAAAAATCCCTTCATGTCCAACCACCACTACCAGTGGCGAGACTCATTAAACCATGGGCTGGACTCAGCAAGACAGAAAATGCTGCTCAAGGGTTTTGTGAGGCATCGAGGGCTAAACTGATGAAACAGAAAGTCTGCATGCTGGCCTGGGATTTGCTACACTGCTCTCTGCTCAGAGCTTGTTTAACTGAAGTTTTGTCAAGGAAGGCTGGGCCAGCCCTGTCAGCAGCTCAGTTTTCCATTTCCCAGTGCCTTGCTCCCATCTTGGACACATTTGCCAACTGTCTCGTTTATATTTATACTCTGTCTTAGCCATCACTCCAGGAATGATCCAGCCCAGTAGTGCTTGCTGCAGATAATACACTGATGAAGCAATCTACACAGATGGTAAGCTATCAACTTACATTAAAAAAATCATCAGTTATTGTTCCTAATTTTTTCTAAAATTAAGGCAGCTTTGTTCAAAAATCTGTGGAAAAATATATGCACAGTTTCAAGGACATGATGCCTTTGGGCTCTTCTAAGGCAAATTAAAGAATTGTTTAGGATTCAATCTTAACTGTCAACAAGCAGCGTCTAAAATTTGGAAGATTTTAAAAAATCCCACAACAAATTAATAAAAGTTTAAGTTAATGATCCTGATTTCAGATCCTATTTAAAATAAAGTTTAAAATAAGGAAGGTAAATATAATTAACAAAGTTTAACCCATGTTAATAGAGATTTCTAACTGCTTTTTAAAAGGAAATGCCTTTCAAAAAGGTAAATTCATACAAAATTTGTTTTTTAACACAAAGACATACATTAATTTCAATTAATGCAACAAATGCTGATGTTTGCTGTGCTTTTATGTAACAGGAGTGGTTTGAAGGTATATTGAAATTTTTCCTGTCATATGGGTAGGGCAGGAACTAATTATCTAAGAATATGAATGACCTAAAAAGCCATGTAGGAAAATAATAAAAACATTTAAAACTTTGGGGGCTTTTCATTAAAAAAAAAAAAATGGAAGAAATAAATCTTGTGGTAGCAGCTTCACAATGGGAAAATAAGCTTACCTTCCTGTAAAGGGTGTAATTTTACATTTCTTGAGTTTTAAGCAGACAGATTCATTGCAAGGTGAGGAAAGAGAAGGTGATTCTGGGTAGAATTCAGAGAAAGCTTTAGTTTGGTTTGGGTCATCTTCTTTACTGTAATATCTCAATAAGTCAGTTATAAAAGATAATAAAATGCAACTATGTTAGGAACTTGGCAAGCATCCCCTTTTGTCTGGAGTGCCATTAGTTCTGCTCCTTGCAATGGGTAAGTCCTTTATTTTATACTCACCCATCATTTCAAAGGTCAGTTTCTAGAAGTCTGACAATGCTCTGACCAGGATAAATTCCTTACAAATTAAATTGAATGCCTTCTGCAGCTGTGCTGTGTCATCTGCTACTTGAGGAGGATTTTGTAATGGTCTGTGCATATCCATTTTAAACTATTGCACTGATTGTATCTCATGAATGTGTGCCAGAGTCCAAAATAAGGGGTAAACAGGCCATGTGTTTCTGAATCAGCATTTCCTTCCTGGGAGAGATCACATGGCATCTCAGGATGTGTTTTCCATGGATTCTGATGCCTTTCTGTGGAAAAAACCCTTCATGCCACTTCCTGTAGAGGTGTGAGTTGAAGCCATGGGACACAGAGGTCTTGGACATTTGATTTCCTCTTTGTCATTGGTCATTATGCAGTTGTAGGATAAGGGGACAACTGTTTGATTCCAAAACACTGGTTGGGATGTAATCTGCAAGGCAATCTCATTTTAATTTCTACAGGTTTTTTTAAGGCCCTGATCTCCTTCACTTGGTGCCATAAAGTTCATTTGCATCCTCCTCAGCCTGAAGCTTTTCTGTTGCCTGCCTAAAAATGACTCCAAAATTAAATTTAAAAAAGAATATTGCTGATAACACAGTGCTTTATGTTCATTTTCTGAAGTATATTTCTGGCACTTCTCCAAAAGAATACAAAAGCATGGGAAATTTGCATCACTGTAGGTCTTTTGTACAATAACAAAGGACAGGGAAAATGGAGCTGGAAGGTGCTTGGAGCAACCTGGTCTGGTGGAAGGTGTCCTCTACCCATGGCAGGGCATGGAACTGGAAGAGCTTTGAAGCCCCTTCCCACCCAAACAAGCCAGGACTGAAGGATTCCTGTTTGTTTCTGTCAGAGTCTCTGGGTGCAGTCCTGGGGCTGCATTGAGTAAGAAACCTGTCAGGCACATAAATATGAATACAGAATATGAGATGAATCCCTCAACAGCAAAGCTTTTCCCTGGGTGACACCTGTGCACACAGCACATGTCACACCACAGCCAGCAGAGAATAAAACAACACTGGATTTTTTGTTTATCATGGACTTGCTTTCACCTCTCCAGCTGCCATCCCTCCCAAGGAAAGGTGACATTTGTTGGCAAGCCTGGACCTGCTGCTGGTTCCTGTCCCTCCAGGAGCACAGAAGGCTGGATGCTGCTGGGCTGCCTGCCTGCACCTGTCTGGAGGGATAAATTTGTTCCAAAACAGGGGAAGGCAGGAAGGGAGAAGAACAAGGGGAGGGGGCAAAGGCCCTCATGTCATACCCCTGCTGACAGCAGAGATGTTGATATTGCTCCTTGGGGTAAATCAATGTATGCTGCCTTTACCAATCTGGATATAGCTACACACATGAGACACCAGTAATGAATGTTTAATTTGAGAATTTTAATTTTTCAGAGACTTCTTTATATTTCTAAAAAAATAGCTGCTCTTTTTTCCAATGTTTTTGTTCATAAATTACACTTGAAAATATCCATAGTAGTTATGCACAAACTGAATTCTTATCTAACAGCTCAACTTCAGAAAAATTGAATGTTTCCCTACATTGTACCCTTCCACTTCTATCTATTTATTTTGCTCTTATTGAGAGTATGTGAGAGAATAAAGAGAATATATTATACCAAAAAAATTAACTAAAGTTTATAGATGACATAATAGATAGTAAATAAGAAAGTTATTAAGTTTTGATAATTATGAAGCTGACATATATGAATAATTTCTTTCTTTGTGTTGCAAATGGAAAAACAGCCTAGTAGAAATCAGTCATATGAAACTTTCTATACATCTTTTCATAAACTCATGGAAGGGTTTGAATTGGAAGGAACTTTCAACTTTATCCAGTGCCACCCCCTGCCGTGGGCAGGGACACCTTCCACTGAACCAGGTTTCTCCAAGTCCCATCCAGCCTGGCCTTGGACACTTCCAGGGATCCAGGGGCAGCCACAGCTTCTCTGGGCACCCTGTGCCAGGGCCTGCCCACCCTCACAGGGAGGAATTTATTTCTTGTATCTAATCTTCTTACATACTGGCCAGATAGAGAGCTTGTTCCCAGAAATATGTCTTTTGGAAGTTCATAACAGTGGGATTTGTGCATTCTGCACATTGGAAGCCAAGGACTGATTTATATATTTGTAAGGAATGAAAGGGTAGACACTGCATTTTATCAAGTCAGACACAGCCTTACAGTACTTTCCAAATTATTTTTAAAAGTCAAAGGCTTGATATTCCCATCACTTGCAGGACTGAAACTATGCAGTCTTCAAATTTATCTATTCAAAGCAACTAAATCTCCTTCTGTAGGATGACCTGGGGCACAACCCTGAAGGTTAGCCTGAAGGTTAAAGAATGGTGTTTGATGTCCCCTTGAGGAGCTGGTACCTCACCTTCTGAGCAATGTCACAAAGTAAATTCCATATGACTTAGCCCAGGTGATGGATATGAGACACTCACTAGTCTCTGTCCATTCCTATGTCAATGCATGTCTCACAGTCCTCTGCTTGTTTAACTGGGCTTTTTTTCTGATCTTTCCCTGATCTCCAGCCTGACCCTGCCCTGCACAGCTGCAGCCATTCCCTGGGTGCTGTCCCTGGGCACAGAAAGCAGAGATCAGAGTGTGTCCCTCCTCTCCTGCTCACAAGGAAGTTGTAACTGCAGTGAAGTCTCCCCTCAGCCTCCCCTTCCTCAGGCTGAACACACCAAATACCCTCAGCTCCCCCTCACATGGCTTCACCATCCTTGTGGCTTCCTCTGGATGCTCAATCTTATATGGTGGTGATACTGAAGACAAAGCTCATTTTCACTTAGTTTTTACATGTCTCACTAAATAACTCATAGATGATAAAAGATAAGCCCCTATGTTAGATTTTATAACCTCCCTGTTGTGCAAACAGAATGGTCACCAGGCCAGGGACAAACAGGAGCTGCCAAGAGCAGAAATGTGGCCCAGGATATATCCATATGTCAAGTAATTATTTTAAAGTGTAGACTTCCAAGCCTTGTGAGTCACTGCAGTGCTGGCTCTGATGCTGCCTCTGCAAGTGATTCATGTGGATAGGTGATTAAGATGTCTTTAAATCTGGCCTGAGGAAAAGTCCTTTACAGCAGCTTGGTCACAGTAAGAGCCAAAAGCAAGATTTTCAGTACTGTGCATTTACACTGTGGATTAAATCTGCTGAATACTTTATAGCTGAAATTCCTTAACCCATTTTTTTATTATTATTTTTTTGTTGGTTTTTTGTTTTAACATCACATTTATATAAAATAAAAAAGTTTTTTTAAGAACCCTGTGTTTAATTTTTTTCAAATTTTCAGGTTAATTAGATCAATTAAATTACAAAATTTGCCTGGGGGAAAAAAAAAGAAAGTTTGGGCATTTGGGTTAGAAACAAAGAGATGTTTTGGAAGATGGAAGGGACAGAGGAAATTTGCAGTAGTAGCAAATTAGTGTCAGCAGATCTGAAATAAATGAACACTCTAGAAACTCTTTCATGAGGGAGAAGAGGAAACTGTGCCAAAATTTCCACTTTCTCAGTACTGGACTGTACAGAGGAAATTCATGTTCCAACAGAGTATGTGATTTCTGTTCTTATGACCCTGTCACTCAGAGAAGTGAGCCCACAAGAAAGCCACCCTCCTTGAACAGATGATTTCCTTGAGTCATGTTCTGCTGCTGCACTCCTGAATATGACTCCTCTGAAATGTCTGAATATCCAGCAGTCACAGATAATGTGTGGGCAATACAAGTCACATCTGTTGTGTCCTTTTCAAGTATGGGCTGTTTACCATGTGGTCAGTGATTCAGCAATCATATTTTAGTATTGCAAATCTCAGAACAAGGTGTAACTCAGCACCCTGCAATATTAAATCAGTATCACATCATAGATCATATCTTCAATATCATTAAATCATATATCATACTGTATTGGTATAACACCTTTCATGTCAGATGAATCTTACTAAGATGATTTTCTTTTTTTAACATCCTATGACAAAATGTAAACTACAATTGCCAAAACACTGCTTTTAGGGGACAGCAGCACTGGTAAGTTGTTTGTGTAGTTGAAAAGGAGAAAACATTGGTGTGGAAATGTGTTTTCATTGCATATATTGCACATATGGTGTTTCCAAAGCAGGAATACTCCTGCCCTGTGACATTAATATAAATTCTCTACTCATTTCACTGTCTGACATGCTGAAATTGCTTCATCCTAATGTTGCTATTCATCAACAAAACCAAAAGTGGAGTTGAGGAGCAGCTGGAAAAATTTTCATGGGTAGCAGATGGTCAAGAACAGACTCTGTGATTGTGCAATAAAGTGCTGCTCCATTAGAACCCCAAATCTCCTTGAGAGGAAAGGTATTGCAAAGATAAGTGCCAAGAGCAGGCTGCCCTGAGTAAATACAGCTCCTAAACCACACGTGGAAACACATCTGTGCACAAGGGTTTATCTCTGCTTCTCCTTGTTATCAGACCTACTATTTACAGGGCTCCAGATCATATTTTTATGTATGTCATGTTAGTTTTAAATAACTCTAATGCCCCAATCCAATTGGGTTATCAAAGTGGATAATTTTATTTCCTCTGAGAACAGATGGAGACTAAACGTTCACATTAGTAAAGTAACCACTACCAAACTGACCTTTGTTTTATCTCACCTACTTTCATCTTATCCCCTTCCTCGTCTGTGACATGAAACTTTCAGATGTGCACCTGGTGTGTCAGATGCAATCTAAATCTCCACTGGACAGGCATTCCTTCACATTACAAAATTTGTAAACTCGTTTTGACTTCCAAATGCAATATCTGAATCAGAGCAGATAAAAAATTTTTTGACATTATTTTTTAAAAATATACTTATAATGACAACATATTTTTCATGGAACCACTTTTGTTTAAAAACATCTCTCTGATCCTTGTCCTCTATTAAAGAAGATGTTCTGAAATCAGACAAAATACTGCTTTATTTAGCACCTCATGCTCAGAAGAATCATTTCCATTAGACCCAGCCCATCTAGAGGAGCCTTTGCTGTCTTACACTGCCTTTCTAAAACATAATTTTTCTGTAGACTCACTGCTCACCTACATTCCAGCAGTCTGCTAAGTGATGGATAATTAGATTTTTTTTCCCTTTACATCCAATGCCACAGATTTCTTTAAGAATAAAAGTCTCTGTGTGATGCACAGAGAAACTTTCATATGTTGAACTCTGTGGCTTCTTTGGTGGAAGAATTTATTCCTTAGTAACATTGTGCCCATGAATCAATTGCACTTTTAGCAAAGGAATCTAAAGTAGCAGATAAACAACTTTGGGATGTAAGGAACTTACCCTGCATTATATCCTGAGAGAATGGGATTAACTTGCACTATCCCTTTTATTTCTTATGTATTTTATTCTTGAGTGTTCTGAAGGAAACAGGTTTCCAGGCCTGAGTGTTCTGATGGACTGTGTTTATAGATTCTGTAAAAAAGTCATCTATTTGAAATCTGTTTTTCAGCCTATGGACTGAAGAGAAGACTAAGACACAAATGCCTTCCTTTAAAGTGTTTTTGGAGTATTCAGACCTTGTTGTGCTTCCAGGGCATATGAATATCTTGCTACATTAAAAAGAGAGAGAGAAAGAAAGAAAGAAAGAAAGAAAGAAAGAAAGAAAGAAAGAGAGAAAGAAAGAGAAAGAAAGAAAGAAAGAAAGAAAGAAAGAAAGAAAGAAAGAAAGAAAGAAAGAAAGAAAGAAAGAAAGAAAGAAAGAAAGAAAGAAAGAAAGAAAGAAAGAAAGAAAGAAAGAAAGAAAGAAAGAAAGAAAGAAAGAAAGAAAGAAAGAAAGAAAGAAAGAAAGAAAGAAAGAAAGAAAGAAAGAAAAAGAAAGAAAGAAAGAAAAAGAAAATGCAAACCCATGGCTCTTCCTTCTTTCACAGCTGCCTGTGGTGCATTCTGTGGGAAGTTCCAGAAAAAAAGTCTGGTTTTAAAAAGCAGAATTATTTCTGAAACTTCTGTTTGATTTAGCTATTCACTGCCTCTAGTGATGAACTCCTTCTTAGTCTACATCAGCTTCAGAGTATGCTTCTTAAAAAAATAACCTTCATGGAGATAAGGACATGCTTCAAACATAAGGCTGCCAAGAATGACTTTCCTTCCAGAAATAGGGGCTTTTATTTGTTAAAATATTTTTTAAGTTATTAAGAAGTTTCATCTGTATTTGTCTTCATTTTCTGTTAACAGAATAAGATACTTTTTAGAAGTGTCTGAACTATTGGTATAATTATCATCTTCAATGTAAATTATATGGTAATATTAAGCATCCAGTCTTTTCAAAAATTCAAATACTAACATTCTATTCAAAACTCCATAGCATTGTATGCACACGCCATAACTTAGTGTTCTAAAATTGAAATCCTTGTTTACTCAAGATGCTGATAATCTTTATTTGCAGCTTGTTGCACCATATTTCCATTTAGTTATAATGCAAGGAAGATGCAATTTTTTTCCCACTGGCTTATTACTATATTTACATTACATTTCTCCTTTTAATAATTTTGTTTATGTCTTTATTAAATCACAGATGGTGCTGATTAAATCAGACCTTAAGTGATGCTTTTTCATTATGAAATGATTTAAAATACATACAGATGAGGTTCATACCTACAATAATATCCTGTACTGAGTGTACTCACTCAAAAGAATGATTAGTGAAGGAATCCATTTGAATGACACAAAAAGAATTAAACCAAGTTATAAACTGGCACTTCTGAAGGAAGAAATGAAAGCTTCCCCTCTCTTCCATGTCTTCCATTAGTGGTTGGATATTTAAAGCAAATCAGAGGAAGTCATTGATGTCCTTCTTGAAAAGCATTTGGAAAAAGGGAAGATCCTCCTTCCCCACCAAGACAGTTAATATTTCTTTTATGCTCTCAAGCATAGAGATTCCAGTCCTCTCCCTCTGGTTCCATAATTGGGGTGGATGTGGTGCCAGCACACCCCCAGCTCTGGTTCACATCAGGGGTTTCACTGACAGCAGTTCAAGGGTAGCATCAGGTCTTCTGTTCCTGTGATTTTCAGCTTCTCAGCACAGCATTTGAAATTAAACCTTACTTCTGTGTTCATCAAAACAGAAAGGAAACCCACTTTCCCCCCCAAAACACAGTGACAAGTGTGATAACCACAACAACTTTGTTTGCTGCTTCACCTCTTCCCCTTGCCATGTGTGAGCTACAGTGGCCCTGCACAGCACAATTGATATTTACTAATTCCCTCCACTTGTTTTTGTTCTGACAAATGAAAAGGTTCAGATGAAAAGGTTCAGCCTGAAGGTGCTGCCAGGGTGAGAGATGGCTCACAGATGTCACCCTCCACTGCAGATGTGAGTCAGCAGGCTCAGCCTAAGCCTGTGAGGAAACTTGCCCTCACCCAGGGAGTAGGACAACATTTTCTGACCTCACTTCAGGAAGATGCTGCTGGAATCCAGAGCTTGGACTAAATTACTAGTTTAGTCCTTTTTCTCAGGGTGGATGCACTCCACAACAAATCCCCTCCAAAGATTAACCATTTCTCCTCACTGCTGATGGTCCTAACCCAGCAATGCACACAATGAACTGAAGGCAAACACATGTTTTACACCTCAGCTTGATTCCTGCAAACAAAGTGTGCTCTACTCCTTGCCCTGCTCAACAATCCTCCCTCCTGTATTTTTCACCACCTGCTGCTTCCTGCAAAGCAAAATGCACTGTGCCATCTCTCACTCACATTCCTGCACAAAAGCTGCAGCAGGAGCTGGCCACTGAGTAGGACAACAATTGCTTCATGCAGTGGACTCTGCCCAAGAAAATACAAAAACACTCCATGTTTTTAAGGTTGAACATACTGGAAATAATCACTTCAGCCTCTTGAAGCAGCAGAGACTCAAATTCACGGAGGCAGAAGCTCTACTGGTAGTTCTCTGCAGAACACATTTCTCTTTCAGAGTGCATTGTTTTTAAATCTTGTTTTTCTCTTTATTGCTTAAAATGGGATGTTTTATTAGTCCATCTTCATACACAAAATGGGAGCAGATTACCTACACAGTAATTTCTCTGAACCTTGCTGGCTTTGAATTTTAGTTGGTATTTTTTGTTGAACTCAGACAATGAGTAAATACTCCACTGGTTACAGTTTGATTGATTCATTTAGGTGAATTTTAAAAGTTACACTCAGCAGTGCCACAATGAAAATCTAAGGGTGTTTGATGTATCTTGCCATGATCTGACTTTCAGGAAAAGGACCAATCAACTTCTTTCATATTAATGAAAGCAAGCTTAAAAGCTGGGCAGAATGTTTGGAACTTGAAAAGATTTGCAGTGAACAGAATAAAAATTGTAATCCTGGGCCCACCCCCGCTGAAAACAAAAGTGCTGCAGTAAATTGTTCTGACCATGAGTCCAAATTGAAAGTAAACTATTTGTACTTTATTCTAACTGAGGAATATAAACTGTGTTCAAAAAAGGAGACATGGAAATGTAGTTTCTTTAACCTGCAAGTTAATTGAGTCTTTTTTGCTGTGAACAATGAAGTTAGGAGAGGATTCAATGGTACTTTGGTTTCAGGATTAGAAAATTAAAATAGTAATATAATAAAATAGTATTACAATTATTAAGTGGCTTGGTCTTCAGGAACTATGAAAGGAGTTGCAAGCAATTCTGTGTAACTCATTAATTAAGTCTTATTTAAAACAATCAGGCAACAATTTGTTTCATGTTCAGGAAAGAAATTTTCTGGCCAGAGAAAAGAGATGATTATTTTCAGTAATTAATGATAACCTTGACTGTATGCAAGAGCTCCTTCAGGCATGACCAAATGATTTCTGGCAGAGTGCATAGATAAATCCTCAGTCTCAGAGAAAGTTTTCATGAATTACATTGAACTTTGAGAACATACCTCCTAGTTTCATGAAAAACCAACCCTCATTCTCAAGATATTCCTTTAAAAATCGCTTTATACATATATTCCATTGATTAGTGAAATTCAGTGTAAAGTTAAACATTAGCAGAATTGTTTTTACTCACTGCCAATACAACATGACCTTTATTAAAAGTTGAAGCATTGCCTGCTTAATCTCTATCTGAAAAGACATGTGCCCAAAAATATTATTAAATATAGTATTTATATCTTCATTAACTCAATCTAATTTCTCTTTCCATAATAAAATTCACTCAGCAGCAGAGCCCAAACACTAACCTGAAGGAGTTGTTTAGAAAGCCCTGGAAAAGAATGACATTTTGTTCCAATTCTCCCTTCTTGTTTGAAGCCTAGACTATCCATGGCACACAGCATCATAGATTGGCTTAGGCTGGAAGGGACCTTAAAGATCACAAAGATGTTTTTTCTGCTTATATTTCTATCTTCTCTTGAACACAAAAAAATATGGTGCTGGGGTTTGGTTCTCTTATTCACTGTCTGCTGGAATGTTTGATGTTACATTCATTCTACACTGACATTCACTTACCTGTTGGCAGGTATCAAAAATTCAGTATTTAATCTGGATTAGGTGTATTCTCATCATAAGGAATATCTGAAAACTATTCTGTCAGTGTTCTGTTTTCTCTCTCACTATTGGTCTTTTCACCATTGATATTCCTTTATCCAATATTTTTTCTTGATCTATCAATTTTTTTTTTAAATGGGCTTGGACATTTAAGCAGTTTCTTTTGACCTTTTCCCCTCACTTCTCATTTCAAAGCTGTTCTTATCAGCTATAAAAGCCTGGATGTCAGAAGGCAATTTTCCCAGATAGTCAGATGGAATCCAACCTTTGAAAACTGTCTCTTTTAGCAAACATATCCCACTGGCAAAGCATTCCCAAGCCTGCTTTAACACTGATATTTGAGTCATCTGTTGTTCATCACTACATCATACGCCCTATCTCCCTCTGTACTGACAAGAAAAAAATTTAGAGTAGTCACTAAAATGAGACATAATTAACTCAAAAGTAAGTCATGGTATTTCTAAGTTTTAGATACACTGCAAAATCAAACTGCTGTGAAAGTTTGGTGCAGCTCCTGTAAAATGGGCAGACTCATTGCTAGGAACATTTACTGTCAGAGAATCATGGAATATCTTCAGGTTGGAAGGGATCTCAGGGATGATTTGGTCCAACCTTTTTGGCAGAAGTGTGATTTTGAAAGATGGCCCAGCACCCTGTCCAGCTGCATTTTAAAATTGCCCAGTATGAGGGAGTTCACTGCTTCCTTGGAGAGGTTATTTCAGGGACTGACTGTTCTCATTGTGAAATATTTTCTTCTTCAGAATCTGCCCAGCCATTTCCTCTCATCTTTTCCATGTGAATCCTTATAAAAAGGAATCTCCATCTTCTTTGTGTCCCCCTTTAAATACTGGAACATGGAAATAAGGTCTCTCCTCAGCATTCTTTTCTCACAGCCAGGCAAACACAAGTCTCTCAGCCTTTCCCAATGGGGCAGCTTCCTGTTCTGCTTCATCTTTCCTGTTCTGGGATCATCTTTGTGGCCCTTGTCTGGACCTTTCCTAGCCTGTCCACATCTTTTTGGCACAATGTCACATCTTTATATTAAAAAATAAATCATGAAGTTGCAAGCTCTGCATTGAAATAAAAAATCCTTTATATAACAAGAAAGCTGTGTTTTGATCAATCCTTGCAACTTTACATATCTCACCTCATCTTTATCACTGCCATTATCTATGGAAACCAAACATTGCTCCAAAGCCCTACGGAGGTTATTTTAGAAGACCTGATTATTTTAAACTATTTGAAATCTATTATATTCCATTTTGGTGGGGGGAAAAAAGTCAGTCTGGACTGTTTGTTGTGTTCTAAGAAGCTCTGGGCTCCTTCAGAAGTCGTTCATTTTGAATCATCTCTCTGCAGGATGCTCATTCATGTCATGGCCAAGACACACTTGAGAGGAGATGAGGCTCTGTGATTACATAACCTCTCTTGGCAGAAGGTTTTCTGATCACAAAATGACCCCCCACAAGTGAATTTTTGGTTTCAACTAGCACATCACAGCACAAAGCACAAAGTGTAGAGGAAAGGGCATGGAAGCAACAAGCACAGCCTCCTGAAAGAATGGGAGGGCCACCAAAAGGCAAAGAGGAATCGATGGAGCTTGAGCTTGCAACAGCAGAGTTGAAAGCAGGGGAATGCAAAGTACCCCTGGAAGTTCTGGAACACTTCACCAAAACTAGATTGCTTTAAAATCAATGGAGAAACCTGCTGAATGCAGGAGTCACTGGACTATCCCACAATGCTCGTGCTCAGAAGAACAATGTCCTTAAAAGCTCGTTCATTTCAGATTTACTGCGGTGTCATTGTGCTAATTTCAACAGAGCAATTTTCGACCAGCAATCAAGTATACCCACTTTATGCTAATGTAGATTTGATTAGCTGGCTTCCAGGATCTCTCTCTGTTTCTAGGAAGGACTAAAACTCTTCTATTTTCTTTCCTCAAGCATCCCTTCCAATCTGATTCATATTTGACAAACGAGACGAGAAATCAACTGTGTGTAGCATCCACTGTATAATGCCCCACAAAGTTCATAAAACAGTTATGCTTGCTACAAAGCAGGATTCTGCACACAATTCTTTGGCTCTGTTACACCTGGCCAAGTGCCACAGCAAACATGGCTCTGTAAAACCAAGTGGGATGACGAATCTGTGCTCGTGGCACTTCTAAGTTGCCTCCTATCCTACCCAAACAAATCAGGATTTATTCTGACCTTTCCCACTGTATTCAGGAGAACAGGAATGGAGCAATATTGAAAGCTTGGGCTGCTCAACTCCTACAAACCTGTACCATTCCCATACCCACAGCCTTCAGGAGATCTTTTTTAGCGCCAAGTTTGAATTTCTCAGGATTTTACAGACTCCCTTGTGGCAGCTTGGGTTCCTCCCTCCTTACCTCTGCCTCGGCATGCGGATGAGAGGCTGCTTGTGGCACCTCTTGCTCAGGCTGAAGAGCTTGTGCACCGTCCTCTGGGCCTTGAGGAAGAGCTGCTTCATGCTGCCCTCCAGCTGCTCGTAGCGCCGCTGGAAATTAGAATCCATTGTCCACAAATGCATCACAGCAGATGTGTTCAGGAAATAATTCATAGGCAGCCTCTTCATAAATAATTTGAATTCATCTGGAAAAAAAAAACAACAATTAATAGTTTTTAATTATGCAACTATGGTTATTCTCACAGTAGAAATTAACTTTTAATTTGTTTTTTCTCCTACCAATTTTCATAAATTCAATATTTTGAAATTTTAAAATTGAGCATTTTAAGTTTTTCAAACTAGAAAGGTGGCTACATTTTTATTGGTAATATTAGAATAAAGCCAGCAAAATCCAATATTCATATAATTTTAAAATTAATATTAAAGCAAATACAAGCATTGTCCTTATTTCTCAACCTAGACAATATGAAGATTAAATAAGAATCAGAGTTTCTTACCTTCAAATCTGGGATCTGAAAGCAAATGTGCATTCAATGATCAATGTTTATTGACTGATTTGAAGAGCATCAGAAACTGTCTTAAAAGAAGTATATTCCAATACTTAAGACATGCAAGTAAATGTGATTTTACAGGCCACTACTCATATATATGTTATTTCACAAGCCATTAAATTAGACTTTCATAAGTATTTACAATTAAAATGAAGCCTTTCAAAACATTTTATGGTACTTCAAAATTTTATGACACTTTAAAAATGTTCCCATAACTTCTTTTTGACTCTAAAGTGGTGGAAAGGAGTTCTTCAATCACAAGGTCATTGTTACTCTGAACGTGCCATGCTTTGGGACTTGTTCTGGTAGCTCAGTCCACACAAAATATGCAGACAGAATGTTATTAACAGAGTTTTATTAATCAGGGAGTCTGTTTCCATAAGTAGAACAATTTATAACTTCTGAACCTAAATAAACTTCAATTAAAAGGGCTCCAGATATTGGGGAAATATGTGACAATGAGTGGCACACTTGAATGCACATGTTTATCCTTTTCCTATCTTGTTTTTGGGTGTCAGCATTTTTCCCTGCCTGCCCTCCTGCATGTTGCTATCCTTCCACCCTCCAGAATCCAGTTTTTTCTTTCAGCTTGTTCCTGCAATTCCTCCCACAGCTTGGCTTTCACTCTGCCAGATGTTCCTTATGGACAGCCTGCATTTCAGCAGGCTGTGTGAAAGCAAAGATCCCACTGCCTGAAGTAGCCTCCCCCTTCAAACAGAAATAGTCATAATATTCAACACTGGTGAAGTTTTAGGTTGCTCATGGAAGAAGCTTGATTGGGGAAAATGTCCACTCACATTGAAGAATACTCCATTAACATTCTTGTTCATAAGTCTTTTGGTTTAGCTTCAATTTAGGGTTTTTTCAACAACATTTTTACACAAATCAGGCAAAAATATTTTCTTTTTTATGGATGGAGAAAAAAAGATCTTTTGTAAAAAAGATGTATTTGTGGCCCTTGACCATATCCTGAAGGACACAGGGCAGTGGTGGAGTACAAAAATTCCACTTCAGTAGAGTAGTTTCTGTGATGGGTGAAGAATCATAAAAATACAAAAAAAAAGCATTGAAAGGTCTTCTGGAATATAAAAAATTAAAATCAAGGGGCAAAGATTATGATTTTATATTTAACAAAATGTTTTTAATAATCCCTCTGGGAATGTGTTGCACATTTTGCCTTCATCTTTGGTTTTGAGCTGTTCTCCCCTGGAGGACAGTCCCTGTGCTGTCCTTGGGGCATGAGGGAAAGGAACTGTTTCTTTATCTTATCAACTATTTGGAGCCTTTTATCTTTTGCTTTTTCTTTTCAGGAATATTTAATAAATTCTACATTACCAGTTGGGCATCTCTATGAATCTTAGTGTAGATTTGGGATAGACAATTCCATTTTCTCCTTCCCAAGAGATAATTATTCCTTCCTTAGAATTAGAATAGTTTGGGTCAGAAGAGACATTTACAGCTCAACCCCCACTGAGAAGAGAGAGACACCCTCCACTAGATTAGGTTGCTCAGAACCCCATCCAAATTTACCAGTCTCTGATTCCTTGTTGGGAATGCCATAACTTCCTTTTTAGTTTAACTTTAGTCGTGGGTTTGTTCATGTTTGCCAAGGGGGAGAGGAGCTGGGCTCTGTTGTTGGATTAATCTTCAAACCACCAAGGCTTTGGGTCTGGCTGGGCAGGGTCTGATAAGCTTCAGCAAACAAAAAGGGAGTTTTGGAGGTCTGGAATTTTAAAATCTACATGTTGGGAGTCTAGAAGATATGAAGGAAGTAATCAGACATTACTTCTTGGCAAATTTGGAGACACCCTCTCTTGAGAAAAGAATGCTAAAGGAACCACAGAACTGGACCAAATGAGCCTGAAAGGCAAAGGGAACAATATCCAATAGAAGATCACACACAGAACTGATGAAAAGAATTGTGTAATGTAGAACCAAAGAATTATTTGTTTTCTATAAATATACAAATATATGAAAAGTCTTGTAGTGGATGTGTAGTTGGAATGGTTTCCAGCACACACCCTGGCCAGAATAGATGAATGCCTGACTCACTGACAGCTCAGAGACAGTGTCAGAGAGTTTTGCTTCTTCCCAAGCTCAGTGACATCCTCATGCTGCCCTTCCTAGCCCTCATTCCCTCCCAGGTCTGCACTGAAGGTGTGACAGAAGGTTTTGTCACCACAGTGACATTGCCTTGGTAAATCCTTCCAAGTCTAGAGACTTAAAAATATTAAAAAGTAGTTTAAAAGAATAATTAATACGAAATAAAGCTAACTGAGCTGATATTTGTCCTTTGCAAAGCACAGATCTGCAGCTTGTAAAAATCAGACAAGTTCCACCAGATTTAGAGGGCTGAGGGTATATATGTATATAAATATTTACTCTGACACTAATCTCAGCAGATTAGATCCCAAAGCCACATTCCTGACTACCTGCTTAATTCCAAAGGTCTCTTTTCCCTTCTGTTCCTCTGAGGCACTTGTTTATCTCCTTAAAATGAGCTTCATGATGCCAAAGCAAAGGGAACTCCCTCAGGAGACAACAGGCTCAGAAGATATCTTTTCAGCCCTCATATTGCTCTAACCACGTATTTAATGAACGTTGTCACTTTGCTGTCCTCTGCACTAATCTCTACAGCTGACAACTGCTCCATGCAGTGCTTAGAAGTGATAAGGAAGCTTTATGCTCCTCTACTTGCAATGCAACAGCATTTACAATAAGAAAATGGTTTTTTTCCCTGTAATAAACATCATCTTTGACTACCCTTGTGCCCTGTCTGATCCTGCTAATGAGTTCCATAATGCAGGTGAAGGAGAGACAGAGAACAGAATTTCCTCTTTTATTTTCACGTGGGTAGTACATGCAATATGATTTTATATTCTTATTCTTTATATTCTTTTATATTCTTAACCAGTTGCAAAAAAGGTAAAAAAGGTAAAACATTATATGCACTGGTGGGTCAAGCAAGTTCATTTTCTGGCTGGCAGTGTCTCTTTTCACTTACCCTTTCTGCCAGGTAAATCTTTCTTGTGTCAACAGTGCCTAGAGATGGAAATGGAATCCCATATTTCAGTGGGAAAAAATAAATGAGAAATACCATAATGGGAGCAAACATTACTGCTGGAATCAGAGGAATATCAGACATACTTAGGCTGTGAGAAATACCTGGAGCTGCAGAGATCTAGCTTGGATCCTCAGTGTTAGTGGTGTCAGAGCAGGATTTGGTGCTGAGTGCACTGGTACCACTCTGCAGGCAGAGCTGGCAAAGGCCAGAAAAATTCAGGAAGCTCACCTGAGGATTTGACAGTGCTCTGCTACAAGGGAAAAGGGTGCCTGCTCTCTGTTGGGAGGGAAAAGGAGCCCTGATCTCTGTGCTGTGAACACTTTGATTTTCCCTGGTGTTTTGCTACAAGGCTGTCCCTCCTACACAGCACACTTCTGGTTTTGTTTCCACTGAGGATGACTGGTTTGTGGAACTGCCAAAATGTCTTGGGCTGGCTTGTTTCCTAAGATCCCTTGTGGAGGATCTTTGGAAGCACCTTGGAAGCCAATGGATTTACACCTGCTTGGGGATTCAGGACACCAGGTTATTAAGGGCTCTGCAGGCTGACATCTGACAGCAGTGTTACACTGGAAATATGAAAATAGCAAATTTCATCACTGCACTTTTGTGTCCTGTGTCCTTTAGAGCAAACACAGCAAGCCCACGACTGAGCTTTGAAACTGTCATTCACTAAATTTTCTTTTAAATCATATAGGCACTGCTTCCCCTATCAGGGTAACAGAGATTATCTCAGGACCAAGGATGTTGGAGCAATTTCCTCTGCACAGAGGCAGGGAGAGCCTGACCCTCAGCAGGCAGGGTAGCAGGAGCAGGGGGATGAAACAGCAGCTCCTTTAAGGTATGAGTTGTGTCTTGGGAGATATCAGTGATGTGCTTATGGAGCACCAGAAGTCCTAAGTAAATAGGAAAATTAAAATTTGACATGGATTTCTATCAAAGGAAAGGCAATACTGGTTTTTTTTCCTGCTGGTTCTTACTGTGGCTGAAATCAATGACAACATACAAGTGATAATAATTAAGTGAGGCAAAAAATCTACAAACCATTTAGGAGAACATAAAGCACAGCTTGAAAAGAATCTGCATTTGGTGACATGCTAAGAAAAAAATTGTTTCATAGCAAAGTAACCCACGAGAAATTTCAGCCACCTTCTCTCAGTCTCCAGAAATTGCAGTTTCTGGGGAGATGATATTCCATCAAGCATTATTCTGTTGTTTAATTTAATGCCATATTTTCTGATGAGCCATTTTACTTATAATGAAATAATATAATCTTATAGAAACAAAACCTTTAGCTCTGGAAATTACAGCATAGTGCTTCAGTAAATATATAGTCCTGTCTAATTGTGGATTACACTGTCTACCCAAAATCAATTTTAGTTTTTTAAACAATATTCAAACCCTGAAAAAGCAATTATGTTTTCCAGGCAAAAGCAATAACTGAAAAAATGTGAGAGTCTTTTGTTGACTCAAACTTCTATTTACAATTTCATATATCTCTGTATTTTCTAATATTAGTAAGGATTTGGATTATAGAGGTTTTTTTTTCATTTAACAAAGTTCAGTAAAAATATGTATATAGGAGAAAACTCCTTTTTACATAACATCATCATGTCAAAATCTACCATTAGAGAGCAATTGTAATGGGCTGTTTTGTCATTTCTCTAAATGAGGCTCTAAGGAAACATTTTTCTCCCTTAAAAATCTGTACATCTGTCATTTGTACACACATCCTCTTTTTTTAATCAAGTTCTTTATCTGGTTCTAGAGGTATTAAAATTCTGCAATCACTGTCTAGAAGTGAGTGATACCTCATGCAAAAACTGTTCTGCTTTGGTTCTAACAAAATGTTGCAGTGGGATTAAGGAAAATTGAAAAAAAATCAGCTGGTCTTTAATGCATGAGGGTGTGATTCTGTCTGAACAAACAATCATATAGCCTGAAGTGCTGGTCCAAGTCAGAGTGCTTCAGACAACTTCAAAATTAGCTCAAGTGAATTCTTGTTCTCCTCTGCATTTCCTCTTTTCTCACTCTCGTAATGAGAACTGCAAATTATCACTCCTCTGTACAATCACAGCTACTTTAGGAGGACAGCTGGCTCCTTAAACCAGAGTTCTGGGCATCAGGTGTTGAGTCAGACTTGGTATTTCCTTGGGCAGTCTGTAGTCCAAGGAGAGATGACCTCGTGCTTCAAGCACGTCAACTCTGACACCAGATTAACTTTCTGAGAGCTTGGCCCAGCCAGGATTTGGAAACTGCTGCAATCAAGGCTCAAGAGTCCTCACGGGGAATAAATTTCTCCATACAGCTGGTGTGAGCCTCTCTTGTTTAATCTTGTTATGCCTGTTGTGTCTCCCATACAGAGCCTGGCTCTCTCTCACCTCCCTGCAGACAAGGTGGCTGCTCTGAGCTCACTGGAGTCTCCATGCCCAAGGCTGACCACCCCCTCCTCCCAGGGCAGCTCTTCCAGCCCCCACCTCTCCAGGGACATCCCCACCCACACTCCAGGTTGCTGATGTGGAGCCCCAGACAGGCTGCAGCATCTGAATGTGGTCTGGAAAGAGCCAAGGCTAATCCCCTCCTCAGTCTCCTGGTCCCTGAGCTCCTTTGCATCTCCCACAAGGTGGTGTTGGTGCTGTCAGGCTGTCCTCTGCCCCAGGAGCCATCCTGCAGAGCTGCTTCTGGCCAGGCAATCCAGCCTCAGCTGGTGCTCTGCCTGTCCAGAGCAGGATTTTCCTTTTTGCACTGTTGAACTTCACCAGGTTCCCGTTGTCCTGATCCACCAGCTTGTCCAGTCTCCTTGAATGCCAGCCCTGACCTTGAAGCTTTCTGTCTCACTCCTTCAAACTGGCAAAACCTGCAAACTCGATGAGAGTGCACTTTCTCCGAGTCATAGTTAAAGAAAGTAAAGAGAGCAAGTCCTGGTGGCTGTATCTGGGACAGACCCTGGCTGCATTTCACTTGTCACCAGTTTTCAGATAGGATGTGTGTTGCTCTAACCCTGCACTCTGTCTCCCACAGCATTCTGGTACCCAGAGTAAGACACAGTGCTGTGGATGGAAGGACAAATAGATGGGTAAAAATCCAGTTGTGTGACCAGGTTCTATTTGTAGAGCCTTGCTAAAACTAAATTACACCCATTGCTCTCCTCTCGTCTGCAAGTCAGTGTTTTATCATGCAGAGAATGAGATGGGTCAGAGATGATTTATCATCTTCTCCCTCATGTCCCTTGCTCTCCCTTCACCTCTGCTGGCTGCCAGGTGACCCCCATGCTTCTCTCCTATTCCCCAGGGTGACAACATAGGATGAAAATGTTCCCAGACTGGGATACAGATGGGGAGATCCCACTTATGAATTACAGACATGGGCAAAAGTGACTCAGCGTTGGAGGATTAATATATTGCCAGTTAAAAACAGAGTAGGACAGTGAGGGGGAAAAAAAAAAAAAAGACAAAATTAAAACCACCTTTGTCTCAATCCTTCTTTCTTCTAGTGCTCAATTTCACTCCTACATTCCCAGTTCTTCCACTTCCTTTAGCTCATGACAATTGCAGGGTGATGCAGTCAGTCCATAAGACTTGGTCTCTCACAATTCTTCTTCCTCATGCTGTTCCATGGCTCCAGAGGTGGGTGCAGTCCTTCACTGGGTCTTTCCCACCAGCTACAGTCCTTTGAGAACACCCTGTTCGAGCCTGGTCTACCACAGACCACTGATCCTGCCAGAAAAACTGCTCCTGCTTGGGCTCCTCCTCCCCTTCAGGGCATCTCCAGCTGCAGAGGAGTGGGATGCAGAGCATTTGCTCCACCACGAACCTCTGTGGGCTGCCAGAGGACAGGGACAACCTGCCTCACCATGCACATCTCCACAGGCTGCACCTGGAGCACCTCCTGCCCTGCTCCTCCACCAGTCTGGGTGCCAGCAGGGCTATCTCTCTCACCTCTTCTTCCTCCTCTCTCCCACGGCTGCTGTGCAGTGTTTACCCTTTCTCACCATGCTCTCACAGAGGTACCACTAGTGTCACTGACAGCTTCAGGCAAGGGGTTGCCAGTTTTGGAGGAGGCTGGCACTGGCTCTGTCTGACATAGAGCAGCACCTGGTCTCTTCTCTACACAGGCCACCCTGGCAGCTCCTCACTGCCAAAACCTTGCCAGATAAACCTCATACATCTCCAAAACTCTTGCCCAAGAGCACTTATTCCATGATTTTCCCAATGACCAAAGTGAATCCCATCCATCAGTAATTCCCTAGACCATCCTTTCAGGGTTTTTTTGGATGATGATGTAATATTTGCCTTTCTCCAGCCATCAGGGCTATTCCCCAGTCTCCAAGACCTTCCAAGACAAAGAGACCTTGCCAGGACATCATCTGTCTCTCAAAACCCCAGATGCAGTCCATTAACTCCCAAGGACTGCCAATAACAATTGGTTGCTCCATCTTTCATGCCTCGGGCCCTTCTTTCCCCTGTGCCTCCTCTTTTTGAGCTCAAGGACCTGCAGTATTTGCTGGTGAAGACTGAGAGCAAAGAACACATTCAGTACTTCTGAAACAAATCCCAAAATCTCTCAACCCATTCAGCAGCAGGCCCACAATTCCTTGTTTAATCTTTTACCTCCAACTGTAAAAGCTTTTCTTGTTGCTCTTGGCATCCCTTGCAAGCACTGGATGTAGCTTTTCCCATCACTATCTCCAAATGCCTGGGCAGTGCTCCTGAGCTTTTCCTTGGCAGCCTGTCCCTATTTGCACCTCCTGTACTGCTGACTTTTTGCTTTGCAACTCTGCCTTAAATTGTCCATTTTAGCAAATCCCTAAAACCCCCAAAATTTTAGTATATGACCTGAGTGTCAGGATGGACAATTCTGCTTGAGGATGCTGTCCTGAAAACCTGGCCAGCTTTCCAGAGCTCCTTTGTCTTCAGAGGTTTCTCAGAGGGAACACCTTCTCCCAGTTCCCAGAACTGGGTAAAGATGCTTTCATGAAGCCCAGGTCTAAGTTCTGCTGCTCTCCCACCCTGTGCTTTCCAAATCCTGATCAGAACTAACACAGACAAGGCTGCTGTTGATTATTGCATCCCCAAGTAGCAGTTCTTTGTTAGTTCTTTGTTAAGAATAGTCAATCCAGCTGTGTCACTCCTTTTGATTGATCCAGTACCTGTATCAAGAGACTGTTACTGACAACTTTCAAATCTTCCTTGACTGCTGCTGTCCCACTGCTGATTTTTCTGCATGTCAGGGAGATTAAAGCTCCCCATGAGAAGCAGGGTCTGTGATCCCAGCACATCCTGGAATTGCTTAGGGAAGGGTTCACTCACATGGGCTGAGTGGTCTGTAACAGGTTCCCACCCCAATGTCACCCTTGTTGGCCTCTCCTCTGACCCTGACCCACAAATTCTCATCCCTGTTGTCCATCCCACAGCAGAGCTCCAAACATCCAGGTTACTCCACGTCAGAGAAGGCAACTCCCTTCCCCCCCATCCTACTGATTCCACACACCAAGTGCATTTCACCAACACACCCAAGGTGGATTTCCATCTTCTGCCACTGCTCTTGTTGCTGTCACCCTGCACTGTGCATTCCTGGGAAAGATTCTCCCTTCTCTCTGCCCTGAAGCCTGTGTGACTCCTGATGCATTCCAGCTGTGCCATTCCCTCTCTGAGCCTCATCCCATCCATGAAATGATATTCCAGAGGTGCGTGCCTGAATAATGCCAGCTTACTGCCCAACAGATGAAAAACTACTTAAGGAACTCAAAACTGTATATTAAATTATATTTTTAAAAATTCAGCTGCAGTTTTAGTCCATTCCTGTTGTGTTTTTCCTCCAAAGTAACCTGTCTCCTTGTCTCTGCTAATCATTTGCCTACACCTGGTTTTATTACCACTCCAACCTTCCTTTGGCACAATTCCTTCTAACAGCAAGCCAAAGTAAACAGATAATAGTGCATAAGGGACAGCAGTGACAATCAGAACCACCAAGAATATTCAGACCAGAAGCTCTCAATGAAAAAACCTTTGGAAATATCTCTAGTAGCTCCAGAAATTCATTTCCCTACAGAAAAGGTGACATGGAGCAGCAAAAGTCAGCCAGCCCTGCTGTGTGTCCATTTCAGGGCTGATTATCTGCTGGTGCTGTAAACTATTATTTAAAAATAATTTAATTTTTTAATATAAATACTGGCTGGTTTTTCTTACATGTTCAGAGTTGGAAAGAAGACTGCCAATTCATCACACACAACAGCAAAGGAAAGCTGCTGAAGCTGTTCATATCACCACCAAGAGGGCTCTGAAGTAGAGCAGTGCAAAGAAAAGCCATTTTGTGAAAGGATTTTTAGCTTTCCAAAGTTATTTTAAATCTTTAGAAACTATCTAAAATTTTCCAAACACCTCTAATTCTTCTGAAATCCTCTAAAAGGAACATTGTAAAGTTTTCCACTTTTACTTTGCTTTGAATTAGTCAAAATACTTCACCTTGACAGAATAGAAATTATTTTTGCTGTTATATCAACTTTTAGTTTCATATTATAACATCAGAGCAAAAAAAATTTAAATTAATAAAGATTTTAAAAATTAAGGTTAAACACTTTACTGCATTCCTAAAAACAACAACAACAACAAAAAACACCCCTCCACAAAAAAAAACAAAACCAAAAACAAAACCAAAACCAAAAAAACCCAAACAAAACAAAATAAAAAAAACCTCTAACAAAACAAAACAAAAAAACAAGATAATTTGCAGTTACTGAAAAATTATTCCTGGTTGGTTTATTCAAAGTAACTGTCTCTATATTTTGTAACACCTTGCATATAAATCTTACTCTCTGCTGCACTTCAATGGTCTTTTCTGTTTAGACTGCAAGCTCTTCAGAGGAGAGGCCTGGCTCTAATTATATTTTTATAGGGCAGTTAGCACAACAGACCCCAAATTTAGTTGTTGCCATTTATTACAAATAATAAAAAAAAATTTGCCTTTTGCTCCAGGCAGCTGCACCCTCCTTGGAGTCCTCAGTGGGAGCTGCAATTAGTGTAAGGAGCAAGAGTTCTCTTAGGGAAGATCTCCTAATCCCCATTTTATCACACATTTTACTGCATTGTTTGTGCAAACCTGGTGCTGCTCCAACAGTGTGACCACCAATGCTATCATTGCTATTCCATAACAATGCTTTTTTTAATTTTAATCAGGGCAATAAATGCAACAGTGAGTCAAGTACCACTGTCAGCTGTAAATCAAGACCTGAAAGCACAAAGCTGGAAGTCTGAGAGGATATAAACCACATTTCAAATAGTTGGATGTGATTGCTGTTCATTAAAGTGCTGCCTCAATATTGTGTAGACGTTATTAAAGAGATTTATAAAAGATAGATGTTTTTTAAAATATCCCACCATGATTCAGAAGCCTGGAGAAAACAAAGTGCTAAAATGAACACATATTTGTTTTTATGTTGCCATGAATTTTAGTTCTTCATGATGCACTTCTCAATTTGTCAAGGAAGTAGCAGCTGTGTTTCAAGAAATATGTTTGAAAATAATCCAATTCAAAGAAGCAGAAGACTGCAGGTGGAAACAACCTTATTTCTTTAGAGAAGAGACAGTAAATCTGAATTTTCCTTCCCCTTCTCCCTCCAATTTAGGCTAAATCAGCCAGCTCTCCTAATAATTAAAATATTTCCTTCTCCAAAGCAAAGGATTTCTCCTTTAAGCTTTCTGAAGGACAAAGGGAAGGAAGGAAATTCATGTTTTCTGCGAGATATGGTTTCTGGTTTTCAAGGAGGAAAGGAGGTCCACACTTCTTTTTGGACAGACTATTTGAAGTGGAACCATCCAGCTGCTACAGAAGCCTCAGGGAAGAAAATTTGGGGGATGGCCAGGGAGGTTTGTCTGATTTCTTTTTGGAATGAGGAATGCTGCAAGGCTAGCTCCTCTCAGCCCTGTGCTCTGCAAGGGGGAGAGAACAGGGATAAATGTCAGCATGGAGCTGGAATTGGTGGGGAACAGAGATGCTCCCTGGTCTGTCATTTGAGGAACCTCGTGTAAATGTTAAAAGTGATGAGAAGAAATGGCCTCAGGCTTTAGACTGGGATATTAAGGAAGACTTCTTCATGGAAAGGATTGTCAAGTACTGAGCAGGCTGCCCAGGGCAGTGCTGGACTCACCAGCCTGGAAGTGCTTAAAAATGTTTGGCCATGGTTCAGTGTGGTTGATAGCTGGATTTGATCATCTCAAAGATCTTTTCCAACCTTAATGATTCTGTGGTTCTATGATGGATGCCAGATATGTGCATAAATATACAAACACACGTGGATGTATGTGTGTTAGAGAGTTAATGCCAGTAATGTCAGCCTGTTATAGGAACATGAAACCAGAAATCCTCCTCTCACAAGCCTTGAAAGTCTCCTGGTGCCACAAAAAGGTGAAACAATTGCAGTCAAAATTGGTGGTGAAACCAGAATATCATCCTATAAATTGTGGGTTAATTCAGAATTTCTGCTGGACAGGAGATAACAACCTTGCCTGGATTCTGCTATGAGCTGGAAGGACTCACATTTCCTACAATGAAGTAACTTGTTTCTTATTGCCAGTCTAAATATGACCTTAACAGCAAGTTCCCTTTTCAGAAACCAAAAGGCCAGACTCCACATCTGTATCTGTAAGTCCTAAAGTTTGAAGGACATTCCCTTCATTCTGTCAGGTTTGCTTTCAGGTGTGAAAATGTTTCTATCACTGCCCATCAAATGGATGCTCCTTGGTAAGCTTTCAATAAAAAGTCTCAAAAATTTAAGGGTTATTTTTATTTTTGTGGTAAACACTTTTATGACTTCAATGTGGTTTAGAGGTAGTCCTGCAACATGAATGTCCCAATTATTATCTTTCTACAGAGCTATAAATTCACTTAATTCATAAGACATATTCCTTATGGGCAGAGATGTAGGTATAACCTCTGTCCAAAATTTACCTTAATTGAACATGCTGGGAACTTCTGCAGTTTGAAAACTGGGTAGGGTAAATAAACATGTAATGATTCACAGGAGGATAAAGGAGGGAATAGAATGAGTGAAACTGAAAAATGTTCTTGGAAAACACATTAAAGTAAATAAGCAGTGTTAAGCTGTTCCTGGAGAAGATTTAAGAAGCTATGAATCAGAACAGACAACACTGCCCCAGAAGAAAAGAGAGGCCACAGAGTGACATCACTCTTAATAAAGAAAGCCCAAAGCTGCCAAGGCAGATTGGAATTCCACCAAGAACGAGGGATTTTGTCACTAGCTTTGAAAGGAATTACATTATGTCCTGTACATGGTGGACATAAGTAGAATTATATTAGATCAAGCCTTCTGCTCCTCCTCTTATTCCAATGTCATCACAGTGTTTGAAGTATCTCAGAGTGCAATGTCACACAAAACTTTAATAAGTTTATTTGCCAGGTGCAGCTTTAGCAGGAGTTGTATAATGCTTTTAGTTTTGGAACAGGGGCAATTACATCAGCTGTACCATCATTTTTGAAGTAGGACAGGAACAAGTTAGACACTGACCCTCCAAGGAAATTATGCACATCCCACCTGTTCATTTCATTAAAACAGTGACACCTGCACAGAGGTGGAAGAGGTGGGGAGAGGAGTATTGGTCACAGAAGGAATGGCAGCTTGGTGTATCTGCTCGTGTTATTGATTAAACTTCCTGACAGCCACAGAGGGAAGTTAATTACTGGGAGGCAAATTAACACCCCTGAAAGATAATAGAGAAAACAATAATTATATTAAGAACTCAGGGGGCTAAGTTTTCTTGGCCCTGAGCCTGAGGCTGTAAGCAGTGTTTGAAAGCAAACCACTGCTCTAGTGCTCAGGGGCAAATAGTTTGAACCATATTGATTGAAGTCTTTATTCTCAGTGATTAAAAAGCACCTTCAACTGCCAGTGAGGCAGTTCAGACTGTTCACAAGGAGTCTTTCACTTAAGATTTCAAATGGGACTCTCTTTGCATGGCAATGGGACTGTCCAGGCCAGTAGAGAGAGAAACACTGTGCTGAGTGTCCTGGGCACATCTGGCTGGGCTCTGTGCAAGGACAGGCTGTGCTGAGTGACCTGGGCACATCTGGCTGGGCTCTGTGCAAGGACAGGCTGTGCTGAGTGACCTGGGCACATCTGGCCTGGGCTCTGTGCAAGGACAGGCTGTGTGAGTGACCTGGGCACATCTGGCTGGGCTCTGTGCAAGGACAGGCTGTGTGAGTGACCTGGGCACATCTGGCTGGGCTCTGTGCAAGGACAGGCTGTGTGAGTGACCTGGGCACATCTGGCACGGGCTGTGTGCAAGGACAGGCTGTGTGAGTGACCTGGGCACATCTGGAACAGGCTCTGTGCAAGGACAGGCTGTGTGAGTGACCTGGGCACATCTGGCACGGGCTGTGTGCAAGGACAGGCTGTGCTGAGTGACCTGGGCACATCTGGCTGGGCTGTGTGCAAGGACAGGCTGTGCTGAGTGACCTGGGCACATCTGGCTGGGCTCTGTGCAAGGACAGGCTGTGCTGAGTGACCTGGGCACATCTGGCTGGGCTGTGTGCAAGGACAGGCTGTGCTGAGTGACCTGGGCACATCTGGCCGGGCTCTGTGCAAGGACAGGCTGTGCTGAGTGACCTGGGCACATCTGGCTGGGCTCTGTGCAAGGACAGGCTGTGCTGAGTGACCTGGGCACATCTGGCACGGGCTCTGTGCAAGGACAGGCTGTGCTGAGTGACCTGGGCACATCTGGCTGGGCTCTGTGCAAGGACAGGCTGTGCTGAGTGACCTGGGCACATCTGGCTGGGCTCTGTGCAAGGACAGGCTGTGCTGAGTGACCTGGGCACATCTGGCACGGGCTCTGTGCAAGGACAGGCTGTGCTGAGTGACCTGGGCACATCTGGCCTGGGCTCTGTGCAAAGACAGGCTGTGCTGAGTGTCCTGGGCACATCTGGCTGGGCTGTGTACAAGGACAGGCTGTGCTGAGTGACCTGGGCACATCTGGCACGGGCTCTGTGCAAGGACAGGCTGTGTGAGTGACCTGGGCACATCTGGAACAGGCTCTGTGCAAGGACAGGCTGTGCTGAGTGACCTGGGCACATCTGGCACGGGCTCTGTGCAAGGACAGGCTGTGCTGAGTGACCTGGGCACATCTGGAACAGGCTGTGTGCAAGGACAGGCTGTGCTGAGTGACCTGGGCACATCTGGCACAGACTGTGAGCAAGGACAGGCTGTGTGAGTGACCTGGGCACATCTGGCACAGACTGTGAGCAAGGACAGGCTGTGTGAGTGACCTGGGCACATCTGGAACAGGCTCTGTGCAAGGACAGGCTGTGTGAGTGACCTGGGCACATCTGGCACGGGCTCTGTGCAAGGACAGGCTGTGCTGAGTGACCTGGGCACATCTGGCACAGACTGTGTGCAAGGACCCCTGGAGTGGCATCCTCCCAAACCCACCAAAAAAAAGCTGATCACACAGCAAGTTGAGATTTGTGGCATCTATAAACTGAAGAAATCCTCCAGAATTCTGTTTTAATTCCAGATTTCGTTTTTAGTGTTATTGTACATGAATTTTAATTGAATCACAGCAGCTGGAAAAGCAGGAATGTGTCACTGGACTAAGTAAGAGAGGACTATGTCATTGGACTAAGTAAGGGTGCAAGCTGCCTTCACTGCAAATGATGGAGTGGGCCTGTGAATTTATAGTCTGTCTGTGATGCCAAGTCAAACCTTGTCATCCTGTGACGTTTATTTAAGATTTGGAATCTCAACACTGAGTCTGAAAATCAGTCTGGGCATCTTTTTTTTCCATTTTTCTTCTGATCAGAGTGTGCAACACAACGTCTCTGTTTAAACTGACATTTCCAAATTATGCCTGCAGTTACCTTCTGCCCTTTTACTTCCTTTTAGTAATTTGAAAAAGGCATAAATGAGACATTTGGTACGTGTTTTAAAATGTCTGATTTAGAATGTAGTTTCTCCTTGAGGGATTTTTGTTGGCCTTTTTGGGGGGGAGCTTTTCTGAGTTTTTTTTTTGGGTGGGACAGGGATTGGTTGTTTTCACTTCTCCTGTAGAAGAAGAACCATTACAAACACTATAAATGCCAAGACAATTTTTAGCTAGAGATTAAATGGCAGTCTGAAATTTTTTAAGACAACATCACTGTATTTCACACAGGAGCTATTGAGAGCATTTTTTAGCTGGGACCTGGGTCAGTGTCTCCATGATGTCAATCTACAAGCTTGGCTGTTGGGAAGAATTACCTTTTTTACTTGTCAGCCAGGTGACTTTGATTTGGATGCAAGGAGAAGCAATAAAAAGGAATCCCACTGTGTCCTCTTCTGCTAAAGCAGTTTTAAAAAGGATTTGTACCACAGGAATAGCAAAAATCTATGCCTTATTGGGGTGGCAAACAAAATTACACTTGATTTTTCTGACTAGATAGAGGGATTTTTAAGATTAAACTTCGCAGACTGAATGCAGATTTGCTGCAGCTTTTCTGGAGTTGTCCATCAGAAAAAAACATGACAGCAGTAGTTTAAAATGCTTGTCTGATGGAGAGGAGGAGAAAGACTGTTCCACTGGTTGCATTCCTTAATGCACTGCCAGGAGATAGTAATTAATATAATCCATAATTAAGGTGATTCCAGAACAAAAGTGTATGAAATGGTGAAAATGCTAGTACTTATCTGATGGTGCAGACTTCTTGCCCCTAGGTTTTCTGTGTCTTTATGCTGTGATTCACATTTGATCTGGAAGATTTTCATTTGTCTTTGGCTCTTCTCATAATGCATTCTGTGTATCACATGTCTAAGGTTTCTGTCTTCAGGCCTGGACAATCTATTTAAATGTATTTATATTACTTTTTTTTCTACCTTGAAGAAAGTTTCTAGTCTATTTAAATCTAAGTTAAAGATATAACTTTATATTTTGTTTAACTGCCTGGCTTTGCACCTGCTTTCTTAAAGCATCAATATATTTTTAGCAAATTAAGCAAGTCCAGCTGTATCTGTTATTTTTTGATTGCTACAAAAAATGAATAAAAAAGTAACTCAACAGATGTATCACTTTGTATTGCTATGTGCTCAGCATCCCAGAGTATCTACATGCAATAATTACGACTATAATTCTCTTTTCTGAGAAGCACTATGAGATTTGTGTAGATTTTGAGATCAAATATGATCACTTGCTATGGGTGGTATATTGATTGCCTGCCTCTGATGTTGGAACAATCTTAGAATTCCTATTTTACATCTTTACAGCCTCAGCAATCACAAAGGCAGGGCTGTCCATCTGTAACAAATGCATGAGGCTGGCAGAGAGCGTAAGGAATTCTCCCCTGAGCACCTGCCCTTCCAGGTGTGAGCCAATGTTCATTTCCAGCTTTGATTTTGCTGTGCTTTACAACAATTTGCAGCCTTGACTGTGAAAACAGAGATCAGAGTTTTCCTCAAGAAGCAGTGAAGCTGCTCTGAAGCCAGGAGTGAGGGCAGGGTCCTGTTTTATAAAAACACAGTGTGTGACCACAAAGGCTTGGCCAACCCTCTGCAGTGCTTGGCTTTCCTAAACCAGTTCCACAGATCTGGGAAGCAGATGTGCTTAGTGGAAAGAGCCTTTCTTGTTCCAAAATTGGTATTTTACAGCACGGGCTTGCTTCATTTGGGAAAATGTGAGCTGAAGGACAAGCAAGAGTTAGGAAAGTGTATCAGCAAAATGTGGTGATACATTCCACATTTTGCAGTTTTGGAGATGGAGATATAAATTCATTACACTATGAAATGGATAATTCTCTAAATCTCACTGCAGATTGTGGAATGCTGGAGATGATCTTTCCTATTACTTTCTGTAGGTTTTGCATAAATGTAATTACATAGGATGCAAATGCTACCCGTCCAAAAAAATAATGAAATGGCTGGACTTCCTCATCTTCAGTATTACTGATATTTAATTCAGTAATAAGCTTATCATCTCCTCTAATAGAATCCACTTTCTCCAACCCTTTAAATCCAATTCTTTTATACAAGGGATTTTGGAAACATCATTAATTCAATCACTGTAAAGAAAGGGAAAAATATAATTGAACTGACAAACTGGACTCCAAAGTCTCCAAAGCAATCTCTGCTGAGCAAACAAAATCTTTGTTAACATCTCTGCAGTGCTATGTATTAACTGAAGTTCAGACCTCATTTTCAGGTGAACCTTTCCAAATTGTGCATTTTTTGGGATGATTTTAAGTCTGTACATGTAAAGGGTAACCAATGCTCAATAGCAAGATATCCCAGAGTTATTAGGGAATTATGGAATGCATTAGACATGAAATCCAAATCCAATGGAACCAGGGATTTAAGAATAGCTTGCACCAGCAATTTGTTTCTGTTAGTACTTTGCAATCAGAGCAGTGATGGTAGGTGGATGGACAATGAAAAATGGTTTCAGCAAATATTAATGTGAAAGTTAATATCAATTTACTTTTGCTGTACTTTCATCACTCGCACTTTCTGTGTCCTGAAATTTACCTTTTGAATTATCTCTGCAAAGCAGACACAGAAGGGACTGAAAAAAATCAAACTCGACATTTTGAGAAGTTGTTTATCATTTAAAGCTGTAGACTGATACATTTCAAACTATTTGCAAGGTGACTTTTGATTAATTCTGTCTGTGGAGCCACGTGTGTGTCAGAGAGAGCAGTGTTTGTGCTCAGTGGTCAAACTCTTCAAGGGCCTCAGTGGCTCTGGCTCTGCTCCACTAAAACTTCTGCTGGATGTTCAAGTCAAATCCCTGCAGTTAATGGAGTAAAAATGATTCAAACAGGCACTTTTTTTTTTTTTCACTGAATCACCTTTAGTCCAGCTGTGACAGGCAAGTTTCTGCCCAGTTTGTGGTGAGCATGCTCTTTCCTTCCATCTTAGTTGGTATTTATACTAAACGTTTAAAAGAATGAGTTTGTTGTTTCAAATCTAGTTTGAAATTATCTATCATAATATTTATTGTACATCTCTTGATCCCATGCTTTCCAAGGAAATATTCCAAAAGGGATTTTGTTGCCTTCAAGGGGAGGAAAAAATTCCACTGCTCAGCATATTGTGACATATGCAGAGAGAAAGCAACAAGCTGCCATTGCATGTCACATATGTGAAAATAAATGCTTGATGGAAGATTTTACTTTCATATTTCCAGGAGGTCTCATAAATGCTAGTGATAAAAAAGAAAATATGAAAATGCAATTTTGCCATTTTCTATTGTTTGAGTAACACTATCATCCATGTCCTTATTTATTTTGATAACCTTTTTAATTCCAAAAAACAAAATTACACTACAGGTACTGCTAAAAATTATTTTTCAATGTCAACAACCAGACCACCTTTAAAGGAAATTGGAGTCATTTAAATTGCTTAAATGAAGAGCTCATATTTCCAAGGATACTCAGCAGCCAACCAAGATTAAGGCACAGGCATTGTGTGATCATGTTCTTGTCCTTTTTGTCAGAACCAGAGCCTGTGGATGGTTTTTGGGGGTCTGCTTGACTTTCCTGTGTTTTAGAGCAGGATTGGTTTCTTTGTATATTATCTCTTTTAACACTCAAAATCTTCCCAAACCAGTGATAAACTAACAAAGCAAATTTTTTAACCATCTTCAACACTGCTCCAAACATAAGCTGTGGAAGTCCCACCTGCTTCCAAAATGTGAGACTTTTTTCAAGGAATGCTTTGACACTTCATTGAGAGAAACAAATTGCAACCAAGTGCTTAGGACAAACCTTTTTCCTGAAATGGAAAAGTGGTTCACTGAGAAGATGAGGTTAGGAGAAGCACCTGGACAAGTAGGTACTCCTATATTGGGGCAGGAGGGGAACAAGAAAATTGGAAATATTAGAGAACAACTGAACACTGAAAAGGTAAGGAGGGCTTAAGGGACCCTTGTGAAGACTGCACAGCTTTAATCCAACAGGGGTGAAATCCACAGCCTGGAATTTCAGGGAAACTTAATGACCTGGGATAGCAGCAGGTCAAACTGGATCATCTAGCTGTCCATTCAGGCTACAAAATCCAGCCAAAGGCTACTTCCATGCACATCAGGAAAGGTGAATGGAACCCTGCTTGATCCCATTAGAGGTGATATTTTTAGGTGCCTCGTGTTAGTGGTAAGAACACAGCTTGTTGGAATGATGGTCTCAGGGAGAGCTTAGCTTACACAGTGATTCTGCCAAATGCCTCAAGAAACTAATGAAATTTGTTAATAAAGGTTGAGCAGCTTTCGTATGGATTTTTGATAAGGAAACAGCTGCTCATTTTCTTGGGTAGCAGTAAAGTCTGGAGGCCACAAGATCTGATAAAGGATAAGCAGATGGTTCAGAGTAAACAATTTGAAATAGCTCTTGTAATTTCTTTAAGATCTTGGTATATAACCTGACACTAAGAGGTTATACAAAGCTCATTGAGCTAATGGTAAGCAAGTATTTATTGCTGGAGGGCAGCTACAGAGATGAAAAGGCAGCCAAATTTACTGAGAGATAAGTAACACTGCTGTACATCCTCCAGAATGGGATTTGAGTAGTTAAAAAGTTCCAGAGGAGCCTGAGTGAAATGCCATCTGCACATAAGGATGAGCAGCACATTCTGAACTGGGATGTGCTTGGCCATGCCACCTGTAGCAGTCAGAGTGGCTCAAAAGAGAATTGTCACAACCAGCAAGCCCATATTGCAGACCAGAGTCTTCCCTGTGTGAAACCAGGACAATTCTTTGGTCACAGAGCAGCAGAATGGCTGAGATGGGGAAGAAGCCCTGGTCCAAAGCCCTGCTGAAGCAAGCTCACCTAGACCCAGCTGCCCAGGACCATGGCTAGCCAGCCTTAGGATAAGTCCAAGAACTGGGTAAACTGCCAGTACTAGGTCACCCTCAGTGAAAAACTCTTTCCTGGTGATCAGAGGGAACCTCCTGTACTGCAGTTTCTGCCCTGGGCATCACCAAAAAGAGCTTTTGCTCTTTGCATCCTCCCTTCAGGTATTAATAGACATTGTCCCTGAGCTTCCTTCTCCAGGCTGAGCAGCCCCAGCCCTGCAATCCTTTCTTCAAAAAAAAATTCCTCAGCTGTTTTATCTCAGACAGACAAGAGGAGAGATAATGTAGAGAGTAAACAAACCATCTTAACCAGAATATTTACTCCTTCCTCTTTAAACTAAATCCTGTCCACAGATACTGTGAATGGCCTCGAGTGAACCCAGTAAGTCTTGTAGGTCTGTATTAGGGGACAAGCCTGGTTTCTGGAGTCAGAACACTATTTGGAAGCAGAAAAGGTAAAAATTTAGTTCTCTTGTGTTTATCTTTAGTTGTCTCTGGAGTTCACAGTGTCATAGAACAAAATTCATTAGTTCATTAATTCATTAGTTCATGAATTCATTAGCTCATTAATTCCTCTGCCATTAATAGTAGACTCTATGGGCCAGCAGTGAGTGCTCTGTATTATTTTGCCCCTTGCTGCTCAGACTGAAATGACTACATAATTTGACCTCTTTTCTAGTGAATTTATTTTTTATTATAAACAGATTTGGATTAAGCAACATACTGTTATCTCAGAAACTGACTTCCACTGATTTAGACACAGACTTAACAGTTTTTTTAGTTTTTCCTTAATAAAGGTCACTTTTGTACCCAGAACGTGCTGGATCAGATCACACTGATATTTGTTCATTTTTCATCATGGAAATATTGCTCAAGCTCCAAATGTTTCAGAATGTCTCAATGGTTTTAATACATATATATATATACAGAAATCAGTGTGGCTGGAAATGCTTACAGACCATGTGTGACAGCACTAGAAGAGCTGCTCAGTGGTAATATATGATTTATATGAGGTTGGCTGCTCAATGACTAAGTTATCAATCAAAAATTCACATGCCAACTTTTTTCCAAGCACGGGCCCATACAAGGTTACTTATGTTTCCATGAACATCTTTATGTAAAACACTTTATGAGATAAGAGCAGAAATATTCTAAGCTACCTCTGAGATATGGAAGTTATGCTTGGTATATTTATTAGATTTAAAATGATGAAAATACTTCAAGGGCTAAAGAGGGGAGCATGGCATATGTCTTAATGATGTTAATAACCTAAATTTCACACTTCTTAGTAACCACACCTACTAGCAATTACCAAATTGACAGATATATGTGAAGTTGGCATTTTAGTGATTCACCCAGCAGAGCTAAAGAGTCTTTTAAAAGCCCAGAATTTAACTCTTACCAATTTTCCCCTGACATTCATGCCACAGACCTGAGCACAGGACTAGAAATGTATCTGGCAATGATTCAAACTCATAATTAATTTGATGCCCATTATACAGTTTGCTGTAAGAATCCTCCACAGACCCAGACGTGTGTGTTTTTCCAGCTTGACTAAAATTGCTGTTAACTAAGTGCCTACAAAGGACATTCTTCAGGCACTGAACAGTGTCACAACCCATTCAGACAGGTCAAAATATGGCAAAATAAGTGTCCCTCTGAAGAGTCAGTTTATTTTCCCTAGTTTGCAAAGTAGTAAATGATAGCATGGCTCCACGAATAATTAAAGGTATCCAAATAGTTATTGAGAAAATGCACCCAAATGTACACAAAGCCAACACATGAATTCATACTTTTAAAGTCAGAGGTGTCTGTGATCCTGCAAGGAGAAATATTGTAAGTTCTGATGCCTTCCCTGTTAAAATGGGAATGAGAAAAGGGCCTCAGATCTTCTGAACAGACTCAGATAAAAAACAGCATCAGGTTAAAAGTTGCAACAAATGGAATTTTAGCTGATACAGGGTCTCTTGAAATTATCAGTTCTCTTGAACTGAAGAATCAGTCTTTAACAATAAAAGAAGAAATATAAAAATTAATGTACACAAAGTAATGTTTATTCACTTTTTTATTACTCTTTTATTGAAATTCTATTCTTCTCTTGACCACTGCATGGTCTTCCTCCTTTTCTCTTTTACTGATTTGTTCTTTTTCTCCAACACAACTCATTAGAACTTGTGATTTTTTATTTTATCTGACTTTTCCTTATCTCCCTCAATTCTTTTTTTTTTTTCTGAGTAATTTTTCCCAGGTCTGCTGAGCTCTCCTTACTTCTCCCATCGTGTGACTAGACAGCAGTTCCTGGCAGCACTGAACAGGTGAGTTGTGACAACAGCTGATCAGAAACTGGTTTTAGCTATATTTCCCATTCCCTGTGGAACAGGAAGCTCTGATGACCATGACATGTGAAATGATGTTTGAAACAAACCCTGATGCATTAAGGAAAAACTCACGTGGCACAAGGGACTCGTGGAGACAACATGGATGGGGCCAGCTGAAACCCAAACCATTCTGAGAGACACAGCCAAAGAGGGGGGAAATACCCATAAAAAAAACAAAAAAAACCAAAAAAGAACAAAAACCTCACCAGATTCTTCAAATTCACTGTTGTATGCATTCCAAGTCTCACTTATGCGGAGCAGGTTCTCTTCCATGGCCTGGATGTCCATGTAGGGGCAGTTGCACTCGGGGAATTTGGGGCCACACTGGCACCAGCAGTCATTGTCCTTGCAGATGAACTCCCCCTCTGAATTGCAGGCAATGTAGCTCAGAGCTGCCTGCACAAAGTGCTCTTGCAGGTACTCAGGAAGGATGACCTGAAGACCTGAAGGACATGGAGGGGATGTTATGGTATTAAACACAAAGGAAGTTTGTGGAGCTGAGCAGCTTCCCCAGTTTATGTAGCAAACAAACTATTATGGAAAACAAAATTATATGGAATTTTTAGGACAAGTTGCACATTTGTCCAGCATTTGTACTATGTTGTGTATTTCCTTTCTTAATAATTATTTTCAGTCATATTCCTCACATTTCCCTCTCAGCATGGAACATCCATCCACTAATGAGTAACCTGTATTCCTCAGAGTTTTATAATCTTTCTAGGGGGATTGGGTACCATCATCTTCTCCTTGAGAAGAGCTGCTGAGTGAACAGCTGCCAGAGCCTTGCAGCAGGAAATCACACAGCTGAATTATAATCCTGGTGCCAGCAACAATACAGATTCTGAAAGTGCTGATGAAGAGAAAGCAGCCCTGAGAGACAGAGTAACACAACCAGGAAAAGAGGTGTAAGCATTTCCATCTGAAACTGGGCTTCTTTTCCGTGTTTCCTTTGGCACAAGATGTAGCTTGTCTAAATAACTCATTATCTCTTGTGATTCTGTAGGGGCAAACTAAGAAGGAAGGTGGAAAACAAGCTGGAAGAAATCTTTGAAAAATAAAATTTGGCTGATTGTTTATTTTTCTAGCATTGGTAGCAAATTGCTCTGGGACATTTAATTAGATGTGAAGGACTGGGCTACAGAACCTCGAGAAAAACCTAATTCTTAAACCTACTAAAGTTTAACATGTAAAGGATTCAAAGTCCAGCTCCTGTGGGGCTTCAAAAGCTCCTGCCACATGTGTTCCAAATAATTTCTCATCATATGAATTGGGTATTTGGTGATAAAAGTTTCTTCTCCATAGGTAATTGGATGATTTCACCTTATTTTTAGGTAAAGCAAAAACTATAGCTGAAACAGTAATTCCAGAACTCTTCCAAGTTAAAATTCACATCACAACTGCTGAAACCTGGTATGACTGTCTCGTGTCAAAATTTGTAAAACTCTGCTGCTCCCTGAGTAAATATTGTAATGTGGTTGTGTGCTTGTGAAAAAACATGAAGCTGTGAAAGGAAAAAAAAGCCCAGTTTGGTTCTTCCATTAAAGAGTTTACATAGTTCTGATAATATTTTTCTCCACATGACAGCACACAACAGTCTGAGAGATGCAAAGATTATTTCCCATATTTTAACTGACAAACCTCATGAATATGCTGGAAACCATCAAAAATTATATTTTCTGGAAACATTCGTGGCATCTCAGTGGAAACAACAAGTTTTTTGTAAAAAAAAAATATCTCTGGAAAACAATTTTAGGTTTTTATGGATTTAATCGATTCTGGGAATAAACAAAGGCAAGAAAACACATATGGATATTTTAAGGAAGAGTCATAAAATCATGGACTATCCTGAAACAGAAGGGGCTTCATCCCTGAGAGTTGTTCTTAATATCACCAACCATCTCACACTGTTTTTCTGGGTAGATAGAAAATTTTAAATATAGAAAATTTTAAATCTTGGAAATAATTGTATATCTACCTTCAACTGCAAAATTAAGAATTGCATTGTTCTCTCATGGCATAGAGTCAGAGGTATACACAAATACACACATTAAAGAGAATTTAGTGGGTTTTTTCATAGTCATAATTTGCTCATGCTTTATTTTTGTAACTGAAAACAAAAATTATTAAACACCTAATACCATAAAGGGGAATTTTTTCAAAAATTTTTGTCCTAACATGCTTCTGCTGGAATTTTGAAAAAAAAAATTGTTTAGAAATGATGACTCTTCATCCTTTTGCTTCCTCTTTCTGCTTCTTTCTATTTTTCATTTTTCTTTATACACAACTAGTACTATTTTCCTAATGAGTGAGATTTTAACCTTCCAAGTTTTTTTTTTAATTCCTAAGAGGGGGAAGCCCTTTGAATCCTCCTGATTCAGAGTATTTGAAAATGTATATCCTGCTCTTTTTGACTGCATTAATTTTGGTGCAGCAAGTGCATGGGGTGTAAGTTACTGCTCAGTATGTGCAAAGCAGGCTGAGCACACTAAATATTGCTCCCAGCTTGGTGGGATCTCTGGGAATTCAGGCTGTGCCAGTAGATGCTAAATAGGGATGCAAAATGCTAACAGGGCTATTCAAATTATTTTATGATGGGTGCAGAAATCTGTTTCTATTTGAAAGGCAACACGAGGCACTGATATTTCCTTCACTTTGGCTGGAATGCACTTATTGCATACACAAAAAAAATAGGAAAATCATCTTTTACGAGGTGGAAGAAAGGCAAAAAAACCAAAAAAAAAAAAACCAAATAGCATGATAAATGTCACCCCATTTCAAAACAAATTAATGAAATTGCACCTACATACCTTGCAACTGAATCTTGTTTTCAGGACTCTGAACCAGAACAGAGCTGACAGAATCTAGGTTGTCATAGTTACTGCAGCCAAGAGGACCCGTCCGTGTCTCTGTTACCTGATGGAAGGGAAGGAAGAAACACTGGATTATCCAAAGCAGACTGGGGAGGTCAGAAGATTATTTCATAAAGTTTCCCTCTATTTCAGCCAGAAACACATTAATTATGGTGAAATATCAATTTAATTGCCAACAGGATGAGTGCAAATGTTTCAGCAGCAGAAAGTGCTATTTCTATCCCTGAGAATCCTCATAAACACTACACCATTACAATACTACACAAATACTACAGCAGTATAACACTAGAATGGTGTAATGCCACACCAACAATCTAAATTTATTTTTCATAGCTGTGGGAATTACAATGAGCTTGCTAAATACAGTTTACAAAAAGGAGGACTGTGATTTTCTCTCTTGGAAGTTGTGCACATGACAAGTCCTGCTTGAAGTGATGGAAAAAACGTTGACTTTTCCAGTGAAGATCAGGATTTGAAATTAAAAACCCTTTATGAGCAGTATTTGTAATGGTGGTAGTGGTGGGATGATTTTTCATGAGGGAAGTGCCTAAGATAAATTTAGGCACAAAATTCTGGATATTCTGCTTGTTGTAATCACCAAATCCACGGCCACAGAACCAAAATACAGCTACATTTATCAAAACAGAACCTCCACAAGCTGAGTTCTGGCTTAATAGTGAAGGTTTGTATTTGGGAGAGGGCAGTTATTTATACGATAGAATCATTAAGTTTGGAAAAAACCTTTCAGATCTTCATGTCCAAACATTAAGCCAGCACTGCCAGATATTCCACTAACCCATGTCCTAAGCACCACATCCTGGGTTTTGAACACTTCCATGAAGAGTGCTTCCATCACTGTCCTGGGCAACCTGTATGAGTGACTGGCCATCCTTTCAGTGAATAATTTTTTCCTTATGTCCAATCTAAATGTCTATCCCTAGTGCAACTTGGTGAGCGAACACATTTAAATAAAAAAGAAAGAAAATAAGTTAGTAATTTATATGCTTCCTGGAATATTATATATATATTTCTTAAGTGTCAACAAAGTAATTAAAAAGGTCAATTTCTTTTTAAAATGAGAAATATAGGCAAGTCTCTCTGTCATGGACCTCTCAAACAGTTTTGGGCCACTCTGCTGGAACTTCTTACTTCTCTTCTTTGACTGTTTCAGAAACTGTGGCCAGATTTACCCTTAGTTAGAATCTAACTCTATTTTGAATGCAACCAGTTCTGTTTTCTATGACTTCATCTCATATTCATATTCAGCTCTGGATCTCCTGGAGAATAAGCCTGAATCAGAGGCTCAGGGAGCAGATTTCCAAAATGCAGGCATGCACTGAGTAAGAGACAGCCAGGCAACCAGACAACCAGTGTGAAATGTAAAGAGCAGAGGGGAGAGGGGCTATTTGAACAATCTGATTTGATGGGAATATGAAGGTTTGCTGATATAAAATTGTTCACGTTGCTGAGGGTTGCCTGTGGGTGGCTGCAGCTGAGTCATGATGCTCTTGAAACCAAGATTTCACATTCTTCTTGCCCTTTTGCAAAGAATATTTGAGATTTCCTGTCATTACAAGCATGGAGAGGACACAGAACTGACCTCCACCAAACCTGTGAGCAGAGCTCAAGATGCACAAGCAAAAGGGAGCAAGCCAGGTTGTGTCCTCTCTGCACATATTTGGCAATCTTTAATATTTATGACAGCAGCAGATTTGCCATGCTTTTTGCTTAATCATCCTGAATCAGCACAAGGACTCTTGCACAGGGATGAGATTTGGATTGGACATAGCTGGAATGACAATTGTGATTTGCCTGTGATCCTTCATTCCTCTGCCAACAAGTGTCCAAAATTCCATTCTAAAATATGATTTTTTGGAAGTACCCCCAGCCCATATATAGAATCCTAATCTCTTTATACAATAACAAAGAGTGTTACCTAGATTAAATAAGAGAAACAGCCAGAAGACAAAAAAAAAAAGATAGGTAAATGTTGCAGTGAATTTTATCCTTACTCTGACATATTACACTCAGCATTCATCTATGCAATTCTTTATTTAAAGATCCATTTATTTTAGTGTTGTTTTCGTTTGCATATTATTATTTTGGTTTTCAAGCATTTCAAGGCAATGCAGCTTCATAAAGTTATATGGAATGTATAAACTATGAAGCAAATATTACAATTCCTATCCATTCCTATTACTCTTTTATGCCCCTTGAAATCACAAAATAATAAAGAGTGATAAGTAGCTTTATAGTTATTGTGCCCCTTTTTGTGTATATTTCTTTACTCTTATCTGAATTATGCCAGATATAATGTTTAGAGTGATAGCATTTATGAATACATTGATTCAGAAGAAAATTACATAGGCCAGTTTTGATATGACTTACAGACAATTATTGCAGTGAAGTGATTAAAAATTGTTATGATAATTATTATTAATAAGAAAAATAGAAAATTTTGTATAAATACATCAATAAATAAGGACCTTTTCTAAATGTTAATTTTTCATTCCAACCTATATATATATATATATAATTCATTCTTTTACTTCTCCAGGTACCTTCACACCCTCTTGCCCTGGTACTTTTATCTTCAGCATAGAAAATACATTGCAAGAGGAAATTCGAAATGAATAGTCTCAGTATGTAAAAAAGAAATGCTAAAGAATATAAAAATCATCCAACCTTCAACTTTTGATGGATGACACCTCTAGTCAGAGGTCAAAGCTATGCAGTTTCATATGCTTTTGTATACTCTACACAAATCCTACTCCACAAAGATTGTAAATCAGAAAAAATTGTGAGTGATTGATAAATGAAAGCCTCAAAATTCTATCAAATTTTCAGATCAGATGAAAGGATTTGATTTTCCTAAATTATACAGTTACAGACTGGTTTGGATTGGAAGGGACTTTAAAGAATATCTAGTTCCAACCCCACAGGGACACTTCCACTAAACCAAGTTGATCCAAACTCCATCCAATCTGGTCTTGAACTTTTTTGGGGGAAAATTTAATCATAAAACAGTAGACTGGAGAAGAAGAAAAAAATACACTAATTCTGGTTTGAGCCAAGTGTTACTGATGATTTTATACTTTTTGTTTCAACAACAATAGGAATGAAATTGGAAAGGCAGGGGCACATCTTTAATTATCTTCCAAGCAGAGAAGTGTTGACTATGTTCATTCCCAAGATCACAGCTGAAAACTGTTTTTTTCAGAATGTGTATGAAAAAAAAGATGAACCAAAAAGAGGAGAGAGATAAGCAATAAAATAGAAATGCAGATTATGCTTAGATGTAGCACGGTCCAGAAGTAACTGACATAGTGCAAAGAGCACCAGAACCCCGTTTGTATTGCATGACCTGTAGCCCACCAAAGAGCATTAGCTCACAAAGCAAAGCACCATAGAACAAAGTTATTAAATAACTAAAGCACCCTAAGAACCAGTGAAAAACACCTGTGAAATCACCTGACACGGAGCAGGCAGGGTGTTGTCCTGTGCCTTCTTGTCAGAGATCATCACAGAACAGGCATCCCTGGGCAACAGCTTCCAGCTCCCAGAAATAAACTCTAACATTTGGCATTAATGAGACAAATGCCTACAGTTTTCAGTCAGTTAAATCTCATAACCATGGTGATAATAACCCGATTACAAGTGCACTGAGAACATACCTCCTAGCACTTAAGCAGGGCTGAATTCTTGTGATATCAGTGGGTAGTATTTCCCTGGGAAACAGCCTGCTTTTTTTTGTCCATGATAATTAAGCCTATAGAAGACTTTCCTAATGAAAGGGAAATACATTTCTGCAGAGATTTTGCTCCTGGTGCATCCTTTTAAGCTAATATTGCTAACGAAGTGCCCATGCAGAGGTGGTGTGTGCCTTGCATAAAGGACTGTCCTCTGCAGCAGGACTCTTTAAAAATGGATTTGGCTTCTAAGGATGAGAACTGAGCCAGCACAAAGGAGGATGAGGCAATGCTGGTCACTGCAGAATAGGCAGCTGTGCTCACATTCACATAAACCTCTTTAATACTTTAGGCATTCAAATAAGGATTTGAAACAAACTCCTCATGCCTGCATGAGGGAGCAAGGTCTGTTCTGAGCAGCTGTGCTGACAGAAGATGGGGCAAAAGTGTGGAACTGGGAAAAACCTGCAGGCCTTAGGATTCTCCTGAATAACACAATGGTGGTGCTGGGCTGATGGCTGTAGCTGGTGATATTCCAGGTCTTTTCCAACTTTTTGATGGTTCTGATTCCAACCTCACCTTCAAGCCTCGTCCTGCAGCCCGTGCTCCCACCCCCTGTATTCCCTACCCATTCTGCAGCCAATGCACATTTCACCTTAAAAAGGAGTTGATCAAATAAATAGGCACTAAATGTACTTTCTATTTAGATGTGGATCTCCTGCCAACTCTCTTCTTTTTTTTTCCCCCAGGCTTGACAGTTTTTCACAAAAGCACCTTTATTCCAGCACTTCCCTTTGCCACACAATAGTTGCTGCTCCACTGCCCTATTTTTGTCATTGAACATGCTAAAAAAACTCCTGCTAATGAGTGTGTAATTAAAATAAATCAAATCTTCTGAGTGTTCCAAGCACTGATACTTCTCACGCTAGATGAACATTTCTGGAGGAGGTGCAGACACACCAGAAGCATTCACAATGTCAGTGCTTGGATTCATGTTTTTAATATGATTTTTTTAATTGCCAGGAATCTAAAACAATACCTCAAAGGCATGACATATCTTCAATAGATTTTCTAGCAGCATAGGGCTGACATTTTAATCTGAAGAGCTCCCTAACTCGGGAGACCTGGAAACACTCCCATCATATTTTTCTGTCATCTGCAAAATGGAAGAGGAACAGTAAACTTGATCTTTCTGCAAAAGAGATAATTGCAAACTTTCCATTACTTTGTTAGAAGGGAAATAGGGACTTCTTTCAATTTTCTGGGCAAGAAGATGACTTTGAATTTTACTGAATGCAGCACTAAAGCTTCCCAAGAGACCAGTCTAATCCTTCAATTCACACTTCTTTGTTTCTACACTCCCAGGAATTTACTGTGAACCAGATTGTTACCTTAAAATAAGAAGGAAATTAAAATGTATTCTCCTTACATAAAGCATTAAATACCTCAGAAACCTGAATATTTCAGAAGCTGGAAATGAACTCACACTATTTGAATTCCGCTCTGTTACATCTGTTGAAAATGTTTTGATTTTTTAAGGCTGTTCAAGTCTGTCTGATAGGGAACAATCCCCTCTCTACTCAAGGCTATTCCCCACTATCTCAGGGAGCAATATATTGTCTGTAAGTTCCAGGAGAATCCACAAGAATATTGGAGCAAGTCTGGCAGCACTGACAGCTCTGGCAGGACAGGCACAATTTTCCCCTTTTCAAGGACATTTTAAATCCACTGCCTGTCAGATGCCACATTCCCATGCAAGCTTCTGGATTGCAAGAGGGAGGTTTGCAGGAAATGAGGCTGCTGGAAACCAGGCAGGGCAGCCATGCCAGAGCCTTTATTTCCTGCACTTTCAGAAATCAAAGGTGCATCAGCCTCGCACAGAGAATAAGGACAGGCATTATCTCCAAAAGAACAGTTATCTCTTTTAATTAATCTTGAAGAAGAGGTGACAGTGAAGTTTTCTTACAGAGAAATAACAGAGTTTAGCAAAAATGTAATAAAAATGGAGGGTTTTGTTTCAGTCTCCATTTAGCTACTTCTGCTTGCCCATATCTTACTTAAATTAACACTAATATTTTTTTTTCTCGGCTTTTATTGCCTAAAGAGACAGCTGAGCAACAAACAGTAAATGAAATCTATATATTTGGTTTAAAAGATAAAATTAGAAACAGAGAGAACAGTGCAGATACAAATTAAAATAATATTTCATGTTCATAAAAATCTCGAGGTATCTGCAGAAAGCAACAGCAAAGATGCCTACATAACAAAAACCCAATTTCCAACTTTCTGTCCTTTTCCAAACACAATTCCATTACTTTATAAAGGACAAAATGCTCCAAAGAAATCTGGAGGCTCATACTGAACAGGTTAAATGTCTTCTTGCATTTAACCCAAGTGCAAAATCCCATGCCAGGACATCCCTAGAGTATTGGGTGCAGGATTTGTATCTTCAGGGACCAGTTCCAACAGGCAATGCTGAGGCCACTGGGATTTTTCACTGTGTCCACATTAGTTTCAAGAAGACAGAATGATTTGCCTACTTATAATACCCACAGACATTATTAGTCATAATAATACTGCAGTTGAATGGATTTTTATTTTTTTTTTATGTTGGGAAAGTATGAATAAAAAATATAGTCCTTGCTAAATGAGGATGAAAAGTTAAAATGTTCCTTTCCTTTTTGAGGTGTCAGGAAAAAGATCCTCTTGATAAATATAAAAATTATCTTTGGATCATTTGGTAACATTATACCCTTATTGCAGTTAGTTTTTAAAATCACGTATATACTATTTTTAAGAGAAAAAAAAAATTTAGAAAAACCCAAACTTGTGCCAAAGAAAAAAACTGTGACAGGTTAACATTAGGTCCTAAAAAGAACAAAAAAGGCATTTAAACTCTTGAAGCTTAAAAATGAAAATTATATGGACAGGTAAATTAATAACTCTATTTTCATATAGATTTTACCTTTGATTATACATTTCTGTGCAATTCTAATACTTAGTTGCAATATTCCTTTCAACAACTTCTTTAACAATTCAATAATTTAAGCTGTTTCCAGGTTTTATATTTCCTGCCCAGAAACTCCTGAGTTATTTGTGCTGTCTGTGGCACTCCAGCTCGGAGCACCCTGCACCTCACAGGACATTTTTCATGTCCATTTTATTTTGCCATCAAACTCCCCCTCCTGGGAGTTGTCATCCCAAGCTCTCACAAGGAATCACATTACTGTCCATAACGTGGGTGTCTGCCTGGCTCACAGAGATGTGTGCAGGGATTTATTTTTAGGCTATATCCTCATTACTTCCCACCCATTTATTCCATCTGGTAAATGATTGTAACACACTTGCCCTTTCTGTCTCATTGGGACAGCCAACTCTCAATTTACAGTTTTGCTAAACTCTTGTTTTTATCCAACTGGTTTTAGTGTGTTTTCCTTACAGACCAGGGCAGCTGCAACTGATCTATAATTTTATCATTAAATCCCTATCAGTTGTTCAAGCTAAAGGAAATTTAACTTTGCTAAATTTGTGTTAGAGAAGAAAAGCAGCTTAATACTGAAGCTTTAAACTTCATTTCATCTGGCTACTCCATTCACATGGAAAGTTCTCTCTGAGAACCTGGTGAGGCTCAATATTGTTATTTCATGACCTAAACGAGAAGAAATATTTAAATGTACAGAAGACTGCTCTTAGATTTAGGCTCTGAGGGCAGCGTTACCCAGACTCACTGCTGAGCCCAGCTGGAAAATCCTTCACATCATCCTGATTCATGGGAATAAAAGACCTATCAAACACCAAGACCTGTTCATTAAAACATACATGAATGTGTCCTACTATGGGCAGGAAAAAATATTTAGAATATAGACTATAGGATCTTGTCCAAGGGTTTATACTCATTCCTTTCTGGTCCTCACACAGATGAGCCAATGGCAAGGGCAAAGAATGATGTATCACAAGGGCATCATTTCTTCCATCAAAAAGCAGAAAAAGAAAGAGCCACAGGTCCTGTGAGCACAAGAATCTGGGGAAGGAGAGAAGTTCATACAGAAAAAGAGAAAACCTATGAAAAGAAAGCAACACTTATTATCAGGACTGTGGAGCCCTGTGGAAGTGAAAGGACTTTGTTCTGCTCAGAACTGAAAAAATCTCAACCACTTGCATGTTTTGCTTTGTTTCTATGCAGGTTTGAAGAGAACCACTAAAATTTTTTTCCTGTCATGTTTTAGTCTACGTAAGCAGAGCTTTTTCTTACTCCAATTCTCTGTTTGAAACACAACATTCACAAGAATGCTGAGCCAATGACAGAAATAAATAGCCCATGTACCTCTAGTATGTGAGGTAGGACATTCCTAGATACCTACATTTCCAGCTCCTTTCATGGTATGGTGGGTGAAAAACCTTTTGACAAGAGTTGTTGTGAATGTTGTGTTTCAAACAGAGAATTGGAGTAAGAAAAAGCTCTGCTTAAGTAGACTAAAACATGACAGGAAAAAAATTTTAGTGGTTCTCTTCAAATAATTTTCTCTATTATCATCAAGGTTTTATTATCATCTAATTTTACACATTAAGAATTTCATGAAAAGGTGAAGAAAAAACATGGAATGATTTTTCATTTGCCAGACTCTAGATACACTTGGGAAGATAAAATTAAATTTGCTTGTAAATTTACATATTATTTGGGAGACTCTCATATCCTCCATTTGGTAGAATTATTAAAAATGTTGGAAAATTAGGAACTATCATAACCATGACACAAAAAGGCCTTTTTTATTTTTTCTTTTCATATTACTTTTCATAAAATTCAAAGGAAGAATATCCAAAGCCCATGAAAAGTATTAGCTAGTCCCTGGGAATTAAAGGGTTAAATTGGGGTATCCAGGGAGAGATAATGAATTTATCAGTTTATCAAACTGGGAAGATGGTAGTTGAGGCTGACTTGTGGCAACCCTGATCTCAGTGATACCAACTGAAAAGAAAAGAAAATAAAGAAAATTAAAGAAAAGAAAATTTGTTGACCTCACCTTGAATAAGATCAGAACCTCACCATGAAAAATTAGAACCACTTTTTATTTTGCTTACTGGATTCTGTTACAAAGCCTGTAGAAAAGTGATGAAAATTCCAACCTTTCAGGCATTAAAGATCTGAAAATAATGATCACTCCATAGTGTAGAAAGTCTCCTGTATGAATAATGAAACCTTTCTTTAACCCAGCTCTGCTTCAGCATGTAGAGGCATTATGTGCATTATCTTGTAAGAGATTAAATTACAGTTTTGCTGTCAGACATGCAAATTCTGCTGAAGCTCCATGAGAAGGTAAAAATAACAGTGAAATGCAGAAGACAGCAATGATGTAACTCTCAGTGCCAGTTAGCTGTGAAGGATTCCCACACAAGAGATTATTTTTCACACTAAATGAATAGATTGAAGGAGATGATTGCAGATTGAATCATAAAACATAATAACAAAACATGAAAAAATGTATTATAGCCAAAAATTCTCTAGGAAAAATAATATGAAAATGGAAAACTTTCCACAGCCTTTTATTATTCTCTAAGCTGATTTCTTCTGATGCAGAGCCTCTATTTGTCTGAGATATTCTTCCTAATCTGACCTCTGTGTTCATACAAGCTGTTTGTACATGCTATCTCCTATTTCTGAGAGCTCAGAGGCAGGGAAATGTTCTGTGAATTTTATAGTCCTTGCTTGACATTCTCTGACCTGCTGGCAAGCAGTAGCTGCCAATTAGAGGGTGGAGGACAGGCAGAATGCTGAAGTTTCCCAGCCCATACAACAAGCCAGGCAGAATAAAGATCAAACTGAAATCTGTACAAGTTTTAGTGCCTCCAAATTCCTGCTGGAATGCTCTAACTGCACTGCTCAATATGTTTGCTGTGGAGCTCTCAATACTAAAACCCTTCTCCATTTCTTGGTTTATTTAATTTCACTTTTTTAAGGAGAAAAAAAAAATGGTATGGAACATTTAAGGAACTGTAGTGTGAATTGTTTATAGGTTTTTGACAGCTGTGATGGCAAGTGTTGTGTGAGTACTGTTAAGGTTTCTCATTTACACATGTATATTTATAGACTGCTCAGGGCTTGGCAGTCTTCATCTCCCTGTTTGGTTTTTACTCTTCTCTCTTGACTAAACTCATAACTAATAGAAACTCCAATTTGTTTTGCTCCATCATGCAGTGTATTCTATCCTGATCTGTCGTTGTTTTGTGGTGTTTTGGGGTTTTTTTTATTAAGTGGAGAATAGTTATGCAAAATCTTTCCAAAATGCTTATCCAAGCATCTCTGTAATGTGTTATTGCATTGTTCTGAAAGCAGCTTATGCTGTTTAATTAAAACTCAACTGTCCAAATGAATTAAACGGTTTTTTTGATATCATCACCTTTAATTCCTCAATAAGATATGGAAATAGATGCATACCCAACATTTCACTTGGCATATTCTTAAAATTAGTGAATAGTGCACACATAGCAGTCACAAGATACCTTGCTATACCTATGGTGAATTTAATCCAAAGATCTCCAACAGTTTTCACATTAAAATAAAAGGTATTTCATTTTTATTGTGACACAAACACAAATCTCATCCTGTGAAGTAGAAGATGGCACAGAGATTTCTCAGCTACCTTTGGGTGATGCCCAAAGTCTAATTGCAGGTCCCAGTCCTTCTGGCAAGAAAAATTTAAAAAATTTAAATTTAAAATTCATACCTAGCCATATTAACAGCAAGCTGGGTTTGTGAAGTTCTTAATACTGAGTGAGATTTCTAAAGACCCAAAAGTTTCTAAGACTGCAAAAGTATTCAGTTCTCACAGAAATTTCAGAGAAGAAAAATATTTAAGATCACAATTCCTATATTTTTCCTAATGTTTAATTCCCTCTTGGAAAAATATCAAGCTTTGATCTTGAATGAAGGTAGTCTGATTTCCCAGGGCAGTGGAGAACTTGGCATTTCATAATGGTCCTGAACAATACCTGTCCTTGGAAATCTGTCCTGGGGCTTTTCCTTGACATTTCTATGTCACCAAACTTACACAATGGGAAAACCTCATCTTTTAATAAGAATCAATAATTCCTGCCTCTTAATTTTGTGTATTGTTACAATTAAATTTCTATTTTTATTTCATTGCTTCAATGAAATCAATAAAACCCTGCTATCACAGGACTTTCCAAAACAATGTTTCTAACTGTGATTTTATACTTTAAAGCTGTTACTGGGCAAATTTTTTCCCAGTCTCTACAAGGTCTCACGGCTGTACAGTCTTAAATTCTATCTACAAGCTGAATGGATAAAGGGAGGGCAAGAAGGGTTTGAGATGTGGATTTCAAAAGCTTCCCAAAAAGTGTCTGTTTATTCAAAACTGAGATTTAGAATTTGCCAGAAATCTGATGAAAGCTCAAGGCTTTTTAGTATTTCAACATTTCTACTTTTGATTACGGCAATTATTTGAATTCACAGAAAAACACATGCAAATAGGAGGTATAAAGGGGGAAAAAAAATTGAACCAAGCAAGTTTTTTCAGACAAAACAAAGAAAACAGAAAAATTAAAGTCTGTATTTCAGTCTGAGGTTTGAGTGAGAAATTATTTTCCATTACACTTAAGTTTCCCCACTAGCAGCCCACCATGATCCATTTATGGGTTAATTATAGATAATCAGATATAGTTACCAGCACAACAGAGCCCTGTTCTTTGTAATCTAAACTTCTCAGATAAAACAAAATACTTAAATCTCTCATAGCAAGGAAGAAAGTGGTTTGGGGAAAGTAAAAAGCAAATTGCACAATAAAATTAACAGGAATTGCAGGGCATGTTCGCAGGGATGTTTATTCTTTCTCACTCAGATGGAATAACTGGGCTGTAAATAGCTGTAAATAGCGAATAGAAAATTCAATTTATGCATCTGTTCTTCTGTTGCCTCCTGCTCCTTTGCTGCATTGTGGCTGTCCCAGAACTGTTTGGACTCTGCAATAACACCTCTGCTCGTACTCATCTGGCCCAGCTCCCACAAAAGGAGGCATATTCTGGGATGGAAGACAACATCCTCCAAGAGACAGCTATGGAACAGCCTCACTTCATTAATGGCAATGCTCTAACTGAAACACTAATCTTAGAAAATTAGGATTTTAGTTACCTTGCTGAAAACAATTAAAAGTTAGAATGGAGTAGTTATCTGAAACTTAAATAATTGATTGTCTGTCATTTCATGATCATTCAGCTGTGCTTACAATGGGAAAAGACAAAACTAGTGAGCAGATCCAAAGGAACATAGACAATGCAACCAGAAACCCATTCTTTGGAAAATTGGACTATCCCCAGGAATCATTTGTATTGTCAGTGATAGAAAAGGTCAAGAGTTTTGGGTGAGGAAGACTCGCCTTACTTCCTCCTTTCAAGACCCCTCCCCACAAAAACGACCCCAGACTTAATTTAAGAAGTCAATCATAACATAAAATGTGTTCATAATTTTGCAGAATGCAGTGAGGCTATTCAGTAATATTTAATTTACTGTTACCAAGGTGTTTTTTTCTGTGTTTGGACTCATCACAGAAGTTTGTTAGGGACCGTGCTGGAATTATAGCTTGTTGCAAACTGGAATTGTGGTCATCTGAGAGAAGCACGCTGCTGTCCCCCAGAAGCAGGGTGAAATCCAGATGTACACAGATGTGCACAGCCCTCTTCCATCCACCCACAATCACAAAAGTCCCTAATGAGCTGGTGGGAGTGTGGTCACGCCACCTGGGCAAGCTCAGCAGGGTCATTCTGCCAGTGGGCAGTGACAGCACATGGGAGAAAAATGCTGCCTTTATTTGTATTCTGCTGCCTTTATTTATATTCTGCTGCCTTTATCTGTATTCTGCTCCCACAAGCAGGCAGGGTTTTATTAGACAGGAGCAGAGCACACCCCATCATCCTAATAGGTTGTTAATAAGGAGAACCAGCAGCCCTCCGTGCAGCTGAGGAGAGGTTTTCGTGCAAAAACGCCTCCAAAATGAGCGTGCCAAGGAAGTGATGTAGGACATGTCATATTTCAAACACAACAGGCTGTATGTTCATGTAAATGCTATGCAAATGAGACAGAGCCCTCGGGCACCTGGTGAGATTCCAGTCAGGCCCTGGAAGCTCCAAACTGTCGATTTAGCACAAGAGCCTCAGCAGTAAAATGCATGTGCAAAAATCACATTGAAAGAATGTATGTGTCAGGGACTTTGAAATATATTAAATATTGATACAAGCTATGGGCTCTTCCCATGGGATTCTCTGATTTCCAGTCAGCAAATGTTGCCACTCTTTTAATGTGGAATAAACAGTGCATTGTCTCTGTGATTAATGCAAAACCTCCATCAGCAGCAAAAAAAATTACAAGAAAGAACACAGAATTAATGTAGCTATTTGTTTTAGAGGACACATCACGTGTGAATAAAAATTATCATTTTTCTCAGAGAAAATCTGCAAATTTTTTTCATATGAAATAGAGGAAAAAAAAAAGAGGTGTGAGAGTGATGTAGTCTAACCTGGAAAAGCATGTTTATACTGATTTTGGGAGGGGAAAAAAGAACACATTGGCTTTGTTTGAGGGGGGTTATGTGGTTTTGGAGGGAAGAAAGAGTATTTGTAATTTCTATTCTCAAATAATGCTTTAGAGGTGTCCCAACCATCAAGATAGCTGTCTCTGAGCACTACAATCAGAAAATATGTTGATGTGCAAGCAGTTGTGCTTTTTTTTCCTAACTCCTGCTGCAGTTTCAGACGGCTCATTGTCACAGGAAATGTGACAAACAATAAGCCAAACAGCAAAGCAAATTATTCCTGCTCATTTCGAAGCCCCAAACTCCAGGAACTTGAGTGGCAGATTCCATTTGTGCACCAGAGTGCTCTGATTTAACTGCAAATGTCAGGGCTTTTGATTTGTGTGTTAAGGCTTCTCTGTTCCATATTATATTTTTCTTTGGTTGGTTTATTCAGATATGCATTCCCAACACAGTAGTTAGGTTCTTCCTAGTAAGAGCATGAGTTATATGAAACATTTTTTATATTCTCCGCTCTCTCTTCCTACAATATAAACAACTCTTGCCCAGGGTAAAGAAATTAAAGTTTATTTTTTAAAAACTGTTGTCTGGGCAGGGTCTGATGATCTTAACATCTACAGCCTGGGAGTGGCACATGAGGATCCAATTGGCATTGAAGGCAAAGGGATCAATACCCATAGGAAACCAAATATTGAGAATTGTGTAATTTGGGACCAATGAACATTGAATCGATTAATTTGTCCCTCCTCAGGAGGACAGTTGTTTGCTTTTTGTCCTACCTGGGGCACTCATCTTAGCCAAGCATCCTCCAGTGCTAGGAGTGACCTGCAGCAGTCAGCACAGAGGGTGGGTTTGGCTGACAAACTGTGTTAAAACTAGTTTGTAACAGAAAATAATACTCCATAAAACTGTAGAGCCAAACTGTTCCAAAGGTCATTGAAAAAAAAAATTAGGCACAGGAGCACAATAACTATATTTTTGAACAGAAGAAGAAAGAAAGAGGAAGGAGGAAGGAGGAAGGAAGAGGGAAGAGGGAAGGGGGAAGGGGGAAGAGGGAAGAGGGAAGAGGGAAGAAAAGGAAGAAGGAAGAAGGAAGAAAAGGGAGGAAGAAGGAAGAAGAAGGAAGAAGGAAGAAGGAAGAAAGAAGGAAGAAGGAGGAAAGAAGGAAGAAGGAAAAGGGAAGAAGGAAGAAGAAGGAGGAAGAAGGAAGAAGGAAGAAGGAAGAAGTAAGAAGAAGAAAGAAGGAAGAAGGAAGAAGAAGAAGAAAGAAGGAAGAAATAAGAAGAAAGAAGAAAGAAAAATATAAACCTGTCTGTAAATGGATTGACTGATCACACATATGGGTTGTCCCAATGATCAAACTCTTCTATAAACACTTCTGCACCAATCAAATTACGTATCATTCATCACTACTATCTCCAGTACATCTTCAGACCCTCTTCCATGCCAGCATCTTCCTTATAAATGGAACACTTTGAGTAAAAGAGAGCATGAGCCTGATCATTTTGCTGAGCATTACTGACGGAAGCGCACCTGCCCTGAGGAGCAGGGTGCAGCTGGACTCCTCCCGGAGCCGTGCTGCCTACCTTGATGGCGGTGGAGGCGATCTGGATGTGGTGCAGGCGGCGCAGGGTGCTGTCCCTGTCGATGAAGTAGGAGGCTGCCAGCTGGTGCAGGGTCTCCAGCGTCACCGCAGAGCTGTTGCTGCCGGGGTCGCCCCCTTCCCTCTTGCTCAGCTTCCGTTTGTCCACAAAAATTGTGAGTGACTCCTCTCCTGGGAAAGGAAGGCAGAAGGAGGCATCAGCAGTGTGCAATGGAACTGAGAGATTTTTGCAGACGTTCGACTTGAAGCACACACAAAATATGTTTATTTACGAGGTCGCTTCATGCATTCGTTCCGTAGTGCTCTGTGTTAGCACAAAAGAAAATGAAACCAGTGTAATCCTTGAGATGTTTGTTTCCTTCTCTCACAGCACCTATCTTAGCTGATTTTAGAAGAAGGACACCTTTTTATGAGCAGCCATGTGCTTTCTAATCAATTCAGCAGTGCCTGAAATCTGATAGAATAGTTGCCTGGAACCAAATTTCTGTAACTGAAAAATATGGGGGTTTCAGAAAGTTGCTGTTTTTCCAAAAGAAAATAGAAGTGCAGGCAATTTGTGTTGTGGATTTCTCACTTACTGTCTTTTTATGGAGATGTGGATAAACACTGTTGAATTCAGAAATTTTAATTTCTGTAAGATTATTGGAAACCAAAAATCTGACTTGCTTAACTGAGTGAACTCTCAGGAACATTTCCATAACACGCCTACTGATACTGTCAAATTTTCCATGTTTGTCATCTAGTTAATGGATATATTTTCCTCTCTTTCAGGCTTAGCAAGAATTAATTCATTTAGTAAAGTGTTTAGGCAAAAACAAATTGGAAAAGTAATTTCTGGACCCGTTATTTTCTTCTGTGCAATTTATGTCCAAAATAAATTGGGCAGAAGATAATCTCACTCTGAGTGTGTGTTTGGTAACCTGCATTCTTCAGCATTTAGCTCAACAATTGACTAATAATGTCATTATACCTGGATTTTAGGTGCTGAACAACTCCACTGAGTGCCTTTTCCTAGTTCCTGGAAAGGAAGATATCCTGCTAAGGTCTGACTTGCCACTTGTGCTACTTTCACTGCTCACCCATCTGCTGCAGTGGCACTGTGCCTGTGCAGGGAGGGTGGGATGCCAGCTTCAGATGGGTTTATGTGCCAAAAAGTAATAGCTGTAGGATAAAACTCTAGGATGAAAACATGACATCATCTTTAAAGCGAGCTAATCTTGGTGGTAAGCAGTGCTAAGTGAGGAACATGTGCCTCTCTGAGGAGATCACATTTTGACTTGCAAAATTTGTCTTTGGTTAACAAAAGCACACTCCTGGTTCCCCAATGTACATTGTTTCCCAATCTCTCAGAAATTCAGAGGACAGACAAGTCCTTCAGACCTTACACAGGCAAAAATGGCATCATACAGAAGGTTTTTTATCTAATTAGACCTGCAGGGTTTGTCCAGGATATTCCTTTTGTCCTGGAAGGAACAGGTGGCTGCTCCAGCTGGAGCTTACCTCGGTTTCCACCACTGCATTTATGCTTCTCCTCCTACAGTCTCCTAATGGGTCATTATTTTGTACATGAAATCATCAATGCAGGGATTAATTGCCTGGAGCTCCAGAGAACCAGGAATTAACACAGCCTCCTTAAGCACCAGGATTTCCCCACCCAATTATTTAATCTTTCTGCTGTAATATGTAGACAAAGGTTCACAACTGCCTTGAGGAGGGAACTGGGACAGAACAGCAAACTCTAATGACCAGTCTCTTGAGAGAAATCTGCCATCAGAACCTGCTCTGGGTTTCAGCCTAGCTGGCATTTAACTGTGCCCATGCAATAAAACCTGACTTATCACAAGCTGCCCTGTGACTCCAGCCAGGATGAATGATGTTTCTGGGATGAAAACCAAGGGAGTGAGATTTGAGCCAGGGGCCATGGGCTTTGTGCAGCTGTTTGTAGGGGGGCAAAGACATGGTTTAGAACAGGTATTAGGAAGAAATTCTTCCCTGTGAGGGTGGAGAGGCCCTGGCACAGGGTGCCCAGAGGAGCTGTGGCTGCTCCCTGGATCCCTGGATGTGTCCAAAGCCAGGTTGGATGGGGCTTGGAGCAACCTACCCCAAGGATGCCTTCCAGCCCAGACCATTCCATGGTTCTGTGGTATCAGAGAAGACAACATCAGAGCTCAGAGTGTGAATATTGTGACAGCAACCAGTTCAGGCTGCACAGATTAGGTGCAAAATTTTACTAGGAGCTTTCTGTCCTTGTTTTCCTCTTTTCCAGAGGTCGAAGCTAGTTTATTTAAATTAAAGTGGCTTTTGCAAGGTCTACCACCTTTCCACTGAAAATATAATGAATTGTAAGGGCAAAGAAAACAAGGACTTCAAGCTGCAGAAAATCTCTGGAAAAGAGTTTTTAAAATATATCTTTTTTTTTTTTTTTTTAAGTCCTTTGTGTTTCATTATCACAAAATCATAGATTCTGGTTTGGGTAGGAGGGACTTTTAAAGATCATGCAATTCTATGCATGCCATGGGCAGGAATGCCTTCCACACTCTCCCATGTTGCTCCAAGCCCTGTCCAACCTGACCTTGGACATTTCCAGGGATCCAGGGGCAGCCACAGCTTCTCTGGGCACCCTGTGCCAGGACCTCCACATCCTCAGGGAGATGAGGGTGATGTTGAGATATTCCTAACATTTAATCTACCTGTCTTCTCCTTTAATTCAAAACCCTTCTCTCTTATCCTATCACTATCTAGCCATGTAAAAAAAAAATCACTCTTTTCTCTTTTTTATAAGCCCTCTTAAGTCCTGGAATGTCACAATAAGTTCCTCCTGAAGCCTTCTCTTCTCCAGGCTGAACACCCCCAGCTCTCCCAGCCTCTCTCTTTAGGAAACCTTCTCCAGCCAACAGAGCACCCATTGTACCTTATTCTCATGTAAAAGCTTTTGATTGATCTGTATTAGTTGTTAGAGATGGTGGAGTTCCTTATACTTCTACAGAATTCTGCTAAGTTTTATTATTAAAACAGAGTTTCTTGAGTTTTGTTCACATAAAAAAAATCCCCTGGCACCCCCAGCCCTGCAGGTTCTGTCCCCATGCCCTGACAGATATATTTGAGTTTTCACTCTTTGTAACCAGAGTGAAATGACTGTGAATATTCTCATGGCATCTCAGAGGTCCTGGCTCATCATGGGCATTCCCAGGCATTGTGCTACCAGCAGGTGCCATCAGGGGCAGCTCAAAAATATTTGCTTCCCTAAAGACTTTTCACAGAGTCTTTCATCTGTCAGAGTTGATTGAGCTCTTGCTGGAAAAAGTGGATTGCACATCAGTGCTTAGGTACCCACATCCCTGCAGAACTGTGAAAGGGCTCCCTTCACCATCCAGAACTCCAGGGTTTGGGAAATTACACTGCCAACTCTGGTTTTGGGAAGACAATTTGAGTTTTAAGTCCATCTGGAGAAAATTAAACCCCTGTCAAAAGAGACTCTTTTGTCACACTGAAAACATGGATGAATCTTGTTTTTCACTGGTGACTATCTGCCACTGTAAAACAGGCTAAGAAGACATCCAAGCATCAGCTGAAAACAAATGTGATTCAGAAAACTGTCCAAGATTATGAGTTTTAAAAACTGAAAAGGAGTAATGACAGTGAACACTTACAAAACATGACTATTCAGCATCAAACCCTCCCAGCTGTGCTTTTCACAAGCTCTGAAAGCAGCACTCAGTCTCCTTCCCAAACTCCAGAGACAGGAAACTTCACTTTCTCAGGTTAAAAGGAAGTAGCATGGAAACACTAAGTTATGCTCACTCAACAATGCCACATAGCCCAATGGGTTGTTCAAGAAGCTCTCAGCCAATGCAGGGATGTTTTATTTCCATGTGGGGGCTGTCACTGACAGATAGTCACTGCAGGGGCAGGGGACTGATTTTCATGCTCCTCACTGACCTTGCCACAGTGTCCTGTACTGACCCTACCAGCCCTGGAATGTGCAAGCTTATCATTTAACTTCAGATTTTAATTCTTGCTAGGTTTATAGGAACATATTGTGCATTGTATACATTACAAATTCAACTAGCTCCCAACCACACATGCTCAAAAAAAAAAAAAAAAAGAAACCAAGACTAAAAAATTATATAGAAATTTACATAAATATGCAACCTGTCTCTGGCCATTTAGATGCAAGACTCCTAAATAACAGTTGGTAAGTGGCATTCAGGAATTAGAAATAAATTTTATGTTTGTCTTAAGAACATAAGAACATACTCAGGAATTATTCAAATTTAAAATGCAAATCTCCATCAACATGGTGGAATTGGAATAATGCTGTAACAACTGTAACTAAATATAACCAGCTATTGAAGGAGTAAATATATTTTGTTATACATAACAATACATATTCATATGATTTAAATACTTAGTGCTATTTTCTGCCTCAGCTGTTGAGAGCTTGTTTGCCTGTACCCACATCTTTGGAATAATAAAGGGATTATAGGCCTTGATGTTTCATATTTTCATCTGTAGACTGGGAAGTGGTAGGAAAAGGCAGGGATCCAAGCAGTTCCCATCACTTCAGAAAGAAGCAGGAATAAAAGGACAACACCCCAAGGTAGCTATAGCTGAGCACAACCCACAGATGCCTGCTTAGAGCTCTCTCTTCATTCACATAAATGTGTATTCCACAGGACTAAGGGTCTTTGGCCTATGAACTGCTCAAAGGTTTCTGATTAAACAAAATACCCCAGCTACCACCTAAATAACTACACCTAAATAAATACACCAGTTTCTCCTAGCTAGTGGAAAATCTATTCCTGTCTGGATCACCAAAGGTACCATTAGGGTTTTAACAGGTCATTTTCCCAAACTTAAGCAGATGCTGATGGAAATGCACAGGCTCGAAAAACGATATAAATTAATGTCAGGACAGATGTGGTATCATTTCCATGGTTCAAGTGAATAACAGTGCACGTTAATTCCTTACACACCATCTGTTTTAAGGATTTAAATTTTTTCTTCATTAAGTAGACGGGAGAGGAAAGAAAGTTAATGTATTTTGTGTTTTTTTCCCCCCTCTTATCTTCCATAATCTTAAATGCTGGGGAATTTACATACCCGGACAGGGGGTGTGACTGGTGTTTGCAAGTCTGATGCAAAATTTTCAAGTTTCTTTCTCACATCAGTCATTTGAGACTGTCCTCTCCTTCCCTTATTTGCCAACAGTTTGCATCTTACCTTGAGAGAGTGTTATGGAAAGCAAAGGTCATATCAGCAGTTAGTGTAAGTGCTAATAAATCCTTCAGAATTCATTGAGATTCACTGTTTTACACCACCTGGCAACTTCCCCCATCTCTGCAGGCAGAATAATACACAGCTCCAGGGGAATATTAATGTGGGGCAGAAAAGCTGGCACTCCTGGAAAAGGGAAGGTGTAACCATCACACTTGCAGGGAGAGAGGCTGGGCTGGACAGGATGCCCACACCTGTTAAGACTGCTTTAAAGACAAAACTGCCTCTTCTCCTTCTGATTCACAAAGCCTTCAACAACATCAAGGGCTGTTTTCTGACAGAGAGAGAGCTGAATGGGTTGATGGTCCGGTAATGAACACCTTGAGCAAAGATGGGTGACAACAGCAGGAAAAATAAATCGACCTGGAACATTTCAGGTGACCACTTAGACAGTTCTCCTCCAAATTGGTTTATTCAGAGCCCTCACCGTGTTTCCAGGTGCGAGGAGGACTTGCTTGCATAACCAGCTGCAAGCACCCAAATCAGCCTCACTTCACCCCAACGCCTGGAACAAGAGCCTATCATCCCATGTGGGGTGCTAGTTATCCTCATCACCAGCTCCATGGCTGTGCTGAATGGCCTTTTCCCACGGAGCAGCCTTAAAGGAATGGCTAACACTGCAGGGATTCGGTACCCCAGGCTTCCCAACACTCCCAGCTCCAAAGCTCACATCTGTTTTTTGCAGCCCATTAAAGTGTAGCTCCAGCAAACTGAACCACCGTTGCATGTTATTGTGGGCAGGCAAAAGAGAAAAGCACAAATGCAAAACAAAAGGAGGGAAAGTAACACTGAGTGCTCACAGAGGGTCCTTCAACCACGCAGCTTGGAGCTGCTTGCTATGGACACTGGGCTTATGTCGCAAGGAGATAAAATTTCCATGAGAAATAAAAGCAGTGAAAATGTCACTTTCCACATTATCTTGTGGCAGCAAGAAATATAGAACTTTTTTCCCTTCGTTCTCATTTCTGAATGCCCTTGGGCAGTGTATTTCTGTGTTTGTGAATAAAGACTAGGGAATGTTTCACAAACAACCATGTGCAAAAGTTCCCTTTATGCTCGAAAAGGGATCTTTATGGAAACCAAATGGTCACAGAGGCACACAAATCTTATCACAGCATCGTCCTTTTGCCAAGTTTTCCTTTCTGTCCATGAATACAGATGATTGGGGATTCATTAAATGAAACTACTGTGCACACTCAGTTTGGTCTTCTGCTTTTAACAAGCTGCATAAGTGACAAGCTTTCACAATAAAACAACTTGTAATTAAAGGCAAAGCACTAATACATTATTAAAATAATTTTAAAATCTAATTACATTTTAATCAAATGTGGACAAGCATCTGTGGGAATCCCCATTCAATCCAGCCCAAGAAATGAGAACTAACACATCCAGGAAAGTATGGGTTTATTAGCTACCTCATTCTTAGAAATTACTAATTCCCTGTAATTATTGTAATTGAATTGTAATTGAACCAATTTTTCAAAGTATTCACCACCCATCCAGTGATAATGGAAGGCAGCAGGTATGCCTCAAATCATGCCTAAAAATTGAGACTAGGGACCTAACTCAAACTCCCAGTTAATAAAAAAACTCCTTTTGACTTTATTAACCAGTGGCAGAGCCCAGAAACCAACACTGTCTCCCTCTGAGTGAAAATTTGGGCAAGCTTGTGGCAGCATTTTAGAGCTTTTCTGGGGTGAGGAAATGGTACCTACCCTACCTCAGCTTCCCTGCAGCAAATCCTGAGGCTTTGGGGAGAATACTGAGGGTCTAAGCTAGAATTTTCAAATGTTCTCAAAGGAAACAGCATTAAGCTTTAGTTCTACTAAGGTCCAGACCTCCTGGAAGTTGCAATATTGCTGCTTTGAATGTGAAGATCAGCTGTGGTCATGTTAGACTCTTTTCCTGTTGGATTCAATTTCACCTTAACAATGAATTTCACCACACAGCTGAGGAGCTGCTATTGACATTAACGACAATTAGCAGATAGGTAGCAACACTGAAAAATAATTTTTACCATTGGATAATCCTTGCAGTAGGATTCATGCTGCAGCCAAAGCTTTAATTCTTTTGCTTATATTTTAAGAAACATTTTCTTTCTCTTCAGCATTTAGTTTTCCTATTCAAATGTGCCATGTGTTCTAGCCTCAAGAAATCAGTCATTTATAAAACGTGTATATTTGCATGCAAAAATAAAGTAATTAAAAGAAATTCAGGGATTTTTGTTACAAATTGCTGGTCAGCACATGTAAATTTTTCTTCAAATTCTAATAGTAATGCTGCAGAGGTACCAAAATAATGGTAGAAATTAGCTCCTTATTTTTTAGAATAGCTACAACAAGACAGAAATTCCTCTTATTTCTAAGAAGCCTCTGTGAGCCATTTGGATTGTTACAGATCTCAGCTATCAGCCAAGAGAGACTAGGAGGGCTCTCATTTCCTTTACAAATGGCCAGGATTCAGTTATGAAATGTATTAAAGAGAACCATTCTTCAGGTGAATAAAGGATTTCAACAAGCCTGTCCTGCTGGAAGGACACTCAATCACCAGAATTATCTTTAATATTATCACCCACGATGGGATAAAGCTGCATTTCTGAAATGTCAGTTCATTGTGTAATGCCTAGATGGGTAATCACAGGTACTAATTATCTTTCATTCAGAACAATTTATGCTCTCCTTTGAACATTAGGCCTCTTCACTGGATTTCTTCAATCCATCAGGTGACTGGATCCCAATTATCCACGGGGCTACCCTTTCCAGATTGGTCTGTGGGGACTGAATGATGCAGATTCCATTAAGCTAATGGGAGTGACATGGCAAAGCCTCATCACCCCGTTTTGAAAATGCAGTCCCACTAGTTAAATGACGACTAACTCTTAAAAGGGCAGAGTGACAATATAGGAATTTTCCAACGGGCAAAGTAGTTTGAAAGTCTCATAAATCAGATTTGTTGGAAATACTTGATACTGGTTTTCTGGCTCCCTTTCTGCAGGACTGCAATGGACACAGATAAAAAAGGACCACTTGCAGAAAAAAAAAGTCACTCTCCTTACTGACTTCAGTGCAGAGAAAGACCTCCAAGAGACAAGGGGCAGTACAGCAGGATCTCAGGCAAAGCACCCCAACCTTAGCAACGGGATAAATTCTCTTTTTGTGCACAAAATCCCGTGCACAGCACCATAAAGAGAAAGAGTCACAAGGCAGCTTGGAGGAGGAGTTGTGACCAGCGCTCGCAGCCTACTCACACCGAGCTCATTCCCGATATTCCCAAGGGCCAGCCCTACCTCCCAGGGTAGCTGAGAGCAGGAAATGTGTCCCATATTTCTTGATGAGGTTCTCTGTGATCTGCTGGAGGGTCGGGCGCCGTCCCAGCAGCCTGATGTTACGGAAGAACTCGGGGGCCAGCGGCAGCGGGGAGCCGAGGAAATTTCTCCTTTCCACAGCGAGATTGTTTACTTTCCAGCGGCCGAACTCCCTGCAAAACAAAGCAGTTCCCAATTCAGAAATGTGTCGCTCAGACAAATGTCCTTCATTTGCAAACGACTCTGCTCTGCTGAGTAGCTGGGGGCGACTCACTGGGAATTACACCGGACCTTGACAGTGGCACTCTGTCATGTGTTATAGACAGGACTAGTAACGAGGGTTATTTATTAGAACTGCAGAAAGTACTCCATAATAAAATAATTGTTGGGAAAGGGCTAAATAAAAACTAAGCCGCTTAGGCTGCTGCTGCTCCTGTTGGTTCTGTGTGGTCTCTGATGCTCTAAAACAATCTGATTTGGAAATGAAAGCAATGATTTCCCCAAATGTGGACCAGATGCAACAAGTATTTTTGTGAGAACAAGGTAAATTTAAAAATCGTGACAAGAAAGGGTCCATGTTCCTTGTCTTTTGATGTTAAGTCACTTAGGCACAGAACTGGATAAATTGGATAACTTGAAGAAACGCTGTTACACCACATTTTACCTTACTGTTATAATTCCAGTTTTCTGAACTTTTGGTCTCCATTTTGAGAAAATACACCGACAGAACGACTGATTCCTAAAAGGTGATGATCAATTGTAATTCAATCGTAAGAGGGATGTAAGTGAATTCAAAGACTTGCCCCCTTCCCCTCTCCAAAATAAATCAATGACTGCAAGGAAAACAAACAAGCTCATCGCACGGCAACAAACACATCTTTTATTAATTCACTTGCCAATTAAGACAGCAGAGAGAGTTATCAGTGAGAAGGACTCATTGTCCTCAAATCTAGACAAGATTTGGCAGTAAGTTGCTTTTTCCCAGCTACAGCAACAGCTGTTTTGGTCACAGACTCTGGGAATTAAGTGCAAGTGACCTGAGGAATGCCTTAATCACCACCTTGTGGAGTCTTTTGTGCAGCCACATCAATTAGGATTCCTCTTAGACAAGATAGGAGGAAAGCAAAGAGTTTAGGGAGCGTGCAAGATCCTGCTGGAGGTCCCAGGTAAACAGAGAGGAATGTTCACATGCAAAAGTAACACGGAACCAGAAAGATTCAGAGAAAAAAAAATAAAATAATTTTTTTTAAAAAATTGAGGGATGCCAGAAACGAAAAGTTGCCAGTGGCTGAATGACCTGGGCTGTGTAACATGTACTCAACACTAGGATTTTTTAACAATTTTTAAGTCCACAGTTATTAGTAGAACACCTAGTAGAAATTTTTGTGTAGCCCTTCTGCTTTCCAGCATTCTCCTCTTTATCCCCCAGATCCAAACTGCCTTTCCTCTCAGACACATCCTGGCAGATGCCATTTTTTAATCAAAAACAAATGTGAAGAATGATGCTGGGGAGAGATTTCTGTAACTTAACTGAAATTTGATGCAATTTGCCTGTCAAGGGCATGAAGTTAAACAGATCCCCATAGTTCACAAAGACTCTACACATCACCAGTGTGCCTAAATTAGTATTTGGGAATTGCTTTCTGATAGGGGATTTTCCAACTTAGTTGTCAGGTTTTGAAGTTTTATCTCACAACTTTCCTTTTCTTTTAGGAAACTATAAAACCTATAACTTGTATTTTCAGCTTTTATGGAACTACTGTATGTGAGTACAGAGAAATGAAAGAAATTGCACACAAATATTTTTTGCCTGTAAAGTGAAAAAATCCTCATTGATCACATTAATGCAGACACTAAAAACAATGAATTATCCTGCACTTTAAATGGAATTTTTAAGTGAAAAACAAGACACCAAAAAAATTAATCAATTACAAAACAAGTCCTCTTTTTTGTTGCTTAAATTTTTTGCTTTCTGGTCCTGTTTTTCCTTTGAATACATCAGAAAATATTGGTTAACTGTAGTTCCTGAACAGACCATTAAGACAGGCTTGTTTGACACCAAGAAAATATTTTATGTTGTAAAGTATTTATTTCATTCCTTGAGGAAACCTCTAAGCTCACTACCTGAGCTGAGGTTCAAACACAATATTAAGAGAAAAGATAAAATTCTTTTAAATGACAGTTTGCTGCCACCTTTGATCTGATTTTCATTGTCAGTATTTAAGGACAGAAAAGACCACCCTAATCCCCTCAACCTGTCCCATTTTTAGGGCAGGCAGAGAATCTCACCAAATGCCTCTTGCTGTCACACCTTTGGGATTGAGAAGAAACTGTCCCCCAGAAAAACATCTCTACTTAAATTTTGAGGATTTCTCAGGAATCTCCAGCAATCTGTTGAGGTATTTAACTACAGAGAGCGCATTCTATTTTCAGTTTGAACATTGCCAATTCCAGTTTATGGTTTTTAGAGCTCTTTATGCACATTGGGCAACTGAAAAATGTTCTAAATATTAGATAAATTCTGTGCAAATAATTACAGCTCTTGTTTGAATCCCCTCTTAACCTTGGGCTGAGCCCACTGGCTTCCTTGGTGTCAACAGTGGGCTCAGATAACATTTCTTACAGCCCTTCTCCAGAAGCAGCAAATCCTTTCTTGGAAGGGTTAAACTGGATAACAAATTCAGAAGAATTTCCAAATTGAGGTTGCCCTGACTTACCACAAATCCTTTATTTACTGAATCCAAGGACTGGGTTATTCTAGCACTAAAACTCTCTTGATTTAAAAGAATTTGAGCTCCTCACACAGTTTTTGCTACAGAAGGATTTGTTTTGCTGTATGCATAGAGATGAAGTAGGCAAATGCTTTTGTAAAAGTTTTGTCATTCTTTTTTGGTTCAGAACATAGCAATGGGAACATTTATTAGTGTAGCAAGTAATCATGCATTGAAATTCACTCTGAGGAATCTGGGGGAGTAGAATACAGAAGATGGAACCCTTTTAAAAAGATGATAGTTTTATAATTGCACCACAGACAGAGCTGAAGCTTTTAGAGACTTTAGAAAACAGCTTTTCTATTTTGCTGAGGTCTTTCTTAAATGAAGTATTTTGGAATATGGAGAGATGAAGGCCTAAACTCTCTGGGAGAGACAAGAAGAAAGTTAATCTCTGAAGGTAAAATAGGGATTCAGACCACAAAAGTGTCTGCCTGTCTCCAGGAGCAGGGACACCTGGATCTGGACAAGTGAGAAGTGATGAGCAGCTTTCCAGAGCTGAGGAAATACTTCAGACTTCAGAAGAACTGGGTTTGTGAGAGTAAAGTGTAGGAGCAGGGTAAAAGCTGGAATGAAGTCCAGGGTGAGGGGTTATGGTGCATTATTTCTGGCATGTTGAGTGAGGAGGTTTACACAAATGTTTTCTGGGTCACTAGTAGCTCCTAAAATTAGAGCTGATTTCCCTTTTTACAATTTCACTCTAAGTGAAATAATATCCTTATCTTCCTCTTTATATGACCCATAAATATGTCTATCTATATACCTACCCATATAATTTCTGTTTTTAATCTTAATTTCACTTTGCAAGCAGTGCTCTTCCCCTCTCTTGTCACCCCTCTCTTTACCTGTTTGTCTTGTAGTCCCTCTAAAACAGACTCTCCAGCCCCAAACATTTTGTTTTGTTCCCAATGTGCATTATTCCACTTTGAGAATCAAGCTCCTGCCAAAGGCAGACCACTGGGTCTGATGGAGTTAATAAACTTGCTCTGAGCAGAGAAAATGCTGCTTTCCAGAGTCACTGAGTTCCATTCATCAAAAGAACACCTCCCATGGAATAGCAAGAAAACTGATTTTCCACTGGGAACAAACTGGAGCTAGGAGAAGCTTGCTCTTTCCAGCTCCTTCTCTTCTTCTGCTCTGTAAGAGCCAAGAGCAGGAGCTTCCATGGTGTTCTCAAGGAGCAAATGGCTGGTGGTACCCCCTGTGCTGCCCATCTATTTTCACCCCAAACAATATGTGATTCAATGCATGGAGCTATTTAGTGCTCCAGGCAGAGCTTGCTGTGGGGAAGGATGATGGCTCAGAGCTCCCAGGCTTGCACAAGAGAGAGGAAATCAGTCAGACTGCTTCCTAGGATGAAGCCTGTTTTGGAATCATGTTATTATGATAAGGAGTGCCTGAGACTATGGGCAGCACTCTCTCCATCTTCCCAGATGTCATGGATTTGTATGTGCTGCCACAAATCTCATCCCTGGCTGCTTGGCTGCCATGGATCTGCATGTGCTGCACAAATCTGATCCCTGGCTGGTTGGCTGCCATGGGTTTGCATGTGCTGCACAAATCTCATCCCTGGCTGGTTGGCTGCCATGGATCTGCATGTGCTGCACAAATCTCATCCCTGGCTGGTTGGCTGCCATGGGTTTGCATGTGCTGCACAAATCTGATCCCTGACTGGTTGGCTGCCATGGATCTGCATGTGCTGCCACAAATCTGATCCCTGGCTGGTTGGCTGCCATGGGTTTGCATGTGCTGCACAAATCTCATCCCTGGCTGGTTGGCTGCCATGGATCTGCATGTTTCCACAAATCTGATCCCCTGACTGCTTGGCTGCCATGGATCTGCATGTGCTGCACAAATCTGATCCCTGGCTGCTTGGCTGCCATGGATCTGCATGTGCTGCACAAATCTGATCCCTGGCTGCTTGGCTGCCATGGATCTGCATGTGCTGCCACAAATCTGATCCCTGGCTGGTTGGCTGCCATGGATCTGCATGTGCTGCCACAAATCTGATCCCTGGCTGGTTGGCTGCCATGGGTTTGCATGTGCTGCACAAACCTGGTCCCTGGCTGGTTGGCTGCCATGGGTTTGCATGTGCTGCCACAAATCTGATCCCTGGCTGCTTGGCTGCCATGGGTTTGCATGTGCTGCACAAACCTGATCCCTGGCTGGTTGGCTGCCATGGATCTGCATGTGCTGCCACAAATCTGATCCCTGGCTGGTTGGCTGCCATGGGTTTGCATGTGCTGCACAAACCTGATCCCTGGCTGCTTGGCTGCCATGGATCTGCATGTGCTGCCACAAATCTCATCCCTGGCTGCTTGGCTGCCATGGATCTGCATGTTTCCACAAATCTGATCCCTGGCTGGTTGGCTGCCATGGATCTGCATGTGCTGCCACAAATCTCATCCCTGGCTGCTTGGCTGCCATGGATCTGCATGTGCTGCACAAATCTGATCCCTGGCTGGTTGGCTGCCATGGGTTTGCATGTGCTGCACAAATCTCATCCCTGGCTGGTTGGCTGCCATGGATCTGCATGTGCTGCACAAATCTGATCCCTGGCTGGTTGGCTGCCATGGGTTTGCATGTGCTGCACAAATCTCATCCCTGGCTGGTTGGCTGCCATGGATCTGCATGTTTCCACAAATCTGATCCCTGGCTGGTTGGCTGCCATGGATCTGCATGTTGCCACAAATCTCATCCCTGGCTGGTTGGCTGCCATGGATCTGCATGTTTCCACAAACCTGATCCCTGGCTGGTTGGCTGCCATGGATCTGCAGGTTTCCACAAATCTCATCCCTGGCTGGTTGCTGCCATGGGCATGGGGACCCTGGAGCCCAGCAGTGCTGATTCTGACTGGCTGGACCACAGCCTGTCTCCTACCAGCAGCTCTGCTGGGGATGCTGAGTTAAAAAATGACTGGCCAGAGAGTCACTGTGGGACTAAAAGAAGCACAGTTTTAAAATGCAGTTGTCATTTTAACGCTATTTCTTTTATTAATGACATTAAAAAAGATGTTTAATCTCAGGAAACCATTAGTGTTCTGACAGGAAAGACCTGTTAGTAAAACACCATACAAATTTGGGACAAATTTTTGTCTTTAAAAAAGCTTAAATTGCAAATGGATCTGAAAGGAATCCTAGGGCTGTCAATGTCTCTTTTGAGTTTCAAGCCATAGCTTTTTTTCCAAATGTGTACATTAATTATACACTTCTATCACTGTATTCAATTCAATTCATTTTAAATCTTATGGCATGGGGAGCTATGGAAAGTTCTCCATAAAACATCTAGATAAAGGAAATTTTTAAAATGCCATTGTACTCTAAAATGGTAGTGTGAGTAGATTTGAAATGGGAATATAATCTCTTCCTTGGAGTGACTGAATCAGCCAATAAAGAGATTTACTGTGAGTTTGATGGAACCTTCCTAACTACCTAAGGTCAACCACACACAAAACAGAGCCCAGGAAAAAGTAACAATGTTAGGCCTCATTTTAAGCAATTTATTGTGTTTTACAAATCAATATTATTGCTGGCAACCATAAAAACATAATTGTTATTGAATAATATTGTGGCATAATGTGGAGATCATTCTTGGAAAATGAATTTAATATAATTTCTAATACAAAAGAACTATTCTGTGTTACTTTCTCTGAATGTCTGCTAAATGAGACACCTTCACTCTTGGATGGTGAGAACATGACTGCTTTGAATGGGCTGGAATGACAGTGGGAGCCTGAATCCAATGTTTTCCCATGTGGCTGCAAGTTCTGCTGTTGGCAGAACAGCTCACTGAGAGAATGTATGGTGTTTTTCTTCTCCTATCTCCTTTAAAAGCCTGAGGATTTCTGATGCCTGAGGCCATGGCTTGAATAAGGCCAAGATGAGATGAGTAGTTTCATTTTATATTGAGTTTCTAACTGCTAGCAGTTCCAAAACAGAAAGTCCAGAAAATATTTGCTAGGGCAAATAATTGACTTTTAAAGAGAGGATTCATCCAGCTGTAGGCAGATCTAGAACCAGGTAATATCCAAGATTGGGTTATTCACAGATTGTCAAGTGAAAAAACTCTCCTTACCAGAACAGGTCATAGAACTTTCAATGCTTATTACAATTAAACAATGGCTAATCTGCCACAACCTTTATTAAATGCTTCTTATGGTTCATTTTTCTATCCAAAGTTTAAAAAAAAAAAGGGGAATTGTTACATTGTGCTAAGCAGCTTCCTGAAAATCTCTACCTTTGTATAGAAACATGGTAATAAAGAAAAAACATTGCAATATGAGCAAAGTAAACAGAACAACCCCCCCTTGAGGAAAAGAAGCAGGATCTGATTGTATAGAATACATCTCACTTATGTCCCTTACCATTTTCCATTATCTACATGTGGTGATCAGAAAGAAAAACATCCAAGATATAATAAACTCCTTTTAAACATATTTGCCCTCGATGAAATGGAAAATATTTCTTGATCAACTTTATTTAATTGTCTGACATTTTGCCAAGGTCAAAACAGAAAGGTTTACTGAACATATGCATTTCTTCCCATATTATTGCTTTTTACCTTACAGTGAATATGCACTATCAGTAGAATTTCTTTTTATCCTAATATTTTTTATCCTAGTAATTTTTTTTTCTTTCTATGCCTTTTTCACCTTATCAGCTTCCAAGCATTTGAAATTTTACTTCCAGAACTAGAATTCATCAGTATCAGCTTCACTATCTTCTTGCATTAAGCATATGAAATACATGGAGATGTATTAATGAATTTCAATAAAAAGTACATACATTATACCTAGAATGTACTCAGATATATTCTTTATTATGACTACTGATAGTTGGATTACTGTGTCAGCTGCTGTCACATCAATGATTTCAAACTTCTTACCTGGCATGAACATCAAATGGACACCAGAGGAAGGAATGTGGCTTCCCTTTTGTGCAAGTCTGATTGATATTTAACCTCTATTACATATGTACTGAAAAATTTCCTCCTCTGAAGAAATCCAAGGGGGAATTTTTTCTGTATCTTTACCTGTGGCATTGTTTGCCTTCTGCCCATAGTTTGTGATTAAGTTCCCAACACCTTTGTCAACATTTATTCAGGAGCTCACCATCCACATATTCAGCTGGACCTATATCCATGTAAAGGAATTTGCACAAAATCAGCAGTTCCTAATGACTAAATCTTATTTACCTCCTGCCTCAGAGGCAGCTCAATCACCCAGCAGCACGGAATAAGGCAGAAACACACCAGGAGCATGTTGCAAATGACACAAGGGGTAAAAAGCAAGTACAGAACTGAAATGTGTTTGTATGAACCATCAAAGTGTGAGGAACTGGTGAATTGTCTGGTAATATCTCACCAGTTTGCACAGGCTTGTAAGAGAAAAATTAACCAAGGAAATGATTCATGTGATAGTAGTGCCATGGAGCAGAGAGAAAAGGGAGAATTCTCAGTAAAACCTATCCTTGCCTTCACCACATCTGAAATGGAGAATGAGGGGGATGCTTGGGAGGTGTTTCATGCAGGCTGAGTAAGCAGGAATAGATTTTGCACCTCTTTCATATTTCTGGGGCTCGTTCATGTGTGCTCTGGCCTGTACTTGCAAGTGCAGGAAATATCTCAGAGGTGAATGCAAGAGGATGGGGCCAGACCTTTCAGTGGTGCCCAGAGACAGGAAAGGGGCAGCAGCCACAAACTGAAGCACAGAAAATTCCATACAAATATGAGGAAAAATTTATTTTCTTTCAAGGTGGCAGAGCACTGGACAGGCTGCCCAGAGGGGCTGTGGATTCCCTTTCTCTGGAGACATTCCAAACCTGCCTGGGTGTGATCCTGTGCATCTGCTCTGGTGACCCTGCTTTAGCAGGGCTTGGACTGAATGATCTCCAGAGGCTCCTTCCAACCCCAACCAGTATTCTATGAAAATGATAATAACAGCTTGGGTTTGCAGCCTGCAGGTAAGGTGGTGACATATCTGGAGTCAAAAATAGTTGTCCATCCAAATAATTACAATAATCTGTTCTCACTGGTTGATATTTAATCTTCCCTGCAAAAAGTATTAATTTCATGGTTTGTCATAAGTCCTAGAGGGGTTGGAGAACTGTTCCTTCTCCCCTTGGCAGTATCAAGAGAGTTTCCAACACCTTGTACATGCAAGCTCAAAGCATCCTTTTTTTCCCCAGCTCACATCTGCTCACAGGAATCATTTATTATCTAAACAGGTAACAGGTTTGATAAAGTGGTGCATTTGTTTAGACTTGCAGCAGACAAATGAAATAAAAAAAATTCCTCTGACTGGAAGATTCTTGCACTTTTTTTCATTTTATTTGTGGCTTATGAAACCCAGTGCTGTCTGAAATTCAGTGTGAAGGAAATGTATGGATTTATACTTTGTAAATGGGGTAAAAGACTCTTTCAGAGAAAAAGCTACAACAGTATAGCTAAAACAGTAGTTAACCTTTGAAATGGAGAAAACAGCCTTGGAAAAGAGATTTTTGACACAATAAGGAGAAGAGTTATGAGGAAGAGAAGCAAAAAGGTCTGTTTATAGTCTTTTTGCCTAATCTTAAGAGCCAACTGTTATGGTCCTGTCCCTGTAGTTAATTCTACAGGAAAAAACTAATTATTCTGGATCCAAAGAAAATGAAACTGGAACTCTCATGAGGGCTGGATTTAGGAATTTGACTACATGTTATACTGCTTCAAAATCAGCATGAAAAACATGTTCTTCCATGTCTTTTTGCCCTGACTAAAAAAAATAAAAAAATTGATCCATCTTTCTTGTAGAGATAAGGAATAAATTTGAATCTGTGGAAGTGTTTCAGTGCATAAATCAACACATGAAAATACAGTTTAGGAAGAATGAATCAGCATAAAGATCTGTTGGAGAAAATAAAACAGAGCAGAGGATTCATAGATTCAGTGTTGGTGGATACTCCCAGATGAATCACAGGGGAAACACAAACTGCTAAAATTCTTCATCATTATGTGATACAACTCATAGTCTCAAAGTCTTTGAAATGCCTTTTATTACCACTTTTACAACTTCTGTTTCAGAGCTACAAATTGATCTGTAGTACTGAGCCCATGATAAATGATTTAAAATTTAAAGAGAGTGTTCTCATTCAACTTAGTTCTCATTTGAAAAATGAGGCACAATCAGGCTAAGAATTCTGGCAGTGCTGTGAGCACCCAGAGCAAAACAAAAAACTTTATGACCTGGATAGTGTGGCAGGGAATTTGAGTGCCTAAAGATTTTGGAAGTTGTTTGCTTGCTTCTTTCTGGGATGTTATTGATACACAAGATTGGCTTGTGCTTGGTGCCACAGACACCAAATTGCCTTCTATTCAAAAAAAAAGCTGATGTTACCCCTGACTGCCTGAAAGAGGGAAAAGGTACCTAAATTTTTGGCTGCAAACAAAATATATATTCTCAAATATATTCTCAAAGAAATACTGATCCAGAGCCTTATTTATGAAGCTGTAAATAAAACCCAGAATTGTTCCTTTTCCAGGAAAAATGTTGTATAAATGTTGTATATTAACCTTCTTCAGTGTAGATTATTTGGCTCATTTTCTATTCAATTTATAAGTTTATCCTTCCAAAGTGGAGGCTTTTTTTTTTCCAGTTTTGCCAGCAGTGCAATTTACAGCACTGATGGATGACAGTTACTTAACCTGCACTTGAATTTATAAAGGCAGTTGTTTCTACCAACCCTCTGGGATGAAGCTGGCATCACACAACTGTAAATCTCACAAACACATGCATAAATGCTGTCTTGATACTGTGAAATATAACAACTGCACTATTATTGTCTGTAGCAATGCAAATTGTTGAAAGGAGTAGGAGGTAAACCAAAATATTTCCTGAAAATACTTTGGCATTTTATTTGTTTTTTTATGGTTTAGCTCTTGGGGGAATGTGCACATGATCTTCTTTGGATCTAGATGCTTTTCTCCTATGGAAGTGTTGTTTCACTGGTAGCAGGAAAAGCTGCATATAGAATGAAGATCTACATATTTACTATTGTAAAATATATGTATTGAAAATGCATTACTATAAAATTTCTGTGCCTCTGGATTCATTTCATTATCACTCCCAGCACCTTTGTAGAAGAGGTCCTAGACAGAAAAACAAAAGTGACTTTGGAAAATTTCAAGTGGGATATAAACACCAGAGTGAGATAAAATAGTATTAATAATGCACATAATTATCACCTACACTGTAGATTTTAGCTATAATTCCACAAGTCCTGACACAGAGTGGGAGGGACTGAGACTTTAGAGGCTGGGACAAGAACTGCAGCCCAGGGTCAGATTTTACAGCCAAGAGGGGCAATACATGACATATCCTCCCAAATGTTTAGCTATAGGCAGGGTTACCCTGCCTTTCTCTTCCATTTTTTTTCATGGAACATGAGTGTTGACATATTTGGGAGCAGCATAAGATATGCAGGCTGGTTGTAATAAAGAAGAGGCACAATAATTTAACTAAACTTAGCATAAAGATTATTACTTATCTTCTAGATATATTTCAGTTTGAGGTTGATTAGCCAATAATTTCAGATTATTAGCCACAGCACAGCAATTGTGCTTTGGACCATATTGTCCTGGATACTGTTCTGCCTCAGACTTAGGATAATGAGGGCCTACATGAAAATTGAAGTTTTTCCTAGGAAGCTTGCTTTGGAAAGAAAAAAACCAAAAAAAACCAGAATGAAACATGTCTCTACAGATGTAGAAATAAATCCAAGATTAACTGACTTCCCAATCCAGATGTCCAACAGACATGAAGGTGTTTATTCTCCAACTTCTTTGTGTAAGGAACAATGCTGAGCAATTACCAGGGATCCAGTTTTGGCCAGAATAAAGTTAACATTTGCTCTTAATGTCTCAGCCAAGATGATTTTTGTTTGGTTGCAACTCTCCAGCTCTGCATTGCTGCCAGGAAAAAACACCAGTGTACCTCTGCTTTCCCTGAATCAAGATAGAGTGTTAAATATAGTCACTATTTTATGGATAATAAGAATATGTTCCATTAAATGAAAGGTGTGAGAATAAATGGGGTCATTAATATCATACTTATAGGCAATGGCAGTGCACAAGAAAAATCTGCTGACACAGGGTCCTGCCAGCACTTACAAAATCTTGCCCTTTGAACTGCCAGCTTGAGCACAGTTCAAGGTGCAACAAAACAGGCATTTTTGCCATCTGATACCTGGCAGTGACCAGTGTGAAGGGACCCCCAACTCCAGTTCCTGGGAGAAATATAGAGATATATATATCAACATATTGCAGGAGCAAGCTAATCAGCATTAATCAGCACGTTCATAAACAGTCTCAGTGAAAACAAGGCAGAAACTACATAACACCAGGGTCTGCTCTTCCTGCCTCACAGCATGTGAGCAGAAGAAGAGACAGCATGGTTGAAAATTTCCTCTCTCTGAGATAAATGCTCACTCTGTGATGCTGCTGCCTTGAGCTGTACAAGGTTACCCTGTATGGGTGAGAAACCCACAGCCACCATGTGCAGAGACAATAGAGTTCAATTATTTCTGTTGAGCAACTTCCCTCCCTCCTGAACCTAGGACCAGGTGGAATCAGGCCAAAGAGCAGGAAATCAGTGACTATCCAAACAGCACAGAAACAGAAATCTCCCTGACATGAGACTCCTTGCTGTACTTTTCTTGTAAGAAGTTCACACACAAACAACCCCACAACGTCCCAATCCCCCCATGCCACCTCTGTCAGGCAGGAAGAGGCAGAGCTGTGCCTTGAAGAATATCTGGATTTTGATATCTCAGATTTGAGATTTTCCTGGCAGGGGCTCAAACACTGTATGATAAGCTTCAAAGAGCTGCTCAGACACACAGAATCCATTACTCTGCTTTCTGCTCATCTTACACCTGACACTTGTGTGTGGCTGAGGTTTGACTGCCCCTTGCCACAGGGTCACCTCAGAGTGGAAATAATTCTTCTTCTCCCATCCATGCCCAGGAGTGGTCTACAGCAATAATGGCCTCACCCCACTGAAACCATAGCAGAAAAAGTAGAAAATAAGGTTTCCAGAAGAAATTAATAATTCCCACAAGAGCCTGGGCTTCATCTGATCTACTATACTGTTGCCTCTCTGGAAGCAGTCCCGAGCCTTATTTATTTATTTATTTATTTTTTTCCTCAAGGAAATTAAAGCACAAGGAAAATACAGGGATATCCTGCTCTGAATCTGGATAAAACCAAAAATGTCCTTGATATGAAGAATTAGGAAGTGGTCTTGGATCCAAGAGTTCTGACATAGTCATGAATCCCTGAACTCTTTCAAGGGAAGCTTGACCCAGCAACAGCTGCACAGATAAGAACAAGGGCTTTCTTCACCTCTTTAACCCAAATAAGCACACAAATTTTCCTGCCAAATAGAGGCTATTTAAATGCTAATTGAGACAGCAGGTGATTTCATTTCCTCTCTGATTTTTCCTTGAAACAGAAATAAAAAGAGTTGCAGCAATCCAAGCCTTTTTTGTTATTAAAATGGTTGACTTTGTTGTGACTTGTTATATGTGGTATTGCTGCATCTTGTGATAACTAATGAAATTTCTGAAATTGAAGGAAATTACAGGAAAAAATATCCTCTGCACCAGTGCCACATTAAAATTAATTTACTGAACCAAAGAAAAGTTAAAAGCTGTTGTAAATAAAATATTTTTCACTTGCACAGTAATTTTTAATCTTTATAGTTAATAGTTTAGTACAACTTGGCTTGTGTGAAAACATAAAAATGTAAAATATTAACCATGCAAATTCTGGTTTTCTAGTGGAATTATTCTAGCATTCTGCATACACAAATTGCACTTTTACAATTCACATAATGAAAGAAAATTGTTTCATCAAATAATTGAAGACTTTACTGCAATGTGCCACAATGTTCTACTTTTCCACAGAAATTCTGTAGCCCCAGAAATCATCAGAAGTGGAAAATCTCTGTGCTATGGATCAGCTTGGAGTCCCTCAGGATAGAATTTAATCTGTAACTATCCATCTACAGCCCAAATAAATGATGCAGGTTTGTGTATCTCAGCACAGAAAGAGTGATTACAGTCACTTGGCTGAAGGTAGTAGACCCAGATTTACAAAGGGTTCATTGTTCATGACATTATCAAATTAGAAAGGATCCCACAGAGATTATCCTTAACCTGCTCTTTTTAAAAATTATTATTGTTGAGTAGAATGATAGAAAGTATATTCATAGAATACCCAGACAATATTAAGCTTGAAGGATCTTGGCAAGTACTTTGGAAGGTTTAGAGAAATCAAGAAGCAGCTGAAAACTGACAATATGTCATGTGATAAAAGATAAGGCACTATGCTAAAAAAAAGGAGAAAATACCACAAAATGTGGGAGTTGGCCTTTTTTTTCCCCAGGCAATTAATAATAGGACAAGGAGAAAAAGCCACAGGTTTTATCAGGGGAGGTCCAGGTTATTAGGAAAAATATTTTCACTAAAGGAAAGGCATTGGAACAGGCTGCCCAGGGCAGTGGTGGAGTCACCATCCCTGAAAGTGTTGAAAAAAAATGACTGATATGGTGCTAAGAGATTTGTTTTAATGGGTATGATGGGATTTGGTCAAAGGTTACATTCAGTGATCTAGGATGTCTTTCTCATTGTATAATTTTATGAAAATAAATAGTTAAGCAAGTAGAAATATGGTAAAATACAAAACATTTCCAAAAAGTCCACCTAATTATTTTTGGAAATCCCAATCTCCAAAAATTCTAACATAATACAAGAAGGATTTTACATGTAACAACAAAATAGCTACATCAATTTCCAGAGGGCTGCTAAGATCTCAATCATAGACCCCAAAAAATAAAATTAATTAAATGAATAAATACATAAAAAAAATAAAATAAAATAAAATAAAATAAAATAAAATAAAATAAAATAAAATAAAATAAAATAAAATAAAATAAAATAAAATAAAATAAATGTTTAAATAATTTTCAAAATAACAAGCAGATAAAAAAGGTATAAGAAATTTCTTAGTAGGATAGGTTACACAGTTGGATCTTATTGGGGAACACAAGACTTCCAGTAACATATGAAATGTTGTTCAGAGACAGGAGGTGAACAATTGCTCCCTTATGAAAAACGAAGTTTAGCTGGGGCAAAGAAGGCTGAGCAAGAGCTGTGTCCCAGTGCCTGTACACATCTTAGCATAGAGAAGTCTTGGTCTGTTGGGGAGTCCCAGCTTTGGAAAAGATGAGGATTTGGCAGAAGGTCTCACAGGTGTGTGTGTATAACAGGAAGATCTTTGAATGTAGAATTTGAAGAAGAAATAGAAATGATAGCAAGTTTTGACAGAGAAGAAAATAATTGCTGAGCCAGTCTTAGTGGATAACTAAGAAGGCAAAGGGTAAAATGAGTTGGAAGGGGTTTTTATGACTCAGAGCAAACGATAAACCCACCTCAAACAAAAGATGTTTTTACCAAGCAAAAACATTTTCACATGCAAACAAAAATGCCACGTTGCAAGCAGGAAGAAAGATGTCAGAATTTTCCACTGCAAGAAAAGTGAAAAACAACTTCTAGCTGAAGCTGTAGCACACTAGCTTTTTGTGATTGGAAAATAAGAGCATGGATATGGTAATGTCAGTAGTTATGATGGGCTATAGATAACAGTAAAGGTATTGATTGTTTGTCATGTTTTAAGATGCTCTGCAATGAAAAGTACATCATGCATTGCAACCAGAGCTGGAGTGGCTTCAGACAAACCCAAAGCTGATGGGCTGGGCTCCTGTCACCCACGACCTGTGAATTGCTGCATCATCTGGATAAAAATGGATAATAAACAGCATTTTAAAGAGGCAATGGAGCCCTGCATCCCTCATTTCCGCCTGTACACCCAACACACAAATTAATAATATTCACAGTTATTGTGCCATCCCAACTCAATAGCTCTTGAAAAGGAGAGGAACATTAACACCAAGAAAAATAAGGCACTGTCAGCAAAAGAATCGGATTTAATTGTATTTTATGCAAGGCAGGTTTGCTACAAGTTAATGGGAGAATGTGAAATAAAAGAAATTATTAAGTGCTGATTATAATTGCTGTGTTTCGTAAAGGATCAGTCATGTAGTGGATGACACAGTATGCAAGGAGAATTATTCCAAAATGCCAGAGTGGAGCTGTAGTCAAGAATGTTATTTTCACTGAAAATGTCAAATATGCAGTAGAAGCTGCCTGTTTCAGCATTTCAGTAGATTTACTGTGCTTAGACAAAATTTCTTGTTTCAGTGATATTAAAATAATTTCAAGATTAATTTTAATCAACTTCAATTTTATTTAGGCTGGTATTTTTCTAAAGCTGACACATTTTGACTCAGAGGCACCAAGGAGATGTCATTTTAATCACAGAGAAGTTGGGCAATTGAAAGTTTTATAATGTAAATTTTTATCCTTGTGGGATTAAAAACAAGAAAATCTGCAGATCTGCATAACTTTTTTTATTACTATTAAGTTTTAAGCTTATTTGAATTGTTTCAGTTATTATTAATATTCTGAGTTATCATTTCATTTCACACCCAAGAAGAGGAGGGGAAGAAATCATGTATATCCATACAAATAGCAGTGCTCATAAAGAAATTGCTGCTTGTCCCTGAAACCAGGGGATTCTTTGAGTTGGAGGTTGCAGGAAGAGGAACAGTCCCTTCTGCCCATGACAGCAGGTACACATGGCATCCTTCCTGCCAAGCAAACAGGTATTACTGTGGGATCTGAGGGAAACCTCACAGAACAAAACTTTTTTCTCCTTCAGCTCTTACTTGCATTATGTTGTTGCATCTTCTACTACATTGCTGCTTGAAGCATGACCATGCAGAGTGCTAATTTTGTTTACATCACTGCTGCAGGACTAAAGTGCTCTCTGGCAGCTCATAGCAATCATACAACTCCTGAAAATAAAATCTTACCAACCCTACGAGGATTAATCCTTATAAAGTATTATTTTGGGTGAAGGGACTGAGAACAGGCAGCTCTTCAGACAGTGGGAAGGAAAAGAGAAAAAAAAATATATCTTTCAAACTGGAGAGTTGTTTGCCAGAAAACAGCATTTCAGGCTTTCCATGGGTCTTTTACAAGCTGCACTTGTCACGTTTTGCAGTCAGGATTTCAGCTGTGCCTGTGACTCAGAGATGGGCAGTGCCCTGGCAGCTCTTCCAGGGGAGACACTGACACATCTGGAATGTGCAGCCAAGGATGGATGACCAGCAGCAAGCCCAGGTGAGGGGCAGAGCCTGCCCAGAGCTCTGCTCCCAGCAGCAGGGCTGTTTGGGGAGAGCTGGAGTGACTGTGATCCCTAACAGGATTCCTGTCACGCTGGAAGCACGGGGGATTGATCTTCCATTAAACATGTACAAGGCTCACGAGTGAGCTGTACCAGAGGAAATGTGAAAGCACCAGAGATGTGCTGAAGATTCCAGGAACACCCTGCCTTAGATCTTCGATGATAACGTCTTGGGAAAGTGGAACTGAAATGCTATTTTAAGATTCTATTTGCCTTAAATAATCTTCAGGCTTTTTAAGTAAAAATATTTTTCTGCTGTGTTTGTTCAGGCAACAACTGGAATGCAAATGGTTTTGTGTAGTGGACAAGACCTGGCATCTCCATTTGAGCTCTGATCTCATTTTTATGGGGAGTTAAACCTACTCTCTGTAGGTATTTTATGTCTTTACACATTTACACTGTATCAGAATAAATGTTTCCTTTTTTTCCTAACAAGTCTTCCAGGATACAAACTATGTGAGTAATCAGTGTGTACCTGACCTTAGGTTCGCTTGCAAAAGCACCTTCAGGGATTTTAAGAACAAAATGTGTTTTAAGAGTCTCATAGGGCCATTGCCAATTGTTTTAAACACAGGCACCAATCCCTTCCAGCCTCAGTTTTCCCAGCTGGAAAAAGATAAGTATTGAGACATTTATGAAGTCATAGTACCTGTATCTGTAAAATATTGTTGAAAGCATAATGAGATAGGATTTTAAATTGAGTTTTCCAGCATTATATTCTTTCTACAAAAATAAATTTTAAATGGGGATGCCCTTTGATCTGTCTAAAATCCCTTGTGATTTTAGAGGACCTTATTTCACTTCATGCAGTAATGGACACTCCCAAGTTCCAAGCAGTCACTTCTGTCCCTAAAAGCCATTGTTTCTGTTCTATCTGAGATGCTCCAGTAGTAATTATCTCTGTGCATGTGTACTTGGGCCTCTGAGCTGCACTCTGATAACGAGACAGGAATAGGGTCATGCCAGCAGAATCTTGTAGCAAAATAATAGCCATGGCATCATAGGATGATCTAAGCCATGTGTTAATAACCACTCAAATATCTGCCAGTAATCACAGATGACAAGATTCAAGTATATTTCATTTCACATGCCTTGAACATTTTTGGAAAGGTGCAGATGGGGAGGGAGGGATGGACGGATGGATGGATGGATGGATGGATGGATGGATGGATGGATGGATGGATGGATGGATGGATGGATGGATGGATGGATGGATGGAGGATGATGGATGGATGGATGGATGGATGGATGATGGATGGATGATGGATGGATGGATGGATGGATGGATGGATGGATGGATGGATGGATGGATGGATGGACGGATGGATGGATGGATGGATGGATGGATGGATGATGGATGGATGAATGGATGGATGGATGGATGGATGGATGATGGATGGATGGATGGATGATGGATTAATGGATGGATGGATGGATGATGGATGGATGGATGGATGGATGGATGGATGATTGATGGATGGATGGATGGATGGATGATGGATGGATGGATGATGGATGGATGATGATGGATGGATGGATGGATGATGGATGGATGGATGGATGGATGGATGGATGGATGGATGGATGGATGGATGGATGGATGGATGGATGGATGGATGGATGGATGATGGATGGATGGATGGATGGATGGATGGATGGATGGATGGATGATGGATGATGGATGGATGTGGATGATGGATGGATGGATGGATGATGGATGGATGGATGGATGGATGGATGGATGGATGGATGGACGGATGGATGGATGATGGATGGATGGATGGGTGGATGGATGGATGGATGGATGGATGGATGGATGGATGATGGATGGATGATGGATGGATGGATGGATGGATGATGGATGGATGGATGGATGGATGGATGGATGGATGGATGGATGGATGAGTTGGTATAAACACTCACTTCAAGCTGTCAGTCAGACTGCTGGGGGGATTGGTTTGCCCATGTCTTATCTTTATCAGGATAAATCAGAGTAGAAGCATTCTATGGAAATTCACCCCTCTGGAAATCCTAAGCATTTAAAATGTGCCAAAGAGAATGATTAAAATTAAAGATTGATTTGTTTTAAATTAATGTAGAATATGGTCTTCTAAATTCAGCATCTGCTTCAGTAAGGAATAAATATGCAAAGTGTCAGCAATTCTCTTTTGCCTCCCCATCTCCCACCTGGTTTTTTGACTTAATTGATTAAAGACAATCAAAAACATGTTTTAAAAATTTCAAATTCTCACCTTTGTTTTAATTTATACCCAGACATTTTAATGCCTAACTTGTCCCCCGGGCATCTTTACAAGGATGAGCCATCAAAATCCTTTCAATAGCTCCAAATAAAGCCATATTCTTCTAAATAAAAGTTTGGAAGCACGACCAATGAAGTAAACAGTGATTAGTTCAGAAATGGCAGGGGAATGAGGAGTGAAGAACGTTTGTTCTGCACCTGCTGGAGTTATGTAAATTTGCCATGAGTCACTGGAGGCCTCGCCCTGGGAGATGTCCTCAATTGTGAGGCAGAAGTTGATGTTTATACCAACATCAAAGAAAGGAGCTTTCTGGGCTTATCAAGGGTCTAATAAGCATGCTCAGGACACTGCTGTTGTGATGTGGTGCAAGAATATTTTTAGCCTTAGGATTCCAGCCCCTCTGACACTGTTGGCAAGCAGTTGTGACACTGAATAATGATATGCAAAAGCAGTTACTCATCACTGATGAAAAACCAGCAGCTGAAATGTCCTCATCCTGAATGGACACAGTCACCAAAAAAAAAATTAAAAATCTAAAAGGACCAATTAATTAATTTGTAATAGATCTAAATAAGTGTATCTCTATATTTGGCGTTTATGCAATATGTGTAAGAGATGTAATTTGATTATACACTAAAATATCTATACTGAGGACAGACAATGCCATTAGTGAGCTCTGCTGACAATCCCATTGCTCTGTAAGTAAATTAAAACCAGGGCCTGTCAGAAAAGCTAACAGTCCCAAGGATTTAGAGCATCATGTTTACCATATTTAGAGATTTTCACAGAGAAAAGAAGTTAGTGGATGCAAATTATTTTTCATATCAAATGCTAGCATTATAATTACAATTATTAAAAAGGGTAAAGTGGACCCTGAGTTTTGTGACATCTAATGTAAGTCTGCTCTGTGAGAGTTCCTTCAAAGCCTACTGAAATAAATGAGGAGACAGAATATAAATCCACAAACCACAAAAATTTTAACTGGTGATTTTAACCCTCTGGCCTTAAAACTGATTTAAAACTATGCATTTGAGTAAATTATTCACAATCAATGTCTGATCAATTTGAATTCTTTTTTGCTCACGGCACGTCCAATAGCAGATTATTTTTGTAGTTTATTCAGTGTTTGAATGCAGTGAGAATATTTCCCTTGTATTTTGTACTGGGGATAATTCATTGTATCTACTTGACACCACACCCAGAGTGCCAGTTAACTGAGATCACTGCATGAATCTCCTTTGATTGGATTAACCTAAGTGGGATAAACAAGCAGATGCATAGATGAGCTGAACCACATGGGAAACATGCTCATCTGCCCACTTCAAACTGTTTCTATGCCTTCAGAGAGAAAATAATTTAAATTTATATACTGTTTTTCTGGAGCTGGGCAAAGAAATGGATACTGATGTTTACCTGCTATACACACAAAAAGATGGTTGTTCAATTAAAAAAAAACCAGAAAGTTACTGTGTGAAACTTTCAAAGGAGATGATACCAGAACCTTCCCATTGCACACTATGAACCTGGAAAGCTTCCTTATGCATTTGGCATCCCATCATTCTGGAAGAATTGCATCAATAGAAAGTTACCAAGGCCAGAAATCCAGATGGTGCTGGTTTCAGCCAGCTAAAATTAACTTCATTGGGTTTGGCTCCCTTGTCTATCCCTGTTGATCTATGAGAATTTATGGATAACTGGACATGAGCCAAAGCCATACCCCATTCATTGCTGGACTCCAGTTTTTCCTGTTAGAGGAGACTATAGTAGATAATTTTATTTTTTTTCAGTCTGCAGTACATAAGAAATTTGATTTCAACCAACAGCTTGATTTTCTGTGATGAAAATTGTGTATCTTTATTAATCAATTTTCAGAACACAAATGTTAAATTTTTACTTTATCAACCAAAACCTCAGATGACTTAAAAAAACCAACTAATGACTTTTTAAATTACACTCTGGATATGTCAGCATTGTTGGTTTCAGATATGATTTGTTCTTCTTTGTTATTTATATTTTAGCAGTGTCCCAGTACCTTAAGCTATATTATTAGCAAGGTTTGTTATATAAAATTAGACAACACAGTGAGTTGCAACTGAAATTTATTCTGTTAATAAGTAAAATAAGTACTGATAAGTGAAAGTAAAATATTTTTCTGTCTAATTTTCAAAACATTATGCCACTACCATAAAGTGATAAAATATACCTCAACAAGATATGTGAATTATTGTCTCTCAAACAGAAGGGTGATGGTGTTAAATAAAACACATTCCCAAATGAAAGTGTCCTTATCATAGATTAATGCATGGAGAAGAGATTATTTCCTACTGACTACTGGTGTATGACACAATTTGTCATACCTCTAGGCCTCTAGCAAGCAACTTGAAAGGCACATTTGAAGTACAGTGATCATGGGTTTTACCTTACACATCTATATTTAGTTCCAGCTGTACCAGGTCAGAATCAAAGGCAAAAAGGCAGAACTAGAAAGGCTTGAATTTCAAAGTGCAGGAACGTTGACTCAGAAAGGTCATTGCCAGTTAATCTGGATGTTTCTTCATTGCAATCTGAACTGTGGGTTGTTGGAAGGATTTCTCAGTGCTACTCACATCCCTTCTTAAGCAGTACCATAAGTGAAAAGAGTTTGGTCAAAATGTCCTCTGGAACTCCCTGACAATAAGAAAACCTACCAGCCAGAAAAAGTTGCCTTTGCCTATTTCCATTTTGTATGGAGAAACCAAATTTTATACACACAGAGCATCACAATAGTTTTGTTTTGAGGGAAGGACTTAAAAAGTTGTTGACTCGTAATTTCTGAGTAAAAGATGTCCAATAACTACTGAATGGTAGAGGAGATGCACATCCAATTTAATGTAAAATGGGTAAAATTATACTGGACATATTTTGACATTGAGAAGGAGAAAAAGAAAACCCTTCAAACTGCCATTAGTCTAAATGCATCAGTCACATTAACCTCAAATTGCAAAGCTGAGGTAATTTGTATGCCACAGTGAAGTTCACTCGATTGTGTCCACCTCACATCACAATTACATTACTGCATGATCTGCGTGTACATCTATTTCATTATTCTGTAAATTCAACTTAGGGAGTGAATAAAAAATTCAGGATGACTTTAATGTAGCAAAAATCCATTTGTGTAGTCAATTCTTTCAGCAGGTATATGATATGACCAATTACCTCCATGTCTGTTATTAAAGTCAGAAATTCAAACCCCGTCCTTTTTCAGTACACCTGTCCAAAAAAGTATTTTAAATTTACTCAGTCTTCCAGACCTTGTGCAGAGACTACAGAGAGGAGTGAAGAAGAAGACACACAACTAGGGCTGCTTGAAGCTGAAATGAGAGAAACATCATTCTTCGCCTTCAACATTTTCTTGTTTATTATTATTTTGCTCTGCAGTAGAAAGTGGCTGCAGATAAATTTCCACAACTGGTGCCTCTTGCATTCAGCCCTCTGAGTGCAGTGGTCGACACGTGGTGGCAAAGCTTACCCTCTGTCACACCTCAGTGGAACTCCTGTCCTTTCTCCCCAGTGCCCAGTTTACAGCAGCAAAGAGAATTCGCCTTCCTCCAAGTGCTCCGAGTGTCATTTCCCTGTTTCTGGGCTTGATAGCTTCCCCGTGAGGAGGCACAAGATATTTCCATCTCTTTCATGTGAATTATCCTGCTATTTCATTATCATTTGCTAAACAGCATTGCAGCAAGCACTTGAATGCATTGTCTGGGCTAACAACGACACAGCTGAGGATGCGCTGAGATTGCTGCACGTGCAGCAACTGTGTCATTGCTTCAATGTGAGCTCGTCCTCCCCAAGGTTTGCTTTTCTCTCTGTCTATCTTGTCATCAGACTTGTAGTTTGGCAGAGAACTTGTGCTTTATTCATGGCATTTCTGAAATACTTGTGCATTCATGGAGACATTGAGGAGTTTCTTGCACTCTCACCAACAGGACTCGTGTGTTATTGCCTCAGCTCCCACTTGCCTCAGCACTGAGGCAATTACACACATACTTCCAGCAAAAATTAACTGTTCTCCTCTGGTAAAAGGCTTGGATTGATCAAGCAAGGAAATTTGCTTTAAATCCTCGTGCCTCTTATCCCCCCACAAGCACTGGCACAAAGATTACTCACAATAGCCAGTTCTCAGTCTTTCCCAGGAGCTGATCTCAGGAGGCAAGAGGAAGGTCTCATCTCCAAAGCAATTCTCCCTTTTTCATGTAGGGTGATAATCCTAGTCAGGTTTTCTTTACTTGAAAGTCTTACTTTCCTCCATTCCTCTCAGTCAGCCTTCATGGCGAGGAATTACTTTTCTCATTATAATAATGAGCTTTTCTTTATAAGATACTGCAGAGCTCAGAGATGACTTTGAGCGTGTCCTTCCCCCGTTTCCCCATCAGTTGGCATGGAGACACAACAGCTGCTACAAATCACAGGAAAGATGCTTAACGGGTACATTTTAGAGAAAAGATCCTGCTAAAGAAACCACTAAATTTGTAATCATAGCTCTTGTTCTTGGGTGGCTGTAGCTAAGGGAAAATATATTTTGGAAGTGCATACCTAAGGTATGAGCAAGATCATATTGAGAAACGATCTGGGATGGGTCTGAAGCATTTGCATTCTGTGCATGAGGTGATTCTTGGCTTCATGGTCAGAGATGGAGCCCACACAGGTCAGGATGGCACAGATGCAGTGACACCAAGGTGCAGCTGGAGATGCTGCCTCAGCTTTGAACTCCTCTGGCCTTCCATGCCAGCACTCAAATATGTGAGAGTTTAGAGCTGAGCCCATCATGTACAACTGTAATATTCACACTTTCTGGGGCAGTCACATGCTGGAAATCATGAGGTGACGGTGCAATGAATTAATCTGTGATGTCTATACAGTCCTGCATGCCAGAATCAGAACCAAGCCCTCTCTCCTCCTCCCATCCTGCTTAGGAGCACATGGACTCGGGCCAAAGGACACTGCCAATTCTGCCTGCAAGTGCCTTTCTGGATTGCTTTGGATTTAAGGACAGTATTTTTCCAGATAATTGCTTTATCAGACCGTGTAACTCCCTTATCAAGCCTTACATATTTTTTCACAGTCCTGTGTGCACTCTCTTTGAAGATCAGTGTTCCTACATCCCCTGGGGCCTGTTTGGAAATTCCCAGTGGCATCTTAGGATCAGAGCCAATTATCTTCATTCTTTTCACTAAGTTGTATTTTGGGGATTTCCCTCACCCCCCTGCCCCCCACCCCCTGAAAATCCTGCATTTTCAGACTGTCACTATTCCCTGATATGTGTTAACAACATCAAATAGGTCTAATAAATGTTTTCCTCAAGTCTTCTCCTAGTAGCAAATATTTCTCTAAAAAGAGGTTTATGGATCTCTTGGCTGGAATTCCAGCCAAAATTTAACAATTCTTCAAAAATGAAACTGAAATTCTCTATGGTTGTGTTTTCAAAAAGAGGCAATTGACTCTCTTTTAAAATCATTAATACTCCTTTAAGTGATGGTGTGCTTGTATTTGATCCTTGATGTTCCCATTTTCTGCTTAGATACACTTTTTTGCAGATGAACAGTACTCCCATTAAAATGGAGGTTTCAATAGAAATGCTGACATACTGAAGCAGAAAAGCTGGTGCTTTTGAAATTATGCAGGATATATCATGTGGGATATATTCTTTCATAAAAATTGTGTTCTTACAATTGCATCACTCTCCTTGTTCAGAGTTGAGGTGCTGACAAGTTTAATGTCTGTTTTTTGAAAATGTTATGCCAGGTACCAGGAAGAGCTTCCAAGTTCAGCTACAAAATCAGTGAGTGTTGAATGAGACAACCCCTCAGCACAAATGTGATTATCAATCCTGACCTTCCTTCCACATCGTTAACTGCTTTTATTTTCACTTGGCAAATCAATTTAGCATTTGTGACACTTTATAAAAGGTGAGACACTAATAAGGAAAGTGACCATGACCATTCAGGGGACCACTGGCAGACACAGATGTGGACCCAGGTGTCCTGTACTTGTCTGAAATTCCCTCCTAGCAGGGGTTGATTTTTTCCTTTAGGTCTAAAAAGTTAGGATGGTGAATGTACCACTACCAACAGTCTTCAATTTGACTTTCACTCCTATTATTATGCACATGGAGTGTACATACTATAGTCATAGTGTACATATTACAGTCATAGATAGTGATGGAGGACAGAGTACACTAAATAACTCTTTGCAAAATGTTTTTTTTTTTTCATTCTCCTTTATTTCCTTCTTCTTAACACCACTGTGGCTGGGAAGAGCATGTGATAATTCCACTATTGTTAATGCCAATTCAAAAATTAAAAATGAAACCAGGAAAGATGTGTTCCAAGCTTAGAGAACACAAATATGCCCTGCATGTTTGGAGAGCATGTTGGCAAGCTGTTGGGGAAGGTGGGGAGGAGCAGGGGAGAGAGATATTTTACTTGTGACTCTGAGGTTTCCATGAAGTCTGTGGGGAAAAACAGGACTGGTGTTTTCATGATACTGAACACAAACAGCTCAACTTCAGCATGGAAACCCTGATCAAACCAGACAGCTGAATCCATCAGATCCTAATTCCCCATATACCCAAGAGAAGGGAGGTGGTTCCCAGCCTCACTAAACCCAACACCAATGCTAACAAGTTTTGCAGTAAGCTAAAAACAACCCAAAGTAGCCAAAGTGTTCAGAAAAAGCACTTAAAAGTACTTGTATTGAGAGAGGAAGGCTATTGCACAGCAGGCTGGGGGCTCTGTGGCACAGATGCCTGTGTGTGCACATGCTCATGTCCAGCCAGGGCACAGCCAGAACAAAGGGAAAAATCATCCCAGCATCATTTCTGTGCAAGTTTTCACTTCATAGATGAATGGCTGAAGAGTCCTTCAAATGTTTGAAACATTTGGAATAAGAGCTCAAGTCTCTGTAACTATCCAGAGAAACAGAAATCTTTTAGATGTCTGCTATGGTCCCAAAAAATCTTATTTTTAGTAGCATCGTTGTTCTTATGTGAGGTGTATATTTTAGAGATACTCAAGGTTCTGACCAGTTTTTATGTTTGTTGCTGGTCATTCAGAGCTTGAATAACTTCTGTTACTCTGAAAAAGCCTAAACTGAAATTGTGGGAGTAGCAGGGAGAGGAGGTGAGCTGAGGAGCTCGCTAATGAGGGCTAAGAAATGACAGCAGCTCAGTGGTTGGATGTCAATGCATATTTCCCCATCTAATTGGTCTTTTCCTTTTCTATTCTGTCAGTTTGCATTTCCAAATAAGGTTATGAGAGAAAGAGAAATAATCCTATTAAATAAATACTCTGATCGATATTTATACACATAACTTCCTAGAAGATTATTAATATAATTATAATAATTAATAAGAACATGTTTTCCTCTTCAATATATTCTGCACATTGCATACTAATCCTCAGTGTTCCAATGACTTGCTTTAGAAAGCAACACACAGTTGGTACTTTCTCAGAAATTATATGTTTCCTCACTGCCCCTGCTTATTGTTTCACGTATGGAAGGAATGAAAAATTCATCAAAATGTGACTTTGCTGCCATTTTCAGACTTTCAGGCTCCAGAGGACACAGGGGCAGAGCTATCTCAGTATCTCCTCACAGACTCTCCACTTCCAGCTCCTGGGTCTCCTCAGTGAGAGCTGAGTGCCTTGTGCTGTGACTTCCCTGCAAGCCCCAAGGGTATTTTCTGTTGCAGCAAACCAGTCCCATTGTGTCACCCCAATCAGTTATTTTGTTCAGCTTCTTCAGCACTCTCTTCCCCAGCTGTGCTGTGGCTGAATGGCACTGTGACACTTTGGAGAATCATAAATGCTGTGGATTAAACCACTTTTTTTCCTTTTTTTTTCCTCTGTGCAAAATTGCTACACATTGTGGGGATAGAGTCTGAAAGACTGTGACAAAGAAATCCAATTTTATCAACGTGGAATTACTCTTTCCAGATTGAATAATGGTGCTACTGTCAGCAAAGCCTTTTATTGAAATGGATTTTATACTGAAAACTAAACCAAGCCTGGTCTGGCCTGAGAGATCCAAAGTCCTCCAAGTTCCAGCTCACCCAGTGATTCAGAGAACTGATTTATGCCACTTGGCCAAGAAATCTGGGGAGCTTTGCCTGCTAGCCTGAAATATACATGGTAATACTTTGAACCAGGATACACAAGCATTAAAAAATGAAATAATTTATGTTATTTTATTTTTTAAATTATAGGAGCAGTTGGAGCACTTCTGCTATGGAGACAGGCTGAGTTGGGGCTATTCAGCTTGGAGAAAAGAAGACCACAAGGAAGAAATTCTTCCCTGTGAGAGTCCTGGGACAGTGGAAGGTGTCCCTGCCCATGGCAGGAGGTGGCACTAGATGGACTTTAATGTCCCTACCCACCAAAACCAGTTTTTGTGATGATATGATTCTACGACTCCATACTTCAACTGGATAACACAAAAAATGCTTTAAATTACTGTGAGCAGCTTTCATTGGCTCCTAGGACTGTGAAAAGAGAGGTTTTTCTGTATTGGGCACTGTTTAAAAGCACCATCCTCATGAGGAGCAGTATAGCTGCACTGCATGAATCAATCCATGTCAAGGAAGCCAAAGTGCTGCCTGTCAACTGAGGCCCTGGAGTACAAACTGACTAGAAGTGTGGTTGTTTCCCATTTATAAAGGTGTTTATTTACACAGCTTATTGATGTTAAACTGCCTGCTGTGATGAGCTGTCTGAACCAGGCTATCCTGCCAGAACCCCTTCTACCTCACATTCAATCATGTTTAGTCCCAATAAGCCAAGACTTGATAATAATAATGACTCCAATAAATGGAGAAGAATCACACACATGGCAAAGCAGTTCTGTCCATGTCTTTTCTCTCAACACTCTACTACATTTATTAAAGAATGTGGTGCCAGCCATAGAATAGTTTCAGTCACTAATTACTAGTTCCAAGATGTAGTCAGGCTGTGATTTTTATTTTTTTTTTTCTGCTCAGTTCAGTGCATTTTGAATTCCATCCCACATCAGCAATTTGAGTCTCCTAGTATGAAAATTAAATGCATTCCAAAACCAGTGTTAAAATTAAGAGAACTTAATAGCTGTCAGAGCTGCATACACAGACACAAATTGGCCAAAGCACAGGTAGAGGGATGGTCACCATCTGGACAGCATTCACGTGGTAACTACATGTTTCTCATGTAAGGGATTTGGCATTTCACTCCTTCTGAGTTTACTGCCAGGCTGAGGGCACCTGAGCAGAAACCAGATTTGGAGCTTTTCAAAAGTCCAGATCTCCTTTCTATGGTGTGGAGTTCAACAGCTTTTATTTATTTATTTGCTGAAATATTGTTAAAACCAGCTCTTGTGAGACTTGGATTGCTGGTTTGTGCACCAAGGCCCCGCAGGAACATCAGCCAAAACTCGAGTTCATGCCTGTTGATCTGACAGCCTAAGAAAACAAGACACCAATATTCCAGTTTCTCTAGCTTCCTGGGGAAAATTCAAGCTAGAACTTTGTGTGGTGGTTGAATATTTCCAGTGCTCACCCACACACCAGGCATTTGTGAAGTTACTGGCTATAAGCTCCCTGCAAACCCTCCCATGATGGGTATGTGGAGCATGCCAGGGACATTTTAACACCAAGGAAGACTGATGAGCCTGGCAGTGTGCACCAAGGTGAGGGGATGGAGTGACTGCATTAAACCCCTGGCTCAGCACCTGCTCTTGATGGGATGATCAGCATACACAGGTTTCTGTGAGGTCAAAGGAAGAGCATCTGCAGATTGCTGGGATGACAGGAAAATGTTTTTCCAGCTAACCAGTGCTGCTGAGAGCTAACAAGCCACAAGGCATAGTGTGCTCATTAATCCAGCACTGTCCTTGTGGGGATTCAGTGTCAAGAATCTCAAAGACATTGTCTTTTCTGGGTTCAGCTTGAAGGTTAGATATGTGGTTTTCAGCTTATTGATTGTGCAGTGTCTGTGAAGTTGCAGCTTGTACATTTGAGCCTTTTTGATTGGGTGTTTGGTCACGTTGAGGTCATGGACCCTCCAGCATTGATGTGACAGAACAAAGTTTGGGGAGCCATGTGTCCAGTTTTTCCTGCTGTGCCAAAGTGTGTGGCTTTTGCAGGGCCACTGGAATATCACATTTAGCTGCAGGGTCTATTATTGCTGTGTCAGCCAGGATATAGAGCACACATGGAGGACTTTTTCCATTTTTAGATCAGTTTGTCATCTATGGGTTGTATATGGTGGCAATTACATACAAAATGACCAATATATTTACTGGATTAATGAGGTTTTTGGTAATTTTTGGGTTATATCCTTAGAAGAGATGTTTTTCCCAGCCTCCTGGTGTAGCACTTTGTTCTGAGGTTTTGTATAGCATGAGGATTTCACAAGGATGAAAAACAAACTGGACTTATTTTCTGGTAAATTTATTTTAAATTATACTTATTAAATGTTTTTGGTGAGTGTAATATTGCAATGAAGGAAAAAAAGGATACTAAAATACAATAATAATTTTGATTTTCAATTTTTCTTCTAATTTTATGGGTCTTTTAACTTGAGGTTTTCAAAGAATCTAGAGAGTTGGGCACACAGGTAAAGGACTAAGCCCTGATCTGAGAAGTGAACAGATTTCTGGGAAACCACCAGGAATTACATGAGGAATTGATGGATGTAACAAAGAGCACAGTGATAGGAAAATAAAATTACAAACATTGTTGTTAGGAATGGCCAGATTTTCAGGAGTTTAATGGTATAAGGCACTTTTTAGAAATATTTGAAAGGGAGCACTGGGGACTTTTTGTGGAGACAGTCTGAAAGTCCAGGAGCACCCATGGAACTGTGTCAGCAGCACCAGGATTACCCTGGAAATGCTGTCAAACATTCTAAATTTGTGTGCTGATATAGGAAAAAATAATTCTGTGGGGAGAAAGAAGCAAGTGATCTGTTTGGGGGGAGCCCAGGACAGAGAAGGAGAGAACATGCAAGAATATGTTGGGGTGAAACCAACATGGGGAACTTGTGGGAGGGGGCTGTAAAAGGAGTCTGGAGGTTTTGTGGAGCTGCTCCTGCAGTCCTGGAATAGGTGCTGAGCCAGCAGGGTGACCACCAAGGGGGAAGGATCCCTGCCCTGCATCCTGAAGCCCAATATTCCTACAGAATTTCAACAGACTGGGATTCCATTGTAAAAAAATCACAGTATTTTCCTTAATAAACCACTTTCATCATTTGCAATGTTAATGACAATGTAGGAAAATGGCAACTCCTGATATTTTTCCAGGGATTTTTCATGAATAACATAAAGACATATGTTTTATCATATTTTGAAAAGATAATAATTCATCTCTGCTTTTTAGAGTAAAACACTGAAATCCCTTTATAACCCATGCAGACTAAAGTCACTTTTCTCTGATTACCCCTCTGTTTCCCTAGGTGCATAAATAATTATTTTTCAGTCCTTTTACAAGCTTTATGGGAACTTAGACATACAAATAATTGCTCAGCCACCTGAGTGCAAGGTGCAACAGGTTTTATAACTGAAAAAAATCTAGGGAGACAAAAAGTAAGGATCAAACAGATATAGATTATAAAAAGGTTTTTATTTTGGTGGTTTTTTTCAGTTTGAGTAGTAGTAGGGAATTTTTTTTTAATATGTCTAATAAATAGGAATATAAGTTTTGCTTGATCTCTGTTTACCATAGAAACAATACCAAATTTTTCTATAAATGCATTATTTTACCCTTGTTTTTAAAGAGGAACAACCTCCCAGACACTTGCAAGTCTGGTATTAAAGGATTATTTAAATTATGTAATTTCTCTTCCTCTTCATACATACAACCCTGCAGGGTTCCCCTTTCATTTCCTCAATTTTTCCCTGAAGTTTTAGATATTTTCCATTTTAAGATTAATTTTATTTTATATAAAAATTCAGGATAAACTCCTAAAATCTGTTCTCTGATTTGCTGTCTTAAATTTTTTTTGCAGGGGTTTATTTTTATTCTGCAGATCCAGCAATCACAATGTTATTATTTATTACTTTGGCTGCACTTTCTTCCCAAGCAGTCATTCCATTCTGTAGATGCTATTTCACTTTTTGTTGAAGGACAGGAGCATATTTCTGCCTGTCTGTGCCAGATTAAAGCTCTTAAAGTTGCAGAAGAGAACCAGGAAATTAGGGGTGTATATTTATTACTCGTTTGTTTATTACTGTTGTTTATCCATTGCATTACAATATTGATCCTGAATGTATCCTGACAGTCAACTGTGCAGCATTAACAAACTTTTTCACTTCCAAATTGATTTAAATCTCATTAAACCACTTTTGGTTTGCACTGGTGCACCAGATGCTCTGAAGCTCATGTGTTGGTTACATGGGGCAAAAAAAAAAAAATCATTATGACTACTAGTGGAGAATCTTTCTCCCAGGATCTTTTCTTCCTTTTCTCATCCTTGTAATTTTTAAATTCTTAATGCTGTAAGGTTTTTTTTAAGGTAAGTTCATAGTGGGACTGGACATGGATTTTTGTCAAAGGTTTTCTTTTAGTTTTACAGTTGAAGCAAGTCCTCCTCAACTTTTGCCTTTTCTTAGGGTCCTTTAATCCTGTTTTGGATTTGCCTCACCCTTCTCCTAACATTGGAGGAAGTGTACTGTGCTATCATATTTAGCTCAGAAGATAGAACCAATCCTACTTCAGGAATTTATTTATGATGTTGATATTATTCAGGGTTTTCCCACCCCCACAAGCTTTTTCTCTGCTTTACTTTGTAACCTTACAACTTGGAAAAGGGATTTATTAACCCCTGTTCAAGCAGTACATAAACCAGCTGCTACAACTCCACTCACCACGTTCATTTTTACTACTGTCATTTGAAAATGTCAGGAGCCAGAGAGCTAAACAATCTGAGGACTAAATGAACAATTTGTCTGAGGTACAAATAAATGTTTCCAGACCACTGGGCAACTTCCAGCACCTGCATTTTGTATTTCCCAGTCCGTGACCTTGACAGATCAGATCAGCTTCTTTCCAAAAGGAGAAAATCAAGGCCAGGAGGAAATGGATGAAGGGTGAAATTGCATCTTTATTTATCTGAAGGCACTATTTCCATTGTTTTTAGCCAGCTGAATGGAGGATGGCACAATGGAGTGTCCACAACAGCAGGAAAATGAAAAGAAACCCATGGGTCACACTGGATGCACTTTTAAGATTAATTTCTAGGAATGCTTATGCATAATTAAAGGCAGCAAAAATAATTTGCTGCATTGGTTGGGATTTCTTGGGCAGCACTTCCATGAAGCATGCAAGGTGGTTTCTGTCCATCAGATGCAGAGCCACAGCCACCCCCTGCCCCAGGCAGCCCCACGGCTCCAGGGCACCCTTTGCCTTTGCAGTGCAAACTGTGCTTGTGCTCACCCTGCTGATTCCAGAGACTCCAGCCTCCTAACCCCTGTCCCTGGCATTACACCAGGAGGGAGAATGAGCACAACAAGAAAGGCAGGAGTGTTGAGCAGCTGCATAATTCCACGGCCATGGAAAGTGCTGCGGCTACAATTTTTTTGAGTACATGAAAAGGAGGAAAGAATCTTACAGCAGGATTAAGTGAAAGCCTGCATGAATAAGAATGCACGGGGAGAAAATTTATCCCACAAGCAAGAAATAAGATCAGAAATTTATGGCTCCACATACAAATAAATATTGAGATGAAGCTTGTAACTCGTGGAGGAGTAGAATGCATTGCAAGCTGCAGGGGTGTTACTGAGCCAGGCACCTGGACTAAAAGTGCTCACAACATCTTTACATGAGCTCACATATTTTATATCCTCACCTAAATTGCCTGTCCTGTGCATCTCAGATGCTAACTGAAGGCCCAAGCTGACCATTTGGAGCACCCATCCTTGGGAAGCCAAGATTGATTCCACCTACCAAGGGCAGTTCAGCTCTTTTCTAGACTTCCAGGTTGTCCTGCATTAAGCTGAAGGGTGATAACTCTTGTGTTTCCCCAAAGGGAAAGGAAAACAGCTGTAGCTGCTCAAGAATTTTCAAGAGCTGGAAAGAAAGGAACTATTGGAGGGAGTGTTTTTGGATGATGGGGATTGATGCAGAGAAAAGAAAAAAGGAATGGATCAGACCACACACAAGAATTATTCACAGCTTTTTGGAAAAAAAGAAGTAAAATATTCTCAGAAAACTGTCTGAGAGTTAGTATCTGGTTTTATCTTTCCTGCTCTATTTTAGTTGGCAACAAGCTAAATTAATTTTCCTTATTTAGCCTGGTGGTTGGTATGTGGTCTCCCTGCCTGTCTCTCCAACCCATCTCATTCTCACATCCTGTTGAGGAGGGGGACTGTGAGAGTGGCCAGCAAAGGCCCAACAACCACAACACTTAAAAATCCCCAAATTAGAATGAGAATTTAAAATGGAGTCTTTAAGAGAGCCAAAAATTTCCTGGCTTTCCTAATCCTTCCTGGTTTTTTCCCATATACCACGTTCTTACCTAGAAAAATTTTAGTTCCCCTAACTCTTGTTTTCTTGTATTGTATTTTAACAACCTTTATCAAGCTGCCTGGTTCTCAGACAATGTAACCACACAACAACCCTTCTGTGCTCAAGTTTTTATTTCTGGTGTCTTTATCCTTTGTGTCTTTTTCCTTGTACAGTCTGCTACAGTTTTAAATTGATATTTTACTTTTCTTGGGTACTTGCTGTGATGCCATGGATTAAAATATGCAATATTAGCAACACATAATAAACAATAGCAATTTGATTTTTTATGGAAAATTATTTTTAAATTCAGATTTTATAAAGAATGTATTAAGTGCATTATAATTTCTAAAAGTGACTTTCTAATTGTGAAATACACATAACACAGCAGGCATTATAAAATAATGGCACAGCACACACCATTCACAGAAGAAAAAAAAACCACAAACTATGTAAGCTTAAACTCTTTAAAAGAATAAGAAGTTTGCATTCTACAACATGACTTCTCCTGCTCAATACAAGGGACTGCTCTGTTCCCATGAACTGCTTCTTGAAATAACAATATTTTACAGGCTGTTTTTGTGAAGAGGTTTGTAAAAAAAAGCAATACCTACTGGTGATTTAATAAAGGCAAAGAGCTCTTAGGAAATAAGGGCAATATTTTCAGCTGGAAGTTATTAAAAAGGTGCATTAGAGGGTAAAAAGAAAAGTAGTATACCCATGGAAGTGTTGCTAAATAACCACTTTTTATTGTGTTCTGTGAGCTATTAGCCTTCAGAAAGTTCAGCACAATAACATCTAGAGACAATACAGTAAAGAAAATATAGCAGTAAAGAAATCCTTTTGTGTATACATCACCTCTGCAAATACCAGCCAAGAAGCCACAAGGTCTAAAGACAAGCTTTGTAATTTCTCACTGCTTAAGCTGTAAATAATTGCTTTCTGCATGCTGAAATGTTTACTACAGGCATTAAATGTCAGCATCCACTGACCTTGTATCCTTGCTGTCAGGGCTGCACAGAGTTTTGCTGCAGGGGAAAATAAGGCAACAAACAAAAAAATCGGATCTAGAGCATTTTATAAAGCTATTTGTTTTCTGTGAGGTCCAGTTTATCAATGTTTTAGTCAATCACATATGTGGGCATACAATTAAAGTATAAAGATGCAGTTTAGTGACCCTGATGCTGTACTTGATCATGGCATACACACAAAAAAAAATTGAGCAAGGCACGTTAGCAAGTGCAACTACTCATTAAATTGATAGTTCCTATCATTTTCAAGGCACAGGCTGCACAACATTTATCTCAATCACTGAAACAGCCTAGAAAGCATCAAACTCCACTACCCCAGGAAAAGGCAAATTCATGCTCAGCCTTAATTTTAAGTTACAAGTTCAGAATTCTCCAGCTTGTACGTGAGCTATAGGGAATTTTGGGAAAAGGTGACTTTGGGAATAGGAAATTCCTGGCAAACAGAAGGTTCCTGAAAATTATTAAACTTGTGGCTGTGAATGAGTTTCTCTCCATCACTATGGACAAAAGCTAGAAAACCTAAAAACTAGCAACCAGGTATGGATAAATAATTCTCAATGGTCATAACTTTTGTACTTCAAGGTCAGACCAAATCAAGTATTTGTCTATTCTTTCTTCTTTCTGCTCTACAAAAATGAACCATCTAACATTACATTTCACCCAAGCACTTATCAATGCCCACCAGAATGCAGTCTGCTGGTCTCTCTTTCTCTAAATGGTAATGAAGGAACAAAGTCTTGTAAAAAGGTGTGGGTGTTGTTTGCTCTTCACTTGTGGCATCATGCAGCTTTAATTTAGTTGCTCTTTGAGTAAGTGTTGCCAGTTGTTGGCAGAGTATTGTTAATGGTTTATAAAATATTATTTTAATTAATGAAATGTGCCAGAGGCCTCTTAGGAAAAATAAGCCAGGGTATATTTATATGCAAGTAAGCCTAAAATGGATACTATTGAAAAGCAGAATGTCAGCCAAAATATCCCAGCCACTTACAACAAAGCACTTTTCAAACACTTTACTGACTCTAAACTTCCTCCCTTGAGTAGGAGAAGGGACTACATAAATGACATTATTTTTATTTTTATTTTTATTCTGTGGGCTGAGGTTGATGTGATTGCTCCCTAGGTCAGCTACATCCTCATTTACAATTTAGACAATAATAGACAATCACATTTAAGCATTTTTAAGTATTAATTCCTCCAGAGGATCATAGTCAAGAAAAGATAGACTATTTTCATGAGTAATTCTTGTGAACTATGATATCAAATGCTTTAGTAAGTTCAGATATTAATCTAATGCATTCTACTGTTCTCCCCAGAATGTGGAAATTAGAGTCAGTGGTTCAGAAAATTCCTCAGCAAGGCTGGAGGTCCTTGTGGCTGAAGCTGTGAAAAATATAATATCTTTTGCTTTGAGAATGGATGGATCAATTAATGAAAGTGGGATAAGTATCCCTCATCTTTTCAAAGCTCCTGGAGGGATATGGGAGCCTTATTGCAGTGCATGTGAGGGCATTTGCTTGCACACACTCTGCCCAGGCAGATCTGCATCAGGGCATAATGTGAATGAGATACATGCTGGATTTGAGCATCCCATGAATCATCTGGGATGATTGCTGAGCCCATTCCCTGTGGCAGTACCTTCCAAAATGCAACTGTAGGGATCAACTCAGTGGAAAGTCCCTGGCACCATTCTTACAGCAAGGCCAGGTTGTGGCTGAGATTTACATCTAAGTGTGCAGAAGTGGAAGGGCTGTTTTTACTGAGAAGTAAAGTAGGGTTCTCTCTTTGCAAACTTGAAAAAGTTATTTTCCCAAAAATGCAGAGATTGGACAGGGATGCAGGGGAGGTTTCTGCTCCCTGGTGTGTGGATCAAGGTTTGCTCCCAGCACAGTGCTGCTTGAGTCAGTAGTGCAATGTTCTCTAAAAAGAGACTGAAAACCACCCTGTAGTCCACAAGGATCATCCTGGGAGCACAACTAGCTCCAAAATACACTTTATCAGCATTAACTGGAAACCTGACTGCAGGGTCTCTAAATGTCTGGCTCCTCCCTCTCCCATTCAAGAGCTCCCTCTAGGATTCCACAATGAAATATCTTGTTCAGAATTTTAAAGTTCTGGGAAAACAAGTAAGGGTCGTTTGTTTGTTTGTTTTGCTTGTTTGTTTGCTTTTACATGGTAGAATTTAATTAAAGTTGCATCACTGAAAGTTGTTTTAAATATGAAACTCTCTTACTTTAGTTGCAGAAAGTTTTTTCTCCCTTTTGAACTAAATTTTAGATAAAATTATGTAAAATCAACAGGGGCTCATTCCCCTCTTTTCTGACATGGATGACACAGAACTGTATCAAACAGATCTCTCTCTATGAATTTAAAAAATAGGTTCCAGTTTCTCCTCCTAATGAAGATCAGCTGCCAGGAACATTTTCATGAATATGATCCCAAACCTTCTGTTATGAGAAACAAAGGCAGAAGCAAACTTCAAAGAAAGGCACAATCTAAGATGAGCCACTGGAGATGAAGGCTCTGACGATAAGACCCAAAGCAGATGAAAATTAGAAAGAAGGGCAAGAGAGGAAGAGGTAGGAAATTTTTGTACTGAGAAATAAATTAAGCTGAGATGTGAGCAGTGAGGAAGGAAGGCAGTGGAAGTAGAAATTAATAAGACTTGTGTCATTGAGTCACAGATGGGTTTGGGACATTAAATTCCATCCAGTCTCCCACCCCTGCCATGGGCAGGGACGCCTCCCACTATCCCAGCTTGTTCCCATTCCCATCCAGCCTGGCCTTGGACACTGCCAGGGATCCAGGGGCAGCCACAGCTCCTCTGGGCACCCTGTGCCAGGGACTCATCACCCTCACAGGGAAGGGTTTCTTCCTAATATTTAAACTAAACCTTCTCTCTCTCAGTTACTAGAGGAAAGAAAAAGGACAAAATCCACTGCAGAAATTTAGAGTCATAAAAGTCTGTCTTTTCACTCCTCTCTTACCACACTAAATTAAAAGGACTTTTGGGGAATTTTCATGGTACCCCTTGAGGTAAATAAAGCACATATTTGTGCTTAAAGATTAACAAATTAAAAACCAAACTCATGATTTAACAAACAACACATTGGGCAGAGTCCTCCTGCCTTAAGCAGCTCCACAAGGAGTCCTCAAAGCTATGTCACCATCCAATTCCCCATGCTGAAAAGCTACCATTTTAATTTTCTTTCACTGTAAAATAGTGACAACTATACTCTGCAATACAGTTTAACCCTGTCTCGTTTGTATGCACCTGGGAATTAGCTAGGAAGCAAGCAGAACTACCCCTTGCTGAAAAAAACCTGAGAAGCTCACATGGGATTCTTCAGCAGCTGAAAATTAGAGTGCTGGTACTCTCATGCATGCATATTTCCAGTGGTGCTTCCACAGTGTTTGCATTCCATAAGCACTTTTAGTGCTGATGTAACACCTTCTGTTTCACGGATGAACAGAACCAGCTCTGGCCAGTTATTCAAGATCAAGCTGAAAGTAAATTATCTCAGACAACAAGGGAATACAGTGAAAATTCTGTGCAAGTGTGACTCGAATAAAACATGGCACACAGCAATGGGGAAAAGAAAGCTGTACTTGGTTCAGCTGGGTGGAAAAAGCTTTGAACCTATGGAGTTGTCCCTGTGGAGAAATGCTGTCTGCTTGTATCCTAAACAATGGATTTGTATCTATATGCTCTTAGGCACATGGTAATCAATTTTAAATGGGGTGAAACACTTTTATCCTGCCAAAAGCATCAGCTCAGCCTGTGTTCATGATATTTGCATTTTGAAAATGCATGACCAGTAATGCTGCACCTTGCAGAAGAAATATTTCATGGTGGAGGTAAAAATATTGCCACCATATTTTAATTTTTGATTCCAATAAATAATGGGTTTATTACCATACTTTATGGACTCATTAAGGCTGGAAAAGACCTCCAAGATGTTCAAGTCCTGCCATCATCTGAACCCCACCTTGCTTATTAAACTGTATTATGAAGATGCCTGGAAATGTGGCTGTAGTCCCTATTCAAAAAGTAACCACACAGATTTACAACTATGCTGAAGCAGTTGAGGGCCTGTTTTATCTTTTGGAAACCTAGTTTTTATCTGGGTGCTTCTTGTAAAAAATTGTTTACAGTGAGAACATTTCTCTACACCAGATTTTTCCATAAACATTCCGGGGTGGTTCTGTTTTCCTGTGTGAGTTTTTTCAACTCAACCAGGTCAAGTCTCTAACAAATAAACTGATAGTTATGATGTGCATTCTGTCACATGCAAATAATAAAAAACTGTTTCGGACTGGGGGCGTGGTGTGTGAGCTGCAGGGAGAATGAAACCAGACTGAAGCTTTCTGTCTCTTCCACTAAACCACAATAATAAAATAAACCACAATACTCAAGATCAGCCTCTATTCTGTTTCAATTCTCTTCCACCACTTCTGAAGGAGAAGAAAGTTGTTTCGGAATACGGATCGTTCTTTAGCCAGCTTTAATCCTCAATTGAATTTCTACTGTTCTTGTGACCAGCCTTCACTATGGACACAAGATCTCAACATATAAATTGATTTTTTACAAAAGTAGCCTTCAACTGCAAGAAGTGAGTTTATGTTTTTGGAGACAGACCAAATACTGGAGTAGTGATGCCCAGGTCAAGAAAAAGATGTGATAAATGCTAATGACTCACTGTAGGATTTCAAGGGCAACAAAATATAGAGAAAAAGTTGCTGCATGTGTCATCTCCTGTGCATATCACAGGGCATGAAAATCCATTATCCTTCCTTTCTGATTCAGAGTTCTGCAAACATTTCCCTTTACTGGGGCAGTCAATATTGAGATCACTTTGTTAGATATCTGCTCAGAAAAGGGCCAAAACTGTAAAACATCTATTTCCCAGGAGGCATGCTAGCACTTCTGACACCTTTTGATAGTCTTTTAATGCTACACAGATAATATTCAATCATAGTGCAGCAGCAATTGCAAACCTGAAATGTCCTTTTCAAGAAAACTTGTTCTAAATTTTTGCTTTCACTACCCTTCAGTCTTTGTGAATAATGGGACTTAATTAATTATTGTGTGTCCTCTTTATATGTAGGCAGAAATTTTCTCTTTAGCAGGCAATTTACAGAGAAGTATTATATACACTTTACTTTAATAGCCTTGCATCAGCTTTCAAAATCTATGATGTTTCAGGAAAAACTATGAAGGACAGATTAATACAGGGGGCAAAATTTTCAAATTATTTGTCTTTGTACAGCCTTCCATACACCTGGCCTGGTTCCTGTCAGTGATCTTATCTCTTCTGCCAGAGTTCCTCTTCTGTTTTCCCTCTCTTCTGAGCAATAGTAATATGTAGCCTTACATTTGAAAATCCAAAGTTTAGAATAACAATTTTTCAGCCCAGTTTTTGGGACTTAGTGACCCAACACAACAATCACATTAGTGGCACCTAGTGTTGAAGTTCCTGTTTCACAGTGGAAAGAAAATTGGAATGAAAAACTGATAGAAATCAAAGTGGTGAAATTCCAAAGCTGTCAATTCTGTCAAAGAGTTCCAGCCAATGAAAACTTCAAATATTAATTTAAAAGCAAAAACAAAGACTTATCTGTTTTTCCTCAACTGTGTTTAGAGCCACCCACACCTTCTAGATTCCTGGTTGCCTTGTGAGAAAAATTCATTTTCTCTTTTTATTTTGGGGTTTTTAACTAGTTTTAGCAATAAACAATTTCAATGTGTGCCAAGTACCAGTCAATTACCTATCCATTTGTAAGTCCTTCCTGATAGTACCCTATTTGCCAAAGTGAAACAAGGCTGTCTGCATGAAAGACTGAGAGATGCTGCAGTAATGGGCACACTTTTAATTTTCTGTCATAAGAAGAACACTTAGCTTTAAGCTATTCAGAGGTTTAGCTAGTCATTCCTTAAGACAACTTAAGTTGGGGCAGTACCAGTAGCTGCAGAGGGAGTGCTAGAGGGCACAAAGAGAACTCTGGGGACTAATTCTTCATTTTTCTACCCCTTGGGCAAGGCAAAAATACAAAACCAAGACTAGTGGTTGTTAAGGTAGCTCTAAGTGTAAGTGAACATAGGCTCAGCCTGAAACAGGAGGTTTCTGCTAATATGAGAACAACCTGTTTTCCAGGATAGCTGGTCAGTTGGCTTCTGCATGGAACAATGACAGGATTCACAACTATGAAGCTCAGTATTTTTACAATGTACTTTCCCCTTCCTTTAAAAGAAAAAAAGGAAGACAGCTTCATTCAGACAAGTAATCCTCTGAAGACACATGACAACTTTAGAGTTTTACCTTCAAGGTCTTAACAACTTTTGATTCTGAGACCATACTGTGTATAGAAGGTTAATTCAGTGACACTAGAACAAGAATAGAAAGTGGCAAACTCAGAAATACACTTGAGATAAGACTTGACATGCTTTAATGGAGAAAGATATGCTACTCTTGAAAACCCTGTCGCTTTTACAGGATTTTCCTTTTGTCTTTTCAGAAGAATTTTGTTAAAGTCTCACCTTCAGAACTTAAACAAGTATAGAAAATAGCCACATCTATCAGACCTGAACTAATATTTCTCCATCTTTATAAGATGCTGAATAACAAAACCAAATACAAAATTATTTCTTGAATATCAGTGTCTAAAGTCATCAAACCTGTAAAGAAATCAGAAAAAAATCCTAAATGAGGTGATCACTTGGAAAATCATGGTGGGTACTTTTTAGAAGCAGTGCAGGATGATTTTTTTTTATTTCAAGGAACATCTATTTCCAAAATGGTGAGCTCACAAAGCAAAGGTTTTCTATTATGGATTTCAGTTGTTGATACAGAATCACGAGGTAAAGATGTGGAAATTCCTGAATTAAACCTCCCATAGTTCTCACTAATCAAAACCTGCAGTTTAAACTGATGGATGCCAACTCTGAAGTACACAAACTGGGCTGAATTACCTGTGTTTTGGTTTAGTTTGAATTTTTCAGCTAATACACTAATAATGTTAAAGGTTTGCCAGTTTTAATATACTAATTTTCTGTTGTGAGATAGGATTAGGAGCAAAAACAAGGCAGGCTTAAAACTTACAAGGGTATAAAAAAGAAAACTTTATTAACAATACAATGAAAATAATAATAAATTGAGAATAAGATCTTCAAACCACTCCCTCCTTTCCCCATTTCCTACACCTTCTTAACAATAACATACAGAGACACTTCAGTCAGTCCTCCACTTAAATAATCTTTTCAGTTCACTTCAGGGAGAGGAGCTCTTTCTTGTTCAGCTATAAGGATTTTTTTTAAGAGAAAAATAAAGTTCTCCCATGTCTTCACTTTTCACCAATAGCAGCTGCCCAGGAATCTGCAAAATCATGGAACTCCTCCCATCTTCACAGCCTGTCCAACTCACTTTTAAGGGTAAGCTGTTTAAAAGCAAAAGTTGTCTTTATCTCTCTTTCCTCTGTTCATACTTTATTCTCAGGAACAGAGGTCTCCCCTCTCCCTTGGGGCAAAAGATCTTTTTCCCAAACACTTCAACTTCCCCATGTCTTTTCCATGATTTATAGGAATCTTCAGTGCAGTACAGTCCACCCCACAGCTTACAAAAAGATTTTTTAGCCAACTTTCATGCTGTTTCTTTAATCTCCTTTCATCTGGGCACTTGGCTCCTACTTCACTGACTTTGGTGTATTCTTTCTGGAGTTTTTTTTGTTTTTTTTTTTTTTTTACTCAAGGGAGGATAGGAGTCTATCACAGTCTGCAAGTCTTATCTGAGCACTGGAAGAGTTAAAATTTCACATAGAAGATGCAGGGGGCTGGGCCAGGCCATGCTGGAGCTGTGTTAGGATTTCAGACAGGGTTTTTTCCAGGGTTTGCTTGATTTAAAATGTGACTCACAGATCGAACCAACTTCTCCAGTTGGTTCCTCAGGCTGCCAGCAACCAAACCAGCCTCTAACTGGTTCCATCAATTCACAGAAGTTCTCATGGAGAAAAACTTCTGAGTGTGCCCTCCTCCCAGCTGCTTTCAATGGATAACCAGCACACCTGTAAAAATGCATGCAATCATATTGCTGTCTTTGGAATGGAGCAAAAAAATTATTATAATAATTGGGTTCTGAGCTTGCAGCAGTGTAAATCTTTACTGGATTGTCACCAGATGAGTCTGTGCCTGAGCAGAGTCACAAAACCTACTGAAAAGTCATTCAGTAAGAAGCACAATCAAAACCTTCAGCTTTTAGTTAATCCGTTTCTCAAGCTTTCAGGCAAGTTTTCTCTAGCAAAGAAGCCAAGGAAGGATTATATCATGAAAATAATCCTTGTCCATCCCATCAGTTACAATTTTTTTCCTTCTTGGAATGAATGGAATCTGCTGCCTCAAATTCATTACCATTTGGACTAGTTTCAATCTGGAAACATCTTTCTGGCACAAACAGTATAAATCCTGATGGTACCAACATATTGATGTACCCAACCTTGTGGCATCAGCAGCAGCTCCCAAGATATGTCCAATTTTACATGTTTCCTAAGTTCCAGCTGGGTCAGTCATTAATTAGGAACTCGTTGCCAATGATTTTCCAAACATGGTTAGGTGCCTCAGACATACCAGCAGCACCCATCAGCCCCAAGGCAGGAGAACAGACTTGGTTGTACCAAAAATGTAACATGATCAAGTGCTCATGATCCCAGTCTCAGTTTGAAGCCTGCTTCTGCTGAAATCAGCTGCTAAAAGCAGATTTGGAGAACAGGACAAAACTATCTAGGAGGCCGTTTATCTGCATCCTCTCACCGAAGAGCTCCTCTCATCTGCTTTTCCTCCACAAGTAAAATTTGTGAAGGGATTATAAAAACCCTTGCTGAGAAGCAGACTCCAGATAATTCAGCAGAATATTCCAGCACCTTTTTCTTTCTCTTTCAAGGGGATGACAATGGGAATTAAAACTAAAGATACCTCATTAGTTGACCCCAGTAGTTTAAGCAGTGTAAGACCACAAGTACATCTGAGCAGCCCCAAGGAGCCACTGCCACACCACAGCCATGCCATCAGGGGCTCAGTTAAATCCTGCAAGAGGACTGTGGTCTGCAACTCTTAAAGTCAATCCTAAAATGCTGAGGAATGCACCTAAAAGCAAATGTTTCCTTTCCAGAGAGAAAACAACTCCAAATGAATGTAATTGAAGCAAGTCTGGAATCCATGTAGATTCTAGTAAGCTTACTCTTAAAAAACAAATGGTGTCCAGCCTATTCCATATTTAATTTTTATATGTTGACAATACCTTCAGCTTGCTTTTAATCCAAGCCAGGACAATTTTCCCACATAGATCCAAGTATTGATCTTCCTTGCTTCTCCTGAAGCCTTATGCAACCATGAGCCCACTCATTATGTGTCTGTTTAACACAGAAACAGGTGCTGCTCTATACAATATGTATTTTGAGTTAAATGATCTTCATAAGCAGTCCAAGTGGATGTTTCAAAGAGAAAGGACAAGTTTTCCATAGCTCTTTCACCATTGTTTGGCTGGGATGGAGTTAATTGTCTTTGTTATAGATGTTATGGGAGTGTGTTTGGATGTGGGATAAAAACAGTGTTGATATCACATGCTTAAGTTTTTGTAGAAAGCTGGTAGACACTTCCTGATTTTTGTTTTTTTCATTGCCATCAAATATATAGCACACTACTTGTCTCAGTAGAGTTTTGATTTAAATAGCATATGTATTTGTAGGTGAGAGAGACACCTATGAAATATATAATTATTCATTATGAACTTGGGTATCAGAATCTTGCTCTTAGCAGAAATTTCTGGGGTGGTACATAGAATAAAGAGTTATGGGTGTGTGCTGATGATGGGAAGTAGAGAATAAAGAGTTATGGGTGTGTGCTACTGATGGGAAGTAGAGAATAAAATCTTGCTGTTTCATTCCTTGCATGCAGAACCTTTGGCTTTTCCTTGAGTAAACTGATTTGTCTTGACATATGAGGGTTTTCCTTAACTTCCCCAGGGCATGTGCAATTTCCTCAATCCTCTTTTAAGCCCTTCTTGTAGATAGGGATGACATTAACTTTCTTCCAGTCTTCTGGGACATCCCCTGACCTCCACAGCTCCTCAAAGATTGTGGGGTGCAGCCTGAAAATTACATCAGCCAACTCTTGTAACATCCTCAGGATTTGTAAGGGTCGAGCTCCTCTAACAGCTCATATGCAACTCTTCCTTCACTGGGGGTGGTTCTGGGTTGGTGTTCCAAGGACTGGGGTCCAACAGTGCTGGTGAAGACACCTGAAGGATGTGTTGACAACCTCCATCTTCTCAGCTTTGTTGGTGGCACCTCTCCTGTTAAACAGCAGGTTTGTATTTTTCTTCTGTTTCTGCTTGTTCTTTCAATACCTGATGGACCTTTTTGACATCTCTGGCCAATGTCAGTTTGAGCTGAGATTTTTGCTTTTCTAACTGCAGGTTGGCACACCCTGGCAATGCCCTTGGAGTTCTCAGTGACTGATTTACCATCTCAGACCCAGAAACTCACAGCAAGCCAAGGGAAGTTCTTTTCTTCTGCCTGCTGCCCTTCCCTTTAAAAGGCAAAATGATTTTTTTTTGTGCTTCCACAAGAATGTTCCAGAATAATCTCAGCACACACCAGTTCCCTTATCCTCCAGGGAATCTTCCCACAGAATCCCTCCCAGCTGAGCTCTGAGCAAGGTCAACTTTGTTCTTCTGAAATCCAAATCCTCTGTCTTAGTACAAACCTCCAGGATCCCAAAGTGCACAATGCTGTGATCATTGCAGTCGAGGCCATCACTGGCTGAGGAGCTACAAAGCAGGTTTTCTTGGTTTGAGAGTAGCAATTCCAGCAGCAATTCATTCTGGCTGGCATGTGTAAAAAATACAGGAGGAATCAGTGCTCCAGGCAGTCCAGGAACTTCATGTCTCATGAACTGATGTGAGCTGCTGTACTGTGCTTCCAATACACCTTCAGTTTACAGCCCACCTTACCAAGTTGGCCAGATTAGTGCCACATGTTCACAAATATTTTTCATTTCCATATTAATGCTACATCACCTGAACACTTCCAAGTCATCATGCCCTCTGCAAAGCTCATGAGTTATTTCTGAATTATTACATCTCTGATCACGATTTTTAACAGGAAGCTAAACCAAACAGGTGCTTGTCTAAAACTGGTTTATTTTGCAATTTTTTAATAAGCCAATACTAAAATACAAGCAATGCTGAAACAAAAATAATTATTCATTTTAGGAAGTTTTCTGTGAAAATTAAAAATTTTCCATGTTGTTCTTGAGGGTATCATTAGTGATTTGGAAATCTGGATGCATCAATTATTCTGTTTTTAAGGTAACTTGTGTCCCAAAGGGTTGTGTGTGAATATTTTTCCCAGATTATTTTATGACGGTGTGAATTCACCATTAAAGTTCCAGTTATCTGACAAAGCATCGTGCCTCATTTTCTGCTTGTCTTTTCAGGTGTTTAATTGAGAACTATTAGGAGAGCATGCCCATCCCTCATTATCCTTGAAAAATGGCAAATTTGATGGAACAGAAATGGCACCAAAAAGCATTATTTTCTCTCCTTTTCAGATTTGTGTGAACTCATGCAACTCTAACTTACCAATGGGCTTGGATTGCTGAATTTGTTGTTATTTTACCTCAGGGTTTTTTTCTTCATTCTTATTGTGGAAAGAAAAAAATTCTTAATCTCTGTATTGGTAATGAACCATTTGTGCACAACTTGCACTATCTGAATTTAATTTAGATATTCTTACAGAGCTAAAGCTTGGTCAGCATTCCTACATATACAAGTTTACTTCCATTTCTGTTATCTGACTGCTCTAAACTAACCATTTTCCTCAAGCACACAATGATGCAGAAGCACCCAAATATTCAGGTGAGAATCATTCCTAGCAAGCAATGATGCAAAATTATCCTTAAATAAAACTGCTTTCATGGCTGGCAAAACTACAGAGCATTTTGTAAATTTAAATAGGCTGTTTGCATACTCTTCAAATGAACATATTTAAATCAGGTGTTTGCCTGCAAGGCACAGTGCACCCTTTAAAACATGGAAATGCATTATCTTGGAGAGGTTAGTGGAATTCCCTGTCCAGTGTGTATTCCTGCCACTGGTTTAAAGGCTCTAAATATCCTTATTCAATTGAATAAAAGGTATCATGGTAGTAAAACATTAACTTCAACATATGGCCTATGGCAGCTCAGTATTTTAATCCCCAGAGAGCTTTTATATGATTTTGTGCTTCACTGCAGTCATCTAAGAAACAGGGATGATAAATGTGTCTTTTTCCAGCTCCCTTTTAACTTCCTGTTTCATTACTTAAATATTTTTATATATACAAGTGAGTATCCATATGTTTTCTCTACACAGGTCAGTGTTCCTTCTCAACATATGTGAAGTTTTTTGGCATCTCTCACATCTGTCTCATCTGTACAAAACCCTCACTTCATCAGATGAGAAATGCTGTGGGTCAATCAAGATGCTTTCCCTATATTTTTTTCTCCTATTGTCGACCCACATGATTTCCTCCCCCTTTTCTTCTTGGCTGCCTGTGTGAGCTATTCCCCCTTACCCCACTCTGAAGAATCTCTCTTCCCTGAACAAAAGGAGAGACTTGTGTAGTGCAAAAGACTTTTTAAATGGTTAAACTAGAGGAAACATCTAAAAGGAAGTAAGAAGGAAAAAAAAAAAAAGAGTGTATTGATTCAAGGGAAATTATCACATGGATTCAAATGCTCCTCCTCTGCTTTGCTAAAATGACATCTTTAAGGAAACCACCCTGATCTCTCATAAGCTGTACAGGAGCAGACAGCAGGGGAACACACAGGAAATATAGGAAATTGTTCAAGTGCCTTCCTTTAGGTATGAGCTAACACAGCCTTTTGATCACTCGTTAGGATCTTGTTTCATCTGCTCAGCTCACTGATCTTGCCAGGGTTTGTCAAGCTTTTCATCATTTTCCTCCTCTCTAGGCTGTCCATGGGTTACATTTCCCCACGGAACTCTGCCAGTGCAGTCTGGCTAACTATCTGCTGGAACTATAAGCTAATAAATCTTTCCAGGAGTACAAGTAGCCCTAGGAATGCTCTGAATTTAAACTCTGTCTTATGTCCTTGGCTCAGCAGAAAAATTCCCTCTCCGAGAACAAAAGCCCCTGCTCTTAAGTAGAGCTGAAAATTCTTGAATTGGCAAAAATATTCCCTAAATCTGGGCTGAAGTTTAACTGTGAATAACCAATCAGAGCTGGGCACTGTCTGAGAAGCTAAACCTTGACTGGCCTGGACTTTTACTTCAGTCTTTGAGAACTGATCTAATTGCCTGTTAGATTTCCCTTCCCTGAGTAAACCACATTGCTGTTTCAAGTGAGATTCCACCTCAGCTCATTGCAAAATGCATTCAAATTACTTAAAGGCTAGAAATCAATAAAATAAAGTGTCAGTGAATAAAAACACATCAAGGAAGGAGAAACTTATTTCTAAATTCATTTTCCCCCCACAATCTCTTTGGATAGTCTGATAGAAAAGTGATTGTGATAGATTTGGAAAGATTTTATTGTGTGTTTCCCCCTCTAGATCTGGATCATGTTGGAGCATCAAATAAAGGATTCATTGCTCCCTCACAGTAAATATTGCTGTTCTTTCTTGCTTTTTGGGAGAATTTAGAGCACAGTAGAGAAAGGGGTTCTGAAATTTATCACGAGGGGACTTCTCCAATGTACTGAAGAGCCATGGCTCAAACAGGAAATAAAATAATCATGCCAATATTATATGTATTATTTTAACATTCAAATGGATTTAATGTGTTTTATCTGTATGAGGATTTCAGATAGTTATGAAAGATGATTTCTTTCTATGCTAGGCTTTCTAAAGCTCAGAGTTCTTGCACTCTCTGACACATATTATCCTTTCTGTTGATGAAATATGAGATTTACAATAAGCTCTACATTGTTCTTTACACTTTGATGAATGTTACACTTATTCCTAAATTTATGAGCAAATGAAAAACTTTTACAGCTATGGAATAGAAAACAGAAAATAGTTTTCTCATTTTAATAACTTTAATTAAATTTTCCTATGTACTGTAGTTTTAACACTCAAGAACAGGAATAGATACACCAGCAAGTAATAAATCAGCCTTGCTGATAACAGCCTCTGTTATTTCCCACCACGAGTGTGAATGTTACAGATTTATGTTCTGGTAATTCATCACTCTCCATCCATTATCCTGTGAATAATTTGTTGTGTTTATAATAACAGATTCTAAAACTCGTTATATTTAAATCCTCAGAAAGTAGAAAAGGCATAAATTTACCAGTCAAAAAAAAAAAAAAAAAAAGGTCCTGAATATGAAATTATTAAATCAGCTGCTTTGGTAAAATGCAGATCCAAAGTTCCAATTTTTTAATTTGAAGGGAAATAAAACAGCATTTAGCTGCTGCAGCAAAGGTAAAGCCTCTGTCATGACAACTGGAAGTATATTGAGTAAAGATTAGCTCAGAACTACAGCCCAGTCTCCTAATGGTTGTAACCTGACTTTCATTAAATTAAATACATTACTTCATTTGGTGTATTTCTGTTATGTGAAAACCTAATCAGCTTTGCTGTCTAAGATCTTTACAATCTTTTGTGTTTCTTATGGACTTTTATTTAATCTGTCTCATAGCATGACTCTGGTGATCAGCCAGAGGTTGGACCAGATGATCATAGAGCTCTTTTCCAACATTAATGATACTGTGATTCATGTTTCACATGACGTTGAATGTTTGGATTTTGTTACAATCTAATTTTTATAACATCAGAACTAGGAAACCATTGAAATGGGAAATGTGTGCTGGCAGTGTCACACTTCCAAATGTCTTTTACTAAAGATAAACTCCTTTAAGGCTCTTGCAGATAAATATCCTGCAATGACACCATTCCAAACCAGGGATTCTAGGAGTAGGGCACACATGGCTGCCATGTGCTCAGACCCTTCACACCCACTCCTGAGATGGGAATTGAGAGAGCCTGAAAAAACAGACACTCAGAATCTCAGGTGAGAAAGGACACGGCCAAAATAATAAGCATAAAATAGAAGACACAAATTTTAAAAATAAATTCTATTAAAGGGGAAAAAAAATTGATTACCACAGTATAAAACTCGTGAATCTTGTGAAGCAGAAACTATTTTACCCATTAATTTTGAATCCTACTTCTAAATGATCAGTGGTGGGTGGAGAAGTTACAGAAGAAGAGATCCTGAAGCTTACCCAGGCTACCTGAGAGTTCCTTGTGCTGATGGCACAACCTCTGAACAAATACAGGTCCAGCAAATGGCAACACTGGCTTTACAGTGATTTCCACAATCAATTTTTTATTGTTGCCATATCTGCAAAATATAAAGTATTTTAAATGGGAGGATTTTGCAAGATTTGGGAAAAAATTTAGTATGAAAACCTAAGAGGTGTTCATCAAGACATTACACACTTGCCATCACATTTGTGGTGAAAGCTCAATGCTAAATTCATCACACCTTCTTATACAGGTGTGACTGGCACTGTGGACAATCCATGTGTGAAAGATTGAAAAAAAAACTGAGGAAAATATATCCCTCTGATATGCAGTTTGGGGTGGGAAAATATTCTTACAAAAAAAAAGAAGTTACAGAGATAGATGTGAAAATAATTAAATAACACAAGTGTTAAACTCTTACAGAGCATTTGTGGTTTAATTTTTTTTTTCTGAAAAAAAAACCAAACCACAAATCCACAACATTTTCTTATGAACAGGTGCTAATTGTATCAGTAGAATCACAGGAATCTCAGGACATCTCTAGTCCAGCTGCTGCCCAAAGCAGGAGCAGCTCTGAGGTCAGATCAGATTGCTCAGAACTTTATTCAGCTAGGTGGGGACAACAGATTTATCTGCTTTGATTCTTGAATTATTGTAGGGCTGTGAAGGAAAGCAATTTTTCCAGACAGATTTCCAGTCAGACGATGTATAAAAATAATTGAGTGGGCCATGCCTAAGCAACACTACCCTGTTTCAGGGTATCAAATCTGGCTCTTAAGGAGACCCAGAGACATTACCACAATAATTTAAATTACATCCAGTGAAGCATGTATATAAAGCAAGAAATCCTTTCTAAATGAATCCATAAAAAAGAATAATTATTTGCAAGAGAGAGTGGTCAACAAAACCCTTGCAGTGTTTGAAACTAGACATCTATGAGCTGGATTTATAAAAATAATTATGTTGCAAGAGCAGACCTTACCTGCTCTAGGAAAAATTTAGGGGAAAAAAGGAATTGAGAGACCTTCAGCTCTGCTTAGGATATTTACTGTTCATGCAGGCTGAAAGCAAAACTATAGGAATGCCCTCTAAAAATTGTTTAACAGCAGTAAATGTCCAGAGAGCATATATTGCTAGAAAGAATTAAAACTGTTCGTGATAAGTCCTGGAAACAGTACAGAAAAGAGAGACATGGTGAACCTGCAATGCTTCCCTCTAGCAGATGGAAGCTGCCTACTGGGGGGAGTTTACTGTTCATTCATTTATCAAAACAAAAACTATCATAAAAGTGATAAGGAGATAGCCTAGGATCTGTTCTTGAAATAAAGCCTGCCTGCAATGTTGCCTGTGAAAAACTCAGCACAGGCAAAGTACGTGCAGAAACAGAAAATTAATATAAATTACACGAGACTGATGTCAGTTTGTTAAATTCTCGCTTTTTATCACTTTATGTTACAAGTAGATTGGGTGCTGCTTTAAACCTCGAAAGTAGCTATTTCTTCTCTTTCTTTTGTTTGCATTTCACCAAATCACAGAATTGTTAAGGCTGGAAAATCAGCCCAGAACCACCACCATGTTCACCATTGAACCACGTCCTCAAGTGCCACCCTGGGCAGCCCATGACAATGCCTGACCACCTTTTCTTTGAGGAAATTTTATCTAATATCTGATCTACACCTTCTTTGACACAAATTAGGGCCATTTCCTCCTGTCCTGGGAATTTGCTGCAGGATGACTTTTCAATGCTTATTATTTCACCATTGAGAATGCCCTGCCAGTCCAGCCTGTGCAAACACACACTGTGACATTGTTCAGATTTAGAAAGGGGTGTTAGTTGCACTTGCCAAAAAGCCAGAATCCCTGCAATGGTACAATTCATCCTGAAAATTAATGATCTTTTCCAGCAGGAGCCTGAGCAGTTGCTTGAGCCCAAGCCTGCCTTCAGAGCAAGCCAGCCCACCAAAGTGGGATTAGTGTGTCTCAAGACCCTGAGCTCAGAGCTCTGAGACTGAGTTGTGCTGATCCCTTCTTCCTCTGAACCACCCCAAGGGGCCAAACTCCTGCTCCTAATGACCAGCTAAATATTTCAGAAATTAATAAATAACATCAGGCCCTCTAACTTTTAAAGTATGCAAAATTCAAAGCAACTGGAAAAGGTAAGACAGAAATTAAAAATTAATTTATGCATTGATTTCTATCTGTAGATTCCTGGCTTTCATTTTACCAGTCCAACAGGTGTACATCAATAAATGGAGTCCTAGCCCTTCAGAAAAAGGTAGGAAACTTATGTAATAATAATCTCTCAAAAAATAACATCAGTTTTATTTTTTCTTCATTAGAGTCATGATATGGCTTTAAGGACTCTGGACCTCCAAAATAAAAACATGGCAGACTATAGTAAAAACAAACATTGGAATCCATCTCAAAAATAATGAGAAAAAATCATTAGAATTAACTCATGATTAATATTTAGAATCTGCAAACTTTAGAATCTTCAAACAAAATATCCAAAATGTGCTTAACATATCATTGCAAGTCTAAAAGGACACAAAACAAATTTGTAACCAACCACTACACAGAGAAGTTTCTAACAAAGTTCTCTGTTTCCAAATATAATAATATTAGTCAGGAAATGTTGGAGTTTAGTAGAGCCAACCACAAAGTATAGAAATAAAGCCTTGTCACTACATATAGGGATGCTAAGTACTATGTTTGTCTCATGGAAAATTTAACTGCATTTAAGAAGTATTTCTGCATTTCTGGGCACCTCTCTGAAGTTTCTGTTGCCACCTCAGTGCACAAAAACGAGCTACAGAGGTAGAAATCTCAGTGCCAGGACTGATCACCATTCTGGAGGGTTCAGACAGTAATCTAAAAACAGGAGGGAAGAAAACCCTGCAAAATTAATCGTGGTTCTCCCTGACCTAGGCACAGCATTTTAGAAGAAAAGAGTAAGCATCTCAGAAGGAAAGAATATTTGTCACTGAAGGCTTTACTGATAAAAGCATTTCTGACTTTGTTCTGTTCCCTGCAGAGCCCTGCACAACTCACTCAAGCAAAATGCCAGGCTCTGAGGCAGTCAGGTGCTGCTGCAATGCAGGTTCCAGGAGCTGAGCCCAGTCCTGGCGAGCCCATCAGAGTGCTGCAGGACCCCCCAACAGCTTGAGACAGGAGAGTTTCTGCCACAGAGCACTACATCTGCTTCTCACACCTCTTTCCCACAGCACCTGGCATGGCTCTGATGCTGCAGCACAGACAAAGCAGGATTCCCAATTTTCCTCCTCTGAAACCACAATTCATTTCCAAATATATTAATATATTTATATTATTTATATATTTATATATTTATTTATATATTTATATATATATATATTTTTTTTTTAATGTATATACCTGAAGGTCCACAAAGAGAAATACAGAACCATAGACTCAAAAAATGTTTTGGTTTGGAAGGGACCTTAAAGCCCATCCAGTGCCACCCTGTGCCCTGGGCAGGGACACCTTCCACTATCCCAAGCCCCATCCAGCCTGGCCTTGGACACTTCCAGGGATCCAGGGGCCTCCCCACCCTCACAGGGAAACATTTCTAAGATATCTAATCTAAATCTAAATATATTACTGTCATCAGTCCAAAAAAAAATAACAGCACAGGCTCTTCACTTCCAAAAGTGTAACCCAGATAATTTTCAAAGCTTTTCAGCACAGAAACAAGGAGGTGTTTCATCCTGGATAAATTCCAGGCTACATTATATGCTGTATAGGTAAGCATCTGCTATGATTTCAGAATTTCTTTAAATTTCAGGAGGTTGTTATTAAGGTCATGCAAACTGTGGAAAGACATTCGTAGCCAAAGATGTAGCCTCAAAACTTGTCTCACATCCAAAATTTGCTTTGCAATATTGCCAATATTGGATAGCAAAGATTATCTTTCAAAGATCATAATTTCTTTTCTGAAAATGAAAATTGTTTCATTAAAGAGAATACAATTAATATAATTTTTTTAATAACATTGACATTTGCTGACTTCTTTTCATGTTTTTTTCTGAATGGTAATTCTCTTTCCAAGTGAGAATATCTGTATAACAGCAAACACCAAAACAAGAATCCTTTGAATTTCTATTGTCACTAAACAAATGTTTTGTCTTATCTGCACATTCAAAATAAGATTAAACCTTTGTTCTTTCTTGTTAAATACTCCAGTTCTATAATATCACCCATTAGGAACTGAAGGGAGAGAGAGACTAAACCATAAAAATAACAGAGATCTTATATAGGATGGAGAAATTAAATACATAATGCAACTAAATGGAAAAAACATGAAACAGCCCTTCCAGGCTTTGCATTTCACACCTCTATCCTCACTCTTCAGAAATCTCTTGGTTTTATACTACCTGGAACACATTTTGGGCAGTATACCATAGCTGTATATTGTATGTTCTCTGTAACCTCCTCATACCTAAAGAAATTTGGATTAAAATTAAATTTCATTAAATTAAATATATATAAAACAAATTCATTAAATAAAATAAAAAGCTGCCCCTGCAGCTTTTTTTATGGTTTTGTCACAGCTATACCTTGTCCTACAGTAGAATACAAAGGTATTTACACTGTCTAATATAATATCTGGTAATTTTACTGGAATTGTAGAGAGGAAAAAGATGTGTTTCCTGTCTTTTTTTTCAATGCAAGTAAATAAAAATCAGTTTTATAATAAAATCTACATGCACAAATATAAGCATTATCTTCTTAAATAAAACAGCATTTCAAGATTGAACTTATAAGAGCTATACACAACTTTATTAAAATAAAGGACATTGCTGTGCACATTTCTTCAATATCTCAATTCACTCAGTCTCAGAAAAATCATTTTAGCCAATAAGCCAAAGTTACTAATTTAAGATGAATCCCAGGTTAACTGAAATATTTTAGGATCCCAAAAAATAATTCTGAGAATTCTCTCAGGAAGGCAACTGAAACCCAGCTAGTCCAAAATGCTCTTAAAGCACAGCCCACATTTCAGAGCAGATGACTGGCTGCCATGCCTGCATTTCCTGCTTTCTGTGCTCCTCGAACCTGAATTGTGAGAGAGGCTGCACACACTGCAAGGTACACTGGAAATAGGACAGTGACACCCAAGATACTTCATGTATATATGCACTTCTTGGATCTATGTTCTTTAATATCTGTGTTGATGCTAAAAGGAAAAGGAAAACCCAATCTTATTCTGCTCTGTTAATAAGAAACATCAAGAAATTTCCCTTTCTGTATTACAGTTTAACCTTTTAACCTTCTCATGTACTATTTTTTCAATTAGTCTATACTATAAAATAATTTTCATTATTTCTTATTCATAAGCAGCACTTTTTTTCTAATTTTCTAGTTACTAGAGGCAGAGGAAACCATCCTTTACTGATTATCTGGTCTTGGCTCAAGCTAATGTAGTAACTAATGCAGACAGTGATGATGTTATTATGGGATGGTACATTGAAGTGAGAGGAAAAGAGCCAATGAAAAAACATAGCATCTTGATGAAGACACCATCTTTTTGGATCAGGAAGGGCAGTATTTAAGTTTTCACTTGTTTGTGTTTTCTCTACTGAGAATAAAGCAACTAAAGTAAGCAAATATTTTGACTTTGATTAATATGGAAAAACTATTTTCATTTGTGTAGTGTACAAAATAGCATTAAGGTCTCAGAAAAACTTTGAGGTGTATATAGGCCCTGTGTCTGAATCACTCCATCCACCACTGGAGTGAAACTACTACTGACATGAAATATGGAAAGTGTTTCAGTTCATGGCAGCACAGTCAGGCACAGGAAAAGAACCAAAGAACATCTTCTCAGTGTAGAGCCAAAGGGAAAACAAAACATTAATGGAAAGGGAGCCAGGCTTTGGGGCTCCCATCCCTTTAACATTTCTGTGCCCTTTGGGTTGAGCAGTGTTAAAGGAACCCTTTGGCCAAGACAGACAGATTACAGGTCGTATATCTTCCAGTCATGTGTGATTATTTTTATAGATAGATTTTTCCAACTATATAAACAATTTTTTCTCTCTCTATTATAAGAAATAACTGCAGTGTTATTGTTATTATAACTATTACAGCAATAGTTCAATGGTAATGATTTTTACCCCATCTTGTGCAATTTGGTTATTGGTAGCTTTATTCCTAAACCCACACTGAGTGACTTGCTGAATTGTTTTCAATTCCTGGTGTCTCAGACATCAGCTCTCTTCAGAGCCACCAGCCCACTGAAGAACAGCATTTTCTCACCAAGAGGCACAGTAAGACCTTCCTCTGAATTCCCAGGAGACATTCCTCCCTGCTGGCACGTGGAAGAAGTGGCTTGTCCATGCTGCTCACTCTTCCCAGGAGCAGCAGCTGGCACTGCCCAGGTGGTCAAATGTTTCTTTCATCTCTTATACTCCAGATTCCTCCATCCCAGCAGGTACACTGGAGTCCTTTGCACTCAAGTCCAGTGTGTCAGCTTATATATTTTTTTGACTCCAGTCCAGTGTGTTGGCTCATCTATTTTTTAGCCTGAACACAGAGGGAACCTATTAAAACACATTTTGTTTAAAGCCTTAAACGTGCTGGAGCAGTGGTACTTTAAAGAAATGGAGGCTGCATGGCCCCAGGACTTTTTTCATATGTCCTGCCACTGTGATGCAAATAGCATAAGTGCCTAAAAAGACATGGCCCAGCTGGGCATGTTAAGAGGCATGAACACTCAGTGGTTTAATAAAGCCCCAGTTCTATTACTGGCACCAAAGGCGAGGTCAATTTAGGAAATGCTGTCGCTGATTCACAGCCTACTTCTTGCTCCTTGCTTTAATGAGAAAACACAGTATGGCTAAAACTGGAAGTGAGACCTTGCAGTGAAGCTCACATTGCATTTTCTGACAGTATTTATGTGGTTGCTGGCTATACTTGATGAAAACAGGCTTTGACTTTTTATGATGTCCACTGTTCATTACCTATTTCCTAAACAAATATCTACTTTGAAACCTGAAAGATAAGGAAATACTTTTAAAAGTCTTATGTGACACATTTCTATCCTGCAATCTAATCCCACAAAGGCACAGAGAAATGCCTAAATACCTCTGAAAGACACAACATCCAACTGGCTTGGAGGACACTTCCAAAATAGAGCATTTAATGAAGAATGCCCAGTTTTGAACTGTCAGGATGCCCTGAAGCATAAGAGATTTTATATAGAAAAGCAGCAACTAAAGCTCTACATGCCTTGAAAGTAAAATCATTACATAATTATTGAGACTTTTCAGGAAAAAAGCTGGTTAAATCTTCTGCCAGAGAATGGGAGGCTGATTTAGAGGCAGCTGAGTTACAGTCAGCTGAATTCTACATCTTCTACAGATTATTACTGTGGATACACATCCCCCTATTTATAGATTTCCTGGATTTCATTTCCTTGCTTTACTTATTGATGATGAACAAGCCTTCAAACCATAAGAATTGTTAGTAGGGGAGAGTCACAAAAACAGCCTTTGCATAAGACACTTGAGGCACTTGTAATTGCCCCACCTAAAGCAAATGAGTAAAAAAACCCTAATTTATTTGCAATGTAATAAGTTTTGGGTGAGGAGCAGGGTTATGCTTCAACAGGCAAAGTCCTTGAATGTTGCAGACTGACATCATCTCCCAAGGAATGCAAAACAAGAGCCTTTACATGAGTGTGAGGGGTTCTTGATGTAGGATGTGCCTGGCTAACCCCAGATGTACTCATGGATTTGGGAAAAGGCACTATGGTGCATATGCAGAAGAGTCACAGAACTGGACATCCATGGAATCATTGAAGAAAGGAATCACTAAGGTTGGAAAAAACCTTTAAAATAGAGTCCAACCACCAGCCCAGCACCACCACCATGTTTACCACTAGCCTTTCCTCAGGGGCCACATCCACATGCTTTTTGAACACTCCCAGCAATGGTGATCCACCATCTCCCTGGGTAGCTTATTCCAATGTCTTACAACCCTTTCTTTAATGTTTTTTTTTTCCTAACAGCTAATCCAAACCTTTCCTGGTGCAACTTAAGGCCATTCAAAGAACTGCTGCTGCTTGCAAGCAAATCAAATCCTCTGCCATGGTATCAAGGTTCATTATTCCTTGCACAATAGAGGGGACTTGAAAACAGAATGAAAATAAAAAACAAACTAATGAAAACTTATTGTAGAAAGAGTCATTAACTGCTTAAATAAATGCAGTTTCTAAGCTTATTACATTAGAACACGTCATTTTTACTGGCTTGAAAATGTGTGGAGCTGCTGCAAACTACTGCTGCATCCCCATAAAAGATAAAGAGAGAGGGATTTTATAGGCTCACAAGTGTGCTTACCAGGGGCTAGAAGGAAAAAGAGCCAGTCAGATGAAAAAACTAAAAACAAAATTAAAAAAGCATGCATGTTTAGGGTAAAGAAAAGGATCATCTGCTATGAAGATAAGATATTTAAAGCCCACTCAAATTCCTCTACTGCAAATGTCCTTATTCATCAGTTTGCTTATTTCCAGTTTTCATGGAAAGATATTGATAATTACTGATAATTTTGATAGGCTCTCTGGCCTATCAAAAACACATAGAACTTGTTTGCACTTATGAGGCAAATTTTTATGCAATAAGGTGATACAGCACTTTTCTTTCCTTCCCACTGTGGGGTCTGTTCTGCAAGATGAGAGATCTTTCCTTTAGCCCACCATTGTTTGAAAGGAAACCAAAGGAATGAGATTGTTTAGTTATGGCTCTGCTCAGGCTAAGGCTCCTTTTTCTCTTTACTGTGTCCCACAAGTGAGCATTATGTAGGAGGAATGTTTTCCTCCTACAGCCTTCCAAACAGCCTGGATCAGAGCTCCCAGCTGGAAAGGGTAGAGCAGCAGCCTTACCTGATATCTGATAAACATTCAACAAACTCCTAGAGACACAAACTCCTATGTGTGTTGTGTAATTCTCAGAAGGGGCAATAAATGAAATGGAAAAATAATGGAAAAACACTGAAGTTATTTACAGTGGTGATGAGCTGCAAGACTCACAGACATTAAAGTATATAACCCATTACACCATTTCTCAATTTCTACTGAAAAAAAAAGAGGAAAACATCATGTGAATTTCCTTGCTTGACTGGGGACAATTATTAGTGAGCTGTGACAATACTGTCTAAAAGGCAATTTGAATATGCTTTTAATCATGAGCTCATTGACAGGTGGAAAACTACTTTAAATGAAGGTGAGATGTCCAAGGCAAATGGTATTTTATATTTTGAGTAAGCTTCATTGCTTTTTGCAGCACAGATTGAAACCAAGGGAAATCTAAAGCCTGTAAACAGTTTTTCTTCTCATTTAAAATCTGTATATTTTCATCTCAACACCAGGATAAAATATTAAGTTTAGCTGGAGGAGGACTGATAACAAATTCTAAAGCTTCAGAGGAAAAGAGACAGTAAAAGGAAAGATGAAAAATATCTTAAAAGCTTGTTTCTGCAGAAAGTATAAATATTAGCAGTTGAACAGTGGCAGTCATATGCTTTAGTGATATATTAATTCCTCCCAGGTGAAGGGCTCCTATAACATACCTGCTGATGCTCATAAGCTAGTCTGAGTGAAGTTCAATACTTGCAAGAGGTTGAAAGTTGATGATGATTCAAAATCAAAATATTTAATCTGTGAATTACTCTACTGAAAACTGGCAGCTGATAGACCCTTGGTTTGCTTTTCTCCTGCTGTAGCTGAAGTTGTAATGTGAAACTCACCCCACCCAGGCTGCAACTTGGAACCCAACACAAGCATCTAAGAAATAAAATACCTTTTGTTTCTGACTCTACAGTAAGGTTCCTGGATTATCTCTGGCTGGGATACTTACCAGGACAGAAAGCCTTTTGAGAACTGAGATTTATTTTCTGCTCTTTCCTTGTACTCTCTTCTCCCATTCCCCACAGCCCCTCTCTCAGCAGTGCCCTTGAAACACAGCAACTGGATCCAGAGGAGAGAGTCTGCATGTGTTACCCAGCTTGCTCTTTTGATGATTTAGAATGATTTTTTAAATAGTTTGTCACTTTCAAAAGTTCTAAATGAGCTAAATAATATCAACAAATAGACAGTAAATTTATAATATGACTATTAGGAGGAAAAAACAAAAGAAATTAATTACATGTTACTCTCCTAAATGTATTTTATCTGTCCTGCCACACGTTTCAGTGCAAGTATAGGAAATGGCCATGGTTTAGCAGGCTATTTTCCCTGTGTTTTCTGCATCCCACCTCCAGCTGGGGTAGAGTGGATGGTTCACAGATGGGTGGATTAACATCTACAGAGCATCTGGCAGGGAATGCAAGCCTTTGAGGTACTCAGCCTCCCTGGAAGCTGAAGGCATTCAGCACTCAGCTGAGAAGGTTTAATGGTGCAATGCTTTACCATGGAAGCAAATTTCTTCATTGTCCAGTTGGTCACCAGTTTAAAAATAGAAATATGAGCATTCACAGCATTGTCAGGTTTATGTTAGAAAACAGCTGTCATGGTTTCTCATAGAAATATTCACATAGATATTTCTCCTTCTACTATCTTGTGACAGCATATTCCACAGATCTAGCTGTGCATTATCTCTTGTGCTTTTAGATATCCTGCCTTCTGTTTTTAGTGAAGTACCTGGAATCCTGGAAGTGTGAAAGGATGGGGTCCTAGAGCATCCTGGTCTAGTGGAAGGTGTCCCTCCTCATGGCAGGGGGTTGGAAAAGCATGGGATTAAGGTTCCTTCTGACCCAAACCATTATACAATTCTACAAGAGGATTCTATGGCTTACACATGGAATGATCCCATGAATTTGGCAGTGCTTTCCCATTGAAGCAAGAAGGGCAGAAGGCCAGCCAGGACCATTCCTGTCTTCCTGATGGTTTTTGTCATTGATGCTGTGCCCCAGAGCTATGCAAACATACTATTGTACAGAACCATCGTGCAGAATATCAGCACCAATGGATTGAGGTGGAAGAACCTCAAAGACCATCCAGTTCCATCCCCTGCCATGGGTAGGGACACCTTCCACCAGACCAGCTTGTTGGGGTCCTGTCCAATATGCCCTTGAACACTTCAAGAACAATTTAATAAGTTTTGCCAAGCTAACAGATAATAGACAATATCAAAAGGCAGTGGACACATCACATTCTTCAACCTGAGATAGCACTGCTGCTTTTCAGATGAAATATTAATTTCCCAAGAAATTCCTGGGTCACATTTTCTTAACCTTTATCCTTGTTTTCTCTCCCTGCCTCTGTGATATCTGAAATACATGACTAACTTAATGCCACAATTACCCCCTTGGAGGCAGAAAAAGTCACAAGACAGCAAAAACATGAGTTTTGGCACAGCTTGTGCCAAACTACAGCTTTCATTTACAAATGCAGGAGATGGAATACATTTTTATGCAGTGAGATCATTGTGTACCATATGAATAATATTCTGACTGAGGATAACATGCAAAATAAAAACAAACTGACATTTTGATAGAACACAAGCAAATGCTTTGCTTTGGAAAAAGTGCGTGACCACCCAAGAATAAATTTTGCATCAAAACTGGGGTTTAGTTGACTCATTTTAAAAAGAGATCTCTAAATCTATGGCATAAAAACATGATAATAACTCAGCCTTTTAAGCAGTCTGCACAAACTGGCATTATGCAATTTTTTCACAAGGTTGTGGGAAACCTATATACCATCTTTTATGAAAGGGCACATGAAAATATTTAGGTGTTTTCCACTATACCTTCTTGTAGTTGTTCAGTGTAGTTTCTTTGTATTATCCAAGACTACTAGCAGGAAATTTCCTGGAGAAGAAAAACATCCCACCATCCACCTGAGCTTTTTTGATTTCTTTCTCTGTTCACAGTTGGCAGCACTGTTGGCATTCCAAGGGCCATGCAGGTTTCTGTGCACCATAAATGGCACTGGAAAGGTACTGAGGCCTGTTTTACCACATCTGCTACCAAGCCCACAGGTAACCTGGCCTGCCTACTGAGCAACACTAGAAATTCAATTTTCACTTTTCATTTATGGCTTAAATCTCATACAGCCACAAATTAAACGAGACAGATGTGATCAGAGGGGGCTGTGAGGACACGTGCTGACCCAGCTCTGACTCCTTAGTTTGGTTCAGGATTTAAACCCAGGAGTTTGGATTGTGTGGGTTCAGGGGAGGAGGGTTTATTACTGCTTGGGATGTGAGCTGTGATGAAAGGCACTGGGAAAGTAGGAACAGGGGCTGATCAACAGCAGCAAGGGAGTATTAGGCAAAATGTCTCTGGTGAGGCACAAAGAGTTGCTCTGCCTGTGGCAGGATTTGTCCCAGGACACCACTGCAATGTGGAGAGGAAAATGGGCAGGCTTTGATGATTTTGCTGGAGTAATGGCAGTGGCTGTGCTTGGTCCCATTACAGCTCTTCTGGAGAGAATTACCAGAGAGAGGGAGGATCTTTCCTCTATCCAAACATAGATTCACCTTCATCTTAGGGCACTCAGCTTTCCAAAGGCATTAGAGAAGTTTCCTAGCCAAAATCTCCTAAAGAAGCCATGGTGCAATAGGACAAGAGAGAAGTTCCTCTGGTGGATTGCTAAAAGGCAGCGAAACAAATATAGAGGGAAAATGATGGGCTGTGCATAAGGGAGAATATTATTGCATCCCATATGGATCCCTCTTGTTCAGCATATTCCTAAATCATCTGGAAAATGGTGAGAGTAATGAGGTGAAAATGTCAAAATTCAACATTTTAAAAATGCAATAAAGACCTTCAGCTGAACTGGATAATTCCTCAATGGATTGTTCATTCACAAGCAGTTTTATATTTAAACTCTTCAGTATTTGAAGTCTATTTTTAACATGAGAGAATATTTCTTCCCCAGCTCCATTTCTTCACATCTACTAGGTTTGCTGAAGAAATAGTCAACTTTTGATGGCAATTACAAAAGCCACTTGCCAATCTTCTCCACCTTTCTGAAGAACTAAATTTGCATTGTGCCTCTTATTCACATTTTTTCCCTTTCACTGACCATCTCCAAGATTATTAAGAGCTCATGCTGCAAAATCTTGATCTTGTTGTCTAAGTGGATCAGTGAGAGAATCTTTCCTGGAGTGACTTTATTGCAGTTGTCACTGCCAACAAGCAGATATTCAGAGGGTGAACACAGTGAAAGAACTGGATGTGAACTCTTAAAATTTGTCTTGCCTGTAGTGCTTTATTCATATTTGTTGACTCCCTGTATTTTAACATACCAAAATAAAAACACATGATGACAGCCCCCAGCTGTCTCAAAGTGTCTCAAATGATTCATAGGGAAGAAGTGAGAATCAGATAACCCCCATGTGGTGCTTCCAGTGAGGAATGCAGTGTAAATAGTGGAGGGAAGGCAAGTTCAGCATGCTCTATTATAAAATGTGGAAAGTGCAGCAGCTGTTCTCATTGCACAGACCATTCCCTCATTTCTAGTGACAGGGTGATGATCTGGGCAAGAAGCATCACTGTTTTAGAGATTTCTATATCCATATGTTTTAAGGTCAAGAGGGACTGTGGAATTCATCTGATCTGATCTAGTGCAGTGCAGGGCAATGAGTGGGGCCTTGCAATTTGTCTAGTAAAGATTCCTCCTTCTCCTCTGAGTGAATGATGTTATCCCAGGAACCATGGCTGAACAGCAGGCTCTCTCCTAAAGTCCATCCAATCATAAATGAACTCTTACTTGCAGCTAAAAGGCATTGAATATAGGGATGGAGTTCAATAAATGCCTACAAATCCTTCTGTGGGCAGGTTACATTGGAAACTAATATTTATTGGATAATCCATAGTAATCCTTTGTTCCTTTAAGCTTCCAGTTTTTGGAATAAACTTCCTTCTTCTCACTTTTAGTCCAGGGAAAACTTTAACCAGGCTTTTTTTGCCTTCTGACCCTGTACTTCACCATCATCTGTGGCAAGAGCTTGGGTGAAGCTGTTTTAGAAACACACCTGCAGCTCATATCTCACAAAGCCATCACATGGAAACCAGATCCTACTTCTTGGTGGGTGGAAGAATTGGACAATATGTCCTTAAATCTTCCATCCATCACTTTGCATTTCCTTCTACAAAGAGCAAAGAACACCTTGAGTAGAAATCACACCTGCAATACACATAAGGCACTACAGCACATTGAAAATCCCAACAGCACTGTAAAACCAAGGACTAAACCTGCAAGGTTATGGATTTGAAAAAGATAAATTCATCCCTCTGTGCTAACAGAAGTGAAACTTGTTCATCATACTTGTTCATTACTGTCTCCTAATATGTTTTTCATTTCTAGATGATTCAGATGAGAAGGCACACGTACAGACCTGTGGGAAACATCCTCCTTAAACCTATACAAAAGTTAAATTTAAAATGAGAAAGGTCAAATAAGTTCAGATTGAGCAAAAATGGTGCTCAGCTAATTGCAACACCCTTTACCCTTGCCACAGCACCTGAGTACATTTACATGTTCCCTTCTGACAGACTCCTGTGAGGCAGGAAATTGGTTTTATCTGTGGCAAAGCAGGCTAAAGGATTTGTGCATGGTCACACAATGAATCTATAAGGAAAAAGGGATTTGGGCAGAAGTTTTTTCAGTTGCAGAAAGCACTCTAAGCCCTGGACTCTGAATCTATTTCAAACAAAGGTATATAAGCTTAGTCACCCCTATTTTCTCAGTTAACAGTTAGTTCTGAGTCCCTTAATGAACTGTAGAAATCAGCATTTTTCTAGAACTTAATGCAGGAAAATCTGAGCCTATTCTTTTAAATCCACAGACCTAAATCTCCCAGAATACATACATATACCACTGCCTATTTTTTCATCCCATAAAGCAGATGTGTTTGAGCCATACATAAAGGAAACACAATGGAATATCCTGAAGATAATACAGTGGAGCATCCTTTCTCTGCAAGAAATGAACAATGAAGCTGGACAAGGGTATTTCTGCTTTTAAACTCTTTTCAATAGGAAAATGCTTTTTATCAGTTATAAGTATAGACATGTCTTGGTTTGAAAGACAGGTGTTTGCCAAGGAAGGCAAGTGCCTTTTATCAAATGGAAAAATGTGTATCCCTTTTTTCCAAATTATTATAATTTTGCAATTAAAGAGATCTCAGGTAAGATATAGGAATAACAGTTCTTTACTAGGAAAATTAAAATAAAGATACAGTAATACAAAAAACCAAAACACAGGGAGGGAGGGAGGAAGGGAGGGAGGGAGGAAGGGGAAGGAAGGGAGGAAGGAAGGAAGGAAGGAAGGAAGGAAGGAAGGAAGGAAGGAAGGAAGGAAGGAAGGAAGGAAGGAAGGAAGGAAGGAAGGAAGGAAGGAAGGAAGGAAGGAAGGAAGGAAGGAAGGAAGGAAGGAAGGAAGGAAGGAAGGAAGGAAGGAAGGAAGGAAGGAAGGAAGGAAGGAAGGAAGGAAGGAAGGAAGGAAGGAAGGAAGGAAGGAAGGAAGGAAGGAAGGAAGGAAGGAAGGAATTTAGTTTAGTAAATTCATTAGACTGGATTAGAGTACAGCAGTTCAGTCAGAAGTGACCTACAGTAATCACCTTATTTATTCCCAAGTATTGCCATAATTACCTCATTCCAGGATGAATTTAGCACTGAGTAATGCTGCTTACTGACTCGTGCAATAACGGTCAGAAGAAGTGTGATAATATTTCTCCAATACAAAGAATTTGTCTGGTTAATGTGCTCTTTTATATCCTTAAATAAATCAAAGTATAGAAATTTAAAAAAATGAAAATCTAAACACAAACAGGTGGAATACTAGTCTCTCTGGAGGGTAGCTGAAATTAAGATTTTAATTACTTTTTGATCAGAATTGTGACTACTCACAATCTAAACCTCTACAGAATCTCACAACATCTTTCATATATGCCTTTGCTTTTGCTAGTCATTGCACCATATTAAGTCCACACTTTTTGATGTTTTTACAGTGAATTAGATAATTCCAAAAGTACCAGGAGTAGCAATGAAAAATCATTTAGGAGAGAATTATGTGGAGTTCATGCAGAAACATTTAACTCTCAACAAGTCAACGTTTCAAATGATTGCCTAAATGAAATAATTTTGGGAAAATTTTCATGTGGTTTCTGAATTAAATCTTGTGAAGAGAATGGTTTGGATTGGAAGGCATCTCAAAGTTTATCCAGTTCCACCCCCTGCCCCTTCCACTAGACCAGGTTTCTCCAAGCCCCATCCAGCCTGGCCTTGGACACTTTCAGGGTTGGGGCAGCCACCACAGACTTTCTGGGCAATGTCTTCCATCCAATCTACCCAAGAGAGAAGTTGTAGGGATGCTGTAATGGTTAAGTAAAGCCTGGTATTGCTCTTCCCCTTACAAGAATATCACCCCCTTCTGTTGGATTTACTCTCTTCACTAAAAGCCAGGTTTTTTAAAGTTAACCAAAGTGATAAGAAGCAGTTAGGGGAAAAAAGATTGCCTTAGAAATTAAGATAGATGGAAAGCCAAAGCCTGTCTTGGGTCAAACCTGGCCTTTCAGCTGTTGTTCCTAAGAGGTTTGTGAAATCTGGAGGCCAGATGGGCAAGCACAGCTACAAGCTTTGCTCAGAGGGGTCCCTCTGCTCAAAACACTCTCTCTGCATCCAAGTTTGCAGTTTAAAAGAGCTGCTCACTAATTTTAGTAATAGTCTCAACTGCTTTTTAATTACATACACACCAGAATTTTTGGAGTAAGTTTTTCTTTCCCCTCCAAGGACACCTTGTGACCACTGCAAAAGTGTCAAATATAGATATAAACATCAGAAAAAAAGCTCCAAACACTGCAGAAACTCTGCAGTTTATCTTAGAGACATGCAGCAGCTTCCTGACAGCTTGGCTTTGACTTCAATTTTCTTTCTCCCCGTGCCAGGCACCATATGCTGACTGTTTCACTGAAATGACACTTAACCTGCAAGCCTGCAACAGAGAGGCTATATTTAAATTCAACTGTTAGGTGACAGTGTGTTGTAGAAAAACCTGCAGGAAGCAGCATCCAGATGGCTACAGTGAAGAATCTATATCTGGGGATTTGGGGGAGAATAACAGGTTACAGCAGCATCACTTCTGAAGTTGTGAGTATATAGTGATATTTCCTTTCCTTTCAGGTAGAACTGAAACCATTGCATAATGCAGTGTTTGGGGTTCATCAGCTTCACTATTTGGAGGAAAGGAAATGTTATAAATGTTTCTCAGGGATTTTTTGTAACTATTTCTCTCTGTGTATCAGTCTCAACTTCTTACTTGAAGTTAACCTAACAAAGCAAATAGAAATGTTAATTCATTTATTTCAGCATTTTGTGAGTATAAACTTTACTTTTAAATGGCAGAAAGACATCAGAGGAAAGTTCTTTAACTGTTGGAATTACCAGCATTGAATATTTGACATTCTGAATTAGGTCATTCCCAGCATTTTAGCCTGTTCCATAAAGAGAGACATGGCAGTCAGGGAGCTGATTATGTTTTCCAGATTTCCAAAGGAAATGTCAGTTCTGACAGTACCTAAAGCAGTTCAACAAAGCTGTGGCATTGGAAAAATTTTTTACTTCAGTTTTTCAGAGGAAATGCTGTAGAGTACCTGAGGATATTCATGAATTAATGTTGAAAAGTTCTTTATTCTGGCTAATGGCCCACTGCGATTTCAAATCAGTTTTGGAGACTGAGAACAGATGAACATGCAAAAATCCACAGGTTGATCATACACTCTTTAGATAAGGAGAATATCTGAGCTCCAGACTCTGATGTCACATATCTTTCCATTCTACACATCTTTTTTGAAGCAAACAGATGAAACAGGTGTGAATCAATAGTTTTCTGAGACACTTTTCTGAGACACACTGAGAGCAGCAGCTCCCCAAAGTAAGCTCACACTTCACAGAGCTGTGTTCAGCATGCTGCTGATGTGATCATAGTGACTGCAAGAAGCCATTAGTCTAATTTTGTGTAGAACATCCCTCAAAATTCCTTCCCTTCATACCCCTCTGCACACACAAATGTGATGTTAACACATGCATGCATGCTCACTACAAAGGGAATATTTCAGGTATTCAGCTAATTTCAGAGAAGTCCAGAACTTTCTTACATTTACCCAAGGACACTGTAACAGTAAATACACAGGCAGGATTTTCTCAAAGCTCACCTAAAGCATTCTGTGAAAAACACTATCTGGAAAAATAAAGTTACACCTCTAAAGCTTGATTGAATTGACCACCATTCCTTTCTGACCTGGTTAGTCCCCAGCACGGCACCAATCACACACAAATCAAACAAACCTACTGTTTGTCCTCACATTTTCTTAGCAGAAAGTCTGGGACACCTCAGTTCTGCTCTTCCCAAAGGATCTGACCTTCAAAATTCAGCTTAAGAAAGCTCAAGATGAATCTTTTAAGGTTGGTCTCAGCTAATGAGGCATGGCATGTTGGCAGAGCACTTTCTTTATGGCCCACATTGGCCTTATGAACACATCCTGTGCAGAGGGCAGGTTTCCTGGTGCCTGCTTGAGATCCAGGGTAAGGCAGCCCACAGACCTGCCATTGATGCACCCAGTTATTTAGCTGTGCTACCAATCCATCACTAATCCAATTTATAAATGAGTACCCATGTAAGGAATAGCCCAGTTCATTTTCACTCAGTGCAAGAACAGAGATTGACTTTTTAGTGACAATTACAGCCAACCAGGAGAAAAATACACCATTTGAGGAAATTTTGCTGTGAGATCTCCTGCCAGGCTGTCCACAGTCCCCTCTACAACTAACACAGCTGAATCCAGCTCTAGAACCCATCTGGCAAAACTCAGAGCCCAAACAATCTGAACACATACTCACTAACATATATAGAAAAGATTGTTACACTGTCTTTTAGCTGCTGTTATTCTTGAGGGGGTTTTAATGCCTCTTTCCCACTTGGGAATTTCTTCTAAAGAGTAGAACATGGCTTTCTCCTGCCTTTGTTCTCATGCACTGTTAATGAAAAATACTTCCTACCCCCTTGGTATGGGATGCATTACAGAGCACAGCCTCTAAAATACCAGGAGGTATAATCTTGTTAAATATGTCAGCTATTCACACAGGTTTCCTCTAATGACAGTGGAACCATCCTGGTTGATATGAAACTGGTAAGCCATCTTTCCAGCACAGCAATTACTCTCCTTAGGTACCTAAATAAACAAATGTTTGAAGGACTGAATTCTTCTGAAAATAGGAGCTTCTTTTGAAAATCTTTCTGAATGCTAATGCTAAGCTGTATAGAAAATGTCAGTGATTGACTAGTGAAAAAAACCAGCACTTAAACAGCATATTTAATTGATAAGGCATTAGCCTCAATGACATTTAGAGAACATCAAAGACAGAACATATCTATACCACGAGGAATATGAAGCAAAAAGATTGAACTTCAGCAGAATGATCAAATTCAATTCAATGAGCAACAGTAGTTAGGATAAAAAAAATGTTATGCAGTAAGTTTACTCATCCTCTTAACTTTATTTGTGCAGCCTGAAATTGGATTCCATAGAAATGCAAAGTTTTACAGATTGCTGAGATCTGAACCTTTATCTTTCCTTGCAGACTATTTGTATTACTCTACTTTTCTTTGACTCACAAAGCTATTAAACTGTTAGAGCTTATTTAAAATGTGGCTATATTTCTATCAATGGACCCAGATAGCTGAATTACAGTTTTTAATTATGCTTTTTTTATAGTTTGGATATGCTTACTTAGAAATATTTGAAACAAAAATATGCAATTAAAGAGCTTTTATTGCTGCTGATTGGTGAATTGTGTCTATATTGACAGCAAGAGGTGGCTTAGCATATAGGAGAAATTACTTGGGCCACTTCCTATTCATGACTAATACAAAAATCATAGCCAGCTTTTATTAGTACTTTATCATTTAATTAAGGCATGTGAAAATGTAACATGCCATGTTACATACAAGAAACAAGAATATTTCACACTTGAGTAGCACCCATCTTACAAAAGCAGTTAAATGCATAATTGGAAAATCAAAATTTATGCTATTCATCTGACTAACTTCTCCAGTTCAGCAAAAGCAGAACTGGTCAGTCTCCATATAATAATATTCAATCACTTTTCCCATTGCAGGCTGCAACTGTGGGATGGCCATAGCACAGGGGAAAATTAAACTAAAACATAATAAAAAAAAAAAGTAGGAACAAGCACTGCAGTAAAACAGCAAATATGAACTGCATTTGCTTTACAGGGTATTATAGATAGAGAGAAACGTGTTATTCTGTGATTTGAAATTTCATATTTGAAATTTAAAAAATCATCTTATACTATCAAACATACCTGGCACCAGAGTGGAAAGAGATGCAGAATAAACCTGATTCTTTCACAAATAGCACCACCCTGACAAAGCTTACACAGCATGACATGAGTACATTAGAAAAAAAATTACAAAAAGGAGAATGTTTGTAATGGACGATTATTTTCTTCCAGAAATTTAATTTGCTCATTTAAGCTTATCAGTGTTTTAAAAAATGGCTGAAAACAGAAATCACTTCAAACTACTTCAGAGGGAGCACAGTGTGTGTGTCTACCATCCTCTCTGCCTCAAGATTGGTTCCAAAATCTGCACACACATATTCACACATACTCTCAAACTTTTATTTCTATTTAGTAAACAATTATATAAATTTCCCTCATTTCACAGCATGAGAATTAAACCTCCATAGTGCTGCTCCAAATTCCACCATTTGCTATCAGTGAGGAAAACATCATCACTTTTATATGAGAAAGGAGTTAAATAAATCCCAAATCCTAATCCTTTTGCTGGATTAGTCTCAGCATCAAGTCCACACTGGGCACACTTAAACTTTTATATATTTCCCTCTGTGTATAGCTGTCAATTTACAATGGAGATCAATATAACATTTCATGGTAGTCTACACTCAGAAATTTCTGTAGTTTGTCAGTTCAGCCCCCCTGCTTTAAGTAGAAGTGGATTACTTCATCTGAGACAGAGAGTTTAATACCCCACAAGACTAATTCACTATGTCATCTTTGCATAATGCTTTTATAAAGGCAGAATGACTCCTGATTTTCAAGATCTGGTAACAGCCAAAGGGTAAATAATGCAAGTGTCTTTGCCAGAGGCATTTGTAATGTGAAGTCATTACTTTTCAGCATTGACTAGAAGGTATTACCAAAACTTGTGGCAGGATAATTTAATTCAGCAAGCAGAAAACATAGGGACTGTTTTGATTCTGATTTAGGTATTGTAGGCCACCTTCCAGAACATTTTGCTAAGACCAAACAGGTGAGATATTCAGTGATATATCTCATGAAATGATAAACTGTGAACTATATTGATTAGTAGTAAATGTGCAGAGGAAAACCTTTGATATTGTCTGACTGCCTGAATAATGAAAGCCACCCAGCTTCTTGCATTTTTTCTGAGAATCATAAAAATCACAGAATGTTTTGGGTTGGAAAAACTTTTAAAGCTCATGCAGTTCCTACCCCTTGCCATGGGCAGGGATATCTTCCACTATCCCAGGTTGCTCCAAGCCCTATTCAACCTGGTCTTGGACATTTTCAGGGATGGGCCAGCCACAGCTCGTCTGGGCAACCCGTGGGAGAGGTTCTACCAACTCAAACCATTCTGTGATTTTTATGATTTTTATGATTCCGTGGTGCTTTTTCATGTCAGTGGCATTAGTGGTCCTTACCAGTCAAGAATACCATCTTTCTCATTTAGTATAATTCTAGGTTCTTAAGAAGTGGCAGCCATGGATCAGCATTGTGGTAGTAGGTGTTACAGATATAGGAAGGTGTTACAGGCAGATGAGTATATTTATTTCTGAACTTACTGTACATACTCAAATGAATTTCATCCATTTCTAGACAGATTAAGCCACGAATCACTTTTAAACTATTTTCACATTTCATGACCATACATCATAGCGGGCAAAATGCTGTCACAAAGGCACACCCAAAAATGTCTCTGCCAAAACATGTCCCTCCTATAAATGTCTTGACTGCAAGACAAGCTGCAGTCAGATCATCAGCCATCAGCCAGGGCACAGGAAGTTGTGGAAAAGCTGTCTGTATTCATTCTGGCACTCCAAGGACAGCTGGCTCCCTGGATTTGCCCTGTGGCCACTAAGGTGGAGCCACTTTCCTCTCCTTGCACTCAGCAGGTGGTGTTATCAGGAATTGCTCCTTCTGAAATCACTGATTTGTTAGCACATGACAGCACAAAAGCAAAGCACAAGCTTTTTCTTCCACAACTGGGAAATGCATATTTCACAAGGATGAAACCACTTCATCTCAGGTGCCCACTGGTCAGACAGAGCTGTCAGCCATAAATTCCTTTGGTAATGTGTAGGCAGACCTGGCTCTCTTCTGTCCTACCCTCTCTCAAAAATTCTGCTCCCTGAATAAATTCTGAAACACTACCAAGTTTACTTAACTAAAACTGACCTTTGCCTTCTGTTTTAGTCCTGTTATTGTGACAGAATTAGTTCCTTTGAAGGAGACAGGAATGGTAACTCATGCATATCAGCCTCACAAATTGAATTTCCAAAGCTGAGTTAGAAACAGGAGTTCCATGACCTCCATTTTTGTGGTGTAGAAACTTGCCAAATCCCACTTTGTTTTTGCATAAATACTACATAAACATTGTTTGATTGCTGTCAACAACCACATAACATCTTGCAAACCCACTCATGGTTTGGAATTCTCATGGTTTAGCTGTGAAGACTAGAGAAATAGAGTGAAATAAGCATAACCTACCCATTGTTTATCCAATTTATCTCCCTATAAATATAGAATTGGTACATTAAGACATTTTTTAAATAGAAGTGCAATTGTTTTGGGTTTTTTTATTTTAGTGTCTTACTTTGCAACCTTTTAAGTTTAAACGTTCTTGTTGATTATCTGTAAATTCCACTTAATTACTATGGTTAAAATTGCTTTTTAAGTTTTCATATTTTATCAATCTCCTAGAATGGGAAGATGACCATTACTTTAAAAAAAAAAAAAAAAAAAAAAAAGAACAGTTTGATTGTTTATTTTGGTTTTTTGATTGGGTGCCAAGGAAGCACATACCCAAGTCACACAGAACTGCTACTTCAGAACACATAAACAAGCACCCATTTGTGCTCATCCAGGCCAAGGAGTCAGAATCAAAAATAAACATAACCATTACTTCCTGAGGCAAAATCCTAAAGAAACAGATGCATCTTTGAAGTCAACCACATGAGAAATAGTTCTACTAAAAGGAAAATCAAATTTCAAAGGCAACTACAATAAAAATCTCTTCCAGACACTACACAAGGCCTGAAACAAAACAAAACAAAACAAAACAAAACAAAACAAAACAAAACAAAACAAAACAAAAAAACAACCAAAAAAAAAAAAAAAAAAAAAAAGACAAAACAAAAGTGAAAAGGCAAAGGTATCTAAGGAACAAAGCAGTCCTGGGCACTGAACTCAACACCTCAGCTCCTTTCAGGTTCTTTGAAAGTTTGGAGTTGTGCACCACTTGTAATATTTGTCAAATATATATTGACAGCTCTTAGCACCATCAAGACATGAGCACATGATGGATCTAGAAAGGAAGGTACTGGTGGAAAATCTAAAATATAAGAATTTCCCATGACATTATCACACAAGGACTCTATGGAAAACTGAGATCTAAATGGAGAGCTTCTCTAGTCACATAGTCTTTCAAACTAAGACATCCCTGCATGAAAAATAAGTGTCAGGGTAATGGAAAAGAAAAAGAAGTTTCATGGTAATGTGTTTCAGTTACAGATTCTCAGAAGTCTTCTATTGTAGCCACAGCTAAAATTTAATGGATAAATTTAAGGCACAATATAGAGTTGACCAAAAGCATGAGAAAAATGCAGCAAGATCTGACAGAATATTTCTGCCATAGGCACTTTAATACAAGGATCTAATCAGGAAAGATCTTTTGCCAGGGCTGCAAAGATACTCTGGGTGTCTGGTTCATGAATAAAATTCCCATAGCAAACTTCATTAATGTCTTGGCCAAAGGCTCCTACTCAGACACCAGACTGCAAAGGATATAAGCTTTTCTTTCTAATGAACAGTATCCTCTCTGCACAAAGGTGAATCATTAAACTAATTTATTTAACTCATCAATATCTATCTTTACATTTACACATGTATATATCCACATAGCTCTACACACACATGTACATGCATACATATATGTGTACAGAAATATACACTCATGAATATATATAAACACATGCATTCATATTCACACCAATTCATTCTCACAGTAGTCACCAATATTTGGTTCTACTATCAGTAAATTAGCAAGCACCACAGTCTACATGTTTTCCACTTATTCTAATTTATCAAGCTACTGATTTGCTACCAAAACAATCATTACAGAAATACAGAATTTGCCATTTTAGAAGGGACCCACAAGGACCTTTGAGTCCAGCTCTGGACCCTGCATAGGGCACCCCAACATTCCCTCCCTGTCCCTGAGGAAGTTGTCCAAATGCTCCCAGAGCTCTGGCAGCCCTGGGGCCACATCCATTCCCTGAGGAGTCTGTTCAGTGCCCACCTCCCTCTGAGGGAAGATTTCCTAATATCCAACCTAAACCTCCCCTGACACCACTTCAGGCCACTCCCACGAGTGCTGTCCCTGGTCCTGAGGCAAGAGATCAGTGTCTGTCTCTCCTCTTCCCCTCACAAGAAGTCTGTAGCAGCAGCGAGCTCTCCCCTCAGCCTCCTCCAGGTGAACAGACCAGCTGCCCTCAGCATCTCCTCATAAGGCTTCCCCTCAAGGAAAACCCTCCTTTGGATATTCTCTGATAGCTCAGTGTCTTTCTTATCGTGTGGCACCCAAAACTGCCCCAGCACTCGAGTTTGGGCTACCCAAGGGCAGAGTGGGACAGTCTCCTGCCTGGCCTGACCGATGGTGCTCGTCCTGATGCCCCAGAGCAGGGATGTTCCTCCTGGCTGCCAGGGCACTGCTGGCTCAGATCCAACTGGACAAGGACCCACAGCTGCTCTCCAGCCTCTTGCTCCCCATCCACACCTGCAGCCAAGGCAGCCCTTGTGTGTCCCAAGTGCTGCACTTTCCTTATTTAAAGTCCACATGGTTGGTGTTTGCCCATCTCCCTAATTTGTTGGGGACTTTCTGCAGCACCTTTCTGCCTTCCAGGGTGTCAAACAGCTCCTCGCAGTTTTGTCTGATCTGTGAACCCACTGAGCATCCCTTCCAGTTCTATGCCCAGGTCGTTAATGGAGACATTGAAGAGCACAGGGCTGAGGATGAAGTCCTGTGGAACCCCACTAGTGACAGGTACCCAGGCTGATGTCACCCTATAACCTTGTGTGCTTGACCTGTGAGCCAGATGCTCACCCATTTTATTATATATTTATCCAGCTGTGGGATGGACATTTTGTCCAGAGGGATCCTGGAAGAGACAGTCTGGAAAGCTTTACTGAAACCCAACAAAGATTACATCAACAGGCTTCCCTTGATCAACCATCTGGGTCACCTTGTCATAAAAGGAAATCAGGTTTGATATGCAGAACTTTGCCTTCATGAAGCTGTGCTGGCTGTGAACAATGACTGTGTTGTCCACCAGGTGCTTTTCAATATCTCCCAGAATAACCTTCTCCATTTTTTTGCCAGGCCCTGAGGTGAGGATGACAGGCCTGTAGTTAGGGTCCTCTTTCTTGCCCTTCTTGAATATCAGCAGAACACTTGCCAGATTTCTGTCAGCTGGGACCTCTCTGGAATCCCAAGACTGCCCAAAAATCATCATGAGAGGTTTTGCAGTGACATCAGCAGCTCTTTGAGGTTTCTTGGATTAATCCCACCAGCTGGAGCAGCAGATCCCTCACAAGTTCACAGACATTCTTCCAGCTCACAGCACTGAAATCCCCTGGGTCGATCATCCATGGAAAGAAGGCATTAAACCCCTCTGCCTTGTCCCTGTCCCAGTCTATGAAGTGACCATTGCTATCTTGGCATGTCTCAATGTTATTTTCACTCTGCCTTTTGCCATTATTGTATTTGAAAAAAACTCTTTTAATTTTCCCCAACAGTTCCAGCAGCCTCAACTTCAGCTGAGCTTTGGCTGCACAAATTCTCTCCCCACATCATCTGATCCTGCTTCCACAATTTCCTTTTCAATTTTATTTCCAAGAGAAGATCCCTGTTTAGCCAAGCTGGTCTTCCACCTCATCTGTTTGATTTCCAGCTTTTGGGAATTGCTGACCAGCAAAACTGACCAGCGCTGATGGGCCCTAGCACCTTTAAAACATTATTATTATTATTGTTATTATGATTATTATTACTATTGTTATTGTTATTATTAATAATAATCATCATTATCATTATCATTATCATTATCAATTATTGTTGTTGTTGTTGTTATTGTTATTGTTATTATTTTTATTATCTGTAGCCAGTATTTTTTGTAAATGGCTAAAGTTGTAGTTTTAAATAAAATGCAATTAGATATTCCCTGATAATAAACCAATACCTTTGTTTACTTTCTATTATTAGACCATATATATCAGGAAGCAAAGATGATATTGCATTTTGAGTTCCTAGTAAAGCATCCAATCCTACTGCTAGCAGTCAGGATATAGGCAAAAATCTATATTACTTATAGTTCAAGAACAGTAAGGATATAGTTCAGAATTAGATGAAAAACAATATTTATTTTAGATTAATCAATTGCATTTCTTCAGGTCTCAGATTCTACTTTCTTTCTGAATGTTTGGTAATGTCTCTTCTGTTTTGATTTTAAATTATGTTACTCATACAAGTCAAAACCTCTGTCTGTGCTTTTCCCTCGAGAAATTAGCATTCACTCCTCAAAGCCAGATTCTATCTCTGGGATGCATGTGAGACCTGCATACACAATATCTAAATTGCTGGTGGGCTCTGGGTGTGCATTTTTCGGAGCTCTGTATGTATCAAATTGTCTGGCCAGTAACAATATCTTCTCAAGCTGCATAAATAAAGTAGTAATTGAGAGTATCAGAAGATGAATTGTGATACAGAGCCATTAATGACCTTAAGAACACCATCACCCATAACAATCACATTGGGATTCTAGGCAGAATCAAGCAACAAGACATTATTTTGAAGTATTGCTTTTCTTCACAAGGGTCACTGCAGGAATGAACCTGTAACTACAAAAAAAAATTCACAACCAGCATAATGACTTTGAAAACCTGTAGAATCAATCAATCTGAGCTAGAAGAGAACTAAGATTTGGATTCAGAGATATTGACCACGACCTTAACTTAAGGATAGTAGAAGCAAATGACAAAAATTCTTGAGTGAGCACATTCGGTGTCATTTGTTCTTTTTCTGCATGGAAAAGGCACAAATGCCCTCCTATACAAAGAATCACTCACTCCAATCAATACCACTGGCTTTTTATACAGAGTTTCTGTGCTACTCAATCATTTTTTCTGTATAACTTTCCACCCATATAGATTTAACATGTGGTCAAAAAGAAAAACTTGAAAGCCATTCTGTTTGGAGACAGCTACTGCCCTAGCAGCAGTAAGAGAAAATGACAACGTGGGGGTTAAAACAAAAGCACAGAGAATTTGATTCAAGTAATTAAAAAAAAATCCTTTTCTTTTTTCTTCAGTAACTAAAAGAAATCTTGGTAATTGTCTTTCTCCTTTATGAAAGTCATCAGCATTTGATATCCTCTACATCTTGAACATCACTGATAGTACCAGCAGGGATACTGAAACAAAAATGAAAAGGAAGGGCAAATGAAAGAACAAAGACCAAACTAATGAAACGTCTTCAAAGAATTAATGAAAATGACCTGATTTCATGCACAAAATCCTGTCAGTCTACCCTGCTGACTGAGGAATGTATCTGTTATTAGTGTTAAACAGCTTTTACACTACTTCAGTGATTGCATGAAACCATTATGTTACAGACACTATTATACTAATTTTTTTAGGGCAATTTAAATGATTCATGAACTCACTAACTGAAATGATGACACATCATATTCTCTAAATACATGTTCTTTGTTCTTGGGAAATGTATCAGTAGGAGGTTTGATCTAATAATTATCCTTAAAATATTAGATTTTGAAAGAGGAGATATTCTAGAAATATATTATAATAATATTTACAAAGAATAATGTTTGCTCTTCTTGCCATTTGAGTTTCTTTAGGATCTTTGATTAAATACACAGAACAAATATGGAGAAATACAAAGAGAGATTGTCAAAACACAGACTCCTGCATTGTATTATGAAACAAATATATACAGAAGGCAGTCTTGGCATCAGTAGTCTCCTTTGTTGCCAAGCTGAAACACACTTGTGTTCTTGTCAAAAAGACTCCTGAGAACACTCCTAATCCTGAATCAGAATCACTTAAAAATATACTGCATCTTCAGGGGTTGTCATGCTTTTCAGAGACTCACAAAATGGTTTTAATTTTTATATTTTATATAAATATTTTTATATATTTATATTTCTATTTAATTTTTATCATTTTATTTCACCCCCTGCCATGGGCCACACCTTCCACTATCCCAGGCTGCTCCAAACCCTGTTCAACCTGGCCCTGGACACTTCCAGGGATGGAGACTTTTCTCCAAGATCCTCAGATGTGGGTTGATATTGTGGATCGTTCTCAAAAATAAACTTGATTTCTTCTTTGTTCTGGAGTAAAACATGTTCTCCTTTCCCCAGAGCATGACTTCTTTGCCATGCTGGCTCATAGTTGTCAGAGAGTTGGAAAGACAGAGTCAATTTGGGAACCAGAGCTGCCTGCTTATCTTCCTGTCCATCTCTGAGCCCTCATTTCTGTCTGCCCTTTTCCTGGGCCAGCGAGCACAGACCTAAACAAATGTACAGCTGTTATCTCCTGCACCCTTCATGTCTCTGATATTCATCTTAGGAGCCCCCTGATTCTCCCAGTGCTGTTGGAAACAGCCAAATCCTCCTTCACCTTTGTGAACCTCCAGTCTAGGGACTTGCCAATCCTTTAATATGCTGGCTAAACTAAGCTAGGCTCTGGTTATAATTCATCTGAAAACATGTTCTTAACTTTTCTGTTATGTATGCATGGAATCTCTGTTTAAATTTTCTCTTCCTTTATTTCCATCTTTTCTCCAGAGAACCCCCTGAACAAAGATCAAGAAACTAATATAATATTGATAATAGGAATTGCTAATTGTAAAGCATCATGACCTGATATATTTTTAGGCTCTAAAATTAAAACAAAAATGCTTTCCTATGAAAGGGATTTGCATTTGGAACAAAGGGATGGAAATTCAATTATTTTGGAGGACATTACCCAGGTATTTTCTAGACCTGGAAATATGGCCATCTAAAGCTTTAATTTTGCTCAGATATGTCCTTATTGAAACAGTTTCACCAAACCTAGTTATTTAACTGATGTCATGTCTTTTTTATGCCCAGGTAACTAGAATAAGAGAGGCTGTTGTATCACAATCCAAAATTAAACTCATTGATGTTTTTCTCCAGACATTCTTAAAAATGTGCTGGGCTACAAACATTATTTTTGTAGTGAAAATTTACCAACTCACAATCCCAAAAACTCTCTTTGAGCTGCTCTTCCCTGTTACCAGCCTGTGAGCCCCTAAAATTAAAAAAAAGACTTAGTGCATTTCCCAGTCTAGCCTTTTGCAAACGTTCTGGGAATGATGATTCATCTGATTTCTGTACATTTTATCCACCAAGTTGAATGCAATATTCCATAAAGGAATTCCATAACTATAACACGGACCAGAAGGAATTTATCAATAGAGTGAATTTCTGGAAAAGGCAGAGAGAATCATTCCTGTTATTCTTGTTAAAACACTTGTATTGAAAACCCTGTTTGAAGACCTTTGTTAGCTCTTCTCCACATTTTGAAATTCCAGATTAATCAGTTCAAATCAACCTCGGGAAGGGCACAAAGAAATGTTATTCCAGACCATACACTGGAGTGAAAATTACAATTCAGGGCATATTGTGAACCTGCACAACTGATCCCCCTAGGTTTTTATCAACACTGTCTGCCACATGTGTCAAGAAGTCTAACGAGAACTGTGGGCTAAAATATTTTGAAAAGGAGTAAAAAAATGACAAAACCAACTAATGTTGGCCCTATTTAGGTTCACATACAGGAGCTAAAACATATCAGTGAGTGTTCTGTTACAGTCTTGAGTCTTGCTGACTTCACCCTATGGGTTCAGCCACCAGAGCATTCAGAACAAAGGAGAACCCAATGTGTTCTTATCTTTAACTTGATAGCATTATTTTCAAATGCTTCTATTTTTGTAGCTGTTCATGGGCACATTCCCTTTTTGAACAACCTCTAAAGGAATCTTCTTAAGCCAATTGAATACCATGCTGCCAAGAGCTACTCAGTGCTTCAGGAGATTCTTTTTTTTTTTCATTTTGCAGAGTAGTATTGGGCACCTGCTAGGTGTAGTTGCCCCAAAGTATGTCAATGGTCATTAAAACTTCATCTATTTTTATCTGCATCATATCTTATAACCCTTTCCTCCTTCTTGTAGGATTGGGAAGGTTCTGCATCTTTGTACGTCCCAGAATTTCTTTAATGATTAGGAACCTTTTCTAAAGAACCAACCTAAACTTCTTCATAGCCAGTTTATACCAATTTGGTTTTGAGACAGCAATGGCTTTTATTTAGATAGTCCATCTCACTTTACAATATGCATTCTGTTCCCAGGAATTGTATCCTCTTTCAGCTCTCTTTTTATCCCCCCTCTAAGTATCAGGAAGTATTTCCACCTTAAAAGAAAGAGTGAGGCTGTTTCTTCCCCTGATTTTTCACATCTGTTTCAGGTTTTAAATCATTTTGCTTCAACAAAACTCCACAGTATCCCCGAGGAGATTTCCTCCAGACCTTATTTGATAGCATAAATACTTCCCTATTTCTGTAGAAATTACCTCTTCTGATACAATGTGGGTTCTTTGCATAATTTCACAATCACTCTTTCCATCCTGGTAACCTCTCATCTCATTCTGTTTGGATTTCAATTTCTTTGTCTGGGTAGCTGATTTACATAAGAGGCACAGCAGTCCCATTGTGTATTAAATAACAAATTAAAAACTTGATTTTCCTTGCCAAAATACTTACTGATGCTAATGGCAGGAGCCACCTTCAATGAAATATTGACACAGCATTCCTGTGAATCTAGAGCTTTTCAGCAGCCCTCCAGGTGCTTTCTTGTGGCTTTCTTTATAGATCAGTGACAATGAATACCACCAAAAACTGTGGCAATAATTAAATTTCCTGCAGGAGGATATTCCCTTTGAAGCATTAGAGAGAATAGAACACTGCCACATAATCAACACAACCAACCCACCATTTCCAACTTATAACAATGTTGAAAACACCAGTTGTATATTATTTAGTGTTCTGCAATACCAGATTAAAACTTATTTCATACTTAAGTGTCTCTTTCAGCTCTGTCCTGTAACACTGAATACTCCTGGCCTTGGAGAGAGTCAGTTTGTTTGCCCATGAACAAAACTGAACTTCAATGTATAGAAAAAAATACAGGTAGCAAATTGGTTTTCTGCTGGTATATTCTCACAATTGATGCACTAATTGGTTTTATCATGATTGTTTTATGCTACGAAAACCAGATATGGAGATAAAAAAAAGTGTAACTTTTATGTTTAAAAAAAATGCTGATGGTAAGACCACTAATTAGAAATTGGGCTCAGTAAATCAGTGTGTCCCTTGGTGCAAATCTTTGGCTCCATCCCTGTAATTTATAACAGATTCATGGTCAGATGAACACTTGTTTACAGCGACCAGAAGGTGTGGATGCAAACAAGTTGCTTTTTGCCTCATTGGCATGCAGAAGGTAGCTTGGCCTTAAGCTGAAAAGGGTAAAATTTAGATTGGATATTTTTCCCTGTGAGGATGGTGAGGCCCTGGCAAAGGGTGCCCAGAGAAGCTGTGGCTGCCCCTGGATCCCTGGAAGTGTCCAAGGCCAGGCTGGACAGAGTTTGGAGCAACCTGGGACAGTGGAAGGTGTCCCTGCCCATGAGAACTGGGTGATCTTTAAGGTCTCTTCCAACACAAACCAGGCTGTGATTCCATGAAAGCAGAAATGCTCAATTTTCCTGTTATGGGCTAAAAGTTTGGCTTAATGAATTTTAAATTGAAACAGGTTATGTAAAATAAAAATTGAAAAAAGCCTACTGAGTATTATTAGAAACAATTGCCATATGTAAAATTAAACTTTAAAATCAGTCTGTCTCCTGCCATGCAAGCGACAGAAATAGAAGAATTAGCACAACTTTGTTTTACTCAATAGCTGAAAAATAGTGACAATTATTCCTTCAAGTAAATTCCATTTTGATATTCTTTATGATTCTCTCTACTGGGTGCTTTTCCAGTTCCCTGTCCTCTTATCTGGTTTTAATCATTCTATATCTTTCACAGACCTGCAACCTTGATCCCATTCAAACCAGTGTCAAACAGTGGTACAAGACAAAGACTTTTGTATCTGTAACCTTGGTATTTACAGAAAAATGCATTACCTGATATAACCAAAAGCAGAATAACATGTATTCTTTGTTTTTTTAAATATTATTTTGATTAAAATAGGGAATGTTATTAGTGAAGGAATGAAATATTACAGATTCCATTGAGATTTTTTTTTCTGTATCGTTACTGCCTCTCCTGAGATTGCAAATGGAGGGGAAATGAAGATATCCTTCTAGTCATTGAGTAATTTGTTGGAAAACAAAAATCAAACAGAAGTCTCATGCTGAAATCTCCTGCTACACACCCTAAACTATGACATGGAATATATGCAACTCACTGCTGGGTTTATGTTATTTTTTTCTGCCTGACCCCACTGTGCTCCCAGCATCCTGCCAGGAAGGGTTCAAATGGGACACCAACCCCTGGAGTTCCTCACCCTATACATCTCATTCATCCTAAACCCCATGGATTTTGACCTGGCATGGATTTACAATGAAGGAAGAAGGCTTCCATTCATCCTTAATTTTGAAATATCAGGTCCCAGGTGTGTGGTCCAAGGGTTGAAGTGGAGAGCTCAGGGGCTGGAGGGGCTGTGTTAGCACCTTTCTCCCTTGTTAACACAGCTGAGTCCACGCAGGCAGGTGCTTACCTGTCCTTACCCCTCCCTTCAAATAAGTTCCTGTCCCTGAGGGATCATTTCCATTAGGTAAAAGACAGGTGAGGGAATGAACAGACAATTAGGCTCCAAGTCCTATAGCCTGGGAAAGCTCACAGAAAAGCAACAGGGATTAAATTTACAGACTGTGGCTTCTAACAAGGTCACGGTGTTCTGCACTACTCACTAATGGGACCATATTTTACAAGGAAATTTTACAATAAGGTTTGTTTTTTTGGAGGCCTGAATCAAAAAAGTACAGCTTGTGGCTCTTTCAAACTTCCTGGCTCATTTCTGGAAGGGAATAGGTAGAGAATGGAACTAAAGATGGGAAAAAAATTCTGTGGGATTGTGTAAATTAAAGTCAATTGAAACCTATGCACAAACCCAAATAAATATTAGTAGTGTGATTACAGATCTGTGAAACTTAACAATGTTGCTGTAATCATGGCTGAGACGAGAAAAATCCAGGACCTGATTGTAAGAGCTCAAATGAAATACAACTCCATCTTTCATGTTTTAGCAAGATAATTTTGGTTCAGTTTTGACTAATGCAGAATAATGGGAATAAAATATGCTGCCTCAGCCTCTGCATTATTGGCTTTACATTATTGGTCCTGACAGCTGGCTTTTAAAATGCAGTAAATATTGGGCAATGCTGTTCTGTTAAGACAAGCCACTTCATCAAGCATATTTCCAAATCACACTTTATTTTCAAAATATTTTTAATTTCTCTGTATATGGTAAAGGAGCCCACTGCACAATTGACCTGCAACAGAGTGCCCTCTACTGCATGTATTTGGGAAAGGAAAATAAAGCAAACTCCTTTAAAATAGAATCTTTACACACTGAGGCCAGTACTTGTGTCACAGGCTACTGGACACTGAACTAAATACAATATACATACAGGCATATATCACTCTTACCTTCTTCTAAAGGATTTGGGTATCACTAGGGAATAATAGCATAAAATAGACACCACATTTGCACAATCTCTTCTGTGGTTTTCAGTGAAATCAGTTTGTGTCTCCCCATACCAACATGGTCTGTGTTTGTAGGATGGAATATTCAGGGGAGCTGGAAGCCTGCCCTGTATTGCTCTGCTGCCCCACTCTCTATTGGCTCTTGGGAGGAATCCATCACTATTTGATGTGAAGTCTCTCTGCTTATAGATTTATTTTCTCAGTCTTTAATCTCTCCTGGTCTCTCATTTGTCCTTCTGTCTACTGGCCGTTAGGTCACTCAAATCAGACTGAACTCCCCTTTTCCTTCCCACGTCCTTGATAATATTGGATGCTACTGAGTTACACCCATTGCAAACGATTGAGAAGATATTTCACCAGTGCCATCTCAAGAGTAGAGACTCACAGGTTACAATCCTATCATTGAAGCAATCCCACAGCCAGGTCCAAGTTCCCAAGCAGACCTATACTTTTGAAGGCTTCCCGTGTTTTATTCTTTTCTTGGCCTGAATTGGGCCAGCCTAATGATGAGATTTGTGAGGAACCAAACACCTGCAACCTCTATTAAAATTCACAGTGGTTCTTATCTCTTGATTCCTCAGAGAAGAGAACACCCCTTTTCAAAGCACTGGCAGAAACTAACATTAAACATTTTTGAGTGACTTTTCAAATGCCCTCCTTTGTACTGTGAAGTCTGTTCTGTCAGCAGAGCCACAATTTCATTCTTAAAGCCTCAGCTTAAATCTTGATGAGCCACACAGTAAGCAATTGAACTTGGTGCACGATCAAAGGTTATCCCTCTGCAACCAAAGGTGGTATTTAAATCCCTAGCACATTTTTGACCATATCACCAGGACAGAGTACAGGTAGGTAGTAAACAACAAAGTTTTTCAGAGCAACATAATGAATTATCAAAAGTTCTTCAAACAAAACAGAAACAACACAAGCAGCATTTCCATAACAGACAGTGGCCTTGCATGTGGCCTTGCAAATATTTCAGCAATTAATTTGTTGTCTGTGGATTTGTTCCCACAACTGAACCTTTCCCTTAAGGAAACCCTTATTGATAATTCACCACTTCTATGGATGGCATCTCTGCAAGCACTTTCCCTTTGCTCCATACCTGTAAATCTTGTATCTCGTGCTAAATCCCTGTCGACTTCTGTCCACAAAATCTGTGTATTCCTGTGAGCGGTGGAAGGGTCCCTTATCAGAGAGGAGCCAGTCGAAGGGGCTTGTGGCATGCTGATCCGAGACAGCAGCAACTGCTAAAACCCAGCAATGAAGACTCAGTGCTATCCACTCCCATAGAGCCATCAGAGAGAGCAATTCAGCACCAGCACTGCATCGCCATATCATGCTTCCACTGGGGACTTAGAGCCTTCATTCTCTTAGCTTTCCCTCAACACCTAGACAAAATACACAGTCAATTAGATAAGCACACACTAGGCATCCCTTGGAAGTAGAAACAAGTTTCCTTTCTTTCAGCTTAAAGAAATAGTGGCCTGTATTATATTTTACATTAGCATAAACCCCACTAGGCTAGTTAACAGTGGAGTGTTTCAGTACTTCAAATGCTGTGAAACTAATGTCTTCATTAACATCATTAGTGATAATATTTACTGTTGAAGGGAAACTTTCACAAATCATCAGGGGAGGGATTGTTGGAGTTTTTTTCCCATTCATGCTAGTCATTAATGAAAAATATGCAGCATCAGATTCTTGTCTGTTAGCAGCAGTACAAAATCATTCAGCAATGTCTGTACATAAGCTCACAGTTCACACATTGGACAGAAAACAGGCGAGATCCAGAAGACCCAGGCTGCTTTCTCTTTTAATGTCCTTGGAAAAATTACACTGTGGTTTGTCTTCACTGCAAAGTGTAGTTAACAGACCCACATTACTCTGTCCAAACCAGCATCACTGGACAGTGACTGACCTGATGAAGAGCTCTGGAGCTGCCCACAGCGATGAGTTCAAGTGACTTACACCAACTCCAGATACTGAAATTTTGTCTATCCCTAGCAGCAGCATTTTTCTTTCAGTCTAAATCACTGCAACCCAGTGGATCAGCCTCTTTTAAAATGCTGTCTAAACGATTTTTTTGTGTGACCAATCACAAATCAAGTATTGATTTGGAACTCAGTGAAGACAACCCACAGTTTCTCTCTGCACCCCAGACCCATACCTGTGGAATGGGCTAATGTTTTAATATCAGAGATTTCACTAAAACAACTATGCAAGATCATGAGGTTTTCAGAGATGAAAAAGGTCATGTAGATTCCCCTATATATAGAAGCAATCACTTCCAGTTTTCAGTCTAAGGTGAAACAGCACAGAATGAATTAAAACATATGAATGTGGGAGCTTTAATTTTTCTAGCTGATGAGTTTACAGGGAATAAAATGTTGGATGCACATTCACTCAAATCAGCACACATCATGACATTTTTACCATGCCCTTTGCTATGATTTTTGGAACTTGATAGGAAATTTTTCCTTCCCATCAGTAATTTGGTCTGTAATATCCTAAAAGAAGGAATATTTCCAACAGAACAGTCCTGCAACTGAACACTCAGCATCCCCATCCCTTATAATGAAAATTGAGTCACTGAATAAATATGCTCTGTGCATATATGAGACATTAATATTCTCAAGAGTCTGCAGGAAGCTGACTGCCTGCAGGAGAGCACAGAGGTTCTCGTGAACTAACAGGAATTTACAGTCTAAGAATATAATAATCTATCTGTACAACCAGATAAGTACTCAGGCTTTATGTGGTGTAACTGTTTGTAACATGATTTGGACATGATTCTGCAAACAATAAATGTATAAAGAAAGACCCTGCTCACATTTCATGCTGAGCATATACCAAGACACTGAATTGTCACCATAAACAGCTGCAGCCATGCAGTAGTTTCTGACCATAAAACACAGATTACATTAATTTTATAAATCCTTTGAAATTAAATTCCAGGAGTCTACAACTGAGACCTCTTCAACTTTTTTTATAATTTCAAGTCATGTCTTCCATGCATAGAGAGTCTACATATTGAAGTCTGAGTATCATCTTCCTAGACTGGTGGGTTTTTTTCCTTCACAGATTGAAATTCATGTATTTGAGGTTGCACCACTGCATAACCTTCCTCCCACTCTTTCAGAAAGTCAGCACATATTTGAAACAAAACTGAAATGCAATGGGTTGCTCTACTGGCCCATAAAAGCCATGATGACCATTTGGTTGCCAGTTCCTGTTAAAAAATAGAGCAGTATAAATGAAGAAAACATTCCAGTCACTTCCAGACAGGCCAGACCAGGCTTTGCATCACAACAGAGAGAAAATCCACAAATGCTTTTGTCTCTCCTTATCATTAATCAGGGAAAAATATATTGAATGGCATTTTCATTCCCTTCCATCATACCCTAGGAAAAACAGGGAAGATCCTGGGCATAATTTCTTGACATTAGGTGAAGCTACACAAAGTGAGTGTCATGAGAATTTTAATTTTCATAACTTCTGCTGTATTAAAATTTCTAACTTTTCTACTGAAAATTTCACATACTTGATTAAATGAGAAGAGATAGGAGTTTACTTTTTCAGTGACTTATTAACACTAAAGTGTTTCAGGCTGTTAAACTGTAATGATGACTAACTGAGTCCCTTTTGAATTCAAAATTATAATATTAGGATTGGAAAATGAATTACTGTGTATATGTGGCATATTCCTAAAACTAGATTAAATGAGTACTTGGAAAGGAATAGTGGAAGAGCCAGGAATTTATTTTTGGCTTCATGCTGCACCTCAGTGTGTCATAAATTAACCACTGGCAAAACACCTGTATTGAACCTGTGCAGGAACAGAAGAAAATAATCTTGTTTTAAAGATCTCCTTGTTTTAAAGATCTATGGAGGTATATTCTGAAAGAGCATAAATATATAGGACAGAAATAAAGAGAGAAAAAATCCTGTATGCATTTGTAACTGGTACTTATCCACTTGTCTCTGTTGTCCAGTCATTGTAAAATCATTCTGCATTGCATTAATTCTCATAACACCCCTGAGAAGGAAACTTTACCTAACAAGGAGCAGAAGCCTGAAAAGATGACTGCTAAGGGAGGGGTTAAGCTGTTACAGGGACCTAAATGTGTGTTTCCTATTAAAAGATAATTTAGAAAATTCTAGCAAAACGATGTTTGCAAAGCTTACAGTATCAGAAATATCTTAAAATTTTGGATATTCAAATTCTCTAATTAATGCAAATGCCCTGAAAACATTTTCTAAAGACTGTTACAGGCATATGGAATGTACAAAGCTTGCAGTTACAAAGCCATCAGAGAACTCCAGGGAAGAGCAGCCTGTATTAAATTTGTGGTAGATAAAGGGTGGGGCACAGCAACTAAACCACCTGTTAAGTACCAGAGCTGGTAGATTTTCAAGTAAAGACACTGCACAGAGAGCAAATAATGCAATATTTATTCTTTGATAAAAACTGTCATATCAACAACTGTCTCTGAAGTGCTGGCTTAAAGGACAATTCTCAGGTGTAGGTGCTCTGCACAATTATTTTCTGTTATCTCCATGGCTTCACCCAGCTACCACTGGTAAATGCTGATAAGCTTTTGGTCCTTCTAAATTCTGAGGTTAAGGAGAGTCCAGGAAGCAAAACAGGCTAAATTCTTCTCTGTTAGAAATCTATTGTCACCTCACTGGAATGAGTGGCAAGAATTTGACTCAGCATCTTCTGGGAATACCCCAGCTAAGTCCTACTTCTCATGAACATGTAAAGGCTCTGGAGACTGGCACAATCCATGTATTTGCCTCGTGTGAGGATACAGAGCTGGCAAGTGCAATGCAAGCACTGTGGCCACTGGGACAAATTTCATCAGGCTTCAGCTGTGAACAACAGAACAGGACATTTGTGGTCTTTTTGTTGCTATTGTATTGTAGGGTTAGCCCCACCAAATCCAGTCTTTCTTTTTAAGGTAATTTTTTAAAAAATATTAAAATTGTATATAATTACACACAGTAGTTTATGAACTCAGTAAGACACTAAGCTAAAACAGTGCAGATTGAAGTGTCTGCTTGATTTCTGGGTTGAGCTCTCTTGCTTACAGAACATTAATTAATAAACCATGTATACTAAGATACACAGAATAGTATAGAGCCAGCCCAGATGTGTGCACAGCAATGCTCAAGAAAAAAAAAATCAGTAAGCTCAAATCCTTTCTACAATGGAAATAGTGGAAAAAATTTCTCAGGTGAAAAAAAAGTAAACTATTGCTACCTCAATGCATGTAACCTTTTATTTCCCAAGAGGTGAGAGTGTAGGATAATACAGATGTGCTAATATACAGTAGAGACATAGCTACTAAATTGGTCATTACTGGTTCACTAGTGGAGCAACTTTTTCATGTAGGAGTCAATAAAGCTGATGTTAGGCATCATCAGTAACTTCTTTGGGCCACATCTACCTGCAGTTCTCAAGGATCAAAATAAAGTAACTGTACAAATGTATGGGCATTTTTATTAAGATCAGGTTTTCAATATTTCTCTTTACCCTGGAATCTGAGAGATGTGTCTGAGGCCTTGGTCTGAGGTCCCACAGAGATCCCCTTCTGTCAGCAGAAATGCCAAAGATCAGGGTCTCTCTGAAGTGCTTTGGTTTTTATGTTCACTTGGATTCCAAGAAAATGCTGATACATGCCAGCCCTCTGTGGAAAATTGAGAATCCTCTATGCTGAAGTGGGATTCTCCTGCCTGTAATTTCCCATAATGATGAAATAAAAATTTAAGACCACTATTCTCAGATATGTCCTTTCAAGTAATAAATAACTTTCCATAACATATAGAAAATTAGCATATCTAAGATGGTGCTTTTTATGCAAAACACAAAGCTTGGCTTTCCTTGAACTAATCAAAATATTAAATATTACTTTTATAGCCTTTAAAAATAAACAAAGAAAAAATGTTATAAACAGATGGAGGGGAATACATCCAATTCTGTTTGTAGGCAGTTGGAATTCAGCAAAGGTCATAATTTTACCATTTATGAGGGTTTTGGTACTCCATCTCTCTATTACTTACAAGCCAAAGGGATTTCAAATTTACTAGTTTTGATCAAGTGCAATCCATGGTGGAGCACAGTACTCTTCATATTTCTTTAAGATTGCACATCATGGAAAACAGGAATGGAGCAAACCTTTTGTTTTCTAGGTATTACACAAAATTCTCAGGAATGCTACAACTTTGAATCAACAAGAAAGCAAGAAGCAACATTTTATTTACTGCAGCTGGATGGGAAACAGTGAAGCTCAGAGAAGGCAAGATAAGTTCAGACCCTTTTTTTCAAAGGTATTTTGACACTGAAAAATGGAAAGACATTTTGCATAAAGAATAAAGCAATAGTCTGTGCCTCAGAGATTGCTCTTATCTGCTGTAAGTCCTTAGGTTTATCACTTTGTGTGTCTCTGCTTTCACTTCCCCATCTGAAGTGTGATGATCACATTGCCTACCTTTGCAAAGCACCACAGGACCTACTGCCTTATCATCAGTGACTCTTATTCCTTTTTCAATAAGCCATTTTTCTCATGCTAACAATTTTAAGTGAATGAGACCCGAGGAGGCACCTGTCCATGGAATTCTCACACAGCCCAGTGTAAATGAAACTGCCACGAAGCTGATGATGTGTTGTGGAAGAAAGGAGCAGAAGGTGCTGCAAACAGTATACCAGCCAGAGAGGAGAAAGGTAGAGCAGAGAGCAAAAGGAAGGGAAAGACCAGGGTGGAGGATGGTGTGGCCTCCCTGCCATCAGATCTGACCCTGTGAGCTGCAGTGACACTATGGAAAAATTAGAAAGCACCTGGATAGACAAGCTGTATTTATCAACGTGATTTTCCAGAGGGGGATTGAATCAGCTTGTTCTCTGGTGTTCATTCTGAGCTACACTAATCTGAAAAAAAAAAGTCTGAAAGGAGAAATTAATTCTATGTCTAACAAGCTTGGGAGAGTTTTACATTCCAGGCTTAAAAATAAGTCTTCATGTCAGTTCCTGGTAGAAGTTTTGACTACATGCACCCTAAATCAGCACATTTCCTTTATGCAAACTGAGCTACATCCACTGCCAGATTTTAGCTTTCTTCTCCCCTCTCAAGACAAGACCCCTATGTAACTATGCCCTCAACAGCTGAAACAAAGAAGAAACAAGATGTCTGATTTTTAATTTTATTTTTTTTTAAACAATCCTGCTAGTTTTTTCCTCATCCCCGCCTTCAGAGAAGAGGAGGAAACATAAAATGCACTCAGGGAAAGAGAGAATATATGTCAGCCCAACCTCTTCAGCTGCCATTGAGTCGGTCTGGAATGGGAGGGCTGGCTGCTGAGGGTTACAGCCCTTGGCCACAGAGCCTGCCTTGCTATTTGCTTGTCCCTGCAGAATTTCACTCCTGCAGATGCCTGTGAGCCTTCAGTTGCTGTCCCCATGTGCTTTCTGTTGCTCCCAGTCCAGCCTCCTCAGCCCATGAAGTATCTGCTGGCTGTCAGGCGTACTGAGGTAATTGCTTTGATGTCTGATATTTGTAAAAGACTTGATTTTTTTTTCCTTTAGTGCCCAAACCATGATGTAAAAATTCCCTCAGGTACTTTTTGAATCTGTTAGTCTAAGTTCATCCTCCTGTGCAAATGGACCTTTATGTGTTTTAGCTGACGATGTAAAGCAGCAGCCCCAAAATGCCATTGCAGTCTTTCTGCCTTAATGAGTGAATCTGTTTCTGCAAGGAGCCCAGTGAGGGGAAGATATTACCTGTCAAGGCTCTGAGACCACAAAAAGGCCTCAATAGCCTTGACCAGCCTTATCTGAGTCCTCCACCCACCTTGGGTGTGTGACCAGCTGGGACCTCCAATCCCAGCTTGTGTGGTGCTGGTGTGGGTGAATAATAATAATAATAACTGAAAGGGCAAAATCACTGAGCCACAGAATGATTTGGGTTGGAAGGGACCTTAAAGATCACCCAGTCTCACCCCCTGCCACGGGTAGGGACAACTTCCATTATCCCAGATGCTCCAAGCCCCATCCAACCTGGCCTTGGGCACTGCCAGGGATCCAGGGGCAGCCACAGATTGTCTGGGCACCCTGTGCCAGGGACTCACCATCCTCACAGGGAGGAATTTCTTCTCAGTGTCCAATCTAAGTCTGTAAATCTGCTCTCCTTCAGTTTAAAGCCATTCCCCATTTTCCTTTCACTACAGGATCTTGTGAAATCCACTCAAGTCCTCATCATGTCTCAGTTCCTCATCTCTAAATGGGGGCTAGCACCAAAATACTTGGTAGGCAGCAGGTACCAGTCACACAAGGAGCTAAAATGAAGCTGATTTCTGGAATGGATCAGCAGGACCCTGACTGAGCCCTGGGTTTCTGACCAACACCCAGAGTGGCACGAAAGACACAGTAAACCTGCTGCTTTGAGAGCTTGAAGTCTGCTCCAGGCTGGATGACTGCACTTTTGTAGTCATAAAAGTCCATAGGGGTTGAAGTCTGTAGGGATTAAACTTTAATCTTTGCAAATCCACAAGTGCATAGGGACTATCCTATGTGCAAAAACTCTTTGCATGAAAACTCTGCATGACATTTCAATTTTAAGCCACTCTTCCATTACACAAGTTATGCTAAATATTCTCCCAAATTTTCCAAAAAAATTTCAGCTAAAGCATCTGATAGTATGAAAAGTGTCAGAAGGGAAACAGAACAGGCTCTCTTGAAATAATTTTGGAAGTGGCTCTACAAAAAAAATAACAGCTTTGGGAGAGGTTCTGGTCCAGCATTTCCTCAGGCACAGACTGACATGTACTGCTCTGACATACAATTTTGCATACTGGAGCTTTCAAGTTTGAAGAAAATCCCAACAGGAGACATATATTTAGAAGCCTTCATTCCATCTTACTGGGTTGTTGGTTTTTTTTAGCTGAATGCTTGACTTCTAATCATCCAGCATTCTTCACTCTGATAATCTCACTGGGTGTGTTTTAATGGCAATTGAGTTGGTTCTCAGGATTTGTAAAAACTACACCCTAAAATTAAGTAACAAATGATCCTTGAAAAGTCATGATATACTAGTCCCAGCAGCATATCTCCTTTTCACTCATAATTTTAGTCCCCAGACAAGTTTTCTGACCCAATTTGACAGCTAAGTGTCAGTAGGACACACAGAGACTAAGACAAATGTAAATTAGCTATATCCAGTAAACCATTCCAGAGAAACAAACAGTCCTTTCCTCTTTTAATTCATCCTTGTACTAGTTTTTAAACCCAAAGCTCTTACAGCTGCTACCATTTAGAACAGGAGGAAGCAGCAATTTACACACTGTACACTAAAGCTTTGGTTCCAGAGGCTTTCGAGCCCGAGGACAAATCCAAATATAACTGATTAGTGCAGAAGGCTAAAATGGGATGGAGTGGGAGGAAACTTTGCTCACCAACAGATTGTTGAACTGAAGATGATTCAGGTTACAGAGAGCAAGGAGAGCACTTGGAACTGAGTTACCTTAGAGTACAACTTTGATTTTGCTGTGTAAGCCTTGCCAAGTCCCTTAACCTTTTTTAATGACAGTTTCTATTATGAAGTCTGAACAACCAATGCTTGTAAAATGTTTTCAAATTATTGGATGGCAAAAATGTTATAAAATAAAAAGGAGGTTGATTATTCCATGAACAGAGTGGCTGACTATTTTTGTTGCTGCTGAAAGTTTCTGTTCCTGGAGATTTTGCAACAAATGCTCTGAAAAAGGATGGAGAGGGAAGGAATTGTCAGACTCAGGCAAAAATAGAAGTTTCTTTGAAGCTGTTGGAGTGCTAACTAATATTGTTTGTACAATAATGAAGGAAAAAATAGTGGTGTATAGCTGTTCTCTGGACTTAAGAAGAGAGTCAAAATAGCAGTGAACTGTACTGATTGCAATAGGGACATATTTGCAAAATCCAACCTAGTTTCATGTACTTCCATCTCCCTCAGATATTACCTGACCTAATGCACAAATAACATGGTTGAGAGTTCTTTTATTTCTAAGACTGATTTTCTCAGTTTAGAGGCTCTGACTCAGGCATGGGACATAGCTCTCTAGTTTAGCTAAGGCTGAAAATGCTCCCCTTCATTTTATTCTCCATGTGAAAATTAGTAGGTACAACTTAGACCAGTAGTTAAGAATAATACCCATAAAGATCTAATGGCACGAAGTTTTTCTTTCAATGCATTTTTCTGGATGCCTTGCAAGAAGAATGGTTTATTTTATATATTCCATTTCTCAACAATGATATCTAATATAATGGCAATGTTTTTATTTTGCCTCTTTATTTATGTCTTTCAGACAAAAGTGCTCCAGATCTCACAGCACATTTTACAGCTGATTTCACAGCTGGCATACATGGTTTTCAGCTGATATACATGAATGGTTAAAACTCTTTTCAATTTCCTCATCTTCAACTTATTTATTCTAGCAGGAAAAAACCAACAAACTTACACCACCTGTTGTAGCTCCCAAGGCAGGACTCCTAGAAATTTCAAGAGACCATTGTTCTACAGCTGGTCCTCCTCAAAACTGTTGCATTATTTTTCCACAATCCCTTTGCTGTAGTGTTCCAAGCCTGTAGCCACTGCATGGGCAGTAGCCAGATCCTCTTAAATGTTCATGTTATAGCTATTAATTTTTTATAGCAAGAGTAGGGACTTTATGGCTGACTGAGCAAAGATTCAAGCTCCAACAAACCAGTCTGGAGCTAATTGCAGCACAGGACAGATAAAGCTTGATTGTACAAGTAATAATTATGTGTACTGGGCAGTCTGCTATCTCACATAAATCTAGCACCAAAGCTGCCTTGCAAGACTTGATTTTTGACAAGATTAAAAGAAATTGCAAAATCAGGGAGAAAAAAGAAGTCTGTTTGCTAAAAGATGTCTTTCTTATGAATATCATGCTACAAGGAGTGAAAGTGAGTTTGCATCAGGAATTGCAATCTTTCTATTCTTTTAATTTAGATATGACTCAGTCTAAAACCACCTAAGTATAAAATTGTCACTATTTCTTGTTGTAGCTCACAGCAAAACACATTCTTATTTAGTAAAAATTTGTTAAGGAGCTTTAAACTTTCAGAAATGCCTGTAGAGTGCTGAATGAGAGACACACATCTGTTTAGGAGGAATTACAGATTACTGAAGTCTCTCTGAGTATGAGGATCATTAGTTTTCTTCATTATAGCCTATTTTTCCAGAAAGGCAGACAAAATGTTCTAGACTTTGCCTGGCCAAGACAAGCCAGCATGAAGAAGTCAAGCTGGTTTATATATATTTAAAAAAAAAAAGCCACTACCATCTCTTCAACTAATGTGAATCAATCTAATAAACTCAAGCTAACAGAGAGCTTAAAGGGTACTTAGGTAGTTACTAAAGCTTGTACTTTTTAAGGCAATGAGTCAGATTCACATCCCACAGGAGCAGTGACTTAGAAAGAGAACATCACCAACTAATGGCTCTCTGTGAAATAAATCCACAGTCTCCAGAGACTGGCAGCAGGATGAGTCTCGACCTGCATAAACAGTGCTGCTTTACCTAAACAAGCATCTTCCTTAGAAATATTGGTACAGACCTAAAGGAGTAAGGGAATTAATCCAGGAAAATGCTGAGCAGCTACACATTCTGGAGAAAAAGAAGTGGTATCATCTCTGTCCTTAACTACACCAGTTTTAACCTTTAGGGCAGAACATTAAGTACAAACCATACAGAATTATTCAATATTGAAATTGTAACATATATGTGTTCTCTCTATCCAGCAAATTGTGAATGAATAGGGATCAATAATGTTTTAGCTGAGAAACACTGAAATAAAAATATACACTTGGGTTGCCACCTCCATCCATGATGCTGTTTTTCAGCATTTAGCAGAGTTTTTCACTAGTGATGGTAAGCCTCCTTAGAAACAGATATCAAATAAAGAAAAAAAGAAAATACTAAGAAGAAAAATTTATAATGGATTTTAATAATCCCATTTGACTTCAGTGACATCAATATTCACTAAACTAGGTGTTTTTGTTATTTCCAGTAGATTTATAAGTACTGAAAGAGCTAAATTAGCCCAGACTACAAAATTCTCAGTAGTCATGAATAATATGGGATTGAGGGTATAGAGCAGTGCTCTGATTCCCCATATTTACATCCTTTACTTGCCAGTGTGTAATAAGTGCCTTACAAACCACTTTTCTCATTAATCAAGTGCTGGTGGATGTGGCAGTAAAGGTGTTACTGCAAATGAGCAGGACTTTTCCCCATTACTGTAACTGCTACAATAAAGGTATCTGACACACCAGCCTCACGATCTCACCTCATTATAAGAGAAACCACTACAGTTTAATAGTGTTAATTTAGCTAACAATATATATTGCCTGGTCAATCATCTTCTGAAGGTGGAACAGAATCTGTGGCTTTTGTGAGAGGCTCATTACTTAGAGTTGAAAAGCTCTGATGGGGTAGAGTGTCCTTTGCACAATTTTTTGTGGCACATGTGAAGACTTTCAGTGGGAGATGGGAAACAGACTGGGCTAAATAATCATTCCCATGGTCCAGCCAGGGCAAAAAAGTGATTATACAGACCATGGGTGTGGAAGGATGCCTAGTGCATATCATGCATATTTATACCCATGTATGCATATGTACACAAAAACTATTTTTGTGTGTGCACACAAACTGTGGTACAGATAAATTAGTAACTTCAAAGTTAGAAGACCAAATTTATTCACACTGCAGTTTTCAGCAGGGTGATGACTTGAGTCACAAAGTGCTGATTACCTGCATCTCCGTGGGGCTCTCTGAATATTCTTCAACTTCATACAGAAAAATGTTGATTTATCAATGATGAAAAAGTACTGAGGCCTAGACCAATGTAATATCAGGCCACAAGTTCTTCAGTTCTTTAGTATTTTAATACTATTTGACTAAAAGATGTGCAAAGCCTCCCCCTGCTCAGTACACACCCTGTAACTTCATGATGCTCACTTTTTTTTCTTCTAAATCTAAAGTTCATTTTGGTTCCAAAAGATTGCTTTGGAAATTGATCTGGCTTTTGTTGAAGTCAGTAGGGATTTTCTGATCTTCTCCAATTGTCCAAGATCAAGCCCTCACTGAACACACATATATTGAGCAAAAGGAAAGCATTGATATGAAGAGAATGTAGTTGCAAATACACTTTTAAAAAATGTTCTCTTGTAATGGTATAGGATGAGATCAAGAAGAAGTCAGATAACTTCCCCATGAAATGATTGGCTGTAGTCTACTACCTGTAGCTCTAACAGGACAGTGGTTTTGAAGGGCACTTGGGCTCTGTTTGTCAAAGTGTATTTCTGGTGATTTTGCTCCCATATGAGATTGCTAGTGTTTCAGGAGAGTAAAAAAAATATCTACTTCCTGGTTTTAAAGAGAAGTGAAGCTTTGGGAGGATTAATAAAGAGATACTCCTGAGAGCTAGAAAACAATGTTTCCACAAACTATCACCTAATACCTTCCAATCACTCTTTTTCTTCTAAGGAAAACTTAGGTAAGTTTGATCATTCAGTTTTCCATTTAGATTTTCAAAAACTGCTGAAGAAGAAAACTTGCTGGTAGAAAGATCTTTTTGTTCTCAATGCGTGTTGCATCTCAAGCAAGAAATTACTTAGACTGATCACAATCAGATATGATATGATTTTGAATTAATACAAATTAGGTAAAATTATTTTAGTCTCATAAATCATTGTTTGGGACTGAGTGGAGTAGAAAGTCACTGCAATCTATGTGACTAAAAACTAAATTTTTGGACACGGTGTAAACAATTAATTGACTTCTGTCATTAATTCTTCACAAAGGCATTCAGAGAGTAGTAAAAAATATAGGGAGGGATAAGATGGGATGATTACATCACTTGAAGATCCTCAAGTTGTTTTGTTGGCTTGTTGTACAAATGCTGCCTTCTGCACTGAGCTCTGTAAAAACATTCAGCTGCTTGTTTTCATGTTGCCTAGCTAACGTTTTCACTCACAGGGTTTCAGCATTTCATGAACAAGCACCCCAAACACGACTCCAGTGAACTCGGCATCTGTTGGGAGCTTTGCTTTCACTGGAGATGGATCCGTTTACAGAAAATATCACAGATCTTTTTTTTTTTTTTTTTATTCCTCCCCTGCTTAAATTATACACGTCTTAGAGAGAAAAATGGTTGGAGGCAAGAATTTGTAAGTAGTTTCTGCATGGAACTCTGCTGATTAGCACTGCAACAGCATCTGAGACCGAGGGTCTGTTGCTAATGCTTAGATACAGAGAGGAAGAGACCCAGTCAAATGTTTCTATTCCCAAAGCTGGTCTTGTGGTAAAGCTGATAGAGCACCTATTTAAAAAGAATTTAAAACTCCATCCCTAACTCCTGGTAGGGATGGAGTTGAGCAATGGCAGCAGTCTGTGAAGTCTGATATCTGAACGGATTGCTCCTCTGAAGTTATTTCTTACAGGCTGTAAATGTAAGCAGGGTCACTCTGGCTTTATCTCTGTCCACTTAATGTGTCAGAGTCGCTCATCTCTGAGCATACAGACTCTGTAAGGGTCTGCTTTCACCTCTCTTTATAGCATTCTTTCGTGATGTTGTGTTTCATAAACACAGGGTTTTTTTTATTTTTGTTTTTTCTGACAGACTTGCTTGTCAGATGCATGCATCAGAATTACTCTCTACATTTTCTCAAAATCAGGTCTATCTCACGCTGGCCTTCATTTCATGTGGATCCTTAACTGATTTTGCTGCTAGAACAGAACAGCCTTCTCTGATCACATACATTACAATTCTCTGCCAGTCACGAATTCACTTTACTTCACATGCATTCACTTGCCCAATCTCTACATGAAATAACTCAAAGCTGACACAGTATTTCAAAACGACTCCCAAACAGTAAATCATGCCACATTCCACTTTCTTCCCACTCCGCGCTACACAATTTATCACTAAATGAAAGCTACCCGGAAAATGGACTTGGATTCGGCAGTGAATCACAGCACAGACTGTTGGTAGCCGAGCCCTTACCTTTTTAAAATGCATGATGGTCTCTAAGTCTCTAAGAAATCGCAGCCCAAGGAGCGGGTCTGCCTCGCGATGCTCGGAGGCAGTTTACACCCTGTTTCCTTCGCCTCCCTTCCCGCAGCGTGCCAGGGCGAGCTCACGCCGCTGTCTCCGGGATTGGCTGGAGCATCTCATGGGCGCACACAGGACTCCTGCCCGGAGCGCCCTGCAGCCCTGCCTTAACCCTTTGCGGCGCAGCCGCCGCTCCCTCTGCGGGCGGACACCCCTGGAGAGCGGGGTTTTCTCTTTCCCCCCGCAAAACGAGCTGCTGAGGGTGGGGAGAGGGGCGAGCCGGGGGTCCCGCCTGCTGCTGGGGAGGGCGGCGTGTTCCCCGGGGCCACCGCCTTGTCACCCTTCCCCCGGGGACACACGGAGGAGCGGGGCAGGTTAAGCCCAGGGAGATGAGAGGGCAGGATGGACGCTGGCACGCATCCCTAAAGGTGTTCCCTTTGCCAGAGCCGCCCCCCTGGATGTTCGTCTGCCCCCGCCAGTGTGGGAAATGGGGAAATTAGCTCCCGGCCAACAGGGAGTCCCAAATCACGCAGCTTCGGGGGAGATGGAGGTAATCCTTGGCAGTGAAGCCAGACACAGGCAAGCAGGGAACCTGGACATCTAAATACGGGGGAGAGAGGTGTTCGGGAGCGTTCTCTCAGGAACTGGCCGCGGGGCTAGGGAGGTATTTCCACACTGCCAGTGTATTGTACAAAAAGCAAAAGAACCAACTATGGCAAGGCAAAAGCGGCTGCCCGGTATTCATCTTTTTTTTTTTTTTCTGAGCCATCCAGCCCCATGTAAGAAGAAGGTATCCCTGGGCTGGGGATGCTGAATGCTGGAAATCAAGGGTAGTGGGAATCTTCTCAATTTACCACGCCTGACTCTCGCTTGTTGCAATCGCCCATTAAGCCCACGTTACTTGCATTGATTTATTTGTCGTATGCAAAGCGGTTGATGTGCATGCCCTCGCCTTCCGCTGAGTGTAGAAATGCCACCCGCTCCAACGTGTGTCACTTCTGCTGCCCAGACACCGTTTTACTGCCATCCATCACAGTGCCTGTGAGCTAAACAACTCCTCTCCCCTCATCCTGTGTCTCCCATCCCCGTCAGCAGAGGGAATATCGAGTGGTCTTAAATATTCTGCTGATGGGCACATAAATCTCTTCTGCAGAGTGGTAGCATTTAAGCAGCACGGCAAGGAGATGCTCACCGGCTGAGCTATTCCCACTATAATATAAATCCCTCTGGACTTGCTGGTTTGTTTTGGGACTTTTTCATTCCTAAAGGTTTGAGGAGGGGGCGGGGGGGAAGATTGAAAATCAGGTAGAGGGTTTTGAAACGCACTCCCTGCCTAGAGTTTCCCTGCACGGAAACTTTCCTGAGCAGCCCGGTGCGGGAGGATCCCGGCAGCAGCAGCGCCAGAGGCGGGTAATTCAGGAGAGATGCCTGGGGTTTGGTTAATCACCTCAGCCTCGTGGAAAGGGCCGGGGCAGGAGGAGGTGGAGGCAGAGGGGACAAGTCTGAGGGAATGGGAAAACCTGCTGGAGTCTCCCGGAGAAGGACGCTGAGCTGGAAGGAGATAAGTACACGTCGGGGCTTCGAGCTGGTGGGAGAAGAGAGGAGCTGGGGAAGGAATCCCATGCTTGAAGAGTTTTTTCACTACTCCTTTCCAGACATCAGCCAGCAATCTGGCGGCCGAGGGGGGAAGCAGTAGGGCGCGGGAGGGGGAGGGTGGAGGGAAGAACAAGGGGAGAGCACACACTGGCATTGAATTGGTCTTTCCCTTCTTCTGCCTGCCACCAGGCAATAAATTCGGATCTTGTTATTGCTCCCTGACGTCTCTACCTGCTCACAAGTCTTTAGCACCTTCCTTGTGATCTCTGCAGGTACTGCTTTGGAGACATGACCGTGCACACACAGACACACACACACACACCTATCCTGCGCCCAAATGACAGGGTTACACGGAGCCCAGACAACACCTCAGCACCAGACACAGCATGTTTCCTCTCTACCTTCTGCTATTGACCGTGGGTGGATCTCTGCCGCTAATTAGAGACGATGAAATCCTGGAAGTATCAACCACAAGGCACTGTCTGAAGGCACTTGTCCTTTTTTTAAGTGTAACGTGTTTATTTCCCTTGGTTCTTCTCTCTTTTTCTTTCAAAGAAGCCCCTACTTGATTCAAGAGCCCGACTTCTACCATCTACTTCTACCTATATAGGTGGGCATACGTTTTCCTGTGCTCCTCTGGGAGCCAATTTTTGGCCAGCGAAAAATACAGGTATGCCCGAAAATAGTGATAAATGAAATCAGGTGTGATGAGATGGAGAAGTGAGGAAAGGGCGCGGAGCCAGCGGTGGCAGCGGCTGGAGAGAAGCCCTGGAAGCAGCAGGACAGAAGCCCCGGCCGCCGACCCCGCTGCTGCCCCCAGCCTGGCCACTGCCACATGCGGGATGACATGGGGTCTGGAAATCCTCTCCTATCCCTTCTGGAGGATCCTTCTCCTCCCCCAGTCCTGTCCAAGTTCTTCAGGGGATGGGGAAGAGCAATTAACTTTTCCACCTGATCTCCCCCCGCAGGCTCCCAGGCATTCCTCAGGCACGCTCCCGGTTCTCTCAGCCACCAGCAATCCTGTCCTTTCCCAGGCACTGAGAAATACTGAGCCCTTCCACAGTCCCTGCGAGCCACTGCAAGGGTTAACCCGGGGAATGGAGCAGGTACCATGCTGATGGAAACATTATTAAAATGTGATGAATAAGCAGTGAAAGGTGCAGGCTCTGGAAGCGATGCTGCGGTGCGCGCTGCAATCAGCGCCCAGCGCCGTGACTGCGAATGGATGTGGGCAGGGAACTGTCGTTTCCTAATTCCTTCGAGTTTTTAAAAAGTGGAGCCAACCTGTTCAGGAGCAAGGGGAAGAAAAACTTTTTAAAATTGATCTTTTATTTTATTTTTATTTTTCCCTGCTGTTTTTAGTGTCCTTCCTGCTGGAAACACGCCACCTGAACGCGAAATCAAACCTACTCACCGGGTGAAATTGCAGGAGGCGAAGCGGCTGGGAATAAAACGCATCCCGGCTCCAAGCATATAGTCCATGATCTGCGGCTTCAAGCTAGAGGAAGGCTGAGCAGGGTGGGGGCACTTTGGGAACCAGCAGCGGTTCTGTGTGTGTGACAACCCATTTACACCGTGCGTGCCTGTCTGTGCGTGTGTGTAGGGCAGAGAGAGGCTCCAAACCCAAAAGGGGAGAAAAGAGGGAGGGGAGAAGGAGGAGGAGAGAGGGAAGCAAACCCGAATAGCAAGAGGAGTTGCGAAGAGGGATGGGATTCGCTGGGGTAGATGTGGGTTTTTTTGGTGGTGATGGAAGCGATTCTCGAGGAAAAAAAAAAATAAAAAAATTGTGGGATCTCAGCCGCAGGCAGGAGGAGAGAGGCTTTGCCCGCACAGGTGGAACACGGGCAAGACCGCTCCGAGGAGCCGGGGAGAGGCGGAGAGCGCCGGGGGCTCATCCCGGCGGCCGCAGCCGGGGCCGGGCGGCCACGCTCTCCTCGGGGAGCCGAGCCCGAGGTGTGGGGAGCGATAGCCCGGGGGCAGCTCCCGGGAGCGGGCTGGGCACGGGGACAGCGCGCCCGCAGGCTGCGGGTGGCGCGGCACCAGCATCCATCCCTTCCTCCGCCTCCTCCTCCTCCTCCTCCTCCTGCAGCCGCAACCCAGCGAGCCGCGGCGGCGAGACCGACCAGGTAAGAATGTACCTGGCTCCCCCAAACCTCGGACAGCCTTTTGTTTCTCATCTTTTTATTTCGTGTTTTCTGCAGCCCTCCTCCCCGGCAGGCGCCGCTCTCCCTCCGAGCCCGGCACGGAAAGCTCGGAGATCCTGGAGCGGGGAAAAGCTGCTCTGGGAGCTGGACAGGGACGCGACACCGCGTTTGTGGGGAGAGGGGATGGCTGGAAATGTCCCTGCTCATCACCCGTGTCCCTCTCCTGCCCCGGGTAAGCGGAGCATCGCCGCTCCATTTCCGCCGCTTCTCGATGCTTCCAGGCTCTTGGCATGGAAATAATGACCTGGTTAGGCGGAAAAATCATCCTTTTCCTCGCATAGTGACTCCGGGATGTGTGCGGAATTTGAAGGTGTGTGGGGCAGAGGGAGGCAGCGGCAGCATTTATGGAGCTTGATGTATGTCCCCCCCTCTCCTGGTCCCCTTTCTACCCCCGTGCTGTAAGCAGACACGCGTTCACGCCTCATAAAAACGCTTTTCCCCGGGTGTAGTCGGGCTGGGAGCTTAGCCCGAGTGAAGCGAAAGGCAGTCCGTGGCAGGGAGCAGCGCAGAGCAGTCCGGAGCTGGGGCATCCCTGCGGCGCAGCACGGCTGTGTGCCCCTCTTGCTCAGCAGGATCAGTAGGCACAGCATCCCTGCAGATTGTGTGGTGTGTGCGCCAGGCAATATGGAGTGATCGCCGGCATTACACTTGTCTGCTGTGCCGTCTTTAAAAGAGAGAGTAATTTCTGGGTTTTTTATTAAGAAGCTTTTTGTCTTCTTTCTATTATCTGTGTAATTACCAGTGTGAAGCATTCGTGCCTGTTTGCCAGTCTGGCAGTTTTATGTTTCCAGGATCTGCTAGGAAAAAGTCGGAAACCGCAGAAACCCAAGATTCCTTTGGCATCACATTGGTTTGTTCCTCTCAGCATATTTAATCATTTTTAAGCTCACGAATTCCCTCCACGAATTGCTCAGTGGAGCGAGCTGATCTTAGCAATGATTTATGCTGCTGGGGGCTTTATTGATTTTTTTCTTTAGCAAGGACGTAAGAAAAGGAGTGTAGAAAGGATGATACAGTTTGTAAAAAAAAAAAAAAAAAAAAAAAATTCAGTGTACATTTCAGGAGTAGTCGCTGTTAAACATGTAGACATATATACGATTCTTTATGCAGTTATAAAAACATAAGGTCTCTTTGCCTCAGGATATGATTTCTCTTATAGCAACAGGTAGCAAAGTCTCTTGTGTCTTCTCTCTCCCCTTGTCTCCTCCCCTTCAGCTTCTCCTGACAAAATGCCGATTTAAAAGGGTCAGCCTGTTTGTGTAAATATCGTGGGTTTCTTAACAAAGACTGCCGCACATCAAGCCTGCGATAACTGCCAAATAGACTTGGGATTCAAGACATTCAAAAAGGGTCCTCTCCATTTTCCAAGACTGATTACAAACTCGGAGCAAACAAAGGACAGACGTGGTGTGTGACTGGGATGGACCAGCAGCACCGTCACGGCAGCGTTTGGTACTGCAGCGTCCATCGTATAAAAATACATTTGTGGGAGAGAGACACACGCAAAATGTATAAGAAGTGATTTGCTAATGTGTACTAATGCTTTTCTGCTCTTTTCTTCAGGTTTCTTCTTCTCCCTAGTGATGTCCTAGGCTGAACTTGCTTTGCAGCTCGTTCACACCAAAGGTAGCTTTAGTCAGCCGAGGAGGATTTTGAGTCTGACCAATCTCACCCTCCCTCTAAAAGAGACTGACTTCATTAGTCCTCGGCTCAGACACTTCACAATAAGGTGGAGTTTCTATTTCATTGCACCCAGATGTGCAGTGGACATAGTCTGGTCTTTATTCCATTGTGCTCTCTTTCCCTCCCTGCCACCTTCTTTCACCAGCTGAGCAGGACAACTTGGTTTCCTCAGGTAGTATCAACTCTTCCAGTTATTTTCCACTCCAAATTTAACAAGACTATTCTGATTTTATTCACTTCATAGAATCATGGAATATTTCATTTGGGAAGGGACCTTAAAGATGATCTAATTCCAGCCCCTTGCAACCTTCCACAGGAATAGGCTGCTCAGAAAAGATTATGTCCATCACCAAAAGGTTTAAAAAGTTACTTTGGAATTACAACACAGATCTTTCCCTGTGGTCAACTCCAAGACCTAATTGTCACCACAGTTTGATTTGAGCCCTCAAAATCATTCTAAAGCAGAGATAAAGGGTTGTAGAGGATTATGATGTCTTTTGTTCAGTGCTGTTAATAACAAATGGCCTTAAAATATGATATTATGAAATTTCATTTTAGGGCAGAGCACTGAAGTCACAAACAATGGAACAAAACTGTTTTTGAATGAGGCAGAAACTTACCAAAAATCACCACCAAAAATGCTAAATCCATGTTGGGACCCTGTCTGCAGCAGAATCATCTGAGGGGGGCGTGGGGCATCAAATTCTCCCTTCCCAAAGGCCTTGTGGCCCTGAATTAGAGGTCATTGGAGCCCTTTGTCTTGTAAATCTGCATTTAACAGCAGTGTATATCTGTGTTGCCAAACACATTTTAACAGCTTATCCCATAATATTTCTTTTTCTACTTCATATGATCAACCTTTTGATCCCCTTTCCTCCAGAACCTACTAAGAGCTTCTCTTTAACTACTGAAAAATGTATGTAATTTATTAAGGCAGTTCAGTAGTTACTCTCAGCTTGCAACAGGCAAACCTATTATGCAAACAATATTGTCACCTCCTTGCAGTGACTTCCTTCCCCCAGCTATAATGAATTCCCTGCATGCTACTTTGCTGTAAATTCTCCATCTAAAAATTCCATCCACAATGTGATGTGTCAGGGGAAACTGTACTTGACTTTTGAAACAGTTGGGAGGAGCAGAATGATAACCTACTAAAGTGCCTTGCCCTTAACTGAAATTATGGCAAGTAATTAAAGTTAGAGCAAGAAGACTTAAGCTTTGGACTGCTTATGTTCTTAGTGTTTTAACTCGGGTGAAATTTTTTTTAGAAGTCTGATTTGAATGTCAAATTTGCATATTCATGCAGAAAACGTAGGAAGTGCTTAATTGCCTGTGTCCAGCATTCACATTTTGCTTGGGAAACAATGCTTCACACATTCATGTGTTTCATTTCCAGCTACAGTTTGCACCCATAAACTGACCTGCATATCTAAACAAGCCCTGTATTTGCTCATTATAGGCACAAACATGCCATGTTTAGGATTTTGCTTTATAATTGTATCAGTAACACCTGGCCACAGAGGAGATGCTCCCACTCCACTGGTGCAGTGGGTCTGGTGTTCTTGCAGACCTCAGTCCTGTGCTTTGCCCTGGGAGCTGGAAAGGTGCAAATAACATAACAGTTGGGTTTTTTTTAGTTGTTTTCCATCTTTTCTCTCCACTGCCCAGCTGGAAGAGGGAGTGGGAAGAGTGGCTTGGTTGGCACCTTGCTTTAACAGAGATATGTATATATTCACTTGAATAAAATAATGCCCACTGAGTTTTACCTCACTTGCAGAAATTATTTTTAGGATCCCTGATAATTTCACCTACATAAAATGACCAATAATATAGGTTGTTTGTTTTTTGCCCCCCAAAAAATGAAAGAAATAAACCATTTGCTTATTCTCTTGCCCTGTCCTTTGGCAGCAGGGGGCAAAATTAAAGTCTGGGGTTTTTTTTCAGGCTCTTGCTGTCGTTGAAGCACCAGTTTTCCTAGACAGAATAACATTTTGGCAGAAGAGGTGGTATTTCTGTGCTTCTTTCAGAAGGTATTAATTGCAAGACCTGTAAGCTGAACTCAATAGACATAACCAGACACTGAAAATTGTCTTCAAATCCATGGGACAATCACAACAGCAATTACTATTAAATACATTTATATATATTTTTTATTAATTAAATTAAAAACAAATCATTATTAAATACATTTACAATACTATTAAATAAATAAATAGTACATTACTGACCCTATTGCTATTTTTTTCAGTTCTGGCATATCCTAGCCATGTTTCAATGAAAGGAAAAATATGGGTTTGCCATTTTAAAAATATCCTCTAATATATTCAGGTATTTCTTCCATCTAACTGGACTTTATAAAATCACAGAAGTTTCTGTTAATTTCAAGAAATATTTGTAGAGAAAAAGGTAAAGGAGGAGATGTATTTTAAATCATGTTTTTGTTGTGGAGATTCCTGTGCATCAAATGCCTGTTTTTCTTAAGAAAAATTTATTCAGCTACTGTAGTATCTGTAGTATGCAGATTTGTGGAGGAATTGAGGTGTCATTTTAGTGGGCTTGTGTTTTAATAAAGGAATCTGTTGGGTTTTAGCCTCACCTGACCTTAGTGTTGGCACACAGAGTCAGAAAAAATCCTACAGCTGGTTCTGTGTCACTTCTGGGTAGTCAGAAAGGAGTTCCTTCCAGACTAGGCAACTATTAGCACAAAAATCCTCTTCCTATAGAGTTTGGATCTGAAATACATTTGAATTAAAGGTGTAGGACAGAAAAAGAGCTGAAATTATTAGAAGACCCCTCTCAATGAATTTTCTGTGGCACATGTAAAAGAACAAGACCCAGAAAAAACTGAGTGCTTGGAAGGGTGATGGAATTCCATTGATGCTTTGCAGTGTCAACAACAGAAAGGTGGAGTTTTAAAAGTGGCAGTGCTGTGAAGAAAAACTTCAAAGAGAATGTGATTTGCATTTAGAAAATAGGTTGTTTTACAGGTATTGGTTCCATTGGATAGTTATTCCCTGAATAACATCTGCTGCATTATCTCAAAAAATCTGGTTATCTCCCACAGAAATGAGCTGAGCAAGAGATCTGTGGTAAGTTTTGAAAATACTCTTTGTTGTTATGTGTCATTTACACAAAAGAATCAAGCTACATGGCCACTAATGACAGTGAACAGGAACAATACAAGTTTCTTGTACATTCTGTTATGTGCATTTCCAGTCTACAGGCTGCACTTAAAATACAGCAATTTTACAAGCATTTCTCATTTGCCCAGCCTATGGAGTTAATGAGACAGAAAAAGCAGGAAGAATTTGTATGGATGAACTCCACTTACTTGATTTCCAACTCAAACACGATAATATGAAAAATAAGTGATATATAAATAAAGTTGTGTATCCTTTTTTTGCTTTTCACAGTTCTTGTCTTGCAGCAGTCCAGGTCGAGTCTTTGTGGCACACAACAGGTACGTTCTTGTCAGAAACAGACATTTTTGACATTTCTACTGCCTCTCAGCTGCTGGGAGGTGAGAGGAGGAAGATATCAGCTTCTCAGTCACAAAGGAAAGGAGGCAGTAAAAAAAAAATGCCTCTTCCATAATTTATTTGATTACCTTCTCCTTTTGCCAGAGCAGTAGAGCCCCCAAAGCCCACATGGATTTTGTGAAGCACTCTGGCTTGTTAGGCATATATTTCAAACTTCAGCAGACAAGGATAGCTTTGTATCTTTAGCATGTGTTTTGCTGAATCACATGCCAACAGGAATTCATACTTTTAAAGTCTTGCAAAATGCCTTCACCAGAGCCATACTTCTGTTGCATTTCTTCAAATGAGACTGGAGAGAAAGTAAATGAAATCTCAGAACCTGTTTCTAAAAAGACATATGTTCAATTTCGAGTTAGCTGTCTTGATTTTGCTCAGCTCTAGAAATAAAATTCACTTTTTGGCATAACTCTGACACAGCAGAACACTGTCTTGCTGCTGTTTGGACATTAAGAAACCACACAGCCATTCTCTTGCTTGATTGCTTTGTTTTGAGGGTGGGTTTTTTTTTTTTTCAGATAAAGACACGAAAAGTAACACTGCCAAAATGTATTCACATGGGATAATCTCAGTGTCCCCATTTGTTGTGCACTTTAAATGACAGAGGTAAAAAACACCCTACAGGGTAACAACAAAACAACCCTGAAGAAACATTCTCACAGTATTTGGGCTATGTAGAGGAAATGGAAGATCTTCTCAACCTGAAAGTTATTGGGCAATTAATTGTCAGTTTATAATTGGGATTATGCATATATTATATTGCAAGAACATATGTTGGCAATTGCTATTTTTAGACAATTGAGCACTAGTAGAGTCTGAATTGAGTTTGGAGCTAGAAGATGGGATGTGTATTAATCCAAGCATAGTTGTTAATCCAAACATGGTTGTATCTTACAGTTAGTGCTCCAATCATTTTCTACTCAGGAAAGAACCATAGCGTGATTCTTTTTCCAAATTCAATAGTCAGCACTATTGTGGGCTTTTTAATGCAAAGACTTCCATAAATAGAAAAAAAATTGCTGTTACAAGTAAAGGAAGAAAATATTTGGTCTTGTTCTGCAAGGTACCACATATAACAGTTAATAAAGAAGTGTTTAATTGTCCTGGTTCCAGCTGGGATAGAGTTAATTTTCTTCTTAGTAGCCAGTACAGTGCTGTGTTTTGTCTTTAGAATGAGATCAACGTGAACCACTCATTAAGGGTTTGGTTGTTGCTCAACAACCCATACCCTAAGTCAAGGGTTTTCCTTATATTTTTATTTAATTTTTTTCAGTTGTTAAACTCTTCTTATCTCAACCCATGGGTTTTAACTTCTTTCCAACTGTTCTCCCTGTCCACTGCAGGGGTTGGGGAGTGAGTGAGCAGCTGAGTGCTGCTTAGCTGCTGGCTGAGGTTAAACCACCAATAAATAAAACAATGTTTGATACTTGTCACAGGTAATTGTGGTGCACTTTACAATGTACTACTCAATTTCTCTTCCTGTAGGGCTGTAAAGTTGGCAAGTGGCAAAGAAGATCTCTTCTGCATCATAGCCTGCCAGTGAGTCTACTGTTTAGAATAGTACTGGGAGTATTTTCCATTTGCAAATCAGCAATTGGAGGAATGAAGTAATTTAAAATTATGACTTTTCTGAATGTGCTTATTGCACAGTGATCACCTGCAACATCTTGCAGTGATGGAAAATGAAAATCATTATCCTAACAAGTTTTCTACTAGATTTTTCATTTCAAGCTAGCTAAAGGATATGTGGATTGATTCTGCTAGCTTGTCCATGAAAATCTACTTCTACATCCAAAATTCTTCTCATCCCACTCAAATATGGTCCACTTGAAAGATTCCTCTCCCAAAACACTTCAGTATAATGTCTCTGGCCAGCATTACACATAGTCTTATTTGGTCACATAACACTTTTCCTGGAGACGAGCTCTCCCTCTTCTCAACAAATATTAAGTAACATTTCTCAAGCTCTGTAAGTAGCTTGAGAATATTTTCTCTAAAATATCTTTTGGTAATCCATCATCATGAAGGTAAGATCTCTACCTACATTCACAATACCCTAACCCTTTGGCACTGCAGCTGGTAGTAATTACACACAAACTGCACAGAAATTGCTCCACGTGCCTCCTGTCTCAGAAGTAATTTATACCAGTGCTGAGTTGACTTTGGCCAACTGCCAGATGTTCACCCTGCCACTTCCACTCACAGAATATCCTGAGTGGGAAGGGACCCACAGGGATCATGGAGTCCAACCCTGTCCCTGCACAGACACCCCAACAATCCCCCCCGTGCATCCCTGGGAGTGCTGTCCAAACTCTCCTGGAGCTCTGGCAGCCTCGGGGCTGTGCCCATTCCCTGGGGAGCCTGGGCAGTGCCCAGCACCCTTGGGGCAGAACCTTTCCCTGATCTCCAGCCTGACCCTGCCCTGCACAGCTGCAGACACTCCCTGAGTGCTGCCCCTGTCACTATTTTCTCCCAAATCTACTGCTTTTCAACATCTCCAATTTAATTTTTTCCCCCCTAGGAATAATAATGCATCTTCATGATAACAGCTTTATATACAGTATTCTTTACAAAATGTTTTCTCAATGAGCTGTGCATGTAACAATCTCATATTGACAGAAAGGGTTTCTCCATGTTTATCTGCTTGGCTCTTTCCAGTGTTGGACTGAGTTTACATCATATGCAAGCTATATTAAAACCTTTAGGGACAAAAATTTATAAGACATATAGTCATAATTTTTGCTCTTAACACTTCTTTTGCTTGAGTTTGGGGTTTTTCTTGATTTGGGTTTTTTTTTTTTGCACTAATTAGCTCCTATATGAGTTAGAAAGCAGCCTCTCTTGAACATATTTTGTTATTTTAGAATATCCATTTAACTGATATTCCAGATAATTATATTACTGGCAATTATTAGCACATCTTCTTTATCTGTATTTTTGGATCCACTGAGTGCCTCATTTGCATGGCCAAGCATTTAACTTTTCATGACTGCATGCCCCACAGCTTTTACCTAGAGTTCCCATAGGACTCACAGCTTTGGCTGTACTGTGCTATTATATTGAACTTTTCTCTAATTCAGAATACCTGATACTATCAGAGGCCAATGTTACAGTTCATGACAGTGACATAAAATAACAGCATGATGTTCAGCAGGTGTGCAAGCTAATGGAATATGCCAGGAAAACAAGTCTAGGAGATCCCCAGCAGTGTTTGTGGAAGTTCCCTGGATTGTAGGCAGAAAGGCTGGTTGGACTTGCACTCACCTGACTCAGACCTGTGCCAAATAATATCCATGTTCCTTCTGGGAGGGTTTAGCAAACTTGTTCCCTTTGCAAGGCAGAATGTGAGGAGCAGGCAGGGAGCATTGTCTGTCGGGAGCCTGAGACTGGAAAACAGGCAAGGAACAGACCATAAGTTACAGTGATGCTCATCATATAATTTCACTCCCTGTATTTTTTTTATAAATGTGTTTTCCAAAGTCTTTTACTTCTTTTTAAGAAGCAATATCATCTTTTGAAACGGAGAGATATTTTCTGGAAGCTATGGAAATATTTTAAGCATTTCCCTCCCCATCTCCATCCAGAAAGGGTTTTATCCTTAGGGAGACACATATAAGCCTGCTGTCCCGATTTCCTTAAATTTTTCAGTTTTGTTAAAGAGTTTCCTAGCCTAGGGTTTAGAAAATCTAATGCAACCTACACCTTACTTTGCACTGAACTTCAAAAAGGTGTTGTTTGTAACATAAATATAATTTTCAAACTGGTTGGTTGGATAAATTCCAATTTTATTTTTTCTCTTCTTTTTATAGGCATAACTTGACAAATAATACCTCTAAGTAATCTTGTAGTTTCCCCTGTGTAACACTATAAGAACCTTCTGCCTACCTTAGAATAATTTTTTCCATGGTTCTTGTCCAAGCATTTCTGCCATGAGTAAGATATCCATGCAGATTAGATGTTTTAAGAGGAAATGGGGCAGCAGAGTAGAAGCTGAGGCTTGTTGTGCTGAGCCAGTTGTACAGGAAATACTTATAAAATAGGAGAAATAAATGAGCCACAAACAATAATAGTTTAATTGCAAGGAATATCTGTCTCATCTTCAGGAAAGGTGTAACTTCTCAGATTTCCCTTCTGATCTGATATATTTATGCTGTTTTTCCAAAACAGTATGTGCCTGTTAACATCCATTTCAACAGAATAAGAACACAATTAATTCATTTATCTTATAGTTCCTTAAAGGAAAATTTAGAAACACAAGAGATACAAATTCTCGTTGGCACTACAATTATAAATTTGACACACACCACTATGTATTAACCCAACTCTCATTTCATGGAGGGTCTCTTCATGGTAAGAAGCTCCAATATATTTGAGTCATGACCTTACAGTGAAGAAAGAGAACACAGCTACTAAAAGAGAGACCCTTAAATCAGTACAAAGTCACAGAAGCTCATATCTCTGTCATCAACCATTCCATAGGAAAAACAGCTGCTTATTTTAAACTCCCAACTTATTAAAAAAATTATAAAGAGTCCAAATTGTCAGTTCTAATGGAGAGTTTGGTAAGGAACACAGGTAAACAGATTCTCTGTTAGATGTTAACTTTATGGTCATGCAGTAATTGTTAAAATGTTTGAAAAATTAGCATATAGCACATACATAATAAAGGAATTGTAGAAAAATAAAAGAAAAAGCAATTGGAAAAGCATAGCAATCAAACTCAATATATCTGTAATCTGTATATGTACATGCACTATTTTATACATTCAGCTATCTCAAAAATTGACAGAGATTGTTGCAGAAATTTGTCATTTCAGCTGACATCTTGCAGCTCATAAAATTCATCCATTTAAGAGGGAAGACAACAAGAGAGCCATAGTTAAAAATAGAAAGCCTTTGAAATAATTGTCTTATCTCCATCCTCAGCAAAAGTAGTTGAGGGTTTTTTTGCTGACCACAAGTTGATAAAATTGTAGTAGATAAAATCCTGCACTGGTATTGTATCAGAATAGTTGATTTTGTCAGAAGTAGATGGATTAAAGCAACTAAGCACCTAGCTCACTGTAGGCACTGAAATTAAAACCTTGAAAAGAACACACTAATTTAAGTTCACCAAAAGGTTTAGATCAGCACTTGCTCATTTTGCTGAGCACAATAGCGAAAATTAACTTATTGTAGAAAAGTTATACACTGAAACTAGACAAAACCTATTTACCAGTTGGTCACCCAAGGTATATGATTTTTACAATTACTAGTAAAAAAACCCAAAAACTATTATTAGTAAAAGTCTCAGGCAGACTCCAAGACTGAGAACAAATCCTTCATGACATCACAATACCCCCAGGAATTGTCTAAGGTGGTATTAGCACATGGTTAATCCCCCCTTCCCAAAACCATGAGAAGACCAAAGCTGCCAGCCTTGGGATACAGGGGAACATTGGGAGGGTAAAGAAAACAGTAGGTACTAGAATGTCCTTTTTTTATAAACTATTCTCACTGCAGTACTAATGAGGGTTTTCTGTACACAGTTTGAAGGTTAGTGTGACTAAACCCAGAAGTCATTGCTGAGTCTTTATGTGTGCAACAGTTTTTTGACAAGGTTTCATGAGCTTGGCATACTGTAGGGTTGTACCCTTTACTGATATGATGCTAAATGAGTAACACAATAGCTAACACCACAGGATTAACCTCTTGCTTTTAGCTTCTAATTACAACTGAAGCTATCTTCCCAGATTTATGGCAGAGCTCCACACTGTGAAGTGCAGCAGCCTTTCAGGATGCTCCATGAACAGCCATGTGGCTGTATGGCAAAATAAATAAGAGCTACCTGCTCACCATTTTTATTGCAACAGCATTTTTACAGCAGTGGCTGAGGACACTACATCTTGCAGTAGTGCTGCTGTAATGCTCTAGGTCACTACTGCAGAACAGCAACATTTTTAAAAGCTTGATTGAAAAATTAGGTGTCAAATTTAATAAACCCTTTGGCTCTTTTTCTATTATTCTGTGCCATGGGTCCTCTCTCTGCTTTGAAGTAGCATATTTTTACATTTGGTGGTAGCAATAATTCAAACATACAAACCACCACATATCATTTAACATCATTTGCATTGACTGGCAGGTTCAAAGCTAACCTGAAGTAATGAATTTTTGCATATGTAATATATGTGATACAGGCAGATTAGGGCAAAAATCTTATTAGTAAAGTATAGGGAAAGCTGCATTTGGATGAAAAAATGTCGCATTTCTTCTGTGCTGGAAGATTCTAAAAATTTGATATGACTACACATTTTAAAGAAAACAATTCAAATATTCTTACTAATAATCAAAAGTAGTCATTAAGCTGACTAGACAGAGCATGTACAGAGTCTCAGAGAGCAATGTCTTTCTTTGGCTTACACAAGCCCTTCAGATTTGATTACATTCAACTGGAGTTGCACAGGAATCCTGTGCCATGATGGTGATGCTGGCTCCTATATAATGTTTATTTACCCAAGACTAAAACACCTTACTGGCAATGAGATGTCTCTGTATGTCAGAGAGAATAATCTGGGAGATGTTTCTGTATGACTTTATGATCAGAGAATAATTAATTATTTGGCAGCTGGAGAGTCACCAGGGCTATATGAAATTATATCAAAAAAATTTCTTTAAGGTTTGGAAGCAAACATGATAAAGCACTGAAAAACCCTCCAGAAGAAGTGACACTTCAGCCTAGCAGTGCTCTGAACCTTTCAGCAGAGCCATGTTTCAGGACTAAAACACTGCAGCAGCCCTAGTGAAAGGACAAATATCCCAAGAAACAAGTGGAAAATTGAAAGGCAAGAATACTCTCCAGGCAGAACATTAAAACAGTGGTGAGGGTAGAAACAGCTGCTTGGAAGAAAATCTGGTTGGAAAACACCTATTGGGAGGACAAATCACAAGTGAAAATGCTTCAGCCTCTTAAGAATCTCTAGAACTGTTTAGAAAATAAGGTGGAATAAGAGGAAAGTTTACAGTTCTTGCTAAATAATTGTTTGATAAAATTGAAAATATCAACTTTCTATATTTCAGATAGATATGACCTGCTCAAAGAGGGAATCATGCTCACCCCTTGGGGTTCCTGTCTTTATCTTCAGTGATCTCTTTCACAGTCCTCAGATTTTTTTAAGGAATCAAAGGAATTTAATCAGTTTCTCATAAAACTCAGAGACAAAGTATTTGTGTTTCCTGGCAAAACATTGAATAATACATTGAGCTTATAAAAATCTCTGCAGCATAAGAGCTGAGCAAGGTCAGAAGACATTTGACAGCAGAAGTGGCTCTGACCCTATTGCTTATAATGATGCAGTATTTCATATACAGCATTTTTACTCCTGTCACATGTTTCATCCACTGAGCCTTAATTTAAACTGGCCCATCCAACACCATTGCCTACAGTTTCACAGACTTGATTATAGATAAGGTGAATTTTTCCTACACTTTAAAAAACAAAATAATAAAGCTGCTATAATGGAGTGCAGGTGGAGCTCATCTGGGGTAATGAGGTTCTAAATGGATGTTTTGCAAACAAAACACTCATTGTGACCTGACAGCTCACCAATTCTCATGCTGTTCCTAAATGGTTTGTTTTGTTCTGTCTGAGCTCAAGTGAAAATGAAGATTTCTGCTGGTGGTGGTGGTGGTGGTACAAATTAGCCAGCTGCATTTCAAACAAGAAGATTCACTTGTTTCCCCTTTTTTGTGCTTGAGCTGCTTCCTGCCTACCCCCTTAGTCAGAGGAACAAGCAAATGGGTTTGGGACCTGAAATTTTAGAAGTTTTTTAAGAACAAAAATAACAATTCTGCCATGGTGGCTGCTCACAGGTCCTAAACACAGGATTCAGGGAACTGAAGTCAGAGTTCACCTCTTATTGACTGTTACTTAAATGCAGGGTTTGTATCCTTCTAGGTAAGAAATATGTTGTGAGGAGAGGAACACAGATATTGTGACAACTCCTGGGTATAGAAATTTTAGAAATTTATTAAAACACCCAGGACTCAGAGTGCTCTACACAGACACTCCAGAGGAGCTGCTTTTTCCAAATCCTGCTGACAACTTTTTGGGCTGGCAAATATATCATGGACTTCTGGCCTCTGGCATTACTTGGTCTAATGAGGCCTTTTTGAGCCATAAAATACTTATGGTTATAGAATAGATGCCCAAATATCTCTAGCCATTTGAATTCTGAGGCTGGGATTAGCTGGAGTGACTCATTGTATTTCCCTGAATGAAAAAAAAAAAAAGAGGAAAGAATGGGAAGATAGTAGACTCACTGGCAGGCTACAATGCAGAAGAGATTTCTTTGCCACTTGCCAGCTTTGCAGCCCTACAGCAAGAGAAATTGAGTAGTACATTGCAAAGTGCACCACCATTACCTGTGGCAAGTATCAGACATTATTTTATTTATTAGTGCTGTGGTTTAACCACTGCCAGGAGTGGGGGAAAGGGATTCTCTCCAGGGCACAGGGATTCCTCCTGGTGGAGGAAGCATGGCTGAGGGAGCCATCTGGCACTGTCTGTTTTCAGGCAGTTTTGCTATGTGAATCATTTCTTTTCCAGTCTGTTGTTAGTATTGTTGCTGTTAGCATTCCTTTTCTTGTCTCATCTCTGTTTCCAGCACCTTGTTCTGATCTCAGCCCACAATCTTCACTTTTTTTCTCTCCAGTTGTCCTCCCCAGCTGGCAGGTGAGGGGTTTGGAGGATCTTGGAGAAGGCACTGTACTGAGGAGCACCATTCTTATTCATGGACATCACGACATTCACATGAAGTCTGCAGCTACAGGATAAAGGGAAACAACAATGGCTTTTTGTGTCTTTTGCTGCCTTATGTTGAGAGACTTTCAATTATTTCTGATTTCTGGTGGGTTTCTGTTTAGAAGAGGGCTGTGGTAAAATACTTACACTTCCTAAATTCCTGCACAAAGAAATTTCAAGTGAAGCCTCTTTAGGGTGCAGGTGTAAGACAATGGAAAATAAATGTGTAGATTTAGAAATTAGGAAATACTGCTGTTGTTGTTTGAAAGTCTACTGTCTTAGCAAAGTTATGGTGGGAGAAAAACATGACTATGAATGTACATGCTGCAGTTTGGTCAGACAAAATGTAATTTTGATATAACTTTCAGGATTGATTCTTACTCTGGATACTGTTATTTTGAGCTGGTCAAATAAGGAACAGAAAAAACATCTGTGTGCAAGACAGCACAGAATTTCCATGGAAGATCCAGCCTCTCTAGAAGTCCAGGATTTAGCTGAGATTAATTCAGAGATCTTTAAATTGTCAGTTGCTCTCACTGTGTCAGACAGATAGCACATACAACATCTGGATAAAACTGCAGCTGCTGCTTTCTTTGTTCTGTTAAGCATGATATATTTTTGTAGAGCAACAGAACATGGCAGAGTACTGAAGGAGAGGATAAAATATGCTTGAGGATACTTGAGGTTATCATCTGCACACACTGCAGTAAAGGATCTAGTCCTAAAGGGCAATGTGAAGCCCTGTACTGGTAACCTAATTAACCATGAATGCTATTCAAGTGCAGCAATGCCAATTTATGTTTGCCTCCTTATATACTGATAGGCCTGGGAATGCTGGAAATAAATATCATCTTTAAGGCTGGATTGCAATATTTTCCATTTGCTCTGCAAACTGTTAAAATCCATTTGACCAAAAAAGGGTATAAGAGGACACATGCACAGGTTTTGTTGTTTGTTCATACATTGTAAAAGAACAATGTTCTCTTTCTTTTACTTCTCCCAAGAAGATTTAGAGAGTCACTGACATTAGTAAACAAATAAAAGAGAGCCATAAAGATTCTTCATAGTTTACTTGCCTAGAACTTATAAAAAAGAAAAAGAATTATCATTGAAATTTCCTTGCAAAATTATATTGGTTGTGATTTGTTTCTCTTAAAAATAAAAGTGACTGTGAGGAAATGATACTGTGTTCTTTTAAGTTATTTTTAAGGCTATTACCCTTTCCATTTGTGAGAACTTTGGTTCTCTCTCTCCATTTATTACAGTATTTATTGGGTCCTCATTTCTCTGTTGAGGTTTGCAAGAATTCTCAGACTTTTGTGTGAACTAATGGCTTTTTTTTTAATGAGAGCATTTCAAATGAAAAAGTTTTGCTTTTCTGTGGCAGCTAATTTCCTGAGTTTCTTTTTCTGAAGATTTAAGGCAACTGTGAGGATGGGGAAGGGTCTGGAGGGGAAGACTAACAGGGAGAGGCTGAGGGTACATGGTCTGTGTCAGAGAAGAGATTGAGGTCAGACCTCACTGGGCTCTTCAGCATCCTCATGAGGGGAAGAGGAGGGGGAGACACTGATCTCTCTGCCATGACCACACGACAGGACTGAAGGAACACCTGGAGCTCGTGTCAGGGGGGGATTTAGACTGGATATCAATGAAAGGTTCTTCCCAGAGAGGGTGGTGGGCACTGACCAGCTCCCCAGAACTGTGCACAGCCCAGGAGCTCCAGGAGCGTTTGGACAATGCCCTCAGGGATGTACAGAGTGGATTGCTGGGGTGTCTGTGCAAGGCCAGGAGTTTGACTGAATGATGCTTTTGCCCCCTTCCAACCCAGGCTATACTCTGATTCTGGGATGCTGTGGTTCTGTGGTTCTAGGGTTTTGTGATACTGCTACCACAAACTCCTGCTGCTACAGAGATAAACTACTTTTCCTACTTCTGTTAAAGTTCTGCCTCACACAGGGCCATCCCAGAGCACATGGCACAGGATTGTCTAGATGGTTCTGCAATATCCCCAGTGAGGAAGACTTCACCCTCTACCTGATCTTTTTCAATATTCAGTCACTGCACTGCAAAGTTCTTCCTCTTGTCCAGGTGAAACTGCCTGGGCATCCCTTCCTCTTTTTGTGCCACTGCTGGGCCCCATGGAGATGAGCCTGGTCCATCCTCTTGACAATGACACCAAAAACCCTCAACTCTCCCTCTTGCTTCCAGTGTGAGCACCTCAGACCCCTCTCTTGTGCTTCACAGACTTGTCAATTAATGGATTCTGCAGGGAAGGTGAGGCTGAGTGGAGCATCTCAGAGCTGAGTGGTTTGAGAGATGTGTGAATTCCTGCAAATTTATTTCTCAGGTCTCTCAGTATAATGGGCTATAACTCAGTGCAGGTATGGTATCAATGTCTGTTTCTCTTGGAGAAAGTGAGAATAAAATCCAGGAGACTAATGGAACATAAAATGTTAGTTTATATCCCTGACAGAGCTGTCTGTGCTGCTCTCCATGTCTGAAGTACATGCAGATATACATTACCCATCTGAGCTGCACTGTCTGGGGCAGGCATTTGCTGTTCCATGCAAGTAAGCCACGAGGAAATACGGCACTTTCAGTTATATTAATATATATTATAATTATCATTATATATTACAATTATATATTATAATATATAATATTAATATATTATTAATTAATAAGCTCTCCGTTTTTGCTTACCTACTTAAGCAAGACAGGAAACAGGAACAACAAACCCTTAGAGCCTCAACACATTTCCAGGACTGGTCTTTGCATATTTGTGCTTGGACTAAGTGCATTGCAGGGGGCTGATGAAAACAATAAAAACAACAAAAACAACAAAACTGTTCTGAGCTGAAATTTGGATTGAAAATTCTTCATTTAATTTGAAATTAAAATTTTGTCTTTTTCTCCTTTTTTTGGAGAAAAATATTATATTTCATAACAGTTTATATTTTCAAACTTTTACAGGCCTCTTTGCAGTTAAGAACTTTGAAACATTTTGCTTGAACTTTGTGACACAACTTTATGTAATTCCATAAAGATGTCCAGAATTGCTTGTCTTGCTTTTGTAGCTTTTTTTATAGCATGAGAATTGAGCAAAGGAGACGCATTATTTTGGAAATAACAACGAACCATACTTAGTTTTTTCCTCACAGTATGACTAAATCTGCTGATAATGCTCTCCAAATTTACACATCACCAAAAAAAAAAAAAAAATAATGAAGTCCATGCAGTTTTTCTCAGCAGCATCTCTTAATGAGACTGCTTTAAAATAGACAGAAGTGCCATCTGCTGCTGCTCACGAGAATCCCCCTCTCTCTCATGCCTGGGTAAAAGGGACTCATGATGGAGCACCAGCGTCTGTGTTTCTAGCTAAACAGTAAATCCAGTTTTTAGTTACTAAACCAGTTGAGTGCAGCCAACCCACTGGTTGGATCTGCCTTTGTCAGGAATTTAGCCACACACGTGGGGATTCCCCTCTGTTTCTATTAGCATCCAATTTGCTGACAATGTACATAATAACATAAATGGAAAGACTCTGCCATGCTCTCCTGCAGATAAATTGTTTTTATATAACATGTTTAGGTGAGGAAGGGAATTAACCCAACAAAGGTCCTTTATAGTCTTCTGTGAAGGCATCTAAGAATCAAAGGGAACAGTAAGTACAGAAAAAAACTCCACAGTACATACAGCAGATTTGATTCTACCACAGTACTTCCAGCAGCTCCAAAGGAAGAGGAACATAACTTTATGTTTTCTCTTGAGCAACTCACTGATTTTTGTAAAGATCTTACTTTGCCATTTTCCTAAATTTTCCATGATAAACTCAAAACACATTTCTAGGAAGGAAAATCAGTTATCAGACAAAACGAGGGGAAAACCCAACTAGCCAGCTAAAATAATTTCCATGAGATATGCACGGAATCAATCTTGCAGTGAGAGAATAACATTGAGTACCTAAGCCCAGCTGCTCAGCTCCTCTATTGCTGCTCATTTTGTTTTATTCGTGGCAACTCCTACACCTGCTGCCACCTCATCTGCTGTCTCACTGGAGCTTCTTCTCAGAGCACAGCCACAAAATCCCAGCCTTTACTGGCAGATAAAGTGTTTGCCTACACACCACACAGTAATCACCCAGCCTGTCTTCTGGTGCCTTTTCATTGTCAAAAGACACTGTTCAGATTATTGGATGAGCTCACAGAAAAATGTTGCATTGCCTTCTCCTCAGTTAAAATTTACTACTGAAATAAACTTTCCAATACCATAAACAGTGAAAAATTATGTCAGTTTTGCTTAGCCTTGGTCAGACCATAATGTTAAGAGTTTAGTATAAGAACAAGTGGAACACCTGTAAGAACTTGTTTTTCACTAGCAAATTAATTGATTTTGTAACTGAAAAGCAGGATATATGTTTTGTTGAACATATGAAAATTTCATATATCAACTACATATCACAAAAGGAAACAAAATTGCTGATAAATAACTAGATTGAATTAGATGATTTAAAGACAGCAGTATCAATCTAGGCCTAAGTTCAGAAGAGATTTTGAGAAGGCACTCACCTTGATGAAGATGCCACCTGCACCTGTTAACTCTTCCATCTTTCTGTTAACACTGTGGTCCTTGGTCACTCACATGCAAAGCAAAACTAAGGAAGGACTAGGAAATAGGATGGAGAGGGATGTAGCAACATTGGGAGCCAGGAAAGAGCAACACAATGAAACTGCTCTTGGAAAATGTCAAGGTAATACACCTGTGGAAGAATTATTTCAAAACTTCAGAGATTCACTGTTGATGTGGGAGATATGAGAGAAAACTAGAACTCATAAAAGGCAGCAAATGAAACCTGCATCAGTAAGGCAGAATGCCAGATGAAAGAAAAATTGCAAATAGGGTTCCTGTGCTGCATTTTTTAAAGTCATATCATGATATATATGCAGAAATAATGCCAGGTTGCACCACAGTTGCACAACCCACCTGTAACATCATATTTGACTTTATGGCTGTAAGAGGGTGCCAGAAAGAACAAGATATACCACACAAATAAGGTAAAGTTAATCAAGCTCTGCCAGACCAAGAACTCCAAACTCTCTTCATGCAGGTGAGTAACATTTTGAAAAGATGTTGTCATCCATTTTTGTGAAGTTAAAAAAGTCTTTAATAAAATCTCTACCTTTTCCTTATGTCTCTGTTTTCCAGTTTTTAGTAATCTGCATGGCTTCCTGAGTTAGACTGACTTTGGCTGGATATCTGGTGCCCACCAAGAGGCTTTATCATTCCCTCTTTCTCAATGTGACAGTGGAGAAAAACTATGATTAAAGTCTAGTGGGCGAGGCAAGGACAAAAATATCCCTCACACATCACCAGCATGGAAAGCGCTGGGGAATTAATTTATTACCAAACAAGGAGTATGATGATGAGAAATGCCAACAAACTTAAACCAAAATTCCCCTATCCTTGCTTCTTCCTGAGCTTTGCTTCACTCCCAACTTGTGTAGCTCCTAAACCTGAGCAGCACAGGGGACAGGAATAGGGGCTGTGGTCTGTGCATCCCGTGGTTTTTCTGCTGCTCCTTCCTCAGCACATACCCACCCTGCTCCAGTGTGGGGTCACACCCACGGGAGACAATCCTTCATTAATTTCTCCAGGCTGAGTTCCTCAAATGCTCTGCAGCTCTCCACAAACTGCCCCAGCATGTCCCACTGGGTCAGTCCTTCAGGAGAAGGCTGCTCCAGCCTTGGCCAGAAGACTTGTTCCACTCTGGCCTCCTCTCCAGATGACAGCTGGGAAGGTTCTGCCAAGGGTAGGTTGTGGATCAACAGCTTCTTCCACGCAGACATGGCCAGCAGAAGGCAAATCTCTGACTGTGTTGAGCATGGGGGATCTTCTGGCATTTTCTCACAGAAGCCACCCCTCAGAGCCTCTCTGTATCAAAGTCCTGCCACAAACACCCAGTGCACCTCTGCAGAATGTGACCTGGGTAACTCAGGGAGTGTGAATACAACATCTTGTGGCCAGAATACCCAAAACTCATCCTCTGAGACGTTTCTTGCCCAAACACTGATGGTTATGATCAAGAGCAAATTAAAAACAACAAGGTTTCCTTATGGTGATTACCAGCCAAATTAAGATCTATCCAGAGCATGATCAAGGGACTTTGGATGAAAGGAGTCATCTTGAAAAGGCATAAAATTAAGGATGGGAAATACATGGTGCAGGGATTGAGAAGAAGGTAACAGACAGCAGTAAGCCTGGAGTCACTTTTCCAACAACCCTCCCAGGCCAGTGTTTGTGCCTCACAATCCATCCCTGCCACACTGGGAAGGACACAGGGCCCCACCCTGGCTGTGCAGCCTTGGCTCTCCAAGGTGTTGGGGGCTCAGTGGGGTGTGAGGACAGCAGGAGGACACTCAGAGCTGGACCACGTTAGCATCTTATGAATTGTGCCCGTTACAAAATCAGTAAATTCACACCGTGCAATCAATAGCTTTGCAGCAGATCCTGTGCTTGAGACAGAACTGAATTAAGACACAGATTCTTATTTAGCAACATGAAAAGGTCCTGGCTTATTCTTCATTATAACTGAGCTGACTCCAAGTCTCTCTCCCATTTGGTGAGTTCTCCCATCCTTTGGAAGTGTTCCTTCAGTACCTCCAGCCCCTTCTTTCTCAGGATTGTCTCCTGACTAGCCAACTCATCCTTTCATGATGCTCACAAGAGAATGTGGCTTAATCATCAGTAGAGCAAAAAGGACACTTAAGGAAACTCAAAGTTAATCAGTATTAATACACAAACACAAATTGATCTTATTAAAACTGGAATAGAACATAAAATAGCTTAAAGAGAAAAACAGCTAAACTTGACTTTGTCCAAGCCCAGTAGCACTCAAACTTGGCAGAAATTAAATTTAACAAAATTAACCTAATAGAAATTAACCTTGATTAAATTAACAGAACGTAACTCAAATCTGACAATATTGGAGCTTAACTTTGCTTAATCATAGCAACACTTAATTTTCATTAAATGAAAACATAACAGAACTAAAAATTAATATTACCTAAGCTCATTTTGACTCTATCCTTACAAGAAAGTTACCCAAAATTTGAACAGTCTGTAATTGAAATAGCAGCAACATGGATTTACTGGAGAGGTTATAAAGGTGTGACAAGTATATTGTGATTTTATATAATTCAATTTTGAGAACAGCTTATGGCAGCTGCAAATATCACTGAAAATACTTATTCATTGTAAGGATTTTCCTGGTGCAAGTATAAGTTCACTAAGGCTTTTTAAAGTGCAGATCATTGAAACAAAAATGACAACAATGTAGATCTTGGCACAGCTCCTCGACATTGTCTGTACAGCAGAATTGAGTTTCACTAAATAGGTATACATAATTTAAATGTTGACACATATGTTTTCATGGCAAAAAGGATGCACAATGAAATCATCCTATTAAATTTGTGAGGTGAAAAAACAAGCAAACAGGCAAAATTAACACAATATTGTCTGTCCATGCTGTGGAATTCCACGTACCAATTATAGCTAAGTTTCAAATAACTGTGGTAGATAAAATTCAAGAACCTAGATAATTGCTCTTCAGTCTGGGCTCGAAGATTAATTGCTGTTCTACTAGCTTTAATTAAACCATTTTCAAAGAAAGGTCCCCAGAATTAAGGGGGCATAAACATTATCCACCTCTAAATATTTTTAGGTATATAAGTTTCTAAATCATAGCCTAGTAAAGAACCAGTGTCAATTTAGTGTAATTCCATTTGGCAAATTATGAATCAAGCAATTGCTACCTTCTAACCCTAATATACAATTTCTCTACCCCTTCATGCAATTTATCATTGGTAAAAGCCAGGTAAACATGTGGACTTTTCTATTTTTCATTGATTTCAGAGTTTCTTGGCATTCTATCACATTCAGCTCCTCTTGTCTCACCCCTTGTTTTCTTGTTAAGCAACAAGAATATGTTCCCACAACAAACCTTGTCCCAGTGTCCAATACCTGGAATCATCCCAATTTGGCCCATTCCAAGGTTGAAACGTTTTATTTCCAGATGCTTATGTCAAACTTACATCCTCCTACTAGTACCACATCTGCTTTGTTTAACCATTTCCTTTTTTTCCTTTTTGCTTTGTAGCAATTAAGTACAATTTTCTATTGATATGAAGCAATAATTTTGCTAACATAGTTACAATTTAGTTAACAATAATCACATTTATCTCAATATATGGGTGTACTTTTTTTCTTCAGAAGTGGGTAAATAGAGACCAGTTAATTGCTTCAGTTGTTTTTTATGAAAATAGACTTTTTTTAAAATTAAGCACGTAAGTGAAGCATAAGAAATGGTGTTAGAAGATTTTTGAGGTTTATTTCTAATTAGAGCCTCTGAGAATAATATTTTATTTATTACTGCGTTGAATTAATATTTCATATTGTGCTGCAGGTGTCCAATTCAGTGATTTATTCTGGTTTAACCATTGAAAAAATATGAAAAGGAAATCCCTCCTTCTCACAGACACACCACAGCATTTTTTTTCCAAAAATCCTTTTCCTGCAGAACAAGAAATTATATGCACTGATTTTCATAATTAATTAGGATGAAAATAATCCAAATATATAAAAAAAAAAAGTCAACATTTTTAGACATTTTTCTGTTCAGAATCTTTGAGAGACACAAAGTTTCTCTCCAACCTGGGAATCTAAAGATGAAAAGGATAAATGAGGCAGGCAATTTTTAAGGATAATTTAAAATTCAGAAGAGATTATCAACTTCATGAAAGTCAATTTCAAGAGATTTTATGCTGTAAATAATATATTTTTGGCTGTGTTTTGCCTTAAATTGAGTGCCTTGGGCTGGAGAAATGCTTATCTCTGAGGTGTTTTTCAGAGACCCTGTATCCTTGCATGGCACAAGTAGGATTAATGCAGCTGCTCTTTTCCTTTTTTTTTCTTTGCACATGGTTTTGGTGTCTCTTTCCCACTCTTGCTTTTGCACATAGCTCTCACTTCCTCTTTGCTCCTCCTTCTTTCCTCCTCACCATACCCAGATCAGGCAACAGCAGGTTGCACTCCTAGGAAAATATTTCTTATTTAAACCAATGAAAAACATACACAATCCAATCCCAATTGGCTTTTTTTACACTAATGAGTCATAGAATCATGGAGTCCCAGACACTTTTGGGTGGGATGCAAATAATTTCCTGAAAAGATACAAAACAGGTTCTTTTTTTTTTCCAGCCATGAAACAAATATTAATATTGGCTGTGGGGAAGCTTTTCTTTTTTTAATGAAGTTCACACTGTTTGCTGATAAATACTGTGTCACTACCTAAAATTTCACCATTGGTCTTGCACCTTTTCCCTTGCAGATATCAAAAGACTTGATTTAAATCTAAAATCTGCCTTTAAACATTGAAGAATAACTTGCTTTTCCATCTTTGTGCTTCTGAAGCAGACTGAACAGGAATTGAAAACCTAGAAAAGCTCCATGCACATGTACCCATTTGGACCTGAGTGCATTGTTTGATATAGATTTCCCCTTGTGCTCTATGTTTGTTTTGTACAGACTCACATAGGCAATATCACCCTCATTTCCTATTTAAATGAACTAGTGAAATGCATTTTGAAATGGAAGAATATATATGGATATCCCACCACAAGTTCCTAAAAACAAGAAATCTGAGCACCAGATTTTGTGAAAATTTCCTTTTTCACTGAAAAAAAAACAACCACTAACCAAAAAATTGCCTCATTTCACTGTCACATTACAGCAGGATTGTGCAATTTTCATAAAATCACATTTTCTGGTTTATTTTATTGCAATACATATTTTTTAAAATTCTTTGTGTCCTGGTTCTGGCCAGGACAGGGTTAATTTCTGCAGTGGCTGGAGGGGCATGGCCAGGACCCAGACATTCTATACTCACTCACAGCACTGCTGGAGGTGAACAGAGGGAGAAGGGGTTCCTTCTGGGCTAGAAAACCTGGCTTCAGGAATTGAAATTATGCTTTTGCAATTGCTGTGTAAGTCAGGATATATGGATTGATAAATCTGCATATTTCTAACCAGTGACTTATTCTATGAATCTCAGTTAGATCCTCAGCAGGAAAAACCCAAAACAGTTTCTGATCAGATCATCTTGAATTTCATGTCTCATAAAAACATGAATTGTTGCCTTTTTCTTATCATGTGTTTTTCCCCCCAATGACTTTTAGTGATTGTTAAAAACCCTCAGCAAATGCATTCATTTCAAGAGTTTAAAATCAAGGAAAATATTCAGCATTAAAATAGAACATTTCTGATGAAATTCATATTACTGACTCTTAAAGATTGGAAGTCTTCTATGATATGATAGGAATCTTAAGTCAGGAGGAACATGCAAGAGTTTTCACTGATCTGTGTAAATGCACCCTATTAACAGGCTGCAAAATCTTCTGTCCCTGTTGTTCACACTTCTTTCCCTCTATGTGCTTTGCACCATAAATCAACTTGTTGCTCTACAGTTTTAGACCAGACTGGTATAAAATGGTTCTGCACATGCCTGCCCAGTTTCCCTCAGTTAAGATTTGCAGTACAAATATTAAGGCTGGCGTGAGGGCATGCTGAATGAGAGTTTATGTGTGTGAAAACACCAGTTCCTTCTAGCAAGGACAAGATACACATGGGCAGCAGATGTTGGTGGCACCTAATTAGCAGGTTATCAGGATTAGAGCATGCTGTTAGACATTTTCAAGGCACGTAGACAGGGAAAGCATTAGACATCTTAAATTAGACTCGACTAAAACTGTATTGCTTTGGAAAGTTCTTGCCAGCACAACAGCACTTTTAGGTAAAAAATATTTATTTTATTATGCAGGGTAATTTCAAAATATAATACAGCGTTGGATTATTTACTTAATTTGGAGATTACATGAAGTCAGATGAGGACAGGACATGAGTAGATTCTTTTATACAGGTATGCAATTCCTATATTTTTGTGTAATCTCTGTCTGATCCCTTTATGCACAACAATATTCTTGCACTTTGCATCTTGCATTTTAGATAGTTTCAGCAGGGACTCAGCCTGGCATGCATCCAGGGCCAGTTTATGTGTAGGTGGGAGTGTGGGGGCTTGTAAATGGGTGTTTCCCCAGACTGGACAAATTTAACTCCCCTGCTTCAATTATGGCTCTCAGTAGAACTTAACTGATTGTCACTGAGCTATTTTTTTGTATAACAGGAGAATAATTGTAAGGTCACCCAGAGGTACCCTGGAGGTTGTGGATGCTTGGCTTGGAGCAGCCTGGTCTAGTGGAAGGAGTTCTGCCCGTGGCAGAGGGTGGACCTGGATGACCTTTAAGGTCCCTTCCAACCCAAACCATCCTGTGACTCTGATTCCTGATAAAGCAACAGTGCTCTTCATAGAAGAAATGTAATCACAGCAGTTCTGTGTGTGACTGTCACAGACAAACCCTGAGTGAGCAAAACCATTCTGGTCACAAAGACCCAATATATTATAAATAACAGTCAGTCTCTTCTGAGTATATTTCCTTTTGTTCAGGCACCTCCATGTAACCTCCTAGCATGACAAAAAGCATCAAATACTGAGATGTTTTCATTAAAATTAAAAACTAAGCGAGTGGACAGATAGAGAAAACAAGATTCTATTTCCTTTTCCTTTAAATATTTCCCTTGGTTGCCTAGACCAGCTTAAATCAACTATGACTCTCCTTGTCATCCTCAGGAGCTTTCCAAGTCTGTTGTCTGTTGTCCCCTTGTGACATAATTTTCATCAGCTGCAGCCAGAGGTGGGTCACTGTTCTCCTGCATATGGGCCCCTCCAGAAAATCAAGATGCTCTTAAACTCTCAGTGCTTTCTCTAAACCTTAACGACTATAATAAGCAAATCAAGTAAGATGATGTTTTCTCACACTAAATTGCACTTTATAAAAGCAGAATCATAAAATCACAGGCAAATTTAGTCTGGTCAAATCCCCTGCTGGAAGCAAGTCTGATTGTGGCATTAGCTCGTGTTGCTCACATCCTTGTTCTGTTGAATAATCAATATCTAAAAACATGGGGATTCCATGGTGATTTCTAATATTTCTTGACATTTTATATTTTTGAAAAAAAAAAAAAAAAAGCTTTGGAAGAAATGTTTGCAGGTTATCTTCCTAGGTCTCTGCAGGGGGGTTGATGTTTTATCTGGATATGGTGTATTGAAGAGACATTTCAAAAAATGAAGAGTAAATGAAAAGGGATCTTCATGAATCTTTTCTTTGAGTGTTTTTCTTGATCAGTCTTATGTTTTTGGAGAGGAGCAGCTCCCTCACTCCCATGAAAGGAAGTTCCTTTCCTAATCTGTTCTAGGTAGGATTGCTCTTGATGCCTAAAGCTGTCAGTGACTTAGAGAACAGAGTGACAGGAATAATTAGTGCCTGCAGGATGAAGCTGCCTAAGTGGGAAAAATCAAGTAAAAGGAGAGCTGCATGAGAGCTCATTTCTTTCTTCAGAAGTGGAAATTGGTGAGGAAGGAAGACTGGGCAGCACTGCACGTTTGGAATTGAACTGCTCAGCCCACAGAGACTTCAAAATAATAAAAGGAGGACTAGTTCAGTCTGCAGTATTTAAGAGGATTGACTGGATTATTTTGTTCAAAATTATTTCACCACCGAATGGATTCGACTTTTCTTTTTTGCTCATTGTCATACCTGCAGACAAAAAAGTCAGTGTGCTTGCAATTTTTCCACATCATGAAGCATTACTGCACCATTGTTTCCTTCTTGTCTAATAATCTTTGCAATTAAAATGGGAAATAATTTTTAAGGCCTTGACTAGTGTTGTTGGAATGGTTCCATATAAGTGTGTATGTGGAGTGTGTGACTGAAGAATCCCACAGGTCTCTGTCAGGCACCATTTATTTGATTTGAAGGAGATAACATCTAATTTCTTTAAATTGCTCTGAAAATCTAGTTTCCTGACTCCCTTTTTTCTTGGTTAAGGAGAATTCCATCTTCCACTGATTCATGGGAAGCATGTAAGAGAAGTGTTTAACTACACAGAGTGAAATCTTTCAACAACACATCAAACAAAGTGATCTTTGAACACAGTTCAATTTGTCATTTTGCAAGAAAATTTCAGCTTTTTCTTATTTCTTTCAATTCCCCATTAATGAGCTATATTATGCAATATTTACATGGATTAAAGCTTTATATATTAAGATTAGGCAGTAGTTACTCATTTTTCCACCACTTAGTAGATATCAGTGCTCTTTCCCAGGCAAAACTAAATTTACAAACAGAAGAATGTGATCCTGCTCCATCAAAGGCATTGGGAGATTTTCAATTGCCTCTAGTGGGATTTGGATCAAAACTGAAGGAATAATTACAGCATTGGTATATCTTTGTGAACAAACCTAATTTTATTTTTTAAAAGCCTGTTTAGTGGATAAAGTGGAGTATATTTATTATATTTTGAATATTAGCAATGCTTTTATTGCCAAGTCTCACAATCTTAACCAAAAAGTTAATTTAAATTAGCTAGAGATTTGAAAATGTGCTAAGTAACTGTTTTCATTTCTAAATTCTGCTTTTCCTCAGAAAGCCCCATCAGTGTTTGGAGGCACTAGAAACCCATATAAAGTGCATTGTACTGAGCTGTGCCATGAAAGTATCATGTTGTCAGGGATATGCACATAATTGCAGATAATTGTGCAGCAAATTCATTTATTTTCACTTGAATGCAAGCATGTGAACATATGTCACTTTTCCAAAAACTTCATTAGTTTACATTGCACTGATAAAACCTGATAGAACTCTTACCTCTGCATTGATCAATAGTGCTACATCATTTTGAAACCTAACAATTAAGGGTGCTGCTGTGAGAGCTCATAAGAGTATTGAGTTAGAATGTTTACAATTAATTTTTTTTCCAGTAATAATCTTGGTCCATTTGAGACATTGTTTAATAGTCCATAGCTCCTTCTTTAATAGGAAACAATAATTGATTTCTACTTGTACTTGAGTACTGTAGGCTATAAATTTTAACACATTTAATACCCAGTTAATGATGCACCTTTAGGAGTAGTAATGGAAGCAAACTGCATCTTCATTTTTTGCATATGAAACCTCGAAGATTTACAGAGTGTTCACTCAAATCATGTAGAGTACAAAGGAACTCATCATTTTTCTGCAGGGGGAAAAACCCCCAAAGGAAAACAAACCCAAGGATGCAGTTTAACCCACCACAGCACATTGAGACTTTGCTAACACACACACACACACACCATCAAGTGCTTTGTAACACAGCCAGCCACAAATGTGGGAATTACACATTCCTGCAAGAGATCAAATTGCACAAGTGGGATTCAGGAAGTCATCTGCAAGGAATAAAACCAGCAAGGCACAGAGTGTGTTGACTGGCCCAGAACATCAACTCTGTTGCTTTTGCAGAGCAAGGCAGGAAGATGAGCTGTTATCACTCATTTAAGCATGTAACTGTGGAATTATATAGAAATTTCACTATTAGTTTGCTTGGAACATCTTGATTTTTTTCTTGCATATTTCACTGACCTACAGCAGGAATTCAGGGGGATGTGTAAGAAGCTGATACTCCAGATGATTGAAATTAATGGAGAACTGAGCTTCTAATACAATGATTCTGTATCTTTCTGCTGATTGACTATTGACACATAAACTTAAAAGTTCTTTTATTCTCTTTCTTAGGGGTCCAAGTGACAGACTTGAATACTACAGAACTCAAGCTTCACTCTTTCTTAACTGAAAGAATATTTACCACAACATAATATTGTAATTCTGCTTGCTTTGTGGCAGGCAGAGAGAAGGTTAAAAATATTGCATGTGTAGTGTTAATTTCCCTGGCAGACAGCCACTTGCACAAGTTTTCTGATCTAAATACCTGACAGAATACACTATTTCCTGAAATTTATATCTGATTTTTATTTTATTAATATCTCTCTCAGGAGCAAGGGGGAAGGAGGGCAAAGAAGACAGGGAGAGAGGAAGAAAAGAAAGAACAAATATTCCTAACTGTTTGCAATTTAGTAATTATGTATAGTTGAACATCTATGGTCATAGAAATTACTGGTTGCATGTGAATCTGCAGGCTTTTTAATAAGATTTGAGGAAGCACCAGGACAGCAGGCAGAAAGGAAAAGATCCACATTCCCTGCTAATACTCCAGATCAATAGGATATCAAAATACAACAGTCAGTCCAGTGCTCTGGTTAGGGCTGGGTGATGGAACACACAGAAGACACTGTTTATTTTATTTTTTCCTTAGCTTTATATATGTTTCAGATTTGGAAAGCAACCATTTTTAATGTGAATTGACAGTCTGGTCCAATGTAAATAGAATGAATGGCAGGCATTTTAGGGGAATGGAACAGGATGCAGTGGAGAAGGCAGCGATAGCTAATAGATTTGGGATAAAAACAGCAACAAGTGCCTGGAGAATTCTCAAGAGTTCAACTTTACACCCTAACAATTCATATATATCTGAAGCAGATAATTTATTGAAGTGTAGCAAGCCCATGGCATTAGAGCCATATAAATAAATTTTTACAAAAATAATATCCATTGTTATGCAGGATATTTGGAACTGGTATTCTGTTCAGGTTTTGATAAGATAGTGCTCAAACCCCCAGGAAACTCCTGGGAAATTAAATATTTTAGTGGATTTGTCATTATATTCAATTTATGATTGAGTTTTCTACTTTTGTTTTTGATATGTTATAGCACTGAATTATTAAATAGATGAAAAATTATGTGCTAAGCTAGGGTGGCGGACTTATTGATTAGATCTCTTTACTACTTGAAAATTTTTTTGCAGCATCTTTGCTCTTCTTTTGTATTGCATAAGGACCAAAAAATATTAACTGCATTTTATATACAAGTCCTACTTTGGGACAAGGATGCAGTGTAATGATTTTTTGAGATCTCTCTCTAGTTTGTTTCATATCTCTTTTTCTTTCAGCCGAGTTTGGTTGCATCAGTTTTTCTGGATGTCCACAAGCCAGACTTTTCACTGTTTTTTTTTTTTATTTTTAGTTGAATTTAAACTGTGCTCTTTAACAATGTTTAACATATTGGTGCTGACAGTGGCAGTTTAAAGAACCTGCAGCACATCTCCAGCCACAAGATGCTTTTGCTGACAACACCTTGGAATATGGTATAGTTGCCAGAATTTTTTAAGAATCACCCATTTATGTAACTCAGGAAGTAAATAGCTGTAATCTTCAGCATCTGCTGTTTGTTTCACAGTTGCATTTTAATTTTCTTCAGAAGTTTACAAGGGAGAAATACATTATCTTTACACTGGGAGTTAATGACTAATTAATAGGTTTTGTGTCACACATGATGATTGCAATCCCTGAACTCTAGAAGTTTGTTGCTTGTGAAAAATATGCATAAAAAACATAGCAAACATTTGTGGAGGTTCACTATCAAAACACATAATTTCCTCTCCTTTTGAGTATGATTTACCTTCAATTTTCTTAACTAAACTGGAAAGCTAAAGCCATCCAAACAATAAGATGAGAGCTGGTTTGGCTTTATTTTATTTCAAATTTGCTACCATTCAATTAATATCATTGTTTATTTCAACTCTAAAGTGTAAAAAATAAAGTCATTATGGGATCTCAGATGATTAAAGTTAAAATTAAGCAACAACAGCCAGAAATGTTTGGATAATGAAGGATTATGAAACATAATGAATGGACTGCGTGTTCTTTGATGCAAAATCAACTTTATTAGACTTAATCTTCAGACATTTTTTTTAAGATGTTCTGACATAAGGAGCAAATGATGGTAATTAAAAGGGAAGGAGAGAATAGGAAAGGTAAAAAATTATAGATATTGAAAAAAATCATTCTATTGTCTTGCTCTTTCTCTCTGAAATAACATATAAATACTCTGCTAAGAACACTGGACTTGAGAACAAAGGCATCATTGCCCTTTCTCAGTCACCAAGGAAAAGATCTGAAACACTTGATTCCCTGGGCTCAGCGACCTCTCCTCTATGGACAACACTGAACTGCTTCTGAATTATTGCATCAAATGTCTTTCTTCCAATCCAGAACAAACAAACATGTTGCTCTGATGCAGAGTGGGCAGAATAATTTATTGGCTTTCACAGTGCATTTTTTATTTCTTGGCTGGCCATAAAACTGCAGTGGAAAACCTGCAACATGGTAGTTGCAGACAGACAGATTTGAAAGAGCCCTTTGTACACTTTTCAGTCTTACTAAGAGAGAAGATAAAGTTCAGGTGTCTTAGCAGTTTAGCTTCATAAAGCTTAGTTTGTTTATTCAGTCCCCAAAAAAAAACTCAAAAAAGGAAAGGAAATTGAATTTTGTAGAGACCATTCTTGCCAACCATGGTTATGATGGCTTTTCCCTGCTCTTAGAGTGAAATAGGAAAATCTAGAAATAACATGTTTTGAAGTGTGGGTAGACCTCACAGTATTTACCATCTCTTGTTTCCAGCATCTTCCCTGAAAAGGGAAGGGGAGGAGGGGGACAATATAGAATCACTCCTGTCATTTTGTAGGCCAAATTTCCTTTAATTTTTTTTCAGGCCAAGGGCCTGAGCAACCTGCTTAATCAAAGATGTTGAACTGAACGATCTCCAAAAAAAGATTTCTTCCATTCTCAAATATTCCATGATTTCTAAGATAAGAATGGACAAAGTTACAGATTGGGTGAGAGGAAGAAAGGAACCAAAACATGGTGTTAACAAAAGCAGCTATACACCATTGCATCCTTTGAAAATATAATAAATTAAAACAGAAGGGAACACAAACAGGCTAAAAAATCAGTTGTTTTTATGCAGACTTAGCACTTAAGCCTCTGGACATTTTTTAGTTTGTTAGAACATGTTTGTTAATAGCTAATAGTGGTCCAAGCAAAAGTAATGCTCTTATAATACTTGCCTCTAAGTTCTCCTATTTACTTGGCACTCATTATTCTTTCTGTGAATAAATAGATTTACTACTCTAATTGCATATTCCATGTGGGTGCTGTAAATAATGTCCTCCATATGGAAACAGGAAATAGCTTTCCTGGAAGCTGTCCATGTTTGATTTGGTCTCTAGTTAGAGCTAACATTAATTCTTAAAGTACAGACTGAGTGCAGATTTGTCCAAAGGATATATTGCAGATAGTTAGGCTGATATCATAATACCAATGGCTATGTCACAGAAACACCAAAAGTCTAAGGAAAGGAAACTTAATAACCTGACCAACCTGTGAGGGTAGAGTTTCCACCAACTTCTCCAACACTTGGATGCCTGGGAAAGACATCACCTAATGAAAAAAGGTTCTGATTCTTGTTGTGATTTAACTATTTGTGGCTGAAAACATCTAAAATGGAACAATAGCCCTTGGTGCTCCTTTCTCTGACAGAGGATTTTTTCCTTTTGGAGTGTGATCACAAAATGACACAGAGATAAAGTATTAGCAGTACCATTTCTAATGCTTGGGGGTTTTTTAATGTCGTACAGAAAAGTGATTTTCCAAAAACCACATGGCCCAGCTAAAGGAGTATGAGTTTTGTACGTTGAGTAGATGGTTCTTTTCTGCTTTTCACAGACTGAGTTTATAAATTGTTATTTCTTCCAAAAGAACTAAGGTCTAAATATTTCTTCTCTTCTTTTTCATAGACCAGTATATGGCAGTGCTGCTCATTTCTTATTAATAGTGTTTAGATGAGATTTTAACAAACTTTGTTTTTATATGAACTGTAGAATTCTTATTCTACCCTCATCTCCAACTTTCATGTCCCATGTTGCTAACTTATAGAATACATTATATAACTACATGAAAATGAACCTGCAAGAGCTAAAATTTCTAATTCTTTTCTATTGCAACTGACACACTGAAGGCTGAATAGTACATTTTTAAAGTTATAAATTTGGAATTGCTTTCTCTATCCATTTTCCATTTAAGATGCTTTTTTTCTTTGTCCAAAACAGGGAACAAAAAAGTGAATCAGGCAGTATATTAAATGGCTGGAGACTGGATATCATCTACTATGCAGTGCTGAAGAGTTATAGCCAGAATTTGGCATGAGGCTTACCTCTAATTCCCGTATACAATATTTTGTTAACATATATATATATACTACTCTCAGCATAATTCATTTTGAATTAGGAAAGTGAAAGAAATTTATCCAAACCTAAATGGGGAAGAGTAGCAAGTCAGAAGGGAATCATCTGGATAGCTGACAAACTGGGGCAAGTAATGACTGTGGCATGGTCACTAATGCAGGCTGAAATAAGGTGCTTGTCCTCTCTTTATGGGAGAGGGACAATTAATGATAAGATCTGGTGCCAGGACAGTCTGTGCATCTGTTCAGTGGTTCAAATGCAGAAAAAAACCTGATTACAGAACTACATATTCTTAAAAGGAGAAAAGGCCCTGAGGCAACTCAGTGAGTCCTCAAAATAAGCCTGGCAACAGATGGCACTGCACCTCCAGTTTAAACCAGAGGGTGTACTTCTGGTGGAAAATGGTTCTGGTGGGTTTCTAGTCCAGCTCAGTCTGTCATGTCCCCACTGAAATCCTTTAGAAAAGCACCCAAGAGCTAAAACAGTTTCTGTCTAATACTCATACCTACATGTTTTTCAGTGGTCTGTCTGTGTCCAGGGTCTGCTCTTGACCTCAGGTTGCTTTTTTTTGCTACCCAAAGTTAAACCTGGAATAGCAACAATAGGAAAAGAGAATGCTAAGGATAATTGGGTGATGTGACTTGAGCTATAACCAAGACCTCAGGAAAGAGTGGAGATTTGGGTTTGCTATTCCCAAAGCAAATCTCTAGAGGTTCAAGTGGAGTCAGACATCCACCTCAGGGTACAGACTACAAGAATTTGTGGAGTCAGAACTCACAGATTATCCTGTTGCATTAAAGCCTATATAAACTTTCTGCTAGACCAGGTTATTCCAAGTCCCATCTGAACCTGGCCTTGAACATTTCTGGGGAAGGAGTAGCCACAGCTTCTCTGGGAAGAATTGGTTCTCAGACCAAATTTCTGGGTGGCCCTAGCTATTAGGAAAAAAAAAAAATGTACAAGACCATCAATATACCATTATTTTCCTAATCACAAAACTTCATTTTGGCTGCTTTTGATTGCTATCATTATAAATTATTCAGACTTTGAAAGCATCAATTAATTGTGAATAACTAGAAATTTTAAAATGGTTATTTTTAAACTTTGGATTTTTGCAAGCTCTCATCTTCTCCATGAGCTTCAGAGTTTGGCTTTCCAAAAAAGAAGTTGAAAAATATTTGAAACATTAGGGCTTTCCAAGAATTCTCAGTCATATTTTGACATGCTGTAAATTAAAATTCATCCATGACTTACTGGAATTAAACAATGTTGTAGCTAATTTAGGCATGTAGTCTCTTATTTCCTATGATTTATAAAGAGGTCAGACTAGTCTGTTTGCACTGCATATTTAATGTCTTGACATTTTTGTTGTACTTTTGTTTCTGGTACTGGATTATCATTATCAATTTGAAGAATTAAAGTCATCAAAGACGTATTCCTCCATTTTTGTGTTTTGCTTATTCTTTGCCTTATTTGCCTTTTCTATGCTGCAGAGAACATATCTACAGCTCAAAAATGGACATATTTAAGCTACTTTTCCCTTTAAAAATATAACAACATTTGTATATTAAATGACAGGCTTTGAGAGGTCCCTGACTGTTGCATTTCTGTGACATGGAGTACAGACAATGTGCAGAAGGCTGGCAGTAGGCAAAGCACAATTTCCAGCCAAAATGCCAAAAAATCATTACCTACCAAACATAAAAGAGATTTTTAAAAGTGTATTTTAAAACTTATCTATTATTTTTTGTTGTCCCTGTGCATATAAGTTTATGGTGGCAGTCCCAGGCTCACCTTGACAAGCCCTGCCTTTACTCTCAATACAAGTTTTTCAACATCTTCTTTATCCCTTTTGTTGTCTGCAACTCACAGTGTAGGACTGTGGTGAACTGTTTCTTATCCTTCTATCCAGATCCTGGGCTTATTCTCTTTCTGCTCTTGGATCTGGCAAGAAAATGGAAGACAGTATCCTTCTCTAGATGATGTAGAATCCACATGTTGGCCATCCAATGCAGGTACTGTTTCTTTACTATGGATTGAAATGGTTTTCTGTGGATTATTGAAGATGTTGCTGCTCCTATACACAGCCACTAGTCACATATAAAATGGACAAGTGGGCTGCTGACTTTCAGAAACAGAGATTTCTGTTTCAAAGAGGGCTGCAGCTACATGGGAATGTGCAAGATAGGTTTGTGTTAGCCAGCACCATTTGCTAAGGAATTGGCAGGATGGGCAAAGCAATCAAAACAAGAAAACATTACTGATGGGTCAGCACTCCAATAGCTCTACAACCTCTTAATTATTGTTCATTTTACCATCCATGGCCACTGCAGCCAATAATATCTCTGACCTTCAGCAAAGGTCCTCATTGTTGGTGCATATGAGGTGCCTCACAGTATATCTCCTTGTTGTCTGCTCTACAATTTGGGTGAGGAAATAGTCTTTGATGATCTCCAGGAATCTTCTGGATTTCTTATGCCCTGCTGTGCAGTCTCTCCAGTGGATATCAGGGTGGTTGAAAAGCCCCATGAGGACCAGATCTGCTCCTATCCATCTACAGAAGTCCTCATCCACTTGTACTTTCCAGTCAGGCAACCTAGAGCAGAACTTTTCCTAACCCCTAAACTCTGCCTTGTCTCCTCATCCATCCTCTGGCACACCTTCATGCACCCCAGATGTTTTCTCACACAAGGGCAAGCCCCATTCCCCTCTTTGCATCCCCTCACTCCTACAGAGCCTGCGCCTCTCCCTTGCAGTGCTCTGATCATGGTATTCATTCAGCCTTGTCTCCATGATCCCCAAACTTGACCCCCACAACTGCACAGGTTGAGGAAATAGGGAGAGTAGCTTACCTGGATTTGTTTCTGCACACTCATCTGGCCTCCAATCAGAAATACAAAACAATTCTGTCATTTTTCAATTTCATACCATTGTATTTTAACACAAATCACCTCAGTACAGTCATTGAGGCATATAACACATCTTTGATTTAAAATCTTTGGTTTAATCACTCTGCTGTCTCCTTTTTAGTACTTTTTTTCTATTATTAGTGGGTCACTCCAGCTCAGGATATTCTGTGATTCTATGGTTCCTTTCCCTATGTTACTGAATTGTTACACTTGCAAAAGCATATTTCATGAATATTTAGTTTTCTGCACTTGAATTGAGGGGAAAATCTATTGAATACTCTTACATTTGTGTGCCTGCTATTGATCTAAGATACCATAGCTTTAGAACAAATAGCTGAAAAAACCCACATTAATCTCTTCTGGGATAAAGAAACCCATCAGCTTCCCAATGCAGTGAAGCAGTGACAAATTTGGGTTGTTTGGCTCATCTTCTCTGTTTACCATACAGTTTAAGATATTGAACTATGTAATTAATGATTTGCTAAAATATAATCTCCTTGGATTACCTTTCATTGTCAGTGCAGCAGAAAACATGTTCATTTCTCTTAAGGCCTTACTAAGAGAACTATCTATACTTTAAAGAGAGTTAAATTCATAGCTTCCTAAAAAGAATTTTATTTTCCCAATTACCTTTTATCTTTCTGCAGTTTTCCATTAGAAGGTAAAATAACATCATCTATCTCTGTTAGGCACCACAGTCCAGAAAAGTATTGCTGAACCTTGGATGTCATTAGGATTAAATATTCTTTCTCTTCTTGTTTGGGGAAAACTGATACTTACTTTTGAAAAGATAGATACAGGCTGGGTGTCACTTGGATTAATTAGACCCTGACCTCTTATCATTCCTGTCTTATAAAGGAATCTGAATTAAAATTTTAAACAAGGATTACCAAAGTCAATCCAATGCCTATTTTCAGAGAGAGAAAGCTGAGATGATAGTTAATAACTTAACAATGCAGAAATCAAATGATAAAACAAGTCTTCCCTACTAGTTTTAGTACAAACTCAAGCCAGGCAGGGATTTTGGGATAAAAGTGATTTGTCCTGTTTTCTCTTCTGCTACCAGCCTAGGTGCACTAGGTGCACCAACCCAGAGGCATCTTTACAAATCATTTGGCTCACCAAAGAGGTTTAAAAAGGTTCTTTCAGGATGTAGAATTCCATAGCAACAAGTTGCTTTCAGTAGATTCTGGCTTCATGACAAGCTGAATTTTATGTCTGTATGTATGCTGTATGACTGTCTAGATTACACAATGTAATTTATATATGTGTGTGTGTATGTGTGCAAAGAATTTGCAGAAAAACTTAAAATACACATCTGGCCTTTTCCTCACTGTGATGCAACAATAGCTTTGAAGCTCCAAAACGTCAGGAGATGTTGTTATAATAATTGACAGAATTTTACATCCCTCTAACATAATGCCACAGTAGTTTAGTTAGTCAGAGCAGGGTGCTGGCAACACCAAGGTTGTGGAGTCAATCCCCACATTCACTTAAGAGTCTCACTTGAAGATCCTTGTGGGTCCCTCTCAGCTCAGAATATTCTGTGGTCCTTCAGAGGTCCCAAATTCTCATCTCTGTCCAAAAGAGAAGTCCCTTTCCCCCAGCTCATTCCAGTAATTTGTGTCCTGTCTATCCACAGGGTGCAGTTATTTAACAGAAGTGATGCTCTCTTGAGAGCCAGTGCAGCAGGCTTCCTTAAATTATGTGTGCCAGGATTTTATCATGGCTGGTTTCCAGACTTTTGTTAGTTCCCTTGGGAAATTCTTCAGCAGTTAAAATCTCTCTATTAGGAAACCTCTCTTTGATAACTTCACTCTGAATAAACTCAATGAGAGAAAGAGAAGTGTCTAAGCCATGAAGTTTTCAGTTCAGAATATGAAGATTAGAGTTCCCAGCTTTTTTACAAAGTTTCCCTAAAGTCTGTGTACATGGCACAGGTTTTGTGCTCTTCTGGATGTAGGTAGCCTTGAAAGTGTGAGCCTGAACAGAGATTTCTTTTTTGGCTGGGGAAAGGAAACCTATATTCTTTTAAAAACAGACCTTTGTGTGATTAAATTTTTTTCTTTTTTTGTCTGGTGTATAAAAATACATCCACACATTTTTGCTTATGTTCTCAATGAAGGTTTATACATCTTATACAAAATTAGGGAAACAATGCACTAAGAGCTTAGAGCAGCCCTACACAGACTGTATGTCAACTGGTACTAATTAATTAGTACTGCTCTCTCAGGTCATTTAGTTCAAGCTCTGTCTAGCATATTTCTCAGTATTTACAAATGCAATATGCTTTCCCATAACTATTGACATTCTCAGTCAGCAAGTCAAAACAGTTCTCCAGTTGCACTCAATTTTGCACTTTTCAAGGCTGCAGTGGTTTTTAGAAATATTTATTAAAAACGAAAATATACAGTTAATGTAAAATTTACAGCAAGCAATTATTTAGTTGTTTTCAAAACCCAAGCTGTCTCTGTTAATCTTGCAGAAAGTAAACAACTTGAGATATATATTTATTTATCATGCTACTATATTTGGTATATATATATATATATAATATATATATATATATAAATTTTAAATGCATATATATAAAAAGATTCTTTGAGCTCGCTTTTCAAATTGCCTCTAGTTCATTTTTTCCCACAAAAAAGTGCAAAGTACACAGCTTACAGATTTTTGTACTTTTAAAGCAACAAGAATTCAGAGTCAGAATTTCTAAGTGAAATAAAACTGAACTTCTTCTAAGACTCATTACCAAGCAACATTAACTCATTATTTAGTTATTAACTTACTTCTTTAAAAGTATTTCTGTGATAGCAAAAAATATTTAATGATTGTGTATCTGTTATTGGAACATTTATGCCAAATCCTAATAATACATGGAGTTTATACTGGATAGAAAAGCCACTGAGTTAAATAGCAGCAGCATATGACTAAATATTTTGCTGGCAAAGAGATGTATTATTAAATATCTGGTCCAGCATGCAAGTTTTGTTGCATCTTGTTATGAAATTCCTACATGTTAAATCAGTGCTGCTTCATTTTCCAATGTAGGAATGAGCAAGCAGACACAGGAAGCTTAGTCAACTTTAATCAATTTTTAAAAACCATTTAGCATATCTAGTAAAGCATATTGCATAGAGAAGTAATAGCAGGCAAAATGCAAACAAGGAATATATGAGGAAACATCAATTAGAGGTTGTCTTGGCCACAGAATTTTTGAAATTGCCATGTAATGGGTTTTTTAATAGTTGGGGTGGTTTCCATTAAAACCATGCCTTGACTTTCTGTAGCTCAGAGGGGTGTTTGTTGTTCTGTCCTCAAAATGTGTCATGAAGATGTAAATTGTCAGAAAGGGCAGGAAAAGCAGGCATTGAAAGAGATTCTCTTTCCATCTCTAGTCATTTTCAACAAATCCCTGCATATTTCCATAGATAAATTTCTGGGAATTGTATGTGTGATTACTTTTGCCCTTAAATTCTCCCACTGCTGCTCTGTTACCATTTCTGTGCATCCTGCAAGCAGCAGCTTTGGGTTTTTGCAGAGGCACAGTGCTTGAAAATAGGACAGGAAAATTGCAGAACAGATTGCACAGAGTCTGTGCTCTCTCCATCCTTGGAGGTTTCTGAGCCCTATCTGGACAAAACCTTAAGCAACAGCATCTGAACTGCAGCAGAGACCTTCTGTGCCCCCTTCCAACACCAGTGATTGTGTGATTATCTGAAAACAGGGGAAAGAGGTGATGGAGAGAAGGGTGGTCTGATGAAAAGGGATGATCACCACATCTGCCAGGAGCAGAGGTGTTTTGGTTGGTTTGTGTCATGATGCCTCTCAGCTGGCATGTTTTTCCCTCATATGTAAGAGTGATATACCAGAATGACTGAAATTAAATCACATAAGAGATAGGAATGTAAAAACAGATGGCAGGGAATGATTCCTGGATGGAATTAATGCAAAAAGCTGATAAAAAATACTTCTGGCTTGAGATCTGATATTTCAGAAACATTTATAATGAATCAATATAAATATCTGGAATTTGATGCCCAAAGGGACCTTTGGGAGACATTTGTCAAAGCTTGGCAATGAGCAGAGGTAGAAGATGAGTAATTGATGTTGCAGTTGAGCACCACTGACTTTGAGACAAGGAAAGTGCCTCAAAAGTGCAGGCTACTCATCAGGAAAGATAAAAATTTAGGAGAAATATACAGAAAGCACTTTCTTCCCCCTGCACATTTCCTTAGCTCATTTTATGCCTTTTTAGATGAAAGAATAACAGTAATCCAGTTTGTAGAAAGTGACTGTTAACCACTTTAAGCAGCTCACTGTCTACCAACTCTGAAAAAATAATTCATGTAGTGTTAAGCTCACAGAGCCTGTTGCATTGTGATATTTGAAGACAGAGGTAGCTTGTCTCAGGAAAGTCTGATTGTAAGTCTGTGTCAGCTCTTGAGGAAGGTGGAACCAGCTGCCCAAGTAGCTTATGGAGACAATGGAGAGTTTTATTGTGTAGTAGGGTGAATTATTAGCATTCCAGCTCGACTGATTTTACTGATACTCTTTTAGGGCTGTGGTTGTAGCTCTTCTAGTATTGTGTCTTATTGAACGACAAAATATATTCACAAGTCCCCAGGCAAGGTGAGACAAACCTTTCAGGGACCTGAGGAGAGAGATTTAACATCAAATGATTGGCATGACCTTCGAATGCCTAAGCTGTGAATGTGTTGACTCCCCCTGGGTGATGAACCTGTACAGATCTTCCAGGATGAAAAACAACCTATCATTTCTGGAAGCATTTATGTATTCCAGGTGAACATTTGCAGGATGTTTTTACAGGGGAAGAGGGCAAAAACAAACAGGAATCAGGTTTAATGTGTGAAATGTTGATTTTTATGTTCTGCATTTGTGAAATTGTCTTTAATTTGAAATAGTTTGGTAGCTGTCCTGCAGACGAGATCTGCCATTAAGAAATCTTATTAGCACTTTATTTTCTTTGCAAAAGTATGCTGAACTTTGAAGAATGAATAACTCTTTCCAGTTCCCATCTATAGCCCAACTATTTTTATATAATATGAAAAACAGATTTTAAGACACTTCCAGTAGTTTTCTCCTTATGTTTAGAGTGGAAAAGACAAAGTTTTAATTAAATAAGAAATTTGGCAGGCAATTCTTTAGTCGTTAATCTGGTCTGGCGCCTTCTGCTATTTGTATAAAAAATGGATTTGTACAATTTTGAAATTCATTCCTAATAAATGACCAATACTTATGTAGGCTTAATAGACTCAAGACTCTAGTGCATGGAAAACAGTCAAAGGGCTTTTGAATTAATTGTATTCTTCACTGCATTACAATAAGGTCCAGTGTGGTAACAGATGAGCATCCTAACCCTGGGATTTTTATGGTTATTCATCCGGACTTTTTCCACAGCCCACTATAAATCACATCAGTTCTCTCACAGAATACTGCAATGTGGGGAACTAAATACCTTATAATCTCAGACGTTCAGTGTCCTTAAGGTAATGCTTTATGAAAGCCAAATGAAGCCAATGAAGCTTAATAGTTAACCACAGGACTCTGAAGGAAGAAAAATATCTTCCAAGAATTTTTTAGGATGCTTTGTGAATACAAAGTCATAGCCATACTGCAGCCTACCACCTGAGTTTTGCAAGCATTTCTGCAGAGCATGGATCTCAGCATGAACTCATTTGCTAATTTTTTTTAATTTTAATACATACCAGTGCTTATGGCAGTTTAACAGACTGATGGAGGAGAATGTGCTTATTAGTCTTCTGAACTATGTGCTTGACATGTAAACTGCTTCTGTTACCTAAAATAACTCTAATTAATCCCATTCAGCATTTCCCTACTACACAGCATTTGATGCTGCAGTTTATCCTAAGCAGACTGAGCTTTACAGAGCAGGTTTCTTGTTTTGCCATGGTCGTAGAGGCTCTCCTCAAAATCAGCTCAAAATTTTAGTGTAGCAACAATTATTCTCATAAAAACACAAGAAACAAGGAATGAGGAACCTGAATTTCTGATGGATATAAATCTAATTTTAAATTGCTCTTCTTTACATTAAGGTTTACAACATGTTCTATTCTTCTACTCTTTACAACAAGTTCTATTCTTCTATGCTGCAGGATTATAGAAATAATGGAATAAAGGAGATAACAGAGTTGGTGGAGTGGTTGGACTTGATGGTCTTAAAGGTCTTTTTCAACTTACAAAATTTTAATATTTATTGACTACATCCTCTCTAAGTAAGCAGGTAAGTATTTCTGGACATCTTAGGAGCATGGATCCTTGCTATGCATTCAGCACAGCAGAGTCATGATTTTTTTCCAGTAGTTAAGGCAGCAGATATTTTCAATACAGGAAATGCACAGGGATCACACAGTGGGGTATGTAAGGCTGTTCCTCTATCTATGGCTCCTTTCAGAATGCCAAGGCCTTTCTAGAAAATTGAAGTGACTAAAGTTTTCCTTTGTGTTAAAGAAAATTGAATAAAACTGGGTGATAGATGAAGGGTGTATATAAACCACACTGGAGTTTTCACTCAGAAACTGAGTTCTAATCCATGAAGTAAATACAGATGATAGCATTGCCAGACATGGTTCTGCTGACTGCTGTAATTTACATTTTTATCCTTATCAAACTCTTGCAGGGAAAAAAAAATGCATTCAACACCTATGGAGATGCTTTTAATATATGTAACTTTTTTTTTTTTCTGAGTGTTGTAAATCTGTTTCTGCTGTTTTACTATTTTTTTTCTTCCAAAGGAAAAAATGGCATGTTAGAAGAAACACTGAATGAGTAATTCACTTCATCTAAAGTCTGAGGTTTGGCTTGATGGAGCATCTCAAAAAAAGCAAAAACCCAAAGGACAAACTCCTTCAAACCCTCTAGTTAATGTTTGCTCCCAGGTCTAATTGATCATTAACCTTTCAAATTACTTTACATTATGATTTTCAACTGCCTGGGAAAGGAAATTCTTTAGGGAACTACATATCCATTATGCTGTAAATGCCTTTAAGAAAGAACCTCTGGTATGTTTGTTCTAGCATGGGGTTTTCTGGTCCATGGGAGATTCCCTCCAGCTTTTGGCCACAGAGCTGTGTGTTTGCTAAGGGCCAGGTAGAAAGGAATGATAACAGGAGCAAAATCTGGCTTTATTGACATATTTTATTTTATGCATAATAAAAAATGAAACATATTTTGTAGACTGCATATTTAGCTTTTATTTTGTGATTTATGTTGTGTTCTGTCAAGTAGGGTGACTGGATCAGGTGAAAGAGCAACAGAGCACGAAAAATTACAGCAAATGTGGTGGAGTGGTAGAGTCACCATCCCTGGAAGTGCTTAAGAAATGACTGAATGTGGTGCTTAGTTCTGTGGTTTAGTGGACAAGGTGTTCAGTCACAGGTTGGACTCAATGGTCTTGGAACTATTTTCCAACCTTAATGATCACGAAATTCTGTGAGAAGAAATGGTATTATATTGCCTTGATGCCTGGAAAGGCTGGGCCTGGAGCAGAGACTAGACAGAGCAAAGAGGAATAAAACAGGCATTTATTGAAAGGATCCACGTTGGGCAGGGCAAGAGCCTGGCTGGGGCTACACCAAATCAAACCCAAGATGGATCCTGGTCATTAATTTTTACACTTTTATAAGTTTTGGTTCATTTATATAGTGGGGTCAGTTGTCCAATTACAGCTCCAGGTCACAAAGTCTCAGCCCCCTGGCTTGCCCCCTTCCCTTCAACATTTTTTATGGTTTTTGGGTAATGGGTGTCCTTGATTCTCAAGCTGGGAAGGGATTGTTTTGTCTGTGAAGAGAATTTACTAACACCTATCATGAAGTTTGAGTTACTCACCAAGCAGCAGAGAATCGTGAAAAATAAAAAAGCTAAAACCCAAGGCATCACCATCAAGTGTCATCCAGGCCCTAGGGACAATGGAAAAGAGTTCCCAAGGCTCAGCAAGGAGTGACAATCCTTCATCAGCACTTCATCAAGTCACCTTTCATTGCTTCTTCAGTAAAAACGTGATTTCAGACAAAATTTAATGGGTTTATATCTGATCAGGTTTTAATATATTTAAAATATTTTCCTCTGAGCCTTCTATTCTCCAGAGTAAACAGTCCCAGGACACTTAACCACTCCTTGTGAGAGGGATGCTCCAGCCCCTCTGGACATCTTTTTTCCTCTAAATAAGGTAACTAATTTTCAAGTTTACTATAAAATTTGCCTACTGATGGCCAAATTTTTAATATAAACTAGGTAATTTTTGTTCTTTTTCTTCTTTCTATGCTAAACTTGACTTCATTTGAGGGCCTAGGAACTTTTTGTTTTCCTTTAATTGATGCTATAGAGGAGCAAATATTATTCCATCTTTCTTATCACAGCAGGTCCAATCAAGAAATCTCCACTCAAATCTATTGTTTTATTCCTGAAATTTTAGGCATCAGAAGTCATAAGCATAACAAGGAGCTCTCATAATTTCCTTTCCCCCATTCCTCTTAAACACACAGCTAATCTGGAAGTATAAAGACATCTTTGTTTTCCTTCCAGAGAGCTTTATTCCAGATGGATCCTCTACTAGTCTGATCACATAAAAAACCCCACAATTTTACCCCAAGCACTATCAGGCAATGCTTTCTATAACACTGAAGCACTGAATAACTTTAATAATTTGAAGAAAATGCTGCAAAAACTCTCATTGGTCTCATTGGCTTGCTGGAGAGACTTTTAAATTCATCCAGTTGCTTTTGGATGTGTGAATATGTGGAACTAGAATATGCCAGCTCCATGAAGATGTCTTTGTTGGTTGAACAGCCATTCAGAAATGGTAAATCTATTTTTTAATGTTTAATTGTTTGAAAGGAAACATTCCCACATTGAACAACATTCAGCTACAAATAGATATAAATACTTGGAAAAATCTTGATAAATAAAATTTTAGAAATTAGAAATTTCTTTTAAATTTCTTTTTCATTTTTTTAAATAGTATTTTTAGAAAATAGAATTTTTTTTCAGAATCAGAAGAAACTGAATTAACTTTTTTCTAAAAGAGGAAAGACTTGAAATATTTTTTCTAGACCTTGCTATTTTAAGTTCTCTACTCTAAATTAAGCTTTTGTTTACAGACCATTGTATTATCCCAGAGACACTATTATTGAAGCTATGCCTGTAATGTCCTAATGTAGGAGTTAAAATATTTTATTTTCATTTCCTTAGTAAAGCTCTTCCACAATATCAGTAAACTCAATAGATCCTGCATTCTGATTTAAAAGTCTTATTTGTTCTTTTCAGAGTGTCTTTGCAGATTGGAACTTGTATTGAATAGGTTTGAAATTTTGACACTGATGGGTAAAATGTGTCAAGCAATTAATGAGCTTGGACTGTTGACATGACATGCCATAATGGAAAAAATACTGAAATGGCAAATCATATTTTGAGTGAAGATTTATATTCTCAAATGAAGCTCTTTTAACTGCCATCTTTGCAAAATTTAAAAAGCCAGTAGAAAAGCAAAACAAATGTAAAAATATTGATTTCCCATAAAACAGAAAGTGATTTTCAACCTGTCGTATCTGATATATCAATCAGTAGGATGGCACTAAATGGTGATGTGTCTGTCAGTGGCTTCTGGGATAATTATTGTTATTATTTATGAATTTGTGCAGCTGGTCTGTACCCTGTCCCCTGGCCCTGCACCATGGTCCTGCATGGAGGCAGGTTTGCTGCTCACAGCAGAGAGAAGCCAGCCTGTTTTCTCCTGCATTTTCTGTGTGAAGCAACAAACCTCATGGCCAAATAAAGACAATATAGGCAATGCTGGGGGGATGGAGCACAGATATCTCAGGAGTTTTTAGGAAACTCTGCCCATTTTGGCATCAAATTGCCAGACAGTAAGTTTAATTAGCTGTTAGAAAGAAATTCTTCCCTGTAAGGGTGAGGCCCCTGCACAGGTTGCTGCCCCATCCCTGGACAGATCAAGCCAGGTCAGATGGGGCTTGGAGCACCCTGGCCAGTGGGAAACGCTCCTGCTTGGACACAGAGTGTTGGAATGAGATTCAAGATCCATGCCAACCCAAACCATTCTGGGATTCCATGATTCTGTGCTCCACAAAGTGGATGTCAAAGGCCAGAAGTGCAGAGCCTGTGGGTGCTGAGGCTGTCCTGATGCATGTGCATTGGTATCAGGTGGCCAGCAAGACCCTGGAGCATGGCCAGTGATCTTTTTTCTGAAATAAAAATAAATAAGTGGAAATGAATGTGAGTCTGGTGCCAAAGCTGTGCAGCTGGTCCTGGTGTGAGTGCCTAAAGGTTTGGACCTGCAGTGGAAGCCTAAGATGAATACAGCAGGTAGGTGAGACAAGGCAGTGCTGATCCCTGTGGTGATCACAGTGAAGTGTCTTGTCATTGCTGCCTTGAATAACCTCAGAAAGGTTTGCTGTATTTTCTAGTTTGTTTGTTATGTTTGTGTGTGCTCTGTTCTGGCTGCACTGTAATAATAAAAAAAAGTGTTGTTATCAGCTTGGCAATCCCAGAATGAAACGTCTTGAAATTTCAGGCTAGTTGAAAATGTTTATGGCAATTCTGACAATGAGCACTTTAGTGATTTACAGATGCAGCAAAGAAAACAAAATAAAAGCAAATGGCCATCTTTCATTGTTTAAACCTGATTTAACTTTCATAACTAGAATAAGCTGTTAAAAATTTTTAAACTACTCTGTTGATTTTTGACCCAAATCTATACCAAAAAGTTGATTGAAGTGTCATGCTGAATGTAGAGTTTTGCATTCCATAAAGAGCATAAATTTAGGTAGGGAATAATCTGTCATGGGGCTCTTTTCAATATTAAGATAAAATTCAATATTTTACTCTTTATGGTGCACAGACCATAAAGAGTTTCTTACTCAGTCATAGGCTAGATGTATTTTGACTCAGTCTTGAGTTTATAGACTCTTTTGCCTTTCCTTCATTCTGTGGATTCTGGTATCAAATTGAAATAGAGCTGATCCAGTCAAGTGACAACACTGTTAACACAACCCGCCTTTCTTTTACCTAAAATAACACAAATACATGACATGAGAGCCCATGTTGCTGTGTTTGAGTATCTCCTTCACCCTCAAACAAGCAGATGAAATGTGTTTGTGACCAAACACTGGAGTATCACAGAGCAAAGGTTACAAGTGAGCTGCCTGTTAAGAAATGCTGATCTTTTTTTTTCTTTGCTTGTCTGTTTCTACCACCAAGTCTTTCACTGAGTGAATTATTCAAACTCCAGATGATGCTTTGTCATTGTCTGTAGTTGCAATTATCTGCTTTTATTGTGTTCTTCTGAAGTAAAACCAAAGAAGGGGGAGGAATTGCCTCAAAACCATTGTCAATTTGCTTTTATGGTAGCTGCATTCTTACAAAATTTCCTGAACTCCTAAAATTTTATATTTGACCTCATTGGGGTAGAATTATTGACTGACTGGGAGGGAAGTTCATCTTGTTCCATTAGACCAGGTTGCTCCAAGCTCTGTCCAACCTGGCCTTGGACACTTCCAGGAATGCTGATTACATCTGGTTTTCTGGGGAACTTCCAGATGTTTCTAGGTGATGGAGAGCACTCAAGGATTAAGAAACCCAGTTTAATGAGACACCTAACCAATTTTTTTTCCCTGCCAGCTTCTTATTTTAACCAGGTAGGTATGTCTATGAATGAAAGCAATTAAATTACACGCTTGCTTAAGTAGCTCACTGAACCCAGTTGTAATGAATAGGAAGAGTGAGGTTGTGCTGCTTTTATTTCACAGAGCAGGAGGCTGTTGTTACTCTGCTTATCTGCATTTTTATGCCTTATTTTGTGACCTGCATCTCCTGTTCTGAAATCTTCATCAGTAATTCTTGAAATAAACAATTCTGGGCAGACAGTGATCATTTTGTCACACTCATTAAAGTCTTTACGTATCACTTCTCTGTTTTGAAAGACACATTTTAATCCATTTGCTTGTCATTTTGTGGACAGTCTAAAAATAAAGCACAGAATCCTAAAAACACATTTCTCGTGGCACAGTTCACGTAGCAATAATTTTAACAAAAGAATGCCTTTCTACAGACCACAAACAAATTTTAAATGATTCATAAATAACATCAAGATATAATTTAGATATAAAATATCACCACTGCATGGATCCTGAAGCATCCCACGGGTCTCTTCCTCTGGTCTCCTCAGTGGTGAGGGTACCAGCCTTGTCAAAGTGATGGTTGCAGTCTGGATCTGGTGGGAGCAGCCCAGGAAACAGTCAAGGTTCAGGTGGGAGGGCTCAGGCATCTCCCCTAGGACAGGGTTTTACCCTGGGTAATAGAATCATGGGACACTGGTGACACCTTCTAAGACCTCACAGCTGCCTCTGCACCAGTGGAGATAATTATGGCCCATGAGCAGGGATGGATCTTTCATGCTGTTTGTGCATCACCCTCCCCCAGAGGTGAGTTCTCACAGCTGAGCCACTCATGTAAGGATGTTGGCATGAGAGGAGGCACAGGATATATCCCAGCTGGCAGGATTTGCCCTTACCCTGCTCAACACCCGGCTGTAGCCCTCGGGGATGGGCGTGCAGCTCTGTACACCCGGGTGGCCAAGTGGTCCATTATCTGTCCTTAACCATTAGCAGCCCAGTCCCTCATGCATTCCATGAGTCTCCACACCCACAGCACTGCTCAGGGGGATGGGATGGGGGTGGAGCAGGCTGGGGACACCCTGGCCCTGTCAGCATCTTCACAGGAGCTCGGTGGCACTTTCCAGCTGAGAGAGCAGATGTCCTGCTGATGACTGGAGCAGAATCACTCTCCTCAGATGAACCTGGCTCATTATAAGCTAATTGCAATATTAAAGCACACCTCCACCCCAATGTATATCCACCTCCAAGGTCCCACCACCCCTCACTGGGCATTTGCTGTAGATTTTTTGACTGTGTCTTTAACTGAGAGAGTTTTACACCAATCAGTAACAAAGTGGTGACTAGGGTCACTTGAGCTCCACCCAAACACAGAGAAACCAAATTAAAAACACAAGGAGAGAATGGGGAAAATTTAAGACTCCATGGTAACCTGGGGTCAGCTGTCTTTTCCCCTATAGGGATGCCTACTGAGTGAGAACCACACTGTTTGCTCTGAGTATTTTGTTGGGGATTAGAGCTTGTCTGTGAATTGCTTTGAATCCATTTTGCAGTCAGACACTATCACCAGCAATCCTCGAGCCTTACCATGTCACAATGTGATATTAATAAGGACTGCTACTCTGTAAACTGTCGGGTGTGAGTCCTTCCTGGGCACTGGCACTCACTGGCAGCAGGGAACTCACTCAAATAAAGAGGGAGAGCTGCTGAGGGCTCTCCCTTGTGCTGCTGGCAGAGCTGAGGAAATCTCACCTTTTCACTTGACAGCACATACATGGTGCCACATCCAGAAAATTGTCCAGAAAGATATGTTTTTGATCACATCAATATTTAACAATGATTAGTCTATTAGACTGATGACACAAAGGAATTGATTGGCACTGCCAGCACCCATCATTAAACTGGCATACAGTTAATGATATATATGATATACATACATAAATATATATATATAAAAATAATAATAATAATAAAACTGTTTTTCTACAGTGCATTCAAAAAATTTTCCAAGTAATAATACATTTTTATGATTACTGTTAATTAAATATTAGCAATGCTTTAGCATTTTATACACTGGTTTAAATATGCACATTCAATTCTATTTTTATCAGTTCTCCCAATGGTTGTAGTGGCTTTTATTTCCCATGATTTAATTTCAGCTTCTGTGTCCTCTCTTAATATTTCTATGGCATAGTGCCATCTTGGGGATGCTGTGAGCATCTGAAAGGATGTGAAACAGACTGAAAGAAAATCAAAATATTTTTGCTGCACTATGTTGTTGGTGGATGATAAGACACTAAAAATAAATGTGACTGAAATCTAGGACACTCTAAAGTATCAAGAGTATCATAGCTAATGCCATGTCTATAGAAACTACCACAAATTCTTGAATGCAGCCTGTTAGCTGGTATTTCAAACTTGTGAGTTCTAGTGCTTGTGACAATAGAGATTCTCAGCTTTTCCTTTAAAAGTACATTTCTCCTCTCATTAAAGAGAAATGCTGATGTAATCCTAAAAGATTTGGAAGCCAGAAGAGAAATTGTATTCTGCTAAGGACAATGACACTATTTTGAGGAATCTTTTTCCAATTTCCAGTAATTGATAGATTTATAAAGAGATGGTTTCTTCTTGGGGTGTAAAGGAGGAGCAAAAACACAGCAACATTGTTTTAGTCATATTCTTGCCATTTTTAGCTTGACCTTTATTAGTAGTTGACAGAAGAGCAGAACATAATTTGAGCTTTCATTTCTGCCTCTGCTTCCTTGATTCCCCAAAGCAAAACCAGACAGATCTGCTGACAGTGTGCAGTGCATGCACAGGCCACTATTGTCCTCAAAATATTTCAGGGTCTTATGTCCTGTGGTGCAACCACACCAAGGGACCACTGCCAGCTTTGGAGAATATGCTTGTTCTCTCCCCAGGTGCAACTATTGCTTTTTCTTAGCAGCTCAGCAACGTGGACTGACTTGTGCCAGAAGGTCCAAGTTCACCACCTCACCCCCTCCTTCTCTGTTTGCAAAGAAGGGCCCAGCAAGGCATCTTCCCTCACCTGCTGTGTCACAAAAATCTCTTTCACACGCTCCAGGAACCTCCTGGATTGTTTCCTCTGCACTGTGCTCTGTTTCCAGCAGACATCTGAAAAGTTGAAACCCCCCATGGGAACAAGGGCCAGGGATAGTGAGACTTCTTACAGCAACCTCACAGAGGTTTTGCCTGTCCCTTCACCCAGATTTGGTGGTCTTTTACAAAACTCCACCAGGATCTCTGCCTTGCTGGCTTTCCCCCTGGTTCTCACCCATAAACTCAACCCTCTCCTCACCATCATCAAGCTCCAGACCACCAAAACCCTCCCTCACACACAGGGGTGCATGGCTGCCTGTCCTCCCTCACATGTCTCTTCTGGAGAGCTTGCAGCCATCCTTTGTACCATTCCAGTTGTGCCAATCATCCCACCATGGCTTGGTGACAACAACTGCATCACAGCTTCCCTGCTGAAGGAAAGCATCTACTAGAAATACACATGCTCCAGGGAAAATGTATGAGAAAACTGACTGTGCTTTCACTGCTCTTTTATTATCAATGACTTGAGGGAGAGTTGTAACAAAACCATGTGCTAAAATGGCAAAGACAGTGAGCATCCTTAGAAAGAGGAGAGGATACCTCACTGCACGACCTGTAAAATGTGAACAAAAAGAGACTCAATCTGTTAAAAGATTTATGTTGGTTCATTAGCCACACAACATTAATGGTGAGGATGCACAGATATTCTTACAAATGGAACAATGAGAATTAACTATTTAGCTGTATAGAAATATATAGATGTTGTTTGGGGGAAATGCAAGAGGTGGATGTGAAAGAGGAAACAGAGCAACACCCAGGGTTTGGGACAAGAAGAAAGCAACAGCTCAAAAACTACCCCTGAATCATGTCATAGTTATCTATCTAGTAGTCATCTGCTTAATTTGAAACTATGACAGACAATTTTCTTCTTAAAATTATGAAAGCTGTTGTATTTATAGATAAGGTTTTTAAAATCCCTTGGATATCAGAAAGGATGTGACTATTAAAGCTGTCATTGAAACTGTCACATATCTGTATCCAAAATGCAATGATAACTTAGGAAATTCCACAAGAATTATTATTCTGAATAAGTTAGGGATCTGAACAACTTGCTTTATGATAGGTGCTTTAGAATGATATTGTCTTACAAAAGAACATTAATTAACCTCTCTCATTGTATGGAAGAAAATATTTTTGTCTTTTTTTAACTTATAATGCTATTTCAACTATGATGTCTCTATTTTCACAGTTCAGTAGATTATTCTTCCATATTGACAAATATTTAATCCTAATAAGCTGGAGTTTGTTCTCCTAAACAAACGAAAAAATATTAAAATTAAGCAAGGCTTTTGCAGCTACCATTATTTAAAAAATTCTTGGACCATCTCATCAGGTGTTATTGAGAATTAGTGTATGGCATTTCCCACACACAGCCTGGGGTGGTACACACTGCCCAGCTCAAGCACTCTGCTTGGAACACTGAGCAGTTGTAGTAAAGTTTCAGTGCATATCAAACTGTGATTAACAGCACAAACCAGTTTCACAAAGAGTGCTGAAGTCATAAAGTGGAAAATGGAAACTGCCAGAGCAATTTCATAACTTACATTCTGAGCAGCACATTTGTGTACATACTCTCACTGCCTTTTGTTACAATATTTTCCAAACTGATATAAGCAACAGATCAAGGAACTCATATTGAGCTCTGTGAACACTGATGCAGTGTAGAGTGTATTTCTTAATAAAACAATAAAACAATTTTCCTAATTGCTACAGAGAAAGTAGGACACTTATAAGATATAAGAACAACATGACAATGTTAATTTGGATGATTTCCCCTTCTTTGTCATTACTAGTTGTAATCCCTGATGCCAAATGTCTTTATGATGTAATGGTGTTTAAAAGACTTCACAGTTACCCTGAATGTGCTTTCCATTTTCTCCTCTTGTTCTTCTGCAGCAATGAAATGGGAACAAGGAAATGCACATTTTCTGAATGGCATTATTTGCAGGGACCAAAAAATATATTCTGTGCAGTATTGTGACTAAAAACACAGGCCAGTTTCAAACTTCAGAAGAACACTTTACTAAATTCACATTAAGTATGCATTTCACAAACTGTGAGTACTTACCCTTTATTAGTCATTATCACATCACCATTATCAAGCTTATCCAAACTTACCTTCAAGTGTAAGGGAGTTGGCACTGTGAACCCTTAATGCTGTGGTCCTCGACCTGGTCTTGATCACCAAGATCAAATAGATTAGGAGAGATTTCTTGGTCGAGGGGACTTGGAATCCAAGCAGGCATCTTCTTATCTCCTGTCATAGTTTGGCACTGGCCAAATGCCAGGCACCATGAGTTACTCACTCTCCCCCTGCCACAGCTGGGCAGAGAAGAAGAAAAAATTTAACAAAGGCTTCATGAGTTAAGGACTGGGAGAAAACACTCCAAGGACAGGCTGCTCCAGCTTGGAAGCAGGAACCCTCTCTCCACTGGGTCTCCCACTGGATCACAACATCCTCTGGGCATCTACCTGCTCCAGCACCTCCCCAGGGGCTGTGGAGGGATCTCTGCATCCCTGTGGGTGGATCTCTGCATCCCTGTGGGTGGATCTCTGCATCCCTGTGCATCCCCATGGGCTGTGGGTGGATCTCTGCATCCCTGTGGGTGGATCTCTGCATCCCTGTGGATCCCCAGTGGCTGAGGGTGGATCTCTGCATCCCTGTGGATCCCCAGGGGCTGTGGGTGGATCTCTGCATCCCTGTGGCTCCCCAGGGGCTGTGGGTGGATCTCTGCATCCCTGTGGCTCCCCAGGGGCTGTGGGTGGATCTCTGCATCCCTGTGGATCCCCAGGGGCTGTGGGTGGATCTCTGCATCCCTGTGGATCCCCATGGGCTGTGGGTGGATCTCTGCATCCCTGTGGCTCCCCAGGGGCTGAGGGTGGATCTCTGCATCCCTGTGGCTCCCCAGGGGCTGTGGGTGGATCTCTGCATCCCTGTGGACTCCCCAGGGGCTGAGGGTGGATCTCTGCATCCCTGTGGATCCCCAGGGGCTGCAGGGGCACAGCTGCTCCACCATGGTCTCACCACAGCCTGCAGAGGAATCTCAGCTCCAGCACCTGGAGCACCTCCTGCCCCTCCTTCTCCACTGACCTTGGTGTTCCCCATGTTGTTTCCTTCACATTTCCTCACTTCCTCCTCTTCTCTGGCTAGAAAGAAACTGTGTCCACCTTGTTTTGATTTTCTTCTTAAATCTGTTACCACAGAGGCATTGCCAGCCTCTCTCATTGCCCCAGCCTTGGCCAGCAGCATGTCCATCTCCAGAGCCATCAGGGATTGGCTCTGCCAGACACAATTGGAAATTTCCAGCAGCTTCCCACAGAAGCCACCACTGTGGTCTTCTATTACCAAAAACCAGGCTGTGCAAAACCAACACACTTCCCCATCCTTCCTTCTCATCTCTGGTATAAGCTCTTTAGCAACCTTCTAAAAAGAAAATATATGGTTTCATCTGATCCCAACATTGTTTCTTGTACCCTGAGGGTCACAAACAATACTGATCTGGTTTTACTAAACTTCTTTCTTGATAATTCTGGTTTCATCAGCTGCCTTTCTCACTTGTGTGCCACACCTTTGCTCACCTTGGAGATTTTATCAGTTGACTGTGTCTTTACTTACCTCGTTTGGCTGACTAACATTAGACTCTGCCCTTTACATATTGTTCTTCCCATGTTTATGTTTATCTGTGTCATAAAATTATTACATAGGAATCTAATCTAAGCTACTTACAAGATGACAAAAATACATGCTGTCATATTTATGCTATTTTGTGTGCTCATATCTGTTTCAAGGCAAGGAAATATGAGATGAGCTTTAAAGTCCCTTCCAAAGCAAGCAATTTTACGATTCTATGATTGAATGATTGCATGATTCTATGATTTTGTGATTTGATAATGTTTCAGAGTACTGAAAATGTGAGGTATTTGGAACACACAATAAGCTTATGAAGGTTTCTTACAAGAAGACACTGGCTGTGGATCAGAAATTTGTGTTTCATTACTAATTTGTAGTGCTTAATGAAAGAATGTCTACTTTTCTTACCTGAAGTGGTGTTTTTTAGAAATACTGATATTGGTGACAAATTAAATCATGCCTTGTAATAGAGAGGAGAAAATTATCTTTGAGAATGGACAAAGGACAAAAGAAAAATCCACATGCCCCTGGTATCTGGGGCATTCCCTGCTGACTAACTTCTTCCCAGCCATGTATTTTTAATTATCCAGCAGCTCCTGAGCTGGCACAGCCGTGCTGCTGATTAACGTGACTACAGACAGGGCAAGAGGACCTCACTTGAATAATTATCAGCTTTCCATGTAGTCTAGAGAGGTTTGTAATCCTTGAATTAACTTTCAGGAAAATTCAATGCCCAATGCCAGGAGCACATCAGATTGTGCATGACCTTTAGTGCTAATCAGGGAGCTGTATACTAACGAGAGGTGCTTATGTTTGCTTTTTTTCACAGAATCAATAACAGCTTGTTATGTAAAGTGAAGTGCTGCTTTATATGAGGCTCTGAACAGCTGAGGAGCACTGTGAATCAGATCCTGCTCATAAATTTGCCAGATTTATTACATAATTGTAGAATTCCTTGATAATTGTCTGGCTTCACCTGAGCAGTCATAAACCTTACTGAATTTTGTCATTTTAAGCAAAGGTAAAGCAAGCAAAAGCCCCAAATATTAGCAGCACATATCTATATCTATATCTATATCTATCTATATCTATATCTATCTATACCTATACCTATACCTATATCTATATCTATATCTATATCTATATCTATATCTATATCTATATCTATATCTATATCTATATCTATCTATATCTATATCTATATCTATATCTATCTATATCTATATCTATATCTATATCTATATCTATATCTATATCTATATCTATATCTATATCTATATCTATATCTATATAATCTATATCTATATCTAATATATCTATATATATATAAATCTATATCTATATCTATGTTATTATTATAGCTATTTTCCAATTTTTCCTTTAATTCATGCGTGTCAGTGGAAATTCTCTTTTCTTCAGGTCTTCAAATCTTTAACTTTCTCTCTTTGTTTTACCTTATTTTGAAATAAACATACAGGTGCACAGAAAGCTTTTTCTGCTGTATTCCTAAAGGCAGTTTGGTGTTTTCACAGGAACAGCCTCAGCTGCTTTTGCTTTCCCCCAGGTTTGTCACAGCAGAGCCAGGGATCTGGAGCACAAGGATGGAGTCAAGCAAAGCCTTTAACACCTGCTGCTCACTATCATCGGTTCTGTCCAACTGATTACTGGGATCTGGAGTAATGCCACACAAACAGGGGAGCCTGTGCTTAATTTAAATACTTATTGACTAAATTTAAGGGCACGATAACAAAAAAAAGGCAATAAAACAATACTAAATAGTCAACAAAAGCAAATAATAGCACAAACACAGCAGGCTCACATCTGGCTCATCATTACTGGGTGCTATTTCTGGCCCACACCAGGGATGGAACCCTGGAAGACATGGCCCCACTCAGGCAACACCCCCTGAACACCTGGGCACCTGGAGAGGGACCTGCCTGACACGAGCCCTGATCAGAAGGGCTCTTCTGGCTGCTGCTCAGAGTGGGTGCAGCACTTGATTTATTGATTTATTCCCTTGATTTATTCCCTTCTGTGTGCAGTACAGACAAAGCTCCAGTGCTTTCATGTAGCAGTCAAGCCTATGGCAGCTCTTTCTGGGAAGTTTTCAGAATGCTTTCCCCAATTTCTTTTTACTATACTACATTTACAACATTAAGTCTCTTGATCTGCCTGTTATGTGGATTTCCCTGTAAGAAACTACTTTTGACTATTCATTCAACCATTACCTTTTTATAACCATTTTATTTACTGTTGTTAATTGCTTTCTAAAATTATTTAGAGGCTACTACATTTCTTTGTTTTCACCAGGATTTTGCACCACTAATCTCCAAACAATGCATTGTATGCATCTTTCCATCAATATTCTTTTTTTCTCTTTTCTTTTAGCTCTGAGGACTACAGCTGTAAAGATTGTTAGGTGCACATTTGTCTCCTGCAAGGTCAAAGCATCAAGAGAAGGCCACTCAGATTTGTCCATAACTGTTTGAAGGACTAATGTCAGAAAGAGCAACACTAATTAACTTTCTTTTATTCTTCAAGTAGCTGAGATAACTCTCCACGTGGTACTTTTGTGCAACTTAGTGTGGTGTGTTTGCTTTTATAATTAACAAAAGGAAGGGCACAGGAGATGCTGCAGCCTGCTAACAGCACTTTTGCCATCATGCTAATGCATGCCTGGAAGGTAAAAAAACCAAAGTAATAGAGTACATTGGTAGTGAAAATAATTCATTCTGTTGCTACTTAAGGCAAATTATATAACAAAGACAGAGACTGGAATACTGTGAACAGTTTGAAACTTGCTCTTACTGGTCACTTCAGCTTTTCAAGCTGAAGTTTCCTTTTCTAAATATGTCCATTACTAATTACACTTCCAGAAATTCATGCACAGCAAAAATGAGGCAGCTGTAAGGACAGTCAGAAACCACAGTTTCTCTAATCCTGTCCACATTGATCTCTGTAGCATTTTGGTATCCAATATAAGCATTTAGGTTTGATTCATTCCACTATTTTTGCCTTTCCAAAATGAAGGTCTGTGGGTTCTCCAGAATAGTTTATGGGTTGTGGAAATTTGTTTTTGGGGTTTTTTTGAGGATTTTTTGTTTTGTTGGTTTTTTTTGTGACAGAAAACCATTCTGTTCCCCTATTAGATAGATGTTTTAAAACATGGCATTTTTTGCCCACACAGAGTTTGAGAAAAAGACATTCTGAAAAATTCTGTTATGTCTCTGACAAGCAGAGTCACAGAATGCTTAAAGGCTAGAAATTACCTCTGGAGAGTCTCAAGCAGGTTGAGCTGGAGCAGGTTACACAACACCATGAGAAGTTGGATTCTCATCTCCAAGAATGGAGATTCCACTGCCTTTCTGGCCAAAAGGGTCATCTGGTCCCTCACAGAACAAAAAAAAATCTGCTTTATCTCCATTTTGCAGAGGTGATTTCAGAAGATGTCAAGACATTAAAACATTTGTTAAGATACATGAGTTTTTAAATTTCCTTCTTTTATGTCCTGAGTACTTTTTATTGGTTAATGTTATGGTCTTTCCAATTTGTGTGTTGCAAAGAGGAATTTCATATCTATTTTCATTACTGCATTTCACACAGAATTATTAGGAGTCGGTACTTGCAAGTAAAATTAATGCAGCTGATTTTTTTTATTTTTATTTTTTAAAATCTCCAGATAATACACTGTGTAGGCTGCTCTAGGCTTTGGTGCAGTATAAGCAATATTTTAAAAAATAGGTTTTATTCCAATCAGTGTGACAAGCAAACACATTCCAAACAATGTGAACAGCAAACTCCATGAACAGCTCAAGGACATCACAAAAATTCAGAATTTCTGTGTTACAAGTTAATCATTTAGATAAAATGTGAATATGACTGACTAATAGTCTCTGCACCAAGACATGATTTTGATTGAATGGGACACTCTTGGCATTTTCCCAGCATAAATTTTCCCCTTTTTATTTCTTTTGCCAAAAGTGTAGAAGGAAAACAAAGACCTGTAAAAGCTCCAAGTCCTTTGGGACACTCTAATGAATTATATATATTAAAAAAACAGCTAGTTTTCTGTAGGAAATATTTAAGATGGGGCATAGTAGGTTAGAGCATCAAGGGGAAGAAGCTCAAATAACATCTGGAACACAGTGATTGGGAAAAGTCAAACTCTGGTAATGAACTTACATAACTTGATGTTTCCAGGAGGCTTTAACACTGCCTTGGAAGGAAAAAGACATTAATATCCATTTACCATGGAGCTGTATTTATATTAAACTATGCTTTGAAGAGTCTTTAGCTCATACTCATATTTATCTCACATATACAGTGTAAAACAATAAATCTGCTGAAATTGAAAGAGGCTTCCTGCTCTGCTTTTTTCAAATGTAACTTCCTCTTTGTGTAAAGGTACTTGGTGTCAGGTGGACACTTGGCAATAAAGACCTGGACAGCAATTATGAGACCTAAAGCCTAATCAATTTTTTTTTCTATCTTTATCCAATAGAGCTCTTTTGCATGTATGTTATAGCATCAGACATCTATTCCTAGGTTTTCCAATCATTCCACCAAACATCTCTTTCAGTTGGGTTTTTGTTGTTTCTAGATTTTGGGGGAATTTAACTTTATGTTTGTAGAGCACATATGTACAAGATGTCACCATGCTCCAGTTCCTGTCTCATTGCAGCAGGAAACTATAATATTAATAATTCCACTAGTAATTCCCTGACTGAGATTGTTAGCTGGAGTAGGGAGATTTCTGGAATTTTTTCTCATGCCTTTTTTATTAGGTAAGTTAAATTCAAAGTAAATTCAAGTAAAATCAAAATAAAGAAACTAAAAATTATGCATATTGTGAGAGCCACAGTTTTCCATCACGTTTTGTTATTGCTGTTTTTCATATTTACTTGTGAGACTGAGGTTTCTGATTTATTGGGGGAATTCTGCCTGAAATCATTAATTACTCACATCTTCCATACTACAGATGTCAGGGCAACTGGTAGGTAGGAGGGGTATCCTGTAGGGAATCCAAGTCTGAATGGATTTCTGTGCATGTGTAATGAATCTGAGAGCTTAAAGCTTCTTCTAGAGCAGCCAACAGAGCCAATGGTCTCATCCTTGATAGCTTCAATATTCCCTGTGGAACTGGGACATTTGTAGTTTTGAATCAAACTTACTGTGAAAAGAGCTGCTTTGCTCCTGATTCTGGGGAAAACAGTACAAGAACACTGAGAGGAGACATAAGCAAAGAGTAGAAAACTCTAAGAGTGTGATTTTCCTGTGTTTCAGTTTGCTCACTTGCAATTACATTGGCCCATGATCCATAGATATAATTCACAGCTGAACATCTATCACAGAATACATTTTAGCTTGCTTTTAAAAAGACATGAGATTTTAAAAATGAAATTAATGGTTTTTTTTAAAATTAGGGCCATTCTTCCATAGGTTTCTTTGGTTGGTTGGTTGGTTGGTTGGTTGGTTGGTTGGTTGGTTGGTTGGTTGGTTGGTTGGTTGGTTAATTCGATTTTTTTCAGCAACATGTGTTCATATCTTGCTTGTTTCATGCCTGTGCCCTAAAGAATACATGATAACCATGGAGTTTCTCCTGTATAGGAGTTAGTACAAATTCTAGGATTAAAACTATGACAAAGCAGGTGAACAGTGGAATAAACATGCATGGAAGATAGTGTAACTATGAAGGAAGTTTATGAAACAAGTTATAGTACATAATAAAGAAAAATTCATTAAAATAGAGCATGACAAAAAGGACTGAATCCATTAAACTGTACAAGACAATAGAAAAATATCACCTAGATCAATGATACCCTCTAAGAAAAGCAATAACAATTACTGCAGAAAAGTTAGAAAGATTATCAGTTTGGGGACATTTTTATGGACAAAATAAAAAAGACTTGACAGGAGACTGGTCATATTCTAAATGAGCATACTGAATATGACAAGAGATGTGAGCAATAGAAATAAACACGATTTTCTGTGATAACTACAATAAAACATAGTGGTAGGGGTACTCCTGTTTCTACTGTAGTGGACTGTAAAGAGTATTCTGCAGAAAAAAATGTTGAGATCATCACTCAAGGAACTACCAGAAAAATGAAAGCACTACTGCTTTAGCAGGTTTTAACAATGTGTTATACTTTCACTTCTTGAGAATATCTTCAGACATAAATATTAAAAACTCATCACATTTCCAAATACACCTAACAATAAGGAAGCAAAAAGAAATTTCATCATTTACATGAAGAAATTAGTGTTTTGATAGAACAATTGGTGAGTTAATGACTAATGAATAATTAAATATCTCTGACAACATATTAATGGTCCATGACTTTGCCGAAGGCAACACTTCAGACCTTAGATTGGAAATGATTTAGAGGTGCTGATCTAATGTTATTAATTTCTTCAAGCTTCTTAAGGCACAGATGTTCTTGTGAACCCTTGCTGTATAAAACATTCCACAGTAAAATTCACAGTTGTAATGCATGATGTGCTTGACATTCCTGAGTTTTGAGGAAAGCTTGACTTAGCAAAGGGTTGAACATAATTTTTCCTGTTTATACAGTGAAGCACTAGCCCAGGGTGCCCAGAGAAGCTGTGGCTGCCCCTGGGTCCCTGGAAGTGTCCAAGGCCAGGCTGGATGGGGCTTGGAGCACCCTGGAACAGTGGAAGATGGCCCTGCATACCCTACATCTTTTCACTAGTTTAAGTTTTTTCTGGCTCAGCCCTGTGTTTCATCTAAAAGTTCTATTTTTAATTCTCCAGGTCTCTGTAACTGCAGTTTAGGTTGGGTCTTCCACCATTAAGGAGTAAATAAAATGTTGGTTATTAAATAGCTGCTTTATATTCTTATTTTCATCTGAATAATCCATGGCAGTTTTGAAGGAGGAACATTTGAGGGAATAAAAGACATACCTAAGAATGAATTTCCAAAGTTTTTTTTATTTTAGAATCTGATAAAATGGTTGCAGAAATACTTGTTTAGGACTGTAGGTTTATACAGGAAAAGAATGTATGTAATTCTCTGTCAAAACTTGTTAGTCAGCCTGGTTCTCTAATTGCATAAATAAGAAGAGGAACAAAACAGCAGCATATTTACATTCCAATGTGTATATATCTTAAATGATTACTTGATTTTCTGTGAGCATCCTGTGAAGATTAAAGCACAGCTGTTGCATGATGAAATTACAGACAAAAAAAAATATTTCCTTTAGTGGGAGCTGAAATCAGTCATTATTTGACAGAAAGAATTCATTGCCTCACTGATTTGTTCCCCCACACTTAATAGTACCCTTCTAACTTAAACCACTTCCAAGCAATAGATTTATGGATTGAATCCTAGTGAGTGAAAATTGAGTTGGTTCTTCTGAATTCAAAGATATTTAAGTTTATGCAAATAGAAAATCAGTTTGTGATTCATCAGTTTGGTTTACATATGCAGGATGCACCTTCTTTCATCCCTAATCACGAGTTAAAGCCTTTTACGTAATTTATAAGTTTTCAAAGCTGGCTGATCTTTGAAATAATTTCTTAATCAGGATTCAGGTACAAGGAGGAGGCAGACTGCATGTTCTCCAAGTGGTAATTCCTAGGTGCAAAGTGGGAAAACTTTAAAGACCACAAAATCAGTTTCATGCACATATTCTGCCTGTTGTGTCCCTTACTGCTATTCACAACTGTTCATATGGTCAGTGCACACTGTTTAATAACAGATAAATGATACAGGTTGCCCTGGGGCAGGAAATAGAATATAAAAGAGAGAGTAACCTGTAATTTTGGCATCATTGCTCCTACAATAAAACAGCCCTGCCTCAGACTTCATTCAGGGGGAAAAGCAGGCCAGCTGAAGTAAGAATAATCAGGCAGAAAATGCTAGAAGGAGGAAAAAACCAATCCAAGCTTCTGTTGACTCAAGTCTTTAAAAAGAAATTGCACAGCTCATAAAGTTTCACAGGTAATCAATTAAAAAAAATCAAGAAGCAAAGAAAATAAAATCCCACTGATAGAAAATAAAAGGATCTTCTTGGCTTTTATTTTCAGGCTTTGTGTTATTCTTTAATGAAGACCTGTGATTCAGAATTTTTATAGGGTTTTTGAGAGAGGAAAAATAAGACATGGGAATCAATCTCTAAATTTAGACAACTGTGATAATTTTCTCTTGCTCTCAGCAGTCTCTGGGGAAAATCATAGAAGGACAGACAAAATAACCATGACTCTTACTCCTATTCTTATTTTCCATTACTTTTTGGTCTTGCTTTCCCCCAGATCCCCTTTAATGAGTTCTACCTTTGGTTAACTCTTATTGGAATGTACTTTTGATATTATTGTAGACTTAGTCAAATCTGGTTTTAATTATGATTTTCACAGTGAACTCACCATTTGTTCAAAATCCTGTTGCAACCAGATGTTTTTGTTAATAACTTCAGTAGGTTTTGATTAAGGATTTTGGGGAATAGGGAGAACAATAAAACTGAGGCTTTAGCCTGATCTACAGTTCTGTAAAATTAGGGTGTCCTCTAAACACTCCAACAAGGAGAGAGGATTAGGCTCAATTTTAGTTGCAGAAGAACATTGCACTTCCGGGTTCTTAAGTTTGGCTTAGGCAAAAAAGAAATTGGCTGAATGGAAGCTGATGGAAAACAGTTTTGATTTATATGAATAATAATGTCACACCTTAAAAAATGTTAGAATAATTTATGCATGGAGTAGCATTAGATCCATGGAAAGCCATAGACCAAGTGTTTGGAAAATGCAGGGTTTATTTTCTTTAATTCAACATTATAAAATGTAAATCATTCTTTTCTCATTCTTAGAATCAGTTTTTTCACAAACCAGAGTATAAATTCGCTACAATTTCCTCTTGCAGGTTAAGCTAATTCTGATAGATTTGTAATGTTTGCATTAAAAGTATTGAGATCAAATCCATCCAGAAAACAGTGAACTGATCTATTACCTCATGCAACACTCATGTGAAACGTGAACCTTGGTTATGTTCTCTCTCATTTTCTAGCAGTGTGGAATACATTTGTAATTTCAGAAATCCCCAGGACAGAGTAGAAAGGGGATCTTTCTAATCCCTGAAGTCTTTTTTTTTTTTTTTTCTGCAGAAAATGCAATGTACTAACTACAAAAAGCATATAAATACACCTCTTTAATAATACAAAATTTAAAAATACATTAATTTTATAAATACATAATGAAAACAAATACCAGTACAATATATGAATAAAATATAAATGTACTATGTAACAAAAGTAGCTGTATGCATATATATATCATATTTTATATATATAAAATTTAGAAAGAAAAATTCTAAATATACATAGTCCTGAAAAAAATCTGAAAATACCTGGAGACCTAAGGAACATATTCATGCATGGTGGCTAGGTGCATACTGTGTGTGAAGGACATATGGCAGAGCAATAAAAAAAGAGCTAACAGACTTCTTTATTTGGTAAAATTAAAATTTCCATCTCCCCTCATAGCCATATATTTTTGCATTTATCTTTTTCCTTCTGAATTCAAGCTTTTTCTATCCTGAGGCTCTAAACCAGTACAGGGAATATAACTTGAAATAATGAAATAAGGTTAAAAATTCAGATTTTAATATAATTTGTTATAATTATAACATTTATTATGCTATAATGTAATGTACAATGAATTATAATTTGTGATTTAATAGTTTTTGCTTTATTGAAGTAATGGATGGAATAATATCCTTCCTACATACTGCTTTAGTGTGACAATTATATATTCTTTTTAATATTTTGCTCTGTACCCCTAAAATATTGGAAAATAATGTAAAAAGGATCACAGAGCAAATTGATCATGTAAATAAGGCAATGACTTGAATAAGGCAGAAAGAGGGAGATGTAGATTAAATTTGGTTTAGGTGCAGATAAACGAGTAAATGATCAGGACATGAAGAATTACAATGCACAGAGATATTTCTGTGTATTGTTACCATTCTGTGTAAAGACTTGAATTTAGACTATGATATCACTTCTCTTTTTTTTCTGTTTCAGAGCACAGCCTTTGAATTGTACCTAGTGCCTTCTTTTGATTTGGGAGAGCTCCTGTGTCTGATACCTGTGGCAGCATCTCACTGATTTGCATTGCACTGAAACTCCTCCATCTCAGGAGATTTGACTCCAGTGCTTCCCACTGCTTATTCATTCATTAAAAAGGATCAAATTCAAGGATGCTTGCATTAGCAATTAATGGGGAAAAAAATCAGTTAGATTTTAGGTAGATTAAAAATCTTCTAATGACAAGTCCATGGAATGACATGCTTGGATTAATCATTATTAATAAAAGAGCTGCATTTGTGTTATCAGTAATGTGATCTTATTAGGTGGTTAAAAACCAATTGTGACAATGGATTCTGTTCCATTAAGAGGGAATGAAGGTTTGTTTTTTCAAATGGATACTGGAAAAATATGCAGAAAAAAACTAATAAATGACATAATTATTTAAACTAAGCATTTTTCCTTTTAAAAGTGTATACAAGGAGATTGTATTTTGTCAGCTGTTGTAGAATGAAGCTGAAACCTTCTGAACCTTTTTGAAAGCAATTATCTACAGTTGTTGAAATTTTCAGTTTTAGGAAGAGATGCATAAATGGGGATAAGGACTCACCTTCAAAATTCAAATGTCTGCATGATGCAGGAAGGGGTATTTGGTATGAAGACTGAATCTCACACCTATCAGAGGCGTATTTAAAGGTCATTCAGCTTCTTTATTGCCCTGTAATGATCACAATACCTGCAGGAATGACCAAAAGTTAAAGGAAATTATTGAGGGGACTGCCCAAATGTCTTTTAAAAACTGACAGGTTTGGAGTGACAGCATCCTCTTTTGGAAGTCTGTTCCAATGTTTGACCACACTCTTGGTGGTCTTTGTCCCTTCCAACTAACAGCATCCTGTGATTTTGTGAGACAGATGCACCTGTCTGTGGAGAAGGGACAACATAGTTTCTGCCCATCTTTTTCTTTCTTTCTCTTTCTTTCTTTCTCTTTCTTTCTTTCTCTTTCTTTCTTTTCTTTCTTTCTTTCTTTCTTTCTTTCTTTCTTTCTTTCTTTCTTTCTTTCTTTCTTTCTTTCTTTCTTTCTTTTCTTTCTTTCTTTCTTTCTTTCTTTCTTTCTTTCTTTCTTTCTTTCTTTCTTTCTTTCTTTCTTTCTTTCTTTCTTTCTTTCTTTCTTTCTTTCTTTCTTTTTTTTTCTTTCTTCCTTCCTTCCTTCCTTCCTTCCTTCCTTCCTTCCTTCCTTCCTTCCTTCCTTCCTTCCTTCCACAAATTCCTCTGTAAAACACCCTCTTTTGTCACATAAAATCCTGTTTTTATGTTCCTTTATTTTGGTTTATCACGGTCTAAATCACAGACAATGAAATAGTCCTGTAGCTCTTATATTTGAAAGATATACAGTAAAAAATTCATATCATAAAGATCCTCGGTTTTCCACCTGTCAGTTGAAAGGAGAAAAGGAAGAACTGCAGCTACGGGTCTTGTATATAGATGTGCTGTTTATGAAAATCCTCAGAATGTTTTGTTACTCATCATTGCAACAAAAGAGACATAGAAAGGAAATTGTATCTATAGATTATAATTGAATCTATAGATTTCAGCCTCTGAGCTAGAAATATTCCAGCTAGCTTATACTGAAAGGCAATTTGGTTTTCTTTTCAAAATATCTCAGGCTTCACCATATATGAGGTTTCATATTCAGAATCACTTTGCCTGCTGTACTCAGACATTCAGTGAGGCAGAAACCCAGCTCTGACAAAAATCATGCTGGAAATAAGACATGGAAGATTTCATTTGAAAGAAGAAAGGGTACAAACCAGGAAGGAATTAGGGTTACAGGGCAGTGTTGTAGATGCTTATGATTGTCTTTTCAAAAGACACGGGTATTCTTTTTTATTATTAATTTTTTTTAATTACTTCTCTGATAAAACTCACATGGAACTGTAAAGGAATGCAGTCCTTATTGGCCTTTAACTAGGTTTTACCTCTCCTTTTCTGCCACATACAGAAAGCACAAGCTTCTCTTATTCAGTTCTTACAGCTGTTTATAGAGAACTACTGCATGACTGGATTTTTCCTCCATGAATATATATATTTGTCTCGAAATTCATAAGGAGGATTTAACACCTTAGCAATATTTCCAAGTAAATAGTCCTTTGAGAGCAGTGGCAGGGGGAAGGATTGTCAAAGTTGGCTACTCTGAAATATGCAAAGTGAGCCTGCATTTGACGGATTGCTAAGGGGTAAAAAGTACAGACCTCTTCTGTGTCACGGTGAAATGTCACAGAAATAGAGCTGAATGAGCTTGTGATAAGGAAATAATGTAATAATCCTTGCAGGCTGTGCTCAGCCCCTGTCCATAAAAGTAAGTAGCAAGGTGATAAGGTCCCTGGCTGAAGGAAATGACTTGTAAACAACAACTTAAGAGAGTGCTGGAGATCACAGATCCAAAGCACCAGGCTCCTTGAAAACATCCTTCACTGAGCTTACTGTAAGTACTAAGCCTGTGAACAGCCTTACAGTCAGTAAGTGAACACTGTAAGTCTGTGAACCCCTAAGTTGGACTTTTAAATGTGGATAATTTTAAAAATAAAAAAGTTTAATTACCAGGCATAAATATAAATTATAAGTGGCATTATTGATACGACCAGAAAATCTGCTCTGAATTGCCTTGCTGGACTTTTAGGACTTTCCATGTGGCATGAGGGTTCTATCAACTAATGAAAATTCAACACTCATTTAGATCACTGTACAAAAGGGATGAATGCATTTCAGAAACATATTTTCTTTTAAAGTTCTCTCTGTCTTTTTTGATGACATTCTGCTTCTGTTCTTGCTTCATGTTTAAGAAATATTTGACAACATCAAACAGAGCCTTTTGCTCCTATCTGTATCATGGCCATTGTTATGTAAAATTGTCTGTACAAAAGTGGTTTTTTTATTTTTGCCCTCAGAAAAAAACCATTATTATTTTTCTTTGAATTCTACTCTTTTTTTAAAAAAAATCAGAGACCAGATAATATACTTGAACAATTACCTTTCTTATTGTGTCTTTGAAGCCTTAGTTATTATTTGAATACATTTTCCTTGTAAATCTACCTTCTCCTTGCCAATGGATGTAATGAATAGAATATCAAAGTACATTTTATCATTCTCAAGGTGGTTGGTGTTTGGATTCATAGAAGTTTACATGTTTAAATTTTTGTATGATGTTTTATGCCAGAACTAATATAGGTAGTTTCAGAAATAAACTGAATTTTTTCTTCTGGAATGGCATGGCCTCTGAGCTGCTAGATATTTTGAAAGTACCATACAAACTTGACATTATCTTAAAAGAAAGAGAAATTCACCTTCCTCTTAATATGGTGTATGTACTGTCTGTAGAACACTTTATGTTTAATACATTTCACAGTTTTAATTGTCTTAACCTAGATTATCAGGTTTCACAGTGCCCTTACACTTCAGGAAAATGTTTTAGATGTCACGAGGATTTCTTGTGACTTTGTCTTTTTTTTTTTTTAATATGAAATGATAAACATTTTGCAGGTCTGGTCCTCAAATCCACACATCATCATGGCCTTGTGTCACTACTCACTTGAGGGAATTCAAATTGACTGAAAATTGAGATTAAATTAGAAAGAAGCCTGCCATTCTTGTGCAGTGTACCTTGATGAGAATTCATCATAGCTGTGATTTCTTGGAGAACGACGTTGCACTAAATCATGATTTGATACTTGTGTCCACAGTAAAGATAGAAATATTTATCTTCTTAAACATTAGTTGTGGGCTGTCCTTTATATTCCTGGGGCCTCTTGTTCAATTAGGAGCTACAAAACATATAAAACTTTATATTTTCTGTCTGTTCAGTGCCTCAGAACTAAATTATTATGCACAACAATAAAAATGCAATGGCAAGCTGTGTCGTAGGAGACACAGCAATTCTCAGTGTTGCTTCAATTTGCACCTTATGGCTTGGCTAGAAGTTGAAATTAAGCTAAAATAAGACTGCAATGCAAAAAAGTCGGTTGGATATTCACTTTTATTTGCCATCAGGAAGATGATCACTTCTGAATTAAAATTTTGCTTCTGCACAGTAAACTTTGCAGACCTGTATAAAAAGGAGCTTATGCATTCTGTGGTATGACTATTTACAAACTGCCTAAGCAGTTTTAAGTGGCTTTGTATCTTAAAACTGATTTGTATTGACTCTAATCAAACACCTACCAGAAGCCAATGTGATACAAACAATATATCCCAAAATCAAGCTGTTTGGTTAATGACCCCTCCTGAATACGATCATTATTCTAGACAGAAATATTCTGGATATGCACAGTGAAAAAGTAGAACTTGCATTTATAGGCAGAAAAAATTCAGAAGATATAAATGCAACATTTAAAGAGATGTGCTTCCAAAAGTGCACAGTTCTGGAGAATCTAACAGAGAGTGATGCAGTTGGAGAGATTTAAGGAACTGTTGGGCTTTACTTCTATGAGTCTCCTGGGAAATTTTCAGTTGTATCTCCAACTACCAATAAAACTAGTTGTCTTGACAGGTTTAAAATTTTTGGAGATACCTCATATTGATAAATTGCACAAAAATTTAACTGTGTTCTGTTCTCCAGATCTCCTTCCAGATTTCTACCATCTGATATGATGATATGCAAGTCATGTAAGCTGAAATCTGACTCTCAATTGAAAAAAAAATCTCAGCTAAATTTGACCCTATGAACTGATGATTCAATTTCCTCACACAGATTACAACCACTATAATATTTGAGTAAATTGTTCCCTGAATGAACCATTTTAAATGAAACATTTTACCTTCACTATTACTTTAATGCATCTTTTTATACCTAGCCAGGGTTATATATTACTAATTGCTTGACCCAACACTGCCAACTATATTATTATATACTGGAAGCATATAGCTTTCCTTAATTCTTTCCAATTATTTATAATATATGATATGTAATGAAAATCACTAAAAGGCAAATCTCAATGAAAATTTTAAGACACTAATTTGGATAATTCTGGAATTAAGCTCTGAAGGTGTTTATCTGCCTAAGGTATCTCCTAGAACCATCTTCAAGTCAGCCTGGGCAGCAATAGAATAAAAAGAATAGAATATAAATAATAGAATAAAAAGAATACAAATAGAAAAAAAAGAATAAAAATAGGATAAAAATCCTGATAACACATAGCACATGGTACTTAAAGAAAAAATAATTGTTTTTTCCCACCTTCTCTGAATCCTTTATTAAAAAAAAACAACAAAAAACCCATAACCATTGAATTTGCTTCCTTTTATTTTTAATTTTTCAAATGCTGAGGAGTTTTTACAATATCAGATAAACATCTCCTTCTCAGGTAAGTGATGCTTCTTTCCTTTCTAATGGAAATAGAAAAATAAAAGCCATCAAATTTGGAAATACTAGTTCTTATCAAAAGCAAATACTCAGATGGGAAGGGAAAGGAAGTTTCAGGGAAGTTTCAGGGAAGTTTCAGGGAAAGGAAGGGGTTCAATTTAAACTTTTATTTTTTTTCTCTTCACTTTTTAGCTTTGGGCTGAAAGTATAACTCAACAGCTTTAACTTATCAATGAGATTTATCCAAACCTAAAAGGGAGATTTTTTTTTTTTCTTGCTGATTATCAACTGCTTCTTCAGATTAGGGAGAAAGGGGAACTTATGGCTTTGAAAAATTCATAAGGGCTCATTTTAATAAACAGCCATGTAATGAAATTTTGTTGTTAAATTATTGAATGAAGAACTTCTTTCAGTATTTCTGACTCTATTTCCAATTAATGACAATTCACTTAAAGCTCCTGTGACATTTTTAGGTTAAAAAAAATTGCTTGCAAAATACTTGATTTTTCTCACCATTGAACTTTTTATATTGTATGAATAAAAGAATTGAAAGAATAAGGCAAGTTCAAACTCCATATTATGGGAGAATTAAGGAGCAGAAGTCCAAATGAATGGACATTTTGCCTCATTATAGCTTCCATGGAATTGTCCTGATTGCAGTTAATAAAAACAAAATAAATGGGGAAGGTAGCAGGCAGGTAGATATCTCTTGATTTTTGCAACACTATGCCAATTTACATTACTTTTAATTACCAATATCAGAAGATGAGGTGGAATCTTGAAAACAATATTGTTTTCTTCTGCACCACTTAGAAAAAAAGGGGAGGGGGAAGAAGCAATCCCCAGAAAAACTTCTTCTCTGGTACTTGAAGATATCAGTGGAATACAATAGTTGGCATTACATGTCACTAAATAACTGCTTGTCAACTCAGCCACCCACAATCAAAATTCAAGGTACTGGCAATATTGCCAAAATTTAAGGTACTTCATACAGATATTTCCTCTGGTGAACTGAGTTAACTGTCTCATTAGCATATAATATTGTGCCTGTTTGAAGTTTTCTGTCCCCATCTGAGATCCCAGTTAGCTTTCCTTGGAACTTGAATTGATCTTTTCTGAGGAGCAAGTGAGACGTGCTCCTCCTAGCAGTTGTTGTTTTCCTAAGAACAATGAGAGCATCACTTGTTAGTTTATGCTTAATCCAGCATTTAAAATATTTTGTATTTTTTATCCTGATGATACTGGCGAATCCACCTGTGTGGTTTTGAAGTTCCCTCATTATTGTTTAGCCTTTTTTCATGCAAACATGACTAATCATTAGGGAAATAATCAGTTTGTACACAAACTTGTGCAATGAGCAAGCTGTGTCCCATTCCTACTGCTTAATATTCCCACAAAATTTAGACTAAAGTTGAAGATGGGAGCATTAGCATGGAATGGGAGAGGGAAAGGAGAGGCATTCAGTCCCCTAGCAATGTATTCACATATTGATCTTTCCTTAGCTATGTCATATAGGAGAACTGCAAATCTTCAGCAATAACTGGATTTATTTTGCCATAAAAAACTGGCAATATCATGAAAAATACTTTCTAGTTACTGCTATTGAAATATAAATAGCCACATCAGAATGGTTAGTGTGAGTGGATACAATGAGGAGGGATTACAAGAAAGAATCAGCCAATTCCCCAAAGAATTCTGGGTCATTTAAAGGAGTGTTTATTCAGCAACAACTTCCTTACATGAAGAGCTACAGAATCTATTTTTCTTTTACAAGAAGGAGAATTTAAGCAAAGATGACTTCTGTCTGTTTTACCTTTGACATGTCA